>JAREYC010000002.1:61127500-61722500 GCA_030015325.1 Cryptoblepharus egeriae
AGCAGCAAAAGAAGAGCCTAAGGTCATGGGAAAATCAGTCAGACAAAACTAAAGAATAGATATTAAACTGAGAGGACCAGATTCATCTTCTCTTCTATATATATAAAAAGAGTAAAGTCACTGACTGACTGACTGACTGACTCATCACCGCCCTGCCAAAACTGCTGGGCCTAGAAGCGTGAAATTTGGGGTGGGTGTTCCTTCCATGACTGAGGGGTGCACTAAGAACCAGTTTTCGGAAATTCCAACTGGAAGGGGGTGAAAAGGGGTGCAAAGCGTTTTCCTCCCTATACTTTGCATTGAGAATTGCTGACTCATCAACATTCCTCCCCAACTGCTGGGCCTGAAGCATGGAATTCTGGGAGTTCCTTCTGTCACCTGAACCACCAAGAACCATCTGGAGAAATTTAACCCTTCAGGGGCTGAAAAGGGGGCAACGTGTTTCTGTCCTATACTTAACATGGGAGACTGACCAACATCCAGCCAATTTGGTGCTCAGTGCCTGGTGCAGTGGGGGGGGGGATGTTGTTCAGAGGAAGAGGTTGCACTGGTGAGGATGCTGCGCCTGGGGGGAAGTTGCGCATGGGGGGACCGATGCGCCTGGGGAAGTTGCGCCTGGGGGGAAGTTGCACCTGGGGATGATGCGTATGGGGAAAAGTTGTGCATAGGGTTGATGCACATGGGGAAGTTGCGCCTGGGGGGGATGATGCGCCTCGGGGAAGTTGCGCCTGGGGGAAAATTGCGCATAGGGGAAGTGGCACATGGGGGGAAGTGATGCATGGGGTGTTTATGCGCCATGCGGAGATGGCGTATGGGGAAATATTACTCCCGCAATGCGGGTACGCTTTTCACTAGTTTGCTATATAGGAGAAGCCACTGTATACACCACACTTTGTCTTTGAAGACAGATAAGTCATATTCCAGTCTTGTTATCTTCTTTTTTTAATACGTAGCTTAATACTGAGTAAACAGATTTCATGCATGTATAACCAATGCAGCCTTGAGGTAATGGAATAAACACCCCTGACCTTGAAGAAACCTCTGTGACTGCCCCCTACTACTGGTTGTATGGCATGCCCCATCGGCATAGGTGCTTCAGTGCTGGAAATTTGGAAAGGACTGGGCCCTTAGGCTGCAAATGTATCCTCCAGTTAGGCCACCATAAGCCCCGGTATAAGATCTGTGCTGACCTGGGAAACATATTTGTGTGGTTCCCACTCACACCTCCCTACTTACCTCCTACTTTCCTACTCTACTCACCTCAACTTACCAGGACGAGTGGTAGCCTTGGGCAGCCTTTGCACCAGTTCACATTTGGCCTTGGACTGATGGGGCCTGGTGCAAAACACAACACCCAGACATATGTTGCAGTGACATTGTGACTCCATCATCAACTGTTTAGGGGGGAAATTTCCATGGTTGGTAGGAGGACCTTATAGCAGCAGAGCTGTTTGCGTCTAGGGTTTGCGTCACACAGTGCAGGAGGCAAGCGCATCACCCCCATGCAGTGGGTGTGGCAACACCTGGACGGTGGGCATGGCTATGTGACATTGCTCCACCTCCGTTTGTTTTATGGCCACACATATATAGAATAAATATATTTCAAAGTGGTTTGTTCCATTACATTCTGCTGTAAATTACAGATCTTAACAGTAGATAACATGATGGGATTAATACTAAAAACCATGATTTTTAGCCATTTTGGTCACTACTGGTGTCACCCTCTCCAGAAGGCAGCCCCCCCAACACTGAAAATGATAACTGACTGAACAGCTTATGTGGATTTTTTTTTAAAAAAAAATATTTTTAAAGCTGGGTGATAGTCCTAACTTCGGTTCCCCCTCTACACAAGCCTCATTTCCTGTCCTTTTAAGGCTGTTTTATTTTTTCACTATATTTTCTCTTTTACCAGGACATGTCCTCTTTTTTAGCCTTGTGTTCTGGAAAAAGCCTTCCTTGTCCTACATTTCCTTGTGAGCAGGCAGCAAGTAGTGTGTTTATAATTCATAAATTATATGTGCTAAACTATATTTAAACTATATTGATATTTAAACTGGCTTACACCTCTTCACTCCCAGAGACTAGACATGCGCAGTTCACCTCAGGCAGCCATTCAAACCTGCTCCAAGGTGGAGCAGCAGCTCCTGGCTGCTGCTCTGTTTTGGAACAGGTCCAAATGGCTACACTGTCGCCTGGGTCCGGCTAGAGGAGTGTCAAACTCATCCGGCATATCACCCCGCAGTGCTGTGTCACCTGGTGTGGCCCACACCAACCGCACTACCCTGGTGACACCGCTGAGAGCTGTTCTTATTGCAGCAGATGTGATGCCTCAGCATGGAGGATTCCAGCAATAGGGAGAAGTGCTAGCTGCAGCTGTAAGCACTTGCTCACTGACCCAGTATGGGGTCCTCCTTTGTCCACTGGCCATGGGATACCCACATCCTGACTTGGTACCAAGAAGATGATACACCAGATGTGTCCACTAAGATCAGAAGGGCCTTTATATGCCACCATCAGTGGATGAGAGGAAGTCCACATGCTTCTGCTGGAAAGACCACATTACCCACTAAGATGGAGGCAGCATTTGGCACACTGCCTCAGCACCAGGAGGTTTTGGGCCATCCCTGTCACTGGCCATATGTACTCCTCTCAACAGCCAACATGACTACTAAGAATTAGTTTGTTGACGGGCAACAGGACGCTTAACAAGACCCCAGCACAGACTTGCCAATAAACCTTTCAAACAAGGGATGCTATGAGAACGACCTGAATAATAACATTGTTTTTTCACCCTTTTTTAAAGACAGGCAATACCATCTTTACAGTGAATATAAAAAGAAAGAATATTCTCTTTTTTAAATGTGTGAGATTATTCTGCAACCCGGTACAGTGACCTTTTGTTTGTCTACACAGCACTAAAATCTTTCTGTCAATAACATGAGTTGCATGACATCAGCTAAGAAGAAATAATAAACGAAATCCCATTTTCTCCTTTGCTTTTGCAAAGACAAATTGTCATATCCTACTGAAGACCTCAAAATTATAAATGTTAAGAATCTGATATTTGGAAAGGAAATCAGTCATTATAACTGACATTTCCATGGACTGACATTTCCATGCCAAAATGCATTTTTCACTAAAGGGGCTTTGCAGAAAAGCTCTTCAGCCTGACCTGGGGCTGCCATTAGAAAATCACAGGTGCCAAATAGCAAGGTCTTGCTAATCTTCTTTATTTTTATTCATCCTATAAAACTGAAGTGTCACATTTGTTACAGTCTTTGGCTTTGGACAATAAACAAATCATAGTAATCACATACCAGAGGCATCTCAGATCATATTGCATCATTTTATAGGTTGATACATGTCACTGAACGAACATCTTTTCTCCCAACTCATAGTTATAGTATTTTATGGTATAGCTTGTGGCTTGACAGAGAGCCAAACTAAACATTACACTTTTACTTAAAAGCGGGGCGGGGTGGGTCTAAACTGGATTGGAGCAGCAGTGCTGGAAACGTAGGTCAAATTCAAATCACCTTGCAGTTTTCTACATATAGAGTGGATTGACAGCAGTGATATTTGTTTTACTCAAAAGAAAGTCCATTACTTATGCTTAGGCTATATCTTATTCACCAAAACCAAAAAATAATGTTATGCCTCTAGCCCTTGCAACAGGTGCCTGCAAATTTTTCTCAGCTGTGCAAACAGGGTGTGGGTCTATTATACCAAGAAATGAGTACAGAAATCAACATTCACCCCAGTGTTGTTTCTTTGATCCATTTCAGATCTCACCCTGTTTCTCCAGTTATTTTGGTTTTCTTTTTTCTTGGGCAAATAGATGGCCAAACTCATCTAATGTCAGGTCATTTGGGGGTTTCTATTGGAAACTCAGCAGAGTGATGACCACAGAGCATCCCCTGCTGTGGTTCAGAAGCCTTTCCCTTCACCCTGGCTGTTTGCTTAGGCACGTGCAAAAAAACCAAGACTGAGATCAGAATCTAACTTTAGAACAGGTTTACTTACAGATCATGAAGGCTCATATTTACAGTATTTGATTATCATCAGAGTCCCTACAACTTAATTCGGAGCAGAGGCTCTAATGCTGCCCCTGATTGCACATGGGTTTGCGGCCTGGTGGAGAGCCATGTGCTCACATCAGGAGAGAGGAAAAGAGGGGAGAAGAGGAAAAAGGGTCCACGCCATACCTCCTGCAATGGTCATTGGAGGGGACAGGTAGAGAGATAAGTCAGGGCAGAGAGTGGTTCACTGCCCCCTTCTGACATGTGCGGGTCGGTGTTGTCTCTTTTCTTCCCAACAGTTTCTTCCAGAGTCTGGCCCATTTTTCAATGGTCTCTCATTGACATGATGAGATCTTGCTTCAGAAATGCTTCCAACCTGTCAACTTTCACAAGGAGGGATCACATTCTAGAATATATGTATATATCTCTTCTTACACAGTGTTCATCATGACTAACTGTTATGAAAAGTGGGTAGAGATCATGGAGCTGTGCTTTGTTACCCCCCTTTCAAAGTTGCTATACTCTGTCACCCCTTCTGTAACCTTTCTTTTCTCACCTCTTCTGCAACATCACATCAAGCTTAATTACAAGTATCTTAATTAAAACAGTTCACAACCTTTAGCAGCCCAAAGTGTATGATCTCTTTCCCAACCTTTCCAACACAGTCACTTTGGCATCAGCCTTTGTTTCCCCTCAGTTCAAGCTTCTCGTTCTGTGGGATAACTCATTGGCAGCAATTGTATACTGTGTTCCATGCATATTCTTTCCTGAGCATGTCTCTTTAAACATGTCTCTTTAAACAGAAGAAAAGTTCCTAGAGAGAATTTCCAAACAATAAAAAATGAATTCAGTTCCTATGTTTTGGACTATCTTTTTTTAAGCCAGTATTTGCTGCTATCTGAATACTTAGTATTTCCACCAGGATGTCCACACCATATTATCATTTTGAGGGAAAGGAGGATCTTGTGCTCAATCCTATCCCCAGCAGTGCTGCTGTGCAAAGTGGCACCAAAATGGCTGCTGCTGCATCCAACATTGCTGCTGGTGTTGTCAGAGTTCTCCTTGGAGGAAACCCTGGAATAGGACTCTCAAGTCTGCTATTTTGCCAATGCAGACTCGAGAGCCCCGTGTTGGGCTTTGCAACCCAACATGGATGACGGGTTATGGTGGAGCTGAGTTTTATTAGTCCCACCTTACTCCCACCCAAGTTTCTCCCCCAGTCCTGCCAAACCTCCCTTCATTCTGGAATGTCTCCCTAGGCCTTCACCACCATCCAGAACTATTACTGTATTCTGAGCAGCATCCATCCAATGCTGGGCTCAGCACTGACTGGTGCTGGGCCAGCACTAACTTTGGGTGTCATGGATATGCCTTACACGTGTTTGTGACAACCAGAGTTAGTATTGAGATATGATAGGATTGGGCCCTCCAAGTCTTTGAGATTAGCAAAACAGAGACTCGTAGGGTACATAATCTGACTTTCCAGTCATCTCTACAACCAGCAATGAATGTGGAGCTACTAACTATATCAACTAGCCCACACCTATTTTTTCAAATTTATTTTAATTGGGAACTGTTCTCCACATTTTCAAGGTGGAGTTCTTTTGGCATTACAGGCCCTGAAGTGAAATGACATTAAACCTACAGAACAAGGAACAGTAATGTTGGTCACTGGTTCAGTCTTGGCAAAGACCTGCATACTTCACTTCTTCTTGTTATTGTCTCATGCTTAGTTACATAAACAGCATGCTTGTTCTCTCTCTCTCTCTCTCTCTCTCTCTCTCTCTCTCTCTCTGTGTGTGTGTGTGTGTGTGCATGCGCGCGTGTTCATGCGTGTGTGCAAGTATGTTCTCTTCCATTTTTGTGCCATTTTTATGGTAGACCTGAGATCAGCCTCAGGTCTCCTTGGCAGTCAAACTCCCTTTTCTAGGAGTTTACTCCCAAAGCAAGCCCTCCAAAATTTTTCTGGCAATTCTAATTACAAACTCCTTTCAGAGAGTTGTGCTACTGGATGAAGAGTGTCTGATGAGAGACTAGTTCCCTCACTTCAAATATTTTTATGGACTGGCTTTAGTCTCACTTCTTTTGCTTATAGTGTCAGGCTAACCACCTCCCCAAACTTTTGTCTGGTAGAGCAGTGGATAGGGTTTGGGCTAAATCAGTGCAAATTTTTCTATTTTCTATTAAAATCCAGATCCCTCTCTACAGACATTTTTGTCTTTTCTGGAGTTAAGCAAATGTTGAGGGATTTGATTTATAAATTAGATAATGATCTTGATTTCACCTTAATAAAATCTTCAAACTTCTCTCAGTGGTACTATCTATTGAAAATAAGTCATTCAAGAGCGCAGTATCTACACACACTCACTTTTGGCACCCTGAGAAAGGCGTTCACTGAAGTGCACTTTCAAACTATGCCAACTGCTGTCTTAGATGGCAGATATTTGTCCATTCCTAGGCACCTAAGGCTCTGTATTTGTAGGGCAGGTGAGACAGAGGACTGTCTCTACATTACTTGCTTTATTGCCAGCTTTCTCAAAACCCCAGGGAAAGACTCCTGAAACATATCTTGGAAATTCTTCAAGGGGAGAGCCCCAAGAGGAAAGTTTGTATCCTACTCTCAGACTGTGATTCATTTGTCATAGAACAGTGTTGTTTGCAAAAGCTGCAAGAAATATTCGTGCTAATTTTGGGGGAATCATTGCGATAGACTGTAAAGGAGATTCTTGAATATGAAGGGGCAAATTTGTCTGTATATGATTTTAACTGTATTTGACCTTTTAACTGTTCTGACTATGAATGATTGTGATGGCTTTTAGCTAATACAATAAATAATTGTCTGTCTTATAGTGACAGGCTACAGACGGTGTTGGACTTCTTAGGCTACAGAGAGCAACCTGAATCCTAGGAACGCTTCTTCTTTCATTTCCACTAATCCTCCACATTATTCCTTTTTTCTTCTTCCCTTTAGTCCAAAATCATCACATCCTGTCCCCAGACCCCTATCAGCACTAAAATAAGTCCTTTTGTTGTACCTTTCACCATCACCTCCTGTGGCCTTTTGGTGGAGCCAAAAAGGAGGGGGTTTTAATGAGGGGGTTTGAAATAAGAGAGAAGACATCATGCATAGAATCTGAGAGGGCATTTCAAGCACAAGATTCAGCCAGGGAGAGGGGCAAGTCCAATAAAAGAGCAGAAAGCCTTTGGATGGCCGAGGATTGTGAAACTGGGGGTGTGAAAGACGTGGATAGGAATATACAATTGCAGGACAATTGTATATACAGAGAAAAAGAGAAGACAAGTCCATGGAGGACCTTGAAAGTAAGGACCAGGAGTTTGCTTACTGCTTATTTCAGTCTTCAGTCTTATCTAATGTCTCCAAACAATGTCCTCCTTTCTTTACCATGGGTAATCAGCTTTCACTTATTTTTACCAGAAGATTTGGTCCAGAACCAAAACACAACTTTACACACCCATCTTTAGCAATTTTTTTAAAAAATCAGCTCCAAACCAGTAATTATATGTTTAATCAATAAAGAGTTATACACAGTAAGGACCTCTAAGCCCTCTAATTGCTACAATTACGAGCAAAAATAAGTATGAATAATATTTAGAACCCCGTTTACTTTTCAATTTGCATGTAAATATTTGTTGCTTTTCCTGCTGTACTTGCTTTCTCGGAATACATGTAGTTTGACTAGTACTTTTTGTGCCATATTTTCCTGAAGATCCACCTCATAACCTAAGGCACATAAGAACCACCTTATAGTCTATAGGAAGCATCCCAAATTGGCACATTTCTAAAATGGAGCAGCTTGTTCCTGAAATGATATTTAGCTTACTTGGAAACAGATTTATTGCTTTTCTCGATAGAATCACAGTGAGGTGATAAAGGGCATGCTAGAAATGTATGTGACAATATCCAAACCAAGTCCACATACCTATCATTCATGAAGTAGAACCACATGAATTCTCAAGTTAATTTCATCCCTGAATGAAGAGTTGTTCTGCACCAGTTGACAGCAACAGGACATAGGGCTACAGGGAATAAATGCTAGTTTACAACACTGTCAAGCTACAACACCTGCAGTTGCAACAGCTCCTTTTCTGTAGATTTCTCTGGGGACACTTGGCAATCTTCACCTGAAGCTCTCTTTAGTAATAAAGAGAAGAAAAACACAAGTGTGTTATTATGAATGGGCCTATGAACAACTATTTATAAATGTTTAATTTATTTAACATATCCAGGCAATGAAAGGAGGCAAAAAAAATGGAGGCGTCAATGTCAAAACCAAGAACTGATCCATACTTTAATTTTCTACTTGATGCCCTCTTGGATACCCAATGTAACAAGCATCTCTATTTATTGGGGGATATCCGACACATGCCTGTGGTCATGGTCCAAAGCTTGATGTGCATTTCTAAACATTTCATTGCAATCCTAACCCAAGATTAGGACATTACAAGCCATGCTGTCCCGGGGGTGGGGTCACAAACTGCTTACGTGCCATTTCTGAGGAGGGCTTTGTCTAAGCCTCTCCATTCCACCATGAGAACAGGGAGATGGGTAAGTTTGCTGGCCTATACTGGTTAGGACTGCATCCTCAGTCTCCTGAAGAGATTCTGTAGCAGAAGAGATTGGTTCCAAACAGGAACAAATATGTAATGGGGAGTTTTAAATACCTGCCTTATTTCATCCAAACAGTGCCAAGGAGGATAAGGTCAAAGAAAGCAGTTTGTGCTTGGCAAAGAGGTCTATTGATTTTGTCCTCCTCCCACAGGGAGCACATTTTTCATTATTCATCTCAATAAACTCCCTGGAGAAATAATACCACCCCGTGACCTCCGCATATATTGAAAGAAAACTACAGTCCAGAAGGAACTGCTTTGTGGTGACTACTACAGCCCATGGCTTAAGGCTTTGATGAAATAGTCTGATTTGTTTTTCATTTTGTTATTTAAATGGGAGATGATTATTATTGTTCTGTCCCACAAGAAACTGCGTGGGCACAAATTGTAGGGGAAAAGACAGAGTAACTGAAGCAGATGAAGCCTCGCTGGCTAACTTAGAAAGTAGCAGGGGTCATTTTGAATGGGTACTCACACCCCTGTGGTGAGTACCAGGCCCTCTGCTGCCACCAAGAAAACATGCCTATAATTACAAACAAATCATCTTTATGGTGAGTTCTGCCACCTTTATTTCTAGTAAAAAAACCACTGGAAAGTATAATTCCAATCATATTACTTGTGATGTTGCTGTTGTAAAAAATGAACGAAGCAATGATTAGCATGCTCAAAAATATTTAATATCAAATAATAGGGTGTACTTATATAAAAGAAGTGATTGATCCCATAGACGCTTTAGTTATAGTTTAGTTAATTCTACTCAGTTGTATTCCTAGGAATGTTGAGAACCAAAGATAAGAGTGCCACTTTTGATGAAAAGGGACTTGAATGTTTTCTATTGCCTTTAATAACCACTTCATCTCTGTCACGGAAAGGAAGTCCCACACTGGATTGCATTGCTGACGCATCTTGGGAGCAGGATGATAGTCTTCAATTAGGGAGATAATGTTCTTTCTTTCCCAGCTGAGGAAGGATAGATTATGTGAGTCAAGAGGAAAAGATCCAGACAGTTTTAAAGGACCTCTCAGTTACACTCTTGTCATAGGAATATTCTGATAAGAAGTCAGCAAAGCCTCATTCACCAACAAACACATGTTATAAAATAACAATCAAATCCAATGCATCTTAAAAAGTGAAAGAAAATGCTACCACCACCCTCTCTTTTCCAGCTCCACTTGATTATTTCACAAGAGCACCTGGCCATTTCACCTTTTCTAATCCATACACTGATCTAATACGTTATTGTTGTAAATGCATCTATATATTAGATATACAATGTGAGCCAAAGACACAATCCTTTTGCTTTGGGGTGGGGAGAGGGGAGAAGACAGGGGTTGTTGGACCTGTGTAGTAACACTGGTATAATAATTGTGCCCCACAATCATAAAATGTACTGCTTTTCAATAGAATTCTAACTTACGCTGGAATGAGCAGGCTCATGTGCCAGCTCTGTATCCAAAGGAGGTTTCCGGCAGCCAGTGTCTCACCCTGAAACAAGGGGAAACTTTTCCCTTTACCCCAGGGAGAACGACTCAGCCATCTCAAACAGCAGCACAAATTTGAGCAGCCAGAAAGTGCTCCTGGGAATGCGGTTAGGATCTGATGCAAGTGCCAGATCCTAATCCTGCCTTCTGCTCCCTGCCTGCCCTTGAAAATGCCTTCTACCCACCCTCCACTTGTCCCAGAATGCCACCCTCCCAACTCTAGCCCCCTCTCTCCACACACCCCAATCTGGCCAAGCTCAGCCAGCGCAAACTCATCCCTTTCCAGGGCAATGGCCAGCACAGAACTGATGCTTTGGCTTGTGCCATTGATTTGTATCAAGAGCAGCCCATATAGACTGGTTGAGAATCTTGTCCGTCTCCAACCCACTGAAGTGTCATTCACTCTGTAACTTAAAATGCTACCTGGAAACTAAAATCATTTTTACACAAGGCCTTGAACAGGAACACCTTAAGAACATAAGAAGAGCCTCCACTCAGGCCACAGGACCTTCTAGGACAGCCCACCAGATGCTTCAGAGAGCATCTGAAGAGTGGATAGAAAGATGCTCGTTTCCCTTTCACATGACACCAGAACTAGGGGCATCCACTCAAACTGAATGTTGAGAGGGTTAGGACTGACAAGAGAAAATATTTCTTTACCCAGCGTGTAGTTGGTCTCAATTGCCTCTTCTCTAGACTGAAGAGCCTCAAACGCTGTAGTCTTTTCTCATACGGAAGGTGTCCCAAACCATCAGTCATTTTGGTCACTCTCCTCTGAACCTTCTCTATATCCTTTCTGAGACGTGGCAACCAGAACTGGACACAGTACCCCAAATGTGGCCTCACCATTGATTTTTACAATAGCCATTTTATTCTCAATCCCTTTCCTAAAGACCCCAAGCATTGAATTTAACCTTCTAAGTCCCTCACCTACTATACTTACACTGTTGTTAGCAAGGGATAGGCTAAAGAAAAGAAAGAGAATGTGCACTGTCGCCAGTAAGAGTTTTGGCTGTATTACAGATTGATTTAATCTTCACACATGAAAATACATTAAAGAGTACTGGATTGTACTATAGCCCATTTTAAGATCCTACTTCAAATGATACATCAAAAGACAACAACCCTACAAACATTGTGTAGCTAATTTAAAAACATTAGTGCAGTGACCTCTCACTGTTGGCAGGGCACTTGGAACTGCATCAGATTGATCTCCACTAACTATCGGATCAAAACCGTCAACTGTCAACAAGAAGAATAAAAATCCCTACATACTGCATCAAGACAACATGCAAGAATTGGCTGAGTTGCAGGGAGATTACAGACATCAAATGAAGAAGTCTAGCTTGTGACAGATAAAACAAATACTCATTAGAATATAAATCTCTCAACACTGAGAACAGGAAAAAAATATTCCCAATCTACACATAGAAAATACCTCTGAAGCAAGATTCTGGCAGAAGAGCAGATGGGGAGAGACAAAGTAAATCTGTTCAAACCAAACTATTTCCATAGACTAAAGAAATATGGGACTTGAGACGACATAGATATGTTCCAGTATTGTGGGGAGGTTAAAGTTTAGAGGGGAAAAAATAGCTCATCTTGTTGCTGATGGAAACAGGCAGCAATTGCCAGTTTTAAGCATAATTTATTAAACAGAGAACAGGCTGCGGTAATTAGATTTTATTGGAGGAAATATTGTATAAGCTTCATTCCAAACCCATTTGCCCCCCACAAACGGAAGGAAGCAATGGAGTATGAAATACTGTGCTGAAATAATCCCTGAAAACCTAGTACTGTACACACACATTCTCTTATGCACAACTAGATTGCTCAGTTATGGTCTCAGTTATGCTCAGATTGCTCAGTTATAGTCTAGAGACAAAGAATGGGTTTGTTTAGATTTGGTTTTCCAATAATTCAAAGTAACATGATAGAGCCAAACTTACTCATGAGGTATATACTCAGTTTTTCCTATCCCTAAGATACTGTGCCTGTTAACCAGCAGGCCAGGGTTCGAGACCCTGGTCGGTCCCCACAAGATAGGGTGAGCTCCTGTCCTTAGCCCAGCTCTGCAACACAGCTGGAACCAACTGTATTGGTTCTGCCTTTCCATTGGACTAATTCAGTGGCGTGGAGAGGAGGGATTTGCTGCTTGGGTAACAGCCTATTGTCCATGTCGATCTACCCAGGTCTTCATGCTTCGCATACAGTGTCAGCATCGAGCATGATACCATAGTCTTTCAAGACTGATGGATGACAAGTTTAAGTTTCCTAACCCAGTATTATCTCAGTTCCATCAGGTTTTTGCAGTATTAAGACTTTTGAAGCCTAATTATAAATAGTATCTACATGATATCTACATGATAGTAGATAGTATCTACATGATAGTAGATATATACACTATACTATAGATCAGGGATCTCCAAACTTTTTGGCTGGGTGTTGATGAGTTGGTCGGTCACTCAGTGATTTTTCAGTTATATATATGTATAACTGAAAGATATAGATATATAGTATAGCATTTCTGTCATAGGTTTGCATACAAATTTTTCAACATGATTCTTTAAGGTGGGAAGTAAAGGTGGGATTATTTAAGGTGGAAACCTCTTATATTGTCTTGAATTCTCTTAAACAGTAACCAGATATTGCACTATGCAACTCTGGACAATTTCATTCCCTGCCTAATATCCAAGAACATTGTGTAAACTGGGATGGCCTTTCAAATGTCTGGCGAATAGCAAACAACCTATGCAGTTTGACTTGGTCATAAGTCACATGGGTTGAAAGCTAATTTTCAAGGTTTACAGATTTATCCTCTACCAGGAAATGGCAGTCATAAACACAAGTATAAACCAGGTGTAGGCAACCCCTGAGCCAACAGCACCCAAGAGCCAAAGCACCCAAGAGCCAGTCTCATTCTCTGCGGTACTTCTCTTGGCAATCCTCCCATGGCCAGCTAAAAAGCAGCAGGCCTGGAGGCACCGATGCCAGACAGGTGGGTGATGCTGGCAGGGTGGCCCTCCCTGCCACCTCAGCAGCCAAAGCCCTGCGTAGGCCCTGTGAAAGAGTGACATGCTTCTCTGCCCCATTCTGTCTTATCTGTCTGTAATCTGACATTCCTAAGGACCTTTGCTTAGTTGTTCTTAAGTGATTTAACAGTTTTATGATCCCGAGAATTTCAGTAAACTATGTTGTTTGCAAAAATTACAGTGAACCACAGCTGCAACTCTCTCATGATGTTCTTTATAGTCAGTTTGGCCTATCTTATTAATTGCAAGCTGAGTTTACCTGTCACTGTGGAGGTAAAATTTAAAGAATATTTGTGGACACCAGACATGGCTGGGCATGAGTGGGCACTAGGCTCTGTCAACACAAGGTTGCAGACACCACTGGGTACTAGTGGCCACCAGAAGTCAGCAAGTTATTGTTATATAATAATATTTTTTAAGTAAGACCATTAGATCTTGATTTTTTTTCCCAACACTGACTCCATTTTGAGACATATAGCACAGCATGAAGTTGCATGGCTCATTCTTTCAAGCTGTTCTATTACACCTGATTTATGGCATGACAGCCCTTGTCCTAACCCATAACCTTGAGCTTGTAAAATGCACAGGGGAAAATTTACTAACTACAGCATTCATGTTAATGCACTATTGGGAATTATCGTACAGAAAAAGCAAAAGGTGATAGAGGCACAAGAACTACGAACACCTCAACCAGTAAATTATGAGTAGCAGTCCTCTAAGAGCCATCTGCTATAGATCATGCAGTCCTCTCCATTTTTCATTTAATTCCATCTTTATTTACACAGGCAGTTTGCCTTCTCATGAAGATTTGCCTTCTCCTGAAGCAAATAAGAAATGAGAACAATTTGGCACTGACCTTATAATTGTGCAAATGCAGATGTACCTAAAATGCACTATATCCCATTCTTGGCCATAGCAATTTTGAAATCTATATATCAGTATTATTTATTTATTTTGTACATGAATGCATGTGGAATATTATGCATTCATGCATTACAGATATTTGTTAGGGGACACACCCCCAAATCCAGAGAAACTACGGGAGCACGTAAGAGACATTACGTGCACCCAAAGCTATTGCACCTCCTACTGAAAACCTATGGGAAATTCATATTGGAATCCAGAGTAAATTGTTCTTACACCAGAGCAAGGACTCCCCAGTTACTCTGGATTTTGCCCACAGGCTTTAAAAAACCAGGGCTGTAAGTTATGATTGGAGCAACTAAGAATACAAGAAATAACAACATGAAGACGAAAAGTGATATGCAAACATCAACCAATTTCCTTTCCCTGTCATGCACTACATACACACAAAAATATTCATATTATAATTTCTAGTAGATTTTAATTATAAGTCACTTTTGTGACTCCTCCTGATTGAGAAGTGGAATATTAATATATATTGCATGAGTTCACTAGTGCACCTATCTATTTTACAGGTTATTGCTAGGCTGTGGGTGGCGCAAGTGGCTAAGACACTGTGCCTGTTAACCAGCAGGCCAGGGTTTGAGACCCGGGTCAGCCCCACAAGACAGGGTGAGCTCATGTCCTTAGCCCAGCTCTGCAACGCCAGCTGGATCCAATCGTATTGGCTCTGCATTTCCATTGGACTCATTCAGTGGCGTGGAGAGGGGGGATTTGCTGCTTGGGTAACAGTCTATCTGATGATATCAAGTCCAATGACTAACTCCCCATTTTCATTAAAGGAGAAGGTGTCCCCTGCACTGTTGTTAAATGAGACCCATCTCAGAAAGTGATGGAGCTGGAGTGGAAAGGAAACAGCAGAGTTCAGATTTTTCTAGTTTTCACTTAACCCTTAGACACCCAACGTGGTACACTGAACCTTTTCAGAAGTTATTTTTGTGTTTTTTATGGAATCTATTATTATTATTATTTGACAACAACCTATGATTTTTTACTGGTAATGAGACAGTTGGACTAATTCAGTGGACTAATTCATCGGACTAATTCAGTGGCGTTGAGAGGGGGGATTTGCTGCTTGGGTAACAGCCTATCCTCCATAACGATCCAACCCAGGCTTTCGTGCTTCGCATGCAGCGTATGCAGCACCGAGCATGATACCATAGTCTTCCAAGACTGACGGAGGCCTGCTTTTTTATTGCTAGGCTGACATAGTTTGAATTTCTTGCAATATTATTATGCATTCACGAATGACTGTGATCTGTTTTGAATCCCTCTTCATGAAGGATTTACATATTTTGTGTTAGGGCCATCATTGGCATCCTTCAGTCTCGAAAGACTATGGTATCGTGCTCTGATTGGAGGTCCTGAAACAGCATCTAGTGTGGCTAAAAAGGCCAGTTCGAGAGTGGCCATCCCTTCCACACTGAGGACAAATAAATTCCGTCCCCTGCCCAGGTCCCAGGTTTCACTGCTTTCAGGTCTGTCTCTTTGCTTCAGCCTGCTGAACAAGTGTCTCTTCCAGTTGGAGAAGGCCATGCTGGGTCTTTTGCCTCCACGCTGAATGATCGGAGGTCAAGGTTTCCCAGCTGTTGATGTCCATTCCCAAGGCCTTTACATCCCTCTTGCAGATGTCCTTGTATCGCAGCTGTGGTCTCCCTCTAGGGCGCTTTCCCTGCACTAATTCTCCATATAGGAGATCTTTTGGAATCCAGCCGTCAGCCATTCTCATGACATGCCCAAGCCAGCGTAGACGCCGCTGTTTCAGAAGTGTGAACATGCTAGAGATTCCAGCACGTTCCAAGACTGCATCATTTGAGACTTTGTCACGCCAGGTGATGCCAAGAATATGTCGGAGATAGCGCATATGGAAGGTGTTCAGCTTTCTCTCCTGCCGCACATGAAGGGCCAAGACTCGCTGCAGTACAAGAGTGTGCTCAGGACACAAGCTCTATAGACCTGGATCTTTGTATGTTCTGTCAGCTTCTTATTAAGCCATACTCTCTTTGTAAGCCTGGAGAATGTGGTAGCTATTTTACCAATATGTTTGTTCAGCTCAGTATCTAAAGAGAGAGTGTCAGAGATAGTTGAGCCAAGGTACACAAAGTCATGGACAACCTCCAGTTCATGTTCAGAGATTGTGATACAGGGAGGTGGATCCACATACATGTGTAAAGCTTTTCTTTGTTCTCACAAAATTCTTCCTGCATTTGGGGTTGGGGGGCTACATCTCCTGGCTCCCACTGATGTCAGTAAGCATCCTGGCTATGATCCCCAGCAATCCCATTTGGCTTCCATGACTCCTGTATGCCTTGCTAGTGGAACCCTGGATGGCCAGAGTATTCAGTGACCTGGTGTATGTGAGTAAAAACCCCTTTTATGAAAGCCGGTCATATAGCTGTTGGCCAATGGATGCAGAATTACCAATTGGGCCTATGGGATGGCCTTATTTTCCATCAGGAAGATTTTTTGAGATGAACAGTGCAATCCTATTTGTGTCTACTCAGAAGTAAATTCTATTGAGTTCAATGGGGCTTATTCTCAGGAAAGTGCACTTAGGATTGCAGTCGGCACAGCTCTTAACATCTCTGTTCCTTCCAGAAGCTTTGAGTAATAATGGCATAATTCATTACTTTCACCACTGCAAATACAATTGTTCTCTAAATATTGAAGGAAGGCAGTGTTTCTCAATGAGTGCCTCCTGCTGTGCCACTTTGTGCTTCCTATTGGAAGTACTATTAGATGTCACCTATGTCATTGCCAAATACTCCCAGATTGGAAAACAAGACAATAAATACTCGTAAAATACTCAGAGTGGATGAAGGACTTATCTGAGTTTGCAGAAAGCGCATGCTGGAGTTCTTTACGTCAAGCTGCACTTCCTACTGCTGCTTGCCCATTACGAGTATATTGCTGGTCTCACTGTCAGGTGCTGGGATCTAGGTTTCCCATCCATATTATCACCTCAACCAAGAACCACCAGTGATCTCTATAGAACTGACTGAGAAATACTGGTACAAGTTTCTTCCTTGCTTGCATTATAAATATTCCAGCTAGTGAACAAATTCTTCATGTAAGCATTGTGCACGTACATAAAAATGTGGAAAGCATCCAGACACTCTACCAGCACTCTTTGTTTGCACTATTTCTAGTTAAAATTTACTGATGCCTTGGTTCTTGAAAAATCAGCAGACAGTTGCTTACGCAGAGATTATTCTTCTCAGCCAAGCTTCTGAGGTGAATGGCAGGCGAGACTCTGGAGGATGACTTACAGCAGACCTGTTCTTTTCTATGGCAGCCTGCCCTTTGTATCTGGGTTTCAATTCCTTGAAATAACAAGAGTTGTTGATGTTGTCAACAGAATATAAAATTAGGTCTGTTGATGCAGAGCATGCCCTTGAGATATTTCCATTTTCATTTGAGTGTTAATGTTCAACAAATCTGTCCCTGGCACTAATTCCAGAGACTTACTTTTTTTGTTCCTCTCCTTTTAAGTTGTTTTCCTAAGGAAATGCGCCAGAGTTGGATAACGACCAAAGCTGCACTGATTATTATTGTTATTATAGGCTCACTTGTGTTTCGGTTTAATTCATAATTACTTTAAATTACACATGGTTGAAGTGTAGTGGATTAATCGGGCTCAGTAATCAAGATCCTGTTCTTGAGCAAGCCAAAATTATAGGGGAATATTTCTAACATGGCTGAGAAAATGAATACGGAATCATATTACACATGACTACTATTGTTCATCAAAGATCTTTGGGATCCTCCACTCTGATCCCCCACTTGTGCCAATAAAGTGTAAACTCTGCCAGCAGGCACAAGGTGCCACACATGTGCCAAAAAGCACATTGTGACAGCGCAAAAAAATGAGTAGTGCCTGCTGGATGGCCTGAGCCATTCTGCTGACACCACTGCAGGCAACAATGTACTCCGGAAAAGGTAAGAGTGGGGTTAGATATGGGCAGGAGAGGGTGATATGAGACAGGGAAGGGCACAGTAATGGAGGTGGGTAGATCAGACACAGGAGGGGTTGGAATTGGTGGACACATCTCGCATCCAACTCACTGGCACGAGGTAACACAGACTTGCACAACCTAATTAGCAGGTACAAGTCTAAATTGCTCCATCGTAGCATCTACGGCTTAGCCCACGGCAAGAGGAGAAATGTCTCCTTAACTCTAGGAGCCCACCACCATTCCAACAATCCCTATAGAATGCAGCAGAGTCTACACTGGCACAGCTGGATTGGTGTAGGAGATGTTGGATAGGATTGGGCGGTCTGTTTCCTGACTGTGGAGTTAGGAAATATTTTCTACTCTCACTCAGATTTAATGGAGAAGTTCATTTGCAGAATTCTGGCATAGGATATGGCATTTGAAACTTTTTTTCTTAAGTTTGTGGGTAATGGTAGCCAACCGTATAGATGAAACAGTGAAGCTATAGAAGACTTTATGGTGCAAAAATCCAAAAATCCCTCTGATACCCAGGCATGTATGAAGAAGCTGATAATTGGGAGCAACAGTGCATGACTCTATTGTCTGTCTTTCCAGGCAAAAATTGATGAGATCATGCTGAGAGATACGGTAAGGCCGTAGTGCTTTGCATTCTGTGACCAAAAAATCATTTGCATCAAATGCAAAATTTAGCCAGTGGGTACAGAAATATATTGCGACTTTAGAGTTAAAAAATAAGAGAGAAACTCAAATCAAAAGGTCTCTTTTTCATTGACTAGAATAAGAACATCAATGCTTAATATTAAATTTTACTAAATTAACAATAATCTCATGTGTATTAATAGCTTTGGACCAATACCAAAAATATCATTTGCTTTACAAAAATTAGTGCTGCTGCTCATGAATATCTGGCAACCACCCACTAGAATGGCTTTAATAAACCCACTAGCATGGTAACAATACATTATTAACTTTTACTATGGCTGGTTTTTTCTCCCAGACATTAATGCTATATACTTTGATATTAGTCACAGATATGAGTGCTAACCAAGTAAGCCAAGCACACCTCTTAAGGCCAAGTCACTTAACCAAATATCAGGGCTGGCTGCTCAATGAATTCAATGCACATTAGAGCTTGCTGCAAAGCCAAGTGGTAACCCAATTGCTCTGTTGTGTGGCCAAATTGATTTTCAGCCTATGATGAAGTGTGTGGAAAACACAATCCACATCATTACCAGCTGAAAACCAATCTGACCATGTGCTGGATGATAATGTGCATTGAGGTTTGTTTGTTTTTTCTTTCTTTCTATAGCCAGGTTTCGTTTTCAACAGCTGGGTAAAGAAGCTCTTAAATCAGATAGGTTCATAAACATAAGCAAAGATTCATTGTGCATATTTTTCATATCCAATTTATTTGTGTTGTAGCTATGAAAGGCAACTCAATCAGAACAGGAATTGAAGAGAGCCATTGTGGTGTGCGTGGTCAAATGTACACTAGAGTATTGTGTGGTAAATGAGCAGAACTAGTCAGATCCATATTTAAACATGCTGTACACTATTTCTCAGCCCACCCACTTCATAGGGTTGTAGGAATGAAAGAAAAAAATCTCAATATGCCACCAGGGATGGCCTTAGGGCAATTTGACCACACAGTCTCACACTGGGAGGACTCCATACTGTCGGGTGCTTCTCTGCTGCCTAGTGAGTAGTAAGGCCCTATGGGGGTTGTTCCACCCCGCTGCAAAATGTTTTGCATTGGGCCCCACTGCCCCTGCAGATTATTATCCCCCCAAAAAAGTGATGGGGTACAATTGATAATAAACCATTCTGCATTGCAAGTCCATAAAAATGTAAGAAGAGATCTGCTAAAATCAGACCGAAGATAGAACATCCTATTTCCCACAGAAACCAACCAGATGTCTCTAGGAAGTCCACATGTATGCTATGATGGTGTTAACTGTCTCTGACCATTGCTCTCTCGCACCTGCTTTTCAGAGGCACATGGCTACTGATCTTGGAGACCATCATGACTGAAAGCCATTGATCAGTTTGTCTTGCATGAATTTGCCTAATCCCCTTTTAAATTCATCCAAAATAGCAGCCATCACCACATTCCAGAGATTACTGGCAGCAAATTTCAGAGATTAATTGTGTGTCCTGTGAAGAAGTACATCCTCTTGTCCTCCTCAAATTTCCCATCTATCAATTTCATTGGAGGACAAAAGCCAAAGACAACTCTTCTGGCCAATTCACTTAACCAAAGATCAGTGCTGGCTGTTAACTGAATTCAGTGCACATTAGAGCTTGCTGCACAGCCAAGTGGTGATCCAATTGCTCTGTTGTGTGGCCAAATTAATTTGGTTCTAGTGTTTCTCTTTCCCATGCATAGTGCTTAGGAAGTTCAATCACGTCCCCCTTTAGTTTTCTTTTTCTAAACTTAAAATCTCCAAATATATATCTATACATATAAAAGAGAAAAGTCACTCACTGACTCACTGACTCACCACCGCCCTGCCAAAACCGCTGGGCCTAGAAGTATGAAATGTGGGGTGGGTGTTCCTTCCGTGATGGAGGGGTGCACTAAGAACCAGTTTTCCGAAATTCCAACCGGAAGGGGGTGAAAAGGGGCGCAACGCGTTTTCCTCCCTATACTTTGCATTGAGAATTGCTGACTCATCAACATTCCTCCCCAACTGCTGGGCCTGAAGCATGGAATTCTGGGAGTTCCTTCTGTCACCTGAACACCCACCAAGAACCATCTGGAGAAATTAACCCTTCAGGGGCTGAAAAGGGGGCAACGTGTTTTTATCCTATGCTTAACATGGGAGACTGAATAACATCCAGCCAATTTGGTGCTCAGACCCTGGTGCACTGGGGGGGGGGTGTTGTCAGGGATGGGCCCAGCCAGCCCCAAGATCTGGTTCTCCAGAAGTGGGCAGGGCCAGGGTCAAGGGGTAGGGCCGGGAGGTTTTCAATTAAAAAATTTTTAAAAATTAGAAAAAATAAAATTACGTACTTCTGAGTAGATCTGCATAGGATGGGCCTCTGAGGCTGCAGTCCTCTCCATTGAGGACTTTCGCCGGCGTGGAGGAGCCATGCTGGGGCCTTTGAGCCCCCCGCCGGCGGGAAAGGCAGGAGAAGGCAGGCGCAAGCGCTGCCAACCGCTCCTCGGGTGACACCGGGTCGCCAGCGGCTGCCAATTAAGAAGATCCTGTTCAGGCGAGTAGGCCCGAACCGGCATCTGCCCACCACTGGGTGTTGTTCAGAGGAAGAGGTTGCGCTGGCAAGAATTCTGCGCATGGGGGAAGTTGCGCATGGGGGTAAGTTGTGCATGGGGAGATGATGTGCATGGGGGGATGATGCGCATGGGGAAGTTGTGCATGGGGAAGTTGCATATGGGGGGTTGATGCACATGGGGGACTGATGCAGATGGGTGATGTTGCATATGAGGAGTTTGGGGGGATGATGCACATGGGGAAGTTGCGCATGGGGGATGATGTGCATGGAGAGAAGTTGTGCATGGGGGGAAGTTGCACATGGGGGAAGTTGTGCATGGGGGAAGTTGCACATGGGGTGTTGAATTGATGCGCCATGGGTAGATGGCATATAGGGAAATGTTACTCCCGCAACGCAGGTACACTTTTCGCTAGTATATATATATATTTTTTTTAAAAAAACATGTCCGACCTCCTGACCATTTAATCACCCTCTTCTTCCCCTTTTCTGATACTGTTCCATAAATTTATTTTAACAATGCCAAACCTTTTATTACAAGTCAAATTCCTCCAAATTTGTGTAACTGGGATCAGAACAGAGCAAAGACTTTGTCCAGTCCTGAAGCTCATTGAGAGACCCAACCACTTGTGTTGCATGAGCCTTTCTCATACATAGCTCAGCCTAACATACTTTGCACAGCTAACTAGGGAAGTAAGTGGGGTAACACTATGCAGACCTGTGCTGCTTGGAACAAGAATGATAGAAATGTCATTTAAGAATGTACCACTTTGCCAGGAGTTTCAAGAACCTTGATATTAACATTTCAGAGGTGGAGAAACCCTTGAATAGAAATTTTGTTATGCTTCATTTTATACTTCCATTAAAATTCATTATACCAAGCATAGACAACAGCTTTTAAACGGTCCCTGCTCAAAGTCTGGTCTGTCTTCATGCATGCTTGCTCTTCAATTTTTGTATCATCAGCAGATTAGATAATGCTGAATCCACATTGTTCTGTGCATCTTATTAATACAATTAGGAGGTGGTAGAGACCCAAAACAGTGACCCCAGTGGGATTCCTCTCAAAATAACTCCTTAATTGGAGGTCATACTATTAATGATTACCTTCTGCTAAAGGTCTGTTACTGATCTTAACAGAGAATTTTATTCCATAATTAGGACTCAGGTGCTCATCTCAAATACTGGTATATTAATGATTGGAAAATCAGGAGAAATATTTTTACACAAGAATGTACCACCCAATGTGTATATAACTCAGTAGTGAATAATCCAGAACTAGATTTATGACAGCTCTGAAAAAAGTGATCTTCTGAAAAATGTACTTTCTTTTTGAATTGGCTGATTTTCCAGTTTCTAAGATCAGAGTCACACCTCCTGTAGTTCTTCTGAACATGATTCACAGACTTATCAGGAATATTTATTACATCAGTCAACATATAAATAACCAACAAGCTAAAAAATGTGGTAAAACATATGATCATGTGCAATTTCCATACTAACAAAGTGAAAATTATTTTGGAAAGTTGTGCCATTAAAACTTTATTCCTCTCATCATCCTGTGGCTGCTCATCATATAACAATTTCTGACACAGATCAATTTTACTGAGCCATATACACACAGGCAGAAACCATGCCACTTTGGCTGCAATCCTAAAAACACTTTCCTAGGAGTAAGACCCATTGGACACAATGAGGCTTATGTCTGAGTAGACATGGTTAGGATTGTGCTCTAAGTAACATTTTCAAAATAATCACTTACTTGACATGAATATTTTTGTCACATTAAAAATATCCATTTCAGTTCAAATGGGAAAAATAAACTATTAAAATCAAAGCTTATTTGCCCTTCTAGTTACTAAAACTGTGCTTTTTAGCTGCATAAGAAGCTTTTGAGAGAACTTTGTTCCCCTTGCTAGATGATATTAAGAAATGCCTTAGGCTAAATGGATTGGGTAATTTGATGGAATATGATCCTATCCCTCTGAAGCCACATCGTACTGTCACTTCTCCAAGGCTTAAAGATATGGAAACATAAAGTGACATGAAAAAGGATGACACTTCCCATACTTTTCCATTTTCAGAGTTTGCAAATTACAATTGGTAGCAGTTTTACTTGTCAAATGTAAATAAATTCTATTCTTTCAAAAGCTATTGCATATTTAAAAATTGGTCAGATGAAATCAGAAGACCAGATTACACACAGATACCCCCTACACATAGACACCCTCTATTCAGAAACATGTTCCTATCCAGCAATGTTACAGGATTTATTGAGGGTATGCCCAATGTATCGGATGGTTAGCCAAGAATAACAAGGATGGTCAAGGGAAAAAAAGGATATTGACAAGCAAATCTTTGCTAGAGTTCTGTTTACTGGGGAATTTTTGACAACAAAAGCAATGAGAATTATGGGGGAAAGTTTTAAAGTGTTTTGAACTTGACAATGCCAGCAATCCTATGTACAGGGTGATTCAAAATGAATGGGTCAAAAGTCACAGGTATGTTTTCTTTTTGTCCCATTCATTTTGAATCATTCTGTATTTTTTTGGTGTAAATATGCTTTCAAGCTGAAGGTGTCCCCCGCAGTTTGCTCTGCTGGTTTTGACCGACTGTAGGGATAAGGGCTTATCTCCATTTCAAGAGCCATAGAATCAGCATTGTCTGAAGATGCCTCCATGGACATGTGGCCTGCATGCACAAAGAACACTGTTACCTTTCCCTCTGAGGTGGTACCTATTTATCTATTTGCATTTGCATACTTTTGAACTGCTAGGTTGGCAGGAACTATGCAATTGATGGGAGCTCACTCCATCTTGGCAGTACTTGGGTCTCAAACCAATGACCTGTCGATCTTCAGATTCACAGGCACAGTGACTTTAGCCACTAAGCCACTGCAGCCTTTTGTAAATATGCTTAGATTGCCTTTACTTTTTGACCAAATTGTTGCAACATAATACCTACTCTGTGACTAATTCTGTGGTAGCTGTACCACGTGGCTTTTGACAAGTGATATTTAAGATTCCCATCTCTCCAAATTTTCATTTAAGTGTGACTATCTCCCTCTTGGTCCACATGAGAAATTAATGAAAAAGATCTTTAATACTGCAAGAGTGTTGCAGTTATGGAACAGAGATTAAAACAGTTATAAACATAAAACACAATTATAAGAGTCAAGACAGAATCCACTTCCTAAGTTAGGTCTCCATGCTTAAAACGATTGAGTTGCTTAAAGAAATCCTGTCATCTCAAGCCCCTCTGGATTCCAGATACTTCCAAATATTCTTGCATCCCTGCCAAATGTTCTAGTTTTTGCCTTTTAAAGGATTGGAGAAGCTATTATTTTCAGGGAAAGTAAAATTATACAGGGGAAAAAAATTCCAAGATACCGGTAATTTAATGATCTAATTATGATCATTATCCTGTTTCTAAGTTAAACTACTTCCTACCATTTTTAAAAATAGTCTTAGACTGTATCCTTGTCTAGTGCTTGGTCTTTCTCTCTAGACACTATATACCTTTTACTTCTATTCAAAAATTATCATTAAGAACACATGCAGCTTTTTTCACCAGAATAGTTCACAAAGTGCTGAGGCTAGAAACACTGCCACCAATCCTCAAAAGTGGAAGAGTATCGTGAATGACATATGAAATCCTGCAGCACCTACAGCAGCATATTGGTTGAGAGGATGACCCACTCCCCAATCACCAGTGAAGGACTAAGTTAAGAAAGTTAACTCAATACAATCAATGGTTCCTATCCTCAATCTTAAAAATAAATACAGAAGAAACGCCAGCAACAGCATCTGAAAAAGACACTGTGCTGAAGTCATTAGAGACAGCTGCTTTTCCCCTGCTATATATAAGAGCAAGGGGTCCTTTATAAGAGGCCTCTTTGCCCAGATAGGAGAAATCCAAGATTAGATTTTTTAAACATACTTTATTTAGATATTTATTAAAAAGGACAAAAATATACAGTGTGGAATATTACAGTGTGTTAATAAGGGTTCGACTACGAAGTTGTTGCACATACTCCTTAGCTTGATCAAACCCAGTCTTTGGTGGCTCTGGAGGTGGAGGTGGACCTTCTACTAGCTTCACAAAATAATGACACTTGACTTTGTCCATAATGCCAAACATGCCTTTCCCATGATAGCGAATCCTTTTCAGGTAGTGACCTTTTCCAGAGAAAGATTCAGCTAGAAGACATAGAAATAGAAGGAAAGCAATGACTGGAATATAAATCTAAGAAACAACAAGAACATTTCAGTCCACATGATGCATTAATAGAAAATAATGCAGTTCCATGTATGCATACTGGTGCTGCTCCCCATAAAATTACAGAACAAGGGTTCAGGACCAAAAAATAGATTATCAAATCACTGACATACCACGTTAAATTCATGTGAATTAAATACATGACAACAAGTTTGGCAAGCGTATGGCTTTTCTGTGACAAAAATGAATGAACATGCCTTACATTCATAATGCCTGCAATTTGGTAGCCTGAACAAATGGATTACTAGGATGTGGAGCAGCCTCTAACCATAACGCACCAAGCCTCCCCTACCCCACCAGGGCACCTCTGCCCATTGTGCCAAGTTTGTTGCATCTACTTTTAAGCAGACCAACTGTATATTACTTCAAAGTAGGTTTGTGCCCGTAATGTGGTATAGAAGAAACAAATGCAAAATAGCAAAACCTTTTGAAATGGAAAAAGACTGTTGTCAGAAAAAGAATCATGAATGGATACATATTTAAAATTATGACTATAATTTATTACCCATTAATACTCCCTTAGCAACTTTTGCAGCTAAGTGATTCTTTGAATACTTTACTGGTGTAAGACTGCTGCCCCCACCCCATTTTCTAAAGTCCAGATCTGGAAATCATAATTCACCAAGCAGGTCAGTCACTTTCCTCTAGAATGTCCACTTGAGGGACTATGAATCATTATGAAGTGACATTTTATTTTCCCCCTTGGTAGAAGCCATTTCTACACTGCTTTTTGTCATCATAAGTTTGAAAGAGAAATGAGCTTCCAATGGCAGCGGCAACACAGCAGAAAGTTAAGAGGATCATTTTGATTCGGAGAAGGCAGAAGGCTGGACTGAAATGCCACATCTAAATGCACTTAATTTAAAACCTTTTTACCTCAATTAAAGACTGACAAATGACCACTTGCTTAAAAGTGAAGTGTAAACTGCTGGCTAACCTCCATAACAAAATGACATACCAAGTATTAAAATGAGAAAGGTGAACAATGGTTTAGTAAAAAATATGTAAAAATAATATATTTTCCATGTCTACATTGTTAGGGCAAATAATATTAACACACCCCAACTGAAAATGCTCCACGTCATCTTCAAAGGATATGTTCAGTTACATTTTAAAATCTACTGTAATTTCTATGCAGCTAATTGTAGAAGCTGTTGCCAAACACTATCAGGAAACAAGAGATTTGCTGTATCTTATAGTGCAATCCTATGCATGTCCTATTGTGTTCAATATAAATCCTGCTTTGTTGATCAAAACTTATGTTGGGAAGGTGTGCACAGGATTAGGCAGGATTAGGATTAGGCAGCGGTTATTAAACGTTCCCAGAGTTTGAGAATGGCTCTGTCTGTGGGGCAGGGAATGGCAGGAATGTGATCCCCAGGATCACACTGCTGCCAGGGTCACAGGGGCTGTTTTCAACCTTACCTGCCTTCCTGGAGTGCAAGAAGCTCCACAGAGCCCTCTGCAGCACTCATTGTGATTTAAGATGCCAGAGGCTGAGGTCCTCAGGCTGGAGTGTTGTAATGCCCTAATTTCAGAACTGCAGAATTACCACATTAGAGATGTAAGTCAGCTAATAAAACATGGTACAGTGGCGCCTCACGTAAAGAATGCCTCACGTAAAGCATGTTTCACATAACAAACAAAAATTTCTCTAAGATTCTGCTTCACGTAAAGAACACATTTGTTGGCAGTTGGGGCAGACGCGCTGGCTGGCAGCCTGTTTAAAAAGCGTCAGGGCTGCCTATAGTGAAAGCAACACTTCCATGCTGTTCCTCCTGTGGCCGGGTGTCCGCTGGGCAGAGGGAGAGAAGAGCAGTGGAGAAGAGGGAAGCAGCACAGGGCTGGCCAGAAGGGAGCAGGGGAGAGGGAGGCTCAGCATGGAGAGAAGGAGAAAGTAGGGAGACACTTTGAAGGAGTCTTGGATTGCAGCCTCCTAACCATGTCCACCCAGAAGTAAGCCCCATTGTGTTAAATGGGGCTTACTCCCAGGAAAGTGTCTTTAAGATTGCAGCCTAAGTAGACTTCATAGGATCATGCACATTGAATTGTTTTGAATTCAATCCCAGTGTTCTGTCATCATTTTTACATCCAGTTAATATTTTTATATGAATATTTTTGGGGTTGTGGAACCAATCGTCTGAGTTTCCATTATTTCCTATGGGAAAATCCATTTCACGTAAAGAACGTTTCATGTAACAAACATGCCTCCAGAATGAATTAAATTTGTTGTGTGAGGCATCACTGTACTTCTGAGTTTGATGAATGAGCACCGGTTTGAGGAACCAATAGGTGCAAGACTGGTGTTCAAGCAGCACTGGATTAGGTTATAACTCCATTATTGCTGTTTCTGATAACTCAGCACACAAGTTAACATTCTGAGAGCACAATCCTGAGCACTCAGTTAGGTGACACATGCAACTTATCCATGCAACGTATGCAACCTAGGATGTAATGAATGTGCCATTCGGCACATCTGCACCACCCAGAAAAGAGGGGAGGCTGACATATGGAATTCTCTTGGACTCTGCGCTGTTCTTGTAAGGGCAACTGGGTGAATTGCACTGGATAAAGCTCAACCAGGATAGGGTTCGGAGGAATTAAGGAAGCAAGAGGGGGTGTTCCAGGGTGCGAGAAAGGTACGACTGTGGGCAGCGAGTGTAAGGCAGGGTTCAGATCCAAGCCTCAATCAAAGCCAGCAAGGCTTTGCAGGCTTTGTCTACTCAGCTCTGCACCAGAGGTGGCTAAGATCAACATAGACTCATAGGGACTGCTCTTGCCTTACCTGGGGAAGAGGAAAATATTCTCCCTCCCTGTGGTAGCAACCCCAATTCTGCTGGATACAATGCAGGCAAGCCCAAGTAAATATACCCACAGGTTGACTAGATGTCCTAGACTGCAGACAGTTTTTCAGAAGAACATTTCTACAATAATGAATAATGTATTTACCAATGTGTAAGTTGGATTTAAATTCTACATTATTCTTTCTCACTGCCATTTCTTGAGCTTCTAGAAGAACCTGTTAGGGTGAAGGAAAGCAATATCCATCACAAATAAAGACATTAAAAATTTTCCAGTTTTCTTTGTGTCCGATTGCTCTTTATGCAGTTCTAATGCAACATCTCCATAAATGCTGCTGCTTATTTTTAATTCAGAATTTAAAGAATAAGAAAAAAGCGTTCTTTAAAAGAAGTAACAAGATTGAATATCTAAAGTAATTAGCAGGATTACAGATGTGGCACATTAGGCAGGGAAGCTGGCTCATTGTGAAGTGGCTAGTACACATTGCCTAACTGTGCATTAATGAATCATCCTACTCAATATTTCCAAATAAAAAAGTCTTTTGATACTTTTTGACATTAGATATCTCAATCCCTGTGTGAACAAAAGAAGGAAGTGGGGTATTTAAGAAATTAAGCCCATAAAATGTGCCACAGAAGGGCAAACAAGCAGAAGAAAAATCTGTGCTTTTCAGTTCTTCCTTCTAGACCTGTACAGTGATAAAAGCCTCAATTATTATCCTGCTAAGTACAAAATTCCCATGAATTTAAAGTTTTCATGAACTGCCTGGAAATTACCCATGAGTAGTCAAAGCATGTTTGTTAGTCTTTCTGCCATACTCCATCCATTAGACAGGATATGTTGATCCACCTATGCCAGCAGATGTTGAGGTACTACTGAAGGCCAGTGAAGCATCCATTAGCCTTTACCCAATAAGTGGCTGGTTAGCTTGCATTATTTCAGACAGCTCAACCTATTCCCATCTGAGACGCTAGACCTCTAACCCTTTAGTCCTCTGGCCCACAATTCCTTACATGGTTGCATATTTCCTTCCAGCTAATAGTGCACAGTTGCAGACATCCTTTCTACAATCCACATCTCCCCCTTAATCATCTTCTTCAACCTGCATCTTCTCCTTCTTCTTCGTCTCCATACCCACTGTTTCTTCATCCACTGCAGAATGAGGAACTTCTTTTAATTCTTGAACTAGCTCTCCTTTTATTCCTCCCCCTGAGACATATGGCCATCCCTTAGCTTAAGGGACGTTTCATCAGACTTTGACCCCTCTAATTAGCACTTTCTTACCTCATTTCTTTGCTCCTTTTTCCTTTTCCATCAAGCCTCACTCCTCACCTAAGATTCCTTCAGGTCCCTTTTTCTCAATTCATTTTTGACTCTGCATAATTCCTTCAATTTCTCCTCTGAGGTTTCCTGTTTTCCATCCTTCCTGCCTCCTGGAACCTTGGTCTGACCATTGAAAGATTTATCCAAACTGACAATTTTTTCTTCCCCACACCAAAAGCAGGGTTTCAAACCCTGGCTCCTAGAGCAAATATATTTGGTTCCTAGAGCAAATATATTCCTTGCAACCTGAAGGGCTTCGGTGCCCCAATATAAAGAAATAAAGACATTTTTACCACCATGGCAGGGAAGGTGCCATTTGAATTTTTTTCCTTCAGCTATCTCAAGAAAAGGAAAAGGAAGCAGACAGTTTAAAAGACTTGAAAAGAACCAAATGGTAGAATAAGGCTGATTTCTGTTTACCACTTGTAAAAATCATCCACAACAGGACACATGCTTTTATCCTAGGGTTGTACAACAGAGGAACCAACAGCTTACAATTAAATTCTGGTTTTAGAGGTAAAAACAAAGCTAAATTCATTAAAAGGTGCAGATATGTTGCAAGGATGGCCCAAATATTCAAAATGAGCCTGTAATATTCACATAACTACGAGTACATACATTTTATAGTTCAAAAGCAATGAATGTGCTAAATATTACATTTTCCAGGCACAAAATCCTACTTGGAAAATTGGCTATCCACCAATCAATATCTGCTGTCAACAAAAGTGTAACCTTGAGGGAAGATTGGGAACAGTGAACAATAAAAATGTATGCATTTACTGAGCAACAAAGTGTGTGGAAAACCTGTCATGAACATGGAAAATGAAATTCTTCATCATACCTCTCTGATCACCTTTGCTCCTTTTTTATCATTGAATTCCAACTGAGCCAGTGCCTGATCTATACTCATTCCCCGTATCTGGAATGAAAAATCACAGGAAAGATTAAAGAGCTAAGGAAGGTGTAGGGGTGTGGGGTGGGGAACGACTCTCAATACAATGAATATGGTGAAGGAAGTCTCATCAAGGACATCAATCAGTATGCCAAATTTCTTTTTTAATATGCAAATATGTTTCTATATGAAAGAACCATGTGTCACTGGATATTAATCGTTAGCTTTGTGAGGCTGCTACATAAAAAATTTTGACAAAGAGTTATTATGGACTCCCTGATCAACACAAGAAAGAGGAAGATTCCCCATCTAAAGTCAAAAGATTCAACTTTCTAGCACTGCAAATTAGCTTCTTACCCAACAGCATTACCAGATCTAGTGTTCACTTTGAAGTGGGCTTCTCAAGAAAACTTAAGACAAACTGCCTGAAACTGTTTCCACACAACTCTTGTTTATGCGGTTAGCTGTTCTATTACCAGCTGATCCTTACCTTATGATTGTCATAACGTAACATGCCCATAGCATAACATGCAGTTGCTGCATGTTGCTGTAGGTGTAATTCTATAATTCTACACTACAACTGTATATCATGGGCTTACAGTTGGCAACTATAGGCAACTCAATTTCCTCTGCAAATGATCCTACAGTGCTTTCTGTTTGATAAGAGGAAATCTAAGCAATTCATCATTCTTTCAGAGTTTTGTTGTTTCATGTGTTCTAATCCAAACTTTTGTCTTATCTAACATTCTTTTTGTTTAATTTTTTTCTCAGGCAAAAAAACAATTTGTGGGCTTATACAACATTTTATTCAGAACTTTTGCAAGACAAAGTAAAAAGAACCCCAATTTTGAATTCAACCACAAGCTTATATAGACAGTGAAGTAGTCTTTGAAGAAAAAATCTAATAAAACGTAACCTAAAAATTATTTCTCTTACCATTTTTGCCAGATACCACATCTTGTCCTTACTGTATTTAATGTCTCTTCGACAGTGGTATACTTCCTAGAAGAATAAAATATTATCTAGTAAATTAATTAAACTAGGATTTTTATACTACCTTGCAAAACAAAACATCAGCTCAGATGAGCGTAAGCTTCAGATGTTTGCTCCTCCACTCTCCTCCCCTGCTCCTTCAGGTATAAACCACCACTTGTTATTGTGTTCAAATGAACAAACTATAGATTGTTCTAACAACTGGCCTGAATAGCAGACTCTAACAATACTGATGTGCTCACTTTTTTCTAATTTTTAGGGGATGATGGCTTTTGAAGCTAGGTCAAGTATGGGAAGGATTCAACCCACAAGTGTACATATGGAGCTTGTACTCTCCTTCCATCTTTCAGCTGGAAAATAAAAAGATCAGAAAAAAGAAAGACTAGAGATAAGTTGATAGCACTGTTCTAGTACTGACCAACACAAGGAAGTACTGAAATGAGCACATATGTGGCTCAGACCCTCATTGTATCTTTCAGATGTAAACAATCCATTAAGAGGAAAGGAGAGACAAAATATCAAGTGCAGTAGGCCCTGAAACTCTTCTTTGTGGGAAGTGCTTAGGCAAGAGCACTGCAGCCATATAGAGGCAATTTGCTTTACAAGTCCTCAGCAAGAGATATAAGGCCCAATCTGTCCAATTTTCTAAAGATGATGCAGCAATTCTACCTGGGTATACACTGCATTCTGGTGGAGACAGTCACAGAGGCCTCTGCAAGGTAAAGGAATGTTGCCTCCATATCTTGGGGCTGTATTGATGTTGGAAAGTTGGATAGGTTTTGGCCAAAAGACAATTACAGACTTACAGTGCAATCCTATTAGTGTCTACTCAGAAGTAAGTTCCATTGTGTTCTATGGGGCTTACTCCCAGGAAAGTGATCTTAGGATTACAGCCTTAGTGTAAAAACTCTAGTTCTTGGTCAATTTCTAATGTGACAAAGTATATATACCATATATAGAATTATACCAAATTCCAGACAAGCCTTATGCAAACTCTGTAGATGAGATATATTTTATGCAATTAATAAAAATAAAATGCCAACTGCAGGTAAGTCATCAGTGTACGACATTGCCTTAAATGAGCTTTTTCATCACTGTTGTTCCACTTGTCAAAAAGCAGGCCTCCGTCAGTCATAAGAGACTATGGTATCGTGCTCGGCGCTGCATACACTGCATGCGAAGCACGAAAGCCTGGGTTGGATTGTTATGGAGGATAGGCTGTTACCCAAGCAGCAAATCCCCTCTCCACGCCACTGAATGAGTCCAATGGAAAGGCAGAGCCAATACGATTGGATCCAGCTGGCGTTGCAGAGCAGGGCTAAGGACAGGAGCTCAACCTGTCTTGTGGGGCCGACCCGGGTCTCAAACCCTGGCCTGCTGGTTAACAGGCACAGCGTCTTAGCCACTTGCGCCACCCACAGCTCTTGTCAAGAGGGCCAGAATCAGCTAGTGAATATTAATTCATTATTTTTTGATAACTGAATTTTTATGTGCATTTTTTCTGCTCAAAAATGCAGTGCATATGCTTCAAAACATATTGCTGGCAAAGCCAATAAATGTGCATCAAAGACAAAATGAGAACTTTAAAAAGCCCACTGGATTTGTCTGCGATGTAACCATTTTTCATTTTACAGCAGCTGCCCTTAGCAGGAAGCTAAACCATCTGAAAATAAATTCATTATTTTACAGTTAAGAAAAGTTGTAGAAAAAACATTCAAGATCAAGATAAGTATACCTGATGGGAAAACTTCAAAGAATTTTCATCCAAGTCTCTCAAGCTTTTCCATTCAGCATGTGTGCAAGCTAGTGATTTCAAGCACTTAAAAAGTAGCATCTCTTTTTTCTCCAGTGACCAGGCTTTTAATATTTAGTTTATCTAGTTCCACATATAATACAAGCTGACAAGGAATGCTATTGCTACAGTTTTCTAAATACACTTTCAGCCATAAAGCAGCCCAAGGGAGGAGAAATAAGGATGTGATCGCAGTGAAATGCGGGCCAGAAAAAATAAGCCTATTAGCTGAACACAGAGAACAGAGCATAACTTGCTTTCTCCCGGGTTGAAACTACAGAAGCCTTATCCTTTCAGGTTTATTTAGGATTTAGTATTGATTTTATTTAGCAGGGAGAAGGGGGAAAATAAGACTTTTAAATCGAAAATGTACTCGGCCAACCAGCATATGCAGAAGATAAGAATACACATCTTGTTTTCATTATTAAACACACATCTTTTATTTTGTTTCTGTCATTCATTATGCCCGAACTGCTGAGACACACACAGTACCTCTGAGATTTAATAAGTGACTCATAACTCTAAATTTTAAGGGTATCATATAATAAAACTATGGCACCTAAAACCTCAATCTTGTTCTAACAATTTATTTCTTGAAAACTGCAGCCTCACTAAAAGGAAAAAAAAAACACAGAAAAAACACCCCAGGATCAGCTTTTGACACCATTAACTACTGCATCCTCCTGATCAACTGGGATACTGATCAACTGGGATACTGCGGATCAATTGAGACTTGGGATACTGCTCTGCAATGGTTCCATTCTTCCCTGTATAACAGGGAATGCGGACAACACCTATTCTGTATCCTGGGTCTTATAGTATGCGGTTCCACAGGGGTCTATCATATCTCCCATGCTCTTTAACATGAAATCTCTGGGAGTGATCATCTGAGGATTTGGCATGTAGTGCCACCAATACAAATGTATTGATGACACCCAACAATATCTCTTCCTCCCATCCTGCTCTGAGAAAGCTATACAAGTCTAGGAGCACTGTCTGAACATTATTATGGTTTGGATGAAATCTAATAAGCTGAAACTAAATCCTGAAAAAACAGAAGTTCTCCTGGTCAAGAAATCCTCAATGTAGACAAAGGTGCTTACAGATTGGACACATGTCCATTCCTAAGGTGCCTGAGACACCAATATGGCTGCTATGGCCATATGGCTGCTATGTACCAAAATGGCTGCTATGGCATCCTGAGCTCTGCAGGCTACCTCCAGTGGTTACTTAGGAGGAGATTTTTGTTTCCTTCCCCCAAGTCAGAGTAGTCCTGCATGGAACCACTTGATTCTGTGACAGCTCTACAGCTGGTGCAGAATCAATACTCATGTAGTCTTGGAAAGCACCACCCTGAACTCTGCCAGTTCCATCGCTGCTCTTCCCCAGCACACCTCCTCCCCATCCTCTCCCTAGTAACACCTACACCTCTCCCCAGACCCCCATTTACCCCCTACCACCATCTGAAGATTGAGGGAACTGCTAACTGGTGGAGCACTTAGCACTAAAGCAGCACCAGCTGACACTGATGCACTGATGGTACTGGGAACTGCAGAAGTGTTTTATGGAACCTTTGCGACCCCCCAGCACTGGTGCAGTACTGGTGATAATCCCTTAAGTTTGGTCTAGGAATCACTACCTTTAACAAAACAGGTGTGTAGCTTTGGAGTCCTCCTGGGCTCCCAGCTCTCCCTGGAAAATCAGGTAACAGCAGTTGTAGAAGTGCTTTCAACCCAGCTTATACGAGTGCTCCAACTGAAATTATACCTGAGATGTTTTGAGCTGGCTACAGTGACCCATGTGTTAAATAACTTCAAGACTGTTCGACTGCAATGCACTCTATGTGGTACTGCTTGCTAATGTAGTTTGGAAACTGCAATTAGTGCAAAATGTGACGGCCTGAGTTGTTACAGGTGCCAGACATTATGATTCAGTTGGATCACTGCTTCTAAAGCTACACTGGTTGCCCATTTGCTTTAGGTCCCAATTTAAGGTGCTAGTTCTAACTTTTAAGGACCTCCTGGGCCTGAAAAAAACTACCTCCTTCCATACATTCTAGCTCACCCTTAGATGCCCATCTAAAAATAGCCCAATTTGCATAAATTTGCATTTCCGGACTCTGGATCTGGATGGGCATCTAAGGGTTACGTCAGTTGAAGGATCTCTTTCACAAGGGCTGCCTTTGTCTCAAATGAGAGAGGGAGCAGTTCAGAGACAAGCCTATTCTGTAGTGGAGCTTTGGAATGCCCTTCCAGGGGAACAGAAAACTATTTCCTCTCTCATGGCTTTTCAGCAAGGATTCAAAACATACCTGTTTCAATAGGCATTTGGTTATTGAGTGGATATGTGCCCTCTGTGTATCTGATCTACTCTTGTATGTACTCTTATAAAGTGTCTCTGTACTACATAGTGATGTTTGATGCTGTCATGACTCATTTGCTTCCCTGGATATATCTGTTTCCCATTGGCTCAATTACAGGTTGAACCTCAGGATACATTCCTGGTGGATACCAATTTTCACATTAAAGAAAAGCAATTGTTTACCACGGTAATGAGGCATACAATGAATCAGTTTCTCTTTACTGGGCTTAAAACAGCTGAGTTTCAGCTCAGATGGAGTCTCTTCTTTTCCCCCCTGCAAAGCAACTAGAAAGTGATTATATTCATGTGAGGAGGGGAAGGGGAGGAAAGGAGGAGTCCGGCACCTGGCTAAAACAAAAACAAAGCTGAAAACTTTCAGAAGCAAGATTAATGGTAATCAGGCTGTTTTCAAGTCACTAAATGCTGCTTAAAGGATGTTTCTCTTAATCTAAAGTGCCAACCTCTTTCATGCTGAGATACAATAGCTGGTTTAAAAAAATGATAATTAGGTTACAGCTGTAGCTATTTTCCCCATTTCTTTTTTTCCTTATATTTTGCTCCTTCTAATGTTAAAAAATTGTATTTTTCACCATGTAATGTTAAATTCCATGTTTTAATGCCTTGTTTCATGTTTGTACTATTATGATTGTACGTAATTAAAAAACTTTCTAAGCTGCCTTAGGCATTTGCATCAGAATAGGAAAGGTGGGGTATCTCTTAAATAAATAGCCCACTCCACAGAAAAGAGATTTAAATAAGTTCTTACTGCAGGTCTTCGAGGTTCTCCTGGTTGTTGTGGAGGATAAACAACTCTATTCTTCTTTTCCCATCTTCCTATATCCCCAAGAGATGTGCTTGTATGGATAGTTGACAGAAGAGGAGCACTGCAAGTCAAGATTGTGAAATCTTTGTGACTAATCTTGTTGCTGGTAATAATAATAATTTAATAGGTTGATTGATGCCAATACTAAATTTTCATATATGTTCAGCATAGCTCTGCAGTTCTAAACTGGAGAAATACATACAATTTTCACCTCCAGTTTAGTTTCTCACCTCCAACCAGTCTCACTGCTATCAGGATAGAATCACATGCAGCTATCATACTTGTGTATTGTGCTTTAGGATAAAGATACGGCAACTGCATTTACATTCATTCCAGCCATAGGGTTACTTACCTTACTTCAACTATAATTTTAAAAATGAACAGGTTCTGAGGTTCTTTATATAGCTAAATAGCTAGACTCATTAAGAACTACCCTTTGTAAGACTGAGACACTATTTGGTTTGATAGACTCTTCCCAGCCTTAAAAGAAAGTTACTATTAGATTACAGGTTTTTCATATTCATCACTCCTCAGACTTCTTGAAAAACTAGTTGTGTTTTTTTTAGATTCTAATTTTTTTAGTTCTAGATTTTAGTTTTTTCTAGATTTTAGTTTTTTAGATTCCAACCAACATTGCTATATCAATTTTCAGGGGAAATGGAAAACATTTTTACATTAAGGAGGATGGTTAGAACATCTGTAAATTTGTTTGTTAGGTGATAGCACCATCTAGTGCTCATACATACACTTTTCAACTGAAATAGACAAAACACAGACATATTTACAGATATATTTAGTTAAAAATATTTTCATAACTGTAATCTAAAAACCCAGATGTTTAGGTTTTAAAATCCAAAATCTGGTCACTGTGAAAACTGGAAAATGGTTGTACACTTTTTGTTTTCAACTCACTCCCCCAATGTCCACTTTGACATGGTTGAAAAAGACGCCAATTAGAACAATGGGACTTCTCATCCCTATTCAAACTCAAAGATATTATGTTTTTAGAACTAACCAGGGTAACCCCAGTTTACTTCAAGTCAGTTAAGCTTCTTCTTTTACAACACTGCTAGAATGATTTTAAATTTGGAAAAAGCTTTTCCAAAACAAGCAAATAGAAGTTTGCAAATAGAAGCAAATAGAATCTGTTCCAGTGGAACAGATTGCCAAGGGAGGTAGTGGACTCTCCCTCACTAGAGATCTTCAAGCAGAGGCTCGAGGAGCACCTGTCGGGGATGCTCTAGGGGGATTTTCTGCTGCAGGCAGGGGGTTGGACTAGATGACCTACTAGGTCCCTTCCAACTCTATGATTCTATGATTCTGTGATTCTAAGTTGTTTGTCGTTAAGTTGTCAACTACTAAAACTAGCTTTTACTGTACTTCCTCAGATAAAAAGAGAGAAATTAAAGAGGTGAGTCATTAACCATAATTGTAAACCCACCAGAATCAGAGAATACCCACTTAACCTAAAATCTTTCCTTCATGGTATGCTTCATTAGTAAAGATAAGAGTTGTACTATTCTCCAGTAATACCCTAATGAAAGCTGATAAAAATATGGCCTCTTTAAAAGGAATAGAATCATAGAATCGGACCTAGTAGGTCATCTAGTCCAACCCCCTTCCTGCAGCAGGAAATCCCCCTAGAGCATCCCCAGCAGGTGCTCGTCGAGGCTGTGCTTGAAGTTCCCCAGTGAGGGAGAGTCCACCACCTCCCTTGGCAATCTGTTCCACTGCCAAACTGCCCTTACCGTCTGGAATTTTTTCTGGATATCCAACCAGAATCTCCTTTCTTGCAGTTTGTACCCATTGGTTCTAGTTCTGCTCTGAGGCAGCTATGAACAAATGAGCCCCTTCCTCCATATGACAGCCCTTCAGGTATTCAGGTATAGGAGGTGTATACTGGTACTGAAACATGGGTCTATGCATTATATTTCTACTTCCAAAGGGGTAGAGCAAAAACAGGTCTTACGGTATCTGATGAGCAGCCCAATCCTGAAGGTGGTGGCTCCACCAGGTGCAGCAACCCCAGGGTGACCATATAGAATAGAGAACAGAATTCCTCTACCTTTAAACACTGCATAGAAGAGGGAACTGAGGCAGGTTTAGGGTTTAAAAAGCAGCACCTGTCTCAATCCCTTCTTCTATGCAATACTTAAAGGTAGAGGCACTCTGTTCTCCATTCTGTATGGTCACCCTGAGCAACCCCCTATAGCTGAGATCACAGGAAGTCTCCTTGGGGGAACCTGCCAAGCCTCACAATGGAGCTTTTTAAGTCTGTGTTGGCTATTTTGCCCCAGTTCCCACAGCACTGCTCTCCCCTCATCCTGGATCACCCTGGATCACCCCTCAAGGCCCTCACTAACATCTGGGGCTATTAGTTCTGAGCAGTGTCTGGCTGGCAGTGGGCTCAGAGTTGATTGCTGCTGACCAGCACTGACTCTGCACAGTGATGAAAACAGGGAGGTGCTTTGCAATTGTGGGCAAACTAAAAATGCCAAGTGTGGAGGGGGCACCTGGATGTAGTATCAGAGGTGCTCCATGAAGCATCTGGTGGGCCGCTGTGAGATACAGGGAGCTGAACTAGATGGGTCATTGGCCTGATCCAGTAGAAGCTTTTCTTATATTCTTATGTATTTGCTTCTTTTGAAAATTTAAGCTTCAGGGAGCCTTAAAGGGATGGGGGAATCCTTACCCAAAGTGATGGGTGGCAACTCACTAGTTTGAGAACCAGTGCTCTATGGAGTTGGGGGACAGAAGCAGCTGCTGCCCCTACATTTTGGGGGGGGGGGGGCAGGCTAGCTAACATCTATCACAAGGGTCCCCTTTTCTATCCTGTGAAAACAATTGAGTCTGATCTCAGCCTAGGTGGCACGAGTGACTGACTATGCTGTGATAACTCCTTTAGTACTAGACTAATGATAGCAGATGACCCTGTTACTGGGTGTGCTTTTCAAAATGTACATTAAAATGTGTACATAAAACATGTACATTTTAAAAAGTGGAGAAAGCTATTTTGAATGCTAGCTTCTTGTGCAGTGGTCAATGGCATGGCTCAATACTTCAATGAGGAAAGGAAATAGAAGCAGAGTTGAAAGTGCAATGGATAAGAATTTTACTGAGAGGATAATTTTACAAATACAAAAAAATGGAAATACAGTAATAAATGTTTCTTACATATTCACATGAGTAGATCTTAAGTGTGAGTAATTATTATACAAAGGAGAAAGTCATAGTTTAGGGCAAGTAAGGAGAGGGAAGAAAAGGAGAAGGGATACTGGTGTTCCTCATAACCCACACATTTCTTTCCAGAACCTCCCATGGGTTAAAAAAATCCATGGATAAAGAAGTGGAAAAAGAAATTTAAAGACCCACTTCTAGTTTTCTTTCTCCTCTGTTGTTCCTAAAGGAATAGGGTCATTCCTTGACATCTACATCTCGTTACAAAAAAATTAAGATAAATAAAAGCACTTTAAAAAAGATGTCTTGCTTCTTAACGTTGTGTGAATAGGACTGCAGCCTCAGACCAAGCCTATGCACGTCTCCTCAGAAGTCAGTCCCATTCTAGTCAATGGGCTTACTCCCAGCAGAGTGTGGATGGGGGCCATCCTAAGCATGTCTCCTCAGAATTAAGTCCCATTCTAGTCAAAGGGCTTACTCCCAGCAGAGTGTGGATGGGGGGCCATCCTAAGCATGTCTCCTCAGAAGTCAGTCCCATTCTAGTCAAAGGGCTTACTCCCAGCAGAGTGTGGATGGGGGCCATCCTAAGCATGTCTCCTCAGAAGTCAGTCCCATTCTAGTCAAAGGGCTTACTCCCAGCAGTGTGTGGATGGGGGCCATCCTAAGCATGTCTCCTCAGAAGTCAGTCCCATTCTAGTCAAAGGGCTTACTCCCAGCAGTGTGTGGATGGGGGCCATCCCATGTATGTCTCCTCAGAAGTCAGTCCCATTCTAGTCAATGGGCTTACTCCCAGCAGTGTGTGGATGGGGGCCATCCTAAGCATGTCTCCTCAGAAGTCAGTCCCATTCTAGTCAAAGGGCTTACTCCCAGCAGAGTGTGGATGGGGGCCATCCTAAGCATGTCTCCTCAGAAGTCAGTCCCATTCTAGTCAAAGGGCTTACTCCCAGCAGAGTGTGGATGGGGGCCATCCTAAGCATGTCACCTCAGAAGTCAGTCCCATTCTAGTCAAAGGGCTTACTCCCAGCAGAGTGTGGATGGGGGCCATCCTAAGCATGTCTCCTCAGAAGTCAGTCCTATTCTAGTCAATGGGCTTACTCCCAGCAGAGTGTGGATGGGGGCCATCCCATGCAAGTCTCCTCAGAAGTCAGTCCCATTCTAGTCAAAGGGCTTACTCCCAGCAGAGTGTGGATGGGGGCCATTCTAAGCATGTCTCCTCAGAGGTCAGTCCCATTCTAGTCAATGGGCTTACTCCCAGGAGAGTGTGGATGGGGGCCATCCCATGTATGTCTCCTCAGAAGTCAGTCCCATTCTAGTCAATGGGCTTACTCCCAGGAGAGTGTGGATAGGTGCCATCCCATGCATGTCTCCTTAGAAGTAAGTGCCGCTCCAGTGAGTGCTGCTAGGCCTAGGCAAGTAAATTCTGGGAGTAAGGCCCTTTGAGTAACGGTGCTTACTTCCGAGTAGAGCGTGCCTAGGCTTGGTGTACGCGGCTGAGGCCTGCGTGGGAGTAAGTCCCGTAGAGTAGAAAGGGCGTTACTCGTGAGTAGAGAGGCAGGGCCTGGAGGGCGCCAGTAGGACTCACCTCCCTGCTCGGACGCAGCCGCTGAGGATCGAGGCCCCTGTGGGGGGAGAGAGAGAGAGAGAGTTAGCATAGGGGGTTCTGGAGGCCCAGCTGCTCCCCCCTTGGCGGCCAAGAGATAGAATCCTCACCCGGGAGAACCCTCAGAGCAGCCATCTCGGCCGCCTCTATCAACTTCGCATTAGGAAGCGTCGCTTAGTTTGACCCAAAGCGGTCTCCGTCCTTGTGGAAGGGGGAGGAGAGGGGGGCGGTTTTGCGACAGCACATGGCTGTTGGGGGCGCTTGACGGCGCAGCGTGGAAACGGCTGAGCTTGAGCCGGGAGCGGAGCGATGGCGGCGGAGCGGGTGCTGCCTCCCTCCCCCAACTGGTACTGCAGTCGCTGCAGCGACACCTCCCGCGACGGAACCCTCTTCGGCTTCGCCGCCAGACACTCCGTCTGCCTCCTCCTGCTCGGACACGGACACGCCCCCGCCTTCCACGGTAGCCCCCAAGGACCCCCGCCCCATACACTCCCCTCAAGGACCCCCACCACCCCCTCAGCCCCCAAGAACCCGCGCCCCACACACACCCCCTCAAGGACCCCCACCACCCCCTCAGCCCCCAAGGACCCCCGCCCCACACACACCCCCTCAAGGACCCCCACCACCCCCTCAGCCCCCAAGGACCCCCGCCCCACACACACCCCCTCAAGGACCCCCACCACCCCCTCAGCCCCCAAGGACCCCCGCCCCACACACACCCCCTCAAGGACCCCCACTACCCCCTCAGCCCCCAAGGACCCCCGCCCCACACACACCCCCTCAAGGACCCCCACCACCCCCTCAGCCCCCAAGGACCCCCGCCCCACACACACCCCCTCAAGGACCCCCACCACCCCCTCAGCCCCCAAGGACCCCCGCCCCACACACACCCCCTCAAGGACCCCCACTACCCCCTCAGCCCCCAAGGACCCCCGCCCCACACACACCCCCTCAAGGACCCCCACCACCCCCTCAGCCCCCAAGGACCCCCGCCCCACACACACCCCCTCAAGGACCCCCACCACCCCCTCAGCCCTCAAGGACCCCCGCCCCACACACACCCCCTCAGGGACCCCCACTACCCCCTCAGCCCCCAAGGACCACCGCCCCACACACTCCCCTCAAGGACCCCCACTACCCCCTCAGACCCCAAGGACCCCCGCCCCACACACACCCCCTCAGGGACCCCCACTACCCCCTCAGCCCCCAAGGACCACCGCCCCACACACTCCCCTCAAGGACCCCCACCACCCCCTCAGCCCCCAAGGACCCCCGCCCCATACACTCCCCTCAAGGACCCCCTCAGCCCCCAAGGACCCCCGCCCCACACACACCCCCTCAGGGACCCCCACTACCCCCTCAGCCCCCAAGGACCCGCGCCCCACACACTCCCCTCAGGGACCCCCACTACCCCCTCAGCCCCCAAGGACCCCCGCCCCATACACTCCCCTCAAGGACCCCCTCAGCCCCCAAGGACCCCCGCCCCACACACACCCCCTCAAGGACCCCCACTACCCCCTCAGCCCCCAAGGACCCCCGCCCCATACACTCCCCTCAAGGACCCCCTCAGCCCCCAAGGACCCCCGCCCCACACACACCCCCTCAAGGACCCCCACTACCCCCTCAGCCCCCAAGGACCACCGCCCCACACACTCCCCTCAAGGACCCCCACCACCCCCTCAGCCCCCAAGGACCACCGCCCCACACACTCCCCTCAAGGACCCCCACTACCCCCTCAGCCCCCAAGGACCCCCGCCCCATACACTCCCCTCAAGGACCCCCTCAGCCCCCAAGGACCCCCGCCCCACACACACCCCCTCAAGGACCCCCACTACCCCCTCAGCCCCCAAGGACCCCCGCCCCATACACTCCCCTCAAGGACCCCCTCAGCCCCCAAGGACCCCCGCCCCACACACACCCCCTCAAGGACCCCCACTACCCCCTCAGCCCCCAAGGACCCCCGCCACACACACACCCCCTCAAGGACCCCCACTACCCCCTCAGCCCCCAAGGACCGCCGCCCCACACACACCCCCTCAAAGACCCCCACTACCCTCTCAGCCCCCAAGGACCCCCGCCCCACACCACCCAAAGGACCCCAACTACCATCTCAGCCCCCAAGGACCCCCACCCCACACACACCCCCTCAAGGACCCCCACTACCCCCTCAGCCCCCAAGGTCCCCCGCCCCACACCACCCGAAGGACCCCAACTACCATCTCAGCCCCCAAGGACCCCCACTCCATACACTCTCCTCAAGGACCCCCTGTACCCCTTCAGCCCCCAAGGTCCCCCGCCCCACACCCCCCCGAAGGACCCCCACTACCATCTCAGCCCCCAAGGACCGCCGCCCCACACACACCCCCTCAAGGACCCCCACGACCCCCTCAGCCCCAAAGGACCCCCGCCCCACACCACCCGAAGGACCCAAACTACCATCTCAGCCCCCAAGGACCCCCACCCCACACACTCCCTTAAAGACCCCCACGACCCCCTCAGCCCCCAAGGACCCCCGCCCCAGATCCCCCCGAAGGAACCCCACTACCATCTCAGCCCCCAAGGACCCCCGCCCCACACACACCTCATCAAGGACCCCCACGACCTCCTCAGCCCCCAAGGACCCCCACCCCAGACCCCCCTGAAGTCCCCCACTACCATCTAAGCCCCCAAGGACCCCCGCCCCACATACACCCCCTCAAGGACCCCGACTATCATCTCAGCCCCCAAGGACCCCCGCCCCAAACACACACCCTCAAGGACCCCCACGACCCCCGAGGACCCCCGCCCCCCACACACCCCATCAAGGACCCCCACCACCCCCTCAGCCCCCAAGGACTCCTGCCCCAAACACACACCCCCGAAGAACCCCCACTACCATCTCAGCCCCCAAAGACCCCCGCCCCACACACACCCCCTCAAGGACCCCCACAACCCCCTCAGCCTCCAAGGACCCCCGCCCCACAACCCCCCGAAGTACCCCCACTACCATCTCAGCCCCCAAGGACCGCCGCCCCACACACACCCCCTCAAGGACCCCCTCAGCCCCAAAGGACCCCCGCCCCACACCACCCGAAGGACCCAAACTACCATCTCAGCCCCCAAGGACCCCCACCCCACACACACACCCTCAAGGACCCCCACGACCCCCTCAGCCCCCAAGGACCCCCGCCCCAGACCCCCCTGAAGTCCCCCACTACCATCTAAGCCCCCAAGGACCCCCGCCCCACATACACCCCCTCAAGGACCCCGACTATCATCTCAGCCCCCAAGGACCCCCGCCCCAAACACACCCCCTCAAGGACCCCCTCAGCCCCCGAGGACCCCCGCCCCCCACACACCCCATCAAGGACCCCCACGACCCCCTCAGCCCCCAAAGACCCCCGCCCCATGCACACCCCATCAAAGACCCCCACTACCCCCTCAGCCCCCAAGGACTCCTGCCCCACACACACACCCCCGAAGAACCCCCACTACCATCTCAGCCCCCAAAGACCCCCGCCCCACACACACCCCCTCAAGGACCCCCACGACCCCCTCAGCCTCCAAGGACCCCCGCCCCACACACCCCCGAAGTACCCCCACTACCATCTCAGCCCCCAAGGATCCCCGCCCCACACACACCCCATCAAGGACCGCCACTACCCCTTCAGCCCCCAAGGACCCCTGCCCCACACCCCCCCTAAGGACCCCCACTACCATCTCAGCCCCCAAGGACCCCCACCCCACACACACCCCATCAAGGACCCCCACTACCCCCTCAGTCCCCAGGGACCCCTGTCCCACACCCCCCCAAAGGACCCCCACTACCATCTCAGGCCCAAAGGACCCCCGCCCCACACACCCCCGAAGGACCCCCACTACCATCTCAGCCCCCAAGGACCCCCGCCCCACACACACACCGTCCAGGACCCCCAAGACCCCCTCAGCCCCCAAGGACCCCCGCCCCACACACACCACATCAAGGACCCCCACTACCCTCTCAGCCCCCAAGGATCCCTGCCCCACACCCCCCCGAAGTACCCCCACTACCATCTCAGCCCCCAAGGATCCCCGCCCCACACACCCCCGAAGGACCCCCACTACCATCTCAGCCCCCAAAGACCCCCACTACCATCTCAGCCCCCAAGGACCCCCGCCCCACACACACCCCCTCAAGTACCCCCACTACCATCTCAGCCCCCAAGGACCCCTGCCCCATACACTCTCCTCAAGGACCCCCACTACCATCTCAGCCCCCAAGGACCCCTGCCCCACACCTCCCCGAAGGACCCCCACTACCATCTCAGCCCCCAAGGCCCCCCGCTCCACAACTCCCCGAAGGACCCCCACGACCCCCTCAGCTCCCAAGGACTCCTGTCCCACACCCCCCCGAAGGACCCCCACTACCATCTCAGCCCCCAAGGACCCCTGCCCCACATACACCCCATCAAGGACCCCTACTACCCCCTCAGCCCCCAAGGACCCCTGCCCCACACCCCTCCGAAGGACCCCCACTACCATCTCAGCCCCCAAGGACCCCCGCCCCACACACACCCTCTCAATAACCCGCACTACCCCCTCAGTCCCCAAGGACCCCCACCCCACACCCCGCTCAAGGACCCCCACTCTCCCCTCAGCCCCCAAGGATCCCCGCCCCACACCCCCCCTGGAGAACCCCCACTCCCGCCCTCAGCCCCCAAGGACCTATCTATAGCTATATGTGTGTATGTATATATCTATACACACTCACATATACATACACACAGAGCACAGTCCTCACCATGTCTACTTGAATGTTACCCCGATTATGTTCAACGGGCCTTACTCCCAGGAAAGTGTCTTTAGGATGGCAGCCACAGTTACACAGATATGTCCATCTATCACCACACACATGTATACGCACATACAAAAATGTACACGTTATGCGTGTGCAAATGTAGATATTCACGCTGTATATATCACGTCAGTACATACACATAAATATGCTGTATGTATGCATATTCCATATGTTCTGTGTTCTGCAAATAATATTTGTATACGTAGTTCAAATGTAGAATATATTCTATATATTCTATACAGTATTATGTAGTGATATACAATGTACATAGTATTACATAATGTTCGTATAGTATTACATAGTATAGTATAGTATAGTATTATTACTATATAGTATTACATAGTAACATACAATGTATATTACATATAACAATGTAATTGTATAGTGTATAATATACATATAACAATGTACTTATATGTATAATATGTATATAATACTATATTATATAACATGTAGTATTGTATAGTATGTAACATGAATGTACTGTACATACGGTATATAGCAGTACAGTACAGAACACTAACTCCATAACCGATGCCTGAGTGTTCTTTTGCATTACTCATTGTGTTGTGTATAATTGTACATAGTTTTATCACATATTTTTGCTTATACTTTATTGGCATTACCATGTTTTATATGTCTTTTGGTATTATACCTAATAAAGGTTACTGTATTGTATATAGCAGTGCCTTGATTACAAGCGTAGTCTGTTTCAGAAGTATGCTTGTAATTCATGCCATCCCAGCTGGGGGTTAGTTCTGCAGCCACCTTAGTAGAAGGTGCAGAAACAGCCGTTAATTCAGTGGTTTTTCAAGTGCCCTAGTGTGCCCCACACAGTCTTCAGCAGTGCCGTCCATGGGAATTTGGAGAGGATCATTTGTTCGTAGAACAGTTGGAGGGATTTGAGCCCCCACCAGCAGCCTGGTGCACCTTGTCAATGGTAAAACAACTGGTGGTGTGCCTGGGCAATGTCAGTGTTTTTTTATTAGTGTCCCATGAGATAAAAAGGTTGAAGATCACTGCTCTTGAGGCATTTGAAGAGCGCAGTCCTAACCATATCTACTCAAAAGTTAGCCCCATTGTGTTCAATGGGTCTTACTCCCAGGAAAGTGTTTTTAGGATTGCAGCCTTGGGCTGCAATCCTAACCACACTTTCCTGGGAGTAAGTACTATTGAACACAATTGGGACTTACTTCTGAGTAGACATGTTTAGGATTGCACTGTTAGTTACATTCCTACATCACATGCAAAATGTGCCCACGCAGGTTGAACAAAGTTCTGCATGTGGGAGATGCCACAGTCTTTGCATTATGCATCCAGATATGCTCTACCCATTTACCTTGGGGTGCAGGCACCCAAGTAAACCTCACTTTCCACTCTCCTTGAGCGCACCATTTGTCTGGATTGCAATGGGATTATCTTTCCTGAACAGCCATAGGAGATCTTTATTTCATATGGTGAAAAAAGGAAATGTGAGAAAAGGAAAAAAGTCATGCTGTTTTTACCTTCACAGGGGAGCTAGTGGGCCACACGGAAAGGGTTTCTGGTTTCTCTTTTTGCCATTATCCTGGTCAGAACAACTACTGTGTCAGCAGCTCTGATGACGGACTTGTGAAAATATGGGATATACAGAAATGGGCTGTTGTGATGGAACATACATTGCATCAGGTAATATTTTGGATCTACAAAATGTAGATCTGGAGCTTCTGGGTCTTTTGTGATATACTGCAAAATCTTAGTAAATTTGTGAATGACTTTCTGTTGAGTTGTCCGTGCTGTGGATTTTAAGTTACAGTTAACAGGGATGTGGTTTTTTTAAAAAAATTATTTCTACGGCTCAGAGCTTCTCAAACTTTGCTATTGAAAATATATATACAGTATAAAACTATGTGCCCCCCCATCAACTAGTAATGACTTCCACACTTGGAGAATTCCTAGAGTAAGAGAGTTGGAATATCCAGTGCAGTTTGTCTACATTTACTGGCTTAAATAAGAATAATATAATAGTATAATTATTCTTGGTCTCTGTTCTAGTAGGACTTTACCTTCTTCACAGCCACCACGTGCTGGGTCAGTTTCTTCACAGAGCTCTCCATCTCAGTCCCAGAATTTCTTTACTGGTTTCTTATGAAGGCCTAGACCAAAAGTGTTTGTCAAGATTTTCTACCCTAGTGTGCTTCACACAGTTGGTGACAATGAAGTGTATTTGGCATGTGGTTGTCCATTCACATAGTTTGTGAAGGGTCTCTCCAATCTGTTTTGCTTCATACCATCCTGAATAGTTTGGTATTTTCTGCAAACTTTGCCATATCTTTGTTTTCCCCTAATTTCAGAGCATTCCTCAAGAGGCTGAATTTGACCTAAGATCCACCTACTGAATGTCTACTCTACACATTTAAAACTGAGAAAGAGTTTCAAAGGGCAACCATCAATGATCTATGTTTTTATTGTTGCTTTTTTAGAATACGATTTCTGCATTGCACTGGTCACCCAAAGTGAAAGATTTGATTGTATCTGGTGATGAGAAAGGAATAGTTATTTGTTACTGGTATAATAGAAATGACAGCCAGCAATTTTTCCCAGAGCCAAGAACTATATTTTGCCTTACTTGCTCTCCACATCATGAAAATTTGGTGGCCATTGGGTAAGTACTATTGGGTAAGTTTATAGGGTCTAGGATTGCTATAGGCCTTCAGCTTACCCTTGACAGAGCTATTACTTTATTGTAATAGCTAATAGCATTTAAAACGGGTTTCTAAACCTGACCCGGGGACTAGATGCAGCCCTTGGCAAGTCTCAGTGTGGCCTCCGGTGAGACTCCTCTATCTGGCATTTGAGCAAGCCTTGTTATCTGAGTACTTTCTTATATGTATATTTATTCAAATTTGAAATGTAAATTAGTTTTCCAGCCCCTGACTGTGTCAGAGAGATGATATGGCCATCCTCTGGTCCTCTGGCCATCCTATGGTCAAAAGGTTTGGAGACCTCTGATTTAAAAGAACAGAATACCGTTTAAAAAAGATAAAAGCAGTAAAAACCAAACAGTAAATACAATTAAAACTGCTGTATATAAAAATAATAAAAACCCAGGTTAAAAAAACAGATAGTAGTAAAATGACTTAAGTATCCATTAGCCATCATAAGTCTGTTTGAATAAAAAAAATCTTCAGGCCTTGCTGGAAGGACAATAAAAAAGAGGCATAGAGCACAATCCTAACCATGTCTACTCAAAAGTAAGCCCCATTGTGTTCAGTGGGTCTTACTCCCAGGAAAGTGTCTTTAGGATTGCAGCCATACTTTAACTTAGTAGGGAGGGAGTTCCTGGTGCCACCACCAAGAGGGCACTGTTTCTGTATTTAAGTACAATAAGCCAAGTGACCAGTTAAATACAATTTAAAAGGTGCCTATTGAATTGTCTTGAAAACTGCATACCATCCTTACTGAGATTGTTGGGTCATTAAGGTGGAGGTGTGCATGATGGGTATTACCTGGTAGTTCTTTTTGATACTGGTTTTCCTCCTGATTATGAGGCGTCCAGGAAGTATTGGTAAATCTTTAGAACTCATTTTTCCAGAATCTTTGTGTCCTCTTAACTGATAACTTGTTAGATGTTTCCACACTGCTCTCCAAGCATACAGTGCCCATTCTCACCATGCAGTATAGGAAAGGCTGACATGGAAAGGGAAGAATATGGAAAAGATTGCCCAAAAGATTTTATTAGTAGCATCTTACAGTAACATTACCAAGCAGAGCATTAACTGTTGAAAATTCAAGTATTCTTTTTTAACACACCTTTTTAACTTTAAGTTATAAAGATGGGATTATAGCTATAATTGACATCAGCAGAAGAGGTGAAATTGTTCATCGCCTGAGAGGTCATGATGATGAAATACATTCTCTTGCTTGGTGCCCTGTGCTTGGTGAGGAAGCTTTTTGCGGTCGACAACAGGGTATGTATAAAAACATTAATTCATGTATTTAGCTTAGGATCAATTGGTAATTTTGTTATTATCCTTTGTGTACAAGTGCAGCTAACCTAAAAAAGCTCCCAAATTATGCAGTATAGTTTTCATCTATATATATAAAACTGAAAAATCACTGACTGACTAACTCATCAACACTCCGCCAAAACCGCTAGGCCTAGAAGTGTGAAATTTGAGGAGGGTATTCATGAACTGACTGACTAACATCCAGCCAATTTGGTGCTCGGTGCCTGGTGCATGGGGGGATGTTGTTCAGGGAAGGGGTGTTGAGCATGGGAGGCTTGCACGGGGGAGGATGCTGCACATAGGGGGTTGATGCGCAGTGGGGGGATGGAGTACAGGAGAATTTTACTCCTGCAACATGGGTATGTTTTTGTTAGTTTTAAAATAAATTAGTGTTTTTTAATCTTAATTTTGTAGTACACTCAGAAGAAGATGTTTCTGCTGCAGATATGATAGATGAAGCACCTTTAATGAGAGGTTATTGCATAGCATCAGGAAGCAAAGATCAAACTATCCGTGTGTGGAGCTGTACTAGAAGCAGAGGTAGGTCTATATATTTTGGTATGCTTTTATGGTGTATGTAAAGATTCCTCCCTTCGTTCCCCCTCCCCAGATTGTTCATTTTATGCTTCACCAGTTTCACTATTTATAAAGCCAGTTCTTCTGTTGTCATACAATTCCTGGCACTGGAAGTATTAGAAAGATAGGCATTGCTTTTCATTGTAATTGGAGAACATAATTGGATTATAAAAACTCAAGCCTGTATGCTTCATAATATTTTTCTTTACAAAAAAATTGTTCATTAAAACATGGAAAGGCCAATATTTCATTTTGAAAATTATTTATGTTTTGAGATATTTGTCCTGTGAGTGAAGCCAGGCAGTCTCTAGCTTGGTGCATCGAGTACTTCTGTAATAGTTGGTTTTGTTTCTGTAGTGTTAACCACTCTGAAGTTGCCCTTTTTGAAAAGGAGAGGTGGAGGTGTTGATCCAATGGTCAAGGAGCGCCTCTGGTTGACTGTGCACTGGCCTCAAAATCGACCCACGCAACTTTTTTCCAGCTGCTTTGGGTGAGTAGTATTTTCGATGAACTTGATGAAATGCAGGGTAACAGTGATGAAAAAATGCAAACTTCAAGTTTGGCAATTTAATTATATGGAAATCCTTGATATGTTGTAGTTAGTTTTGCCCTCAAGCAATTCATAGTTCTGGAATCCTCACCTCTAGGAAGCTATTCATCATTAGGATCTGTTAACAAACATGTCTATACTTGATGACAGGCCAAGTTACTGAACATCTCTCAGCTACATCTTTGACTAGAGCTTTGACCCAACCCTGTGATTGTGGCAGCACTGCTGTTTTCCCTCGGGGTTTTCTCAAAACAGGGTCGTTCTCCCAGTCCAGACTGTCATGGCAGGTGAAACAGCTAGCTTCTCTCCCCCTTATCAGCTTCTCATGCCTCTCTTCTGCATCTCCTCAACTTTGACCCCCTTTCTATTTCCACCTGCTTCCTCTCATTGCTGTTGAAATGTGCTCTGTATCTGGAACTCAGCAATAGCAATGACATAGTTGAGTGATCTGGAGCTGCTACTGAACAACTCTGTTAGAAAACTACAGAGATTGTTGGTAATAGAGGAGAAAAAAAGGAGAATCAGAGAGAGAAAAACAGAAAAAGGAGGATTTCAGAGAGACAAGGACTGGCACACAACAGATGTTGAGTTGTGCCAACACTTGCTGTGGCTCATCCTTTTTTAGTAGAAGGGTTCCTGGCAAATTATTGGAGGAGTTTGAAAACAGTGTGATTTACTCCTAAGTAAGTATGAGTTCAATAGGAATGTCTTACCAAAAATTATTGCCTCTACAAATTTTGATTGCTGTGTTTTTTTTTTCTAAGTTTTACCTGTTTTCTTTTTCATTCACTCACAGAGGTGAACTACTGCAATGGGATCTGTCTCAGTCTAAGAAACAAAAGTGGGAGCTTCTAGGATCATTATCTGAAGGACAAAATCATTCCAGAATAGTGTTCAACTTATCTTCTTCGCTCATAGAGGGCAGAGAGCTACTGATTTCCATTTCGATGGATAGGGATGTAAGAACTGCATGTTTCTAAAAATACTCTATCAGAAATTAATTCTTGGGGCTTTACAAATGTAGCTGCCGACGGCCAGAGAGAGAGAGAGGCAGGTCCAGGAGAGCTCTGTTCCTCCAAATCCCGAGTCTCCATGAAGGGTTTTGCTCTTATGCTGAGGCTTTGTTTCTAAACAAGCAAAAGAGCTGGTGCAAAAATGATTAGCCACATTGCATGACTACTCGCATATGCAGGGGTAGGGGACGAATGTCCCCTTCTCTTGAGGAAACAATAGGCAGCTGCCTTGACAGTATCTGTTCAGGCATGACCGGAGTCCTACCATCATGACAGCTCAGGATTGGGCTGTGAGGTCTGACTAATGCAGAATAAAGTGGAACTGTTACTTTTTGTGGATTAGGTCTCAATTTAATGTTGCAGCATTAAGCATTTGCTTTTTCCCACAATCTATTCTAGCTTGAAGAAAACAATAGGGTGATTTTTGAAGTGCTTATGGAGTTTGGCTTATTAATCTAGCCATTTATTGACATCAGGCTGACAGTCTTGTAGTTTCCTGCATGCTCCTTTTTATTTTTTACAATATGGGAATGAAATTTGTTCATTTCCAATATTCTTATGCCAACTCGAAGACTAACCAGTTTATTTCAGCATAGGCCTTTGTGGTCTGTAGTTGGATGCAGGACTTGTTTTTGCTGCAACAGACTACCAAGGCTACTACTCCTTTTGAAATATAACCTTTTTCAGTGATGATTTGCTATGTTCGTACTGAAATTTCTTTAATTTTTTTTCTTTCCATAGGTAAAGTGTTGGGACCTGTCATCTTTACATTGCTGCTGGACAATGCCCTCTCTTGGAGGTTTTGTTTACAGCCTGGCTTTTTCTCCTGTGGATACAGGCTGTGTTGCTCTAGGGGTTGGAGACAGCATGCTTCGGGTGTGGAATACCATGTCAATAAACAATCACTATGATGTGAAAACATTCTGGCAGGGCATTAAATCAAAGATTACAGCAGTAAGTGAATACTTGTTATATTTTAAGTGTGTGTAATCGTTTTGATTCTCAAACTCATTTTGGACGGTGGCATTAATGGGATAAAACTATTACACTATGTAGTAGCAAGAAAACCCCTGGCAAGAAACACTGCTGCAATCCTAGTTGCACAGTTTAAACCCTGATGAAATGAAGTACAAACAACTAAATAAAGCCAGTAAAAAATTTTAAAATCTCTGACCAACACTAAGAATTGCTGTTTCAAGACAGTTTGGTAACAACAAATTACAGTTTAAGTGCTATAACAAAATTAACTATTTTGAATTGTAGTTACCAATTTTTGGGGAGCCATCCAGCTAAATCCATAGCAGTTACAGGTCCGTGCAGTTATGTCACCCTCCTGTTAACCAGCAGGCCAGGGTTCGAGACCCGGATCGGCCCCACAAGACAGGGTGAGCTCCTGTTCTCAGCCCAGCTCTGCGACGCAGCTGGATCCAATCGTATGGGCTCTGCCTTTCCATTGGACTAATTCAGTGGCATGAAGAGGGGGGATTTGCTGCTTGGGTAACAGCCTATCCTCCATAACAATACAACCCAGGCTTTCGTGCTTTGCATGCAGCATATGCAGCACCGAGCACAATACCATAGTCTTTCAAGACTGACAGAGGCCTGCTTTTTTTTTAGTGTTATCTTATGGAAAGTCATCTTAACTGCTCTGGAGCAAGGGGCTTAATTTCATTTTAGGATATAGGCCATAGTAGTGAAAAATTTGGAAGAAGCTTCTGGAGAAGAAGAGTAAATTCAAAGAAATTGGTTTTTGCAAAGCTGGAATATCAGGGAAGAGTATAATGAAATTTGTGTCCCTATAAGCAGAAGCCATTCCAGTTTAGAACATGTAAGTAAATTTCCCATTTCCAAATGGCGAAGTTTTATTTAAAACATATTGTTCCAATTCAAATTTTCACATTTGGCAACTTGATGAATCTCTTTTGCACTCTGGTTTTCAATGTTGAATCGCCCCATTTGTGACATTTGGTTCCAGGAAACCCCATGATTAACTATTATTGTGTTCAAGAAAGGCAATTAGTTACAATGGTAACAAGGCAGGCAATGAATCAAAATGAATAAACTTCCCTTAAAGTGCCTTAAAAGTTCAGCTCAGAGTAATTCAGAATTGATTATCACTTGTGGGAAAGGAGGGGCTCTGCTTTTCAACTGGAACAGAAATGAAACCTTTGAAACTGACCTCTTTACAAACTTTTCTAAAATAAGCTTAATTTCTTGCCAGGGTAAGCAAGCTACCTGTAAGCCATTAACTGCTCCTTAAGGGAGGTTTCTTTCAGTTTAAAGAGCCCACCTCATTCACTCTGAGACAAAATTGCATATAAATAAGTTTCACCTGTAATCCCTAAAAGCACTGAAACGTTTGTGGCTCTTTCTGTTGTTTGTAGTTGTCCTGGCATCCAACTAAAGAGGGCTGTTTAGCTTTTGGAACAGATGATGGGAAAGTTGGTATCTATGACACCTTCTCCAGCAAGTAAGATACATCTCTGCTTCATTAACATAATTTGAAGGGGATGAACATAATTGATCCTAGTAAGACCTGATATATATGTTACAAAATGGCAATGATAATCGGGCACAAGCTCTCTGAGTTTTCTTCTTTAATGTCCTGTGCTTGTAGTGGCTGATAATGTTGTGGTGGAAGATATTTTGGTGTGATTGGAAGCTATGCATGTGCCAGAAGCAACCATGCAGAAGCTATAGTTGACTACCTGTGCATAGTAACCATAATAAGCAAGTTGATACAACTCGTAATGTCCCTACAGGCATGCTCCACTTTAATTTGCTGTTGATTACAAGAGTTTCCTCTTGTCTGATAATTCAGCCTGTCTTCTTGGATCAGAGTTAAAACAGGCCCACTGGCACTTCCATACTCTAAATCAGGGGTGTCAAACTCATTTCATAAAGATGGCCGCATTAGCATTAATTGTGTCTCCCGAGGGCCGGAATAGCATTAATGGTGTCTCCCAAGGGCCGCAATCCAATTTTTTGCATGTCTATTCAGAAGTGCTCTCCTGTCTCCTGGGCTCTTTCTCCCACACTGGGAAGCTGCTGCTGCTGTGCATGAGCCCTTCTTTCTCCAGCTCAAATTCAAGTGTGCTGCCACCACTACTGAGCTGCTTCTAGGGGTGGGGAGATCACTCGGGCCACACGTGTGCCTGCAAAGGGCCGCCAGTTTGACATTCCTGCGCTAAATAATCCTATGCAAACCAGGCCAAAGTTCCCACAATAAGAAAGAAATGCACCTATTGAATGAATGATACTGATGGTCAGCCGAATCCTGAGCTCCTCGGTCTCCAGATGAACAGTGGTACAAAATGACTATTGCTGTATATTATGCATACCAGGCTGCTGCCAGAATCTTATCAGAAGGGGATATTTTCATCTGACTACATCATGATCCTGAACAACCCTTTGGAAAACTTTGGGATAATCATCATCTTGTCCTAGAATTTTCAACTGAAAGCAGCAGAATCATGAGAAGTGCCATTAAATCAGGGCTTTATGTTTAAACCTGCCTATTTTCCCCCCACTTTTTTCTTTTAGCAATTTATTTCAGTTTTTCTCTGGTCCAAGTTGGTGTTGGTTTAGTTGGTGTTCTTTCTTTAGATGAGCCATATTCTCTGATGCCGTCATTGCTTCCCCATAGCTTTTTGTTTGAGATAAATTTTTAAATTCAGAATTGTTTCTTATCAGTAACCTTCAATACCTACTGCCATGCAGAAAAATGAAATATAAAGATATAAAATAAATTTTCTCCTCTCAGGCCGCCACAAATTTCCAGTACCTACCACAAGAAAACAGTGTATGCGTTATCGTGGGGGCCTCCTCTTTCTCCATTGACTTCTGGTGAGTATTGGGAGTCTGTCACGTAGGTGAAAGGAACCGAATTTTTTTGTAAAGATTCTCTGGTTTTGCTGTATAAACAGTATGATTCAATCCATATAGCATGTATGCTGGATTTGATATTAACAAAAATGCCTTCATCACACGGCACAGCACTTGCATTTCTGCACACAGCATCTTTCAAGATAATCTCACAAACTTGCTCCGGGTACCTACATTTGCCTGGAAATCAGGGCGCAGAGCCTGCTGTGGCAACAGGCAACAGAAGCCCATTGTGAAAGATAAGGGTGTGCTGCACAGAGAAGGCATTTTGTATCAGTGGTCCTGCCATTTGTAGACCACTAGTTTAGAGAAAGGCTGGGAGAATTCCTCTACAGTAGTGGTGTCCATACTTTTTGGGATGAAGGCCACACCTTCTTTCTGACCCTGCTTTGGGGGCTGGAAAAAAGAAGTTACTTTTAAAAATATTAAGAACAAATGAATTCTAATTAGTCGTAAACATTTTTCAACACACGGAGAGGTGCTGGTATTTAAACCAGTCCATAAGCACTTTCAGACACATGAGCAGCCTCTCCAGCCCTCAGATTACCCTAGGTTCAGGAAGCAGAGCTTTACTCACCTCTAGAGGGTTACAGAACTTGCCCTAGAACCTGATGGAGGAGCCTGCTGGTGGCCACATGGAGACTTGCAGTGTGTTGTATCTGGCCCTGAGGGCCAGGGTTTAATTAACCCTGCTCTATAGCAAAGGCAACAAAAGAGCCTTTTAGCACTAAAAAGACAAACATGTGTTTCAGCTTGAGCCTTCTTGAGCCCAAGTCCACTTCATTAGATCCATGAAATGTTCTCTTTGATATGATGAAGTTGACATTAGACCATGAAAGCCTATGCTAAAATAAATGTTAATATTCTGTTTTATTCAGCCACATGTGGCTGGGAGCTCTAGCCAGGGTGCCCATATAGAATGAAAGACAGAGTGCCTCTGTCTTTAACTGTAGGGAGGTAACTGTACCTTTAACTGTAGGGTAGAGTGCCTCTACCTTTAACAGAAGGGGGAATGGTGGAAGGTACTGCTTTTAAACCCTTATATGATGAGATAAACTGGCCTCAGTTCCTTCTTCTATGCATTGGTTAAGGTCCAGGCACTGTCTGTCCTCCATTCTATACGGTCACCCTGGCTCTAGCAGCAGCTAGCAGCACTGGAAAAAACATGAGTTTTGCTGTATTATCCAAAACTGTCCTTAGCTTAAAGCAGTGGTTCCTAAACATTTTTTCCATCAGGACCACTTTTTAATGATACAGTGATGCCTCACGTAACAAACGCCTTTTCACGTAACAAACAAAAATTTCTCTAGGATTCTGCTTCATGTAACAAACATTGCTTCACGTAACAAACTCATTCGTTGATAGTTGGGACAGATGCACTGGTCAGCAGCCCTTTTAAAAAGCGTCAGGGCTGCCTAGTGCGTCTGCCCATAGCGAAAGCAACACTTCCATGCTGTTCCTGCTGTGGCCGGGCATCTGCTGAGCAGAGGGAGAGAACAGCAGTGGAGAAGAGGGAAGCAGCTTAGTGCTAGCCAGAAAGGAGCAGGGGAGAGAGAGGCTCAGGATGAAGGGGAGACACTTTGAAAGTGTCTTTGATTGCAGCCTCTTAACCATGTCTACCCAGAATTAAGCCCCATTGTGTGAAATGCATCTTACTCCCAGGAAAGCGTCTTTAGGATTGCAGCCTAAGTAGACTTCATAGGATCATGCACATTGAATGCATGTTTTGAATTCAATTTCAGTGTTTTGTCATCATTTTTACATCCAGTTAATATTTTTATATGAATATTTTGGGGGTTGTGGAACCAATCATCTGAGTTTCCATTATTTCCTTTTGGAAAATCCGCTTCATGTAAAGAACGTTTCACGTAACCAAACATGCCTCTGGAACGAATTAAATTTGTTACGTGAGGCGCCACTGTACTCTATTGGGGCCCCTCATGGTAAACCACATAGGTTTACCAGACTCTGCAAAAGGAGATATAGAAAGACTATAATAAGTGCTAATAAGAAAAAAAACCTTAAATGTTTATCTTCATATACTTCACACATACTTGCAAACTGTAAAAGCTGAGCTCTTTGGAGGGTAAATTAACAGCTACAGTATCTGATTTGTGTATAGCCTCAGGACTTAAAGTAATTAGTTATCTGATCCTTCCATCACCCTTTGGAGAGCCATCAAAAATCAGATTGTGACCCACAGTTTGGGAACAACTGCTCTAGAGGGTGATGAAACCACATTGCAGAAAGAGCTTAGCTTGGGTATCTTATGCTAATCTGAACATTTTTACTGCTGGACATTTTAAAGAATGTACTTAGCAGCCTGACAGCAACCAGTGTGATTAACAATTGCACTTATCTATATTTTCTCTCTTGCAGGGGAAGATCTTGACATACCTTCAGTAACATTGTACAGCTGTGCAGGAGAGGGAATTGTCTTCCAACACAATCCTTGGAAACTTAATGGAGAAGCCCATGACATCAACAAACTCATCCGTGAAACTAATTCAATCAAGGTGACTATGAATTCCTGGGCACATTGCATCTACTCATCTAATACAGTATTGTACCATATAGGAATGAAAACTGTGATATTGATGAGCTTGAGTTGGTGTTCTGACATAAAATGTTTGGTTGCTTTGCAAAATATCAGTCCAGATTCAATGGTTTCTTAAACCAGGGCGTGACTGCAGTTTATATGTAGGATGACTTCATCATGAATTCTTTCTATAAGGTAGCAGCAGGGATATATCTACTCTTTTGTTTTGTTTTGTTGAACTGGATGTCTGAGCTTTAAAGTTTTTATACTTTTATCTACTTCTTTAGCACAAATTGCCAGCACACACAGAGATCAGCTGGAAACCCGATCGTAGTACCTTGGCTATTGGAAATGAAGATGGGTATGTATTGTTTCGTTTAGCTTGTTCTAGGTTTGCAGTTTGTGTGATGGATTTAGGGTCACTATGCTAAGAACAGTATTTATCAACTGTCTGCTTTTTCTTTTAATTTCTGTTCTTTTAAAGTCCTGTTCTTTTGGAAGGAGACATTTTTCATGTCTGTATAATAGTATAAGGACCGCTATTCTTGCTGTCTTCTTTATTGGTTATCAGAGACAGTGTGTGACAGTATAGGACTGAAAGGGATAAAACTTGTTGGTAGGCAAGTAGGAGGGTTCTCCTAGTTAAATACTAGACATTGTAAATCAAGATAAATATCTTCTAAAACAGAATGTGAATTTGTGGAACTTGGCTGCTCTAGGACATTTTGAATCAGAGTGTATAAATATGTACATGTGTGTAAATCTTTAGCAGTTACAAGTTTAGAGAACAGTTTGTGATACTGTATCCCATCATGAGCAACATTTTTTGAATCAGAGACTTAACAGGGGCCAGTGCTCATGGAGTAAATAATCTAGATTGTATATAGCCAATAAATGGAAATAATATATATTATAGCACCAATTTCTTATATATAACTACCATTGGGATTCTTGCCTGAACTGATGGCCAGATTTTATTGCTTTATCCAGTAGTTTGTTAGCATATCCATAATGCTGTAGAGCAAGGGTCTTCAAACTATTTGGCAGGAGGGGCACATCATCCCTCTGACACTGTGTCAAGGGCAAAAAAAAAAACAAATTTACATATGATAATGTATTCGAGTGGATTATAGGGCTTGCACAGGCTCTGGATAGAGGAATCTTGAAGTTTGCTGAGGGGCGCTTCTGGCCCCAGGGCCAGGGTTTGGAGACCGCTGCTGTAGAGCAGTGATTTTCATCCAGTGTGCCACAAATGATATTCAGGTGTGCCACAGGAGTTTGGGGGGAGGGTCATTTGGGGACATGAACCCTCCCCAACAACATGTGGCATGCCTTGTCAATTGTCCAAAAAAAAAACCCCAAAAACCTGATGATGTGACAATTTTGATGCCTTGCCAGTGTCTTGTGAAATGAAAAATGTTAAAAATGGCTGCTCTGGAGGGAAGTAATATCGATTAAGCTTATTTGATATTTAAGCAAATCTGTCTCCACTGAAGTTTGGCACATCTGTTCTGCATGTATAAATTGCACAGGGAATGTACACATTAGGCATATATATGGTCATGTTGATGTTCTGAGCATCAGGTAGGACATCTGGAGAACTTTGTATTGTGTTAAAAAGAGGTGAATTTTACTGTGTTAATTGATCATTCACTTTTTTGTTTTTTATTCAAACATTTCAGGTCAATTGAAATATTTCAGGCTCCTGACTTGAAACTGCTGTGTACCATTCTGCAGCACCATAAACTCATCAATGCTATTCGCTGGCATCATGAATATGGGACACAGGCAGAGCTCAGTTATATGTTAGCCTCAGGTTCAAACAATGCTGTCATATATGTGCATAATATCAAGACTGTCATAGGTGATTATTGCTTAACTTTTATATCTTGCTGTCAGCATTTCTCCAGGCAAAGAAACTGGCAGTTATTTTATTGCTCCCCACCCTTTTGGGGAAATTCTTCTGCCTTTTACATGGCTTCAAGTGCTACAGTATTGTTTTTTTCCATTATTTACTTGGTCATGTTGGGATATTTTAGTAACAAGAAATCACAGGAATGTTAAGGGGGTGATAGATGGTCCGAAGCCTTACTTTTTTGTAGGTGAAATTACTCCTATACTGTAAATCTGAAGGGTTTTGTGTTCAGAGGAGGTGGCTAAAGAGTGCATGAACTTAGATTGCTGATTGATGATAACAATGCTGCAGAACTATCATTCATATGAGTGGCAGATGTTAGACAGTATAACTAAAAGCTTAGGTATACAAACAGAAAACAACTTGCAACATAGTTTTGCAGAGAGAGTGTGTAATAATTACTGTATACATAATTAAAAGCTTGATCTTGAGTGATTTGTTTTGTGTTGGATTCCGGTAGGTATGGGTGAACTGGGTGAGTTGGATGCAGGGAATACCTTGAGTAATAATTGGCTGGAGCAAAATATTCTCATGTGGCACCCAGTCATACTGTAGCATCTTCCTTGGTATAATACAACTGGATTTAACTTTTAAAGAGCAACCTAAAGCAGGTTTACTTGGAAGCAAGGTAGACTGTGTTTAGGCATGGGATTCTTTGGGACTTAATCCCAGGGAAGTGTGTATAGGATTGCTGCCTTAAATTTGTAAATAGTTCTGACTGAATTTATAAAGAAATCTACTCCTGGAGTGATCAATGAAAAGACTGAGTAAGGCAGACACTTTGCATGTGTAGTAGTGTGCACTGTAAGAGAAATTTTCTGTTTTTACATACTTGCGCATATCTGCACTGTAAAGTTGTCTGGAGGACTTTGATCAAATGGCAGTGGGATTGTCCATCTCAGGCTGCGAACCTAAAGACACTTTCCTGGGAGTAAGACCCAGTGAACACAATGGAGCTTAGTTTAGAGTAGACATGGTTTAGGATTGTGCTGTCAGTCTTTGTTCTTTAGTGACATTTTGTCTGACAGCTTCCGACTTCTTGCATTTTGTTTTAAGAGAATTCTCCAGAGAGACCTGTGACAATAACTGAGCCTTTTCGTACTCTGGCGGGTCACACAGCTAAGATCACCAGCTTGTCTTGGAGCCCACACCATGATGGAAGATTGGTATCTGTTTGCTATGATGGCACTGCCCAGGTAGGGCTGTGATCAACTTCCTTTTTCATTCCAAACGAAATTTGCTTCCCTATTGCCATCATCAAATGAATAAGGGGTTAAAAATATCTCTTTTTACCATGGGAAATGAAAGCTGTTGCAGCAGCTCCTCATACTAAATTTTATATTGGAGTGAGAATACAGATTATACCCTGCTAATTGTGATGAGAACACATACAGTGGCGCCTCACATAACAAATTTAATTCATTCCAGAGGCATGTTTGTTATGTGAAACGTTCTTTACGTGAAGCGGATTTCCCATAGGAAATAATGGAAACTCAGATGATTGGTTCCACAACCCCAAAAATATTCATTAAAATATTAACTGTATGTAAAAATGATGACAAATGATGACAAAACACTGGAATTGAATTTAAAATATGCATTAAAGACACTTTCCTGGGAGTAAGCCCCATTTAACACAATGAGGCTTAATTCTGAGTAGACATGGTTAGGAGGCTGCAATCAAAGACACTTTCAAAGTGACTTCCCACTTTCTCCTTCTCTTCATCCTGAACCTCTCTCTCCCCTGCTCCCTTCTGGCTAGCCCTGAGCTGCTTCCCTCTTCTCCACTGCTGTTCTCTCCCTCTGCCCAGCAGATGCCCAGCTGCAGGAGGAACAGCGCGGAAGTGTTATGCTGTGGTCATGCGTGCTAGGCAGCCCTGACGCTTTTTAAAAGGGCTGCCAGCCGGCACGTCTGCCCCAACTGTCAACGAGTTTGTTTGTTATGTGAAGCACAGTTTGTTATGTGAAGTAGAATCCTAGAGAATTTTCATTTGTTATGTGAAACATACTTTACGTGAGGCGTTTGTTACATGAGACACCACTGTATATGTATGTCTTCCAGAATGCAATCCTAATCAATTTAAGCAAGCACAAATCTCCCACTCCCTGTTCCCATTGTGGTGTGAGGAAATCATGTGGAATGTCTATGCAGTAGCTTAACCACCCCCACCCACCCGGATTGGCACAGAAGTGCTTTAATACTTCTTGAATACTTTAATACTGCTTTAATAACACCTCCACGCCCAGGCCAACAAGGGACTTGTACTGAGACTTATGCCAGCCAATTGGCATTAGGATTGCATCCCCAGTCTGAAATCAACTACCTGGAGGAATTTTTTCATACATTTTATTGGAAAAGGTACATTTTTTATATTAGGTTAGGTACATTCGGTTGCTTCAAGAAGTAATGGAAAAGGTTTTTAAAAGTTTATAACATTTGTATCTACATGCAAAATGTATTGTTCTTATTTTGTACTGTTTTATGTTCTGCACATGCGTTAAAACAAGGAATATGATTTTACAATTGCCTTGAATACACAAATTATTTATATACTGCTGCTGCACAAGGGCTCTGCTGAATTCCTGGTTACTGAGCCATGCAATACAGTTGATCCATGAACTGAATCGGTCCTTCTCCATGTTGACTAGTTCATATTGCCCAAGACTCCTGAAATAGGAAATGTTTCCTATTGAATGGTTTTATATGTTCTTAGAAAACATGTATGAACCAAAGAATCTGCTTTATGCTGAGTCCGACCACTGATTAAACTAGGTCAGTATGAGTTGCACTGATTGACAATAGCGCCTCTGGATTTCAGACAGACATCTTTCCCCTGTGTTGGGATGGTAGGGATTGAACCTTCAATCTTCTCCATGAAAACTGTGTTCAACCACTGAACTGTAGTCCCGTTTCCATATTCATAGTAATAGGAAAATGGCACAAGAAAATATGCTGTGTGCTGAATAAAGTTAACCACGGTCAGGAAATCCAGGTTGCAATGTGTGATGCTGCAGAAGAGTTTTCCTTTAAGATTTCTGCTTTGGTACAATCCACGGCTGATTTCTTAGCAACTTCTTAAAAAGAGATGTGTTGTTTATAGGTCTGGGATGTTTTAAAGGAAGAGCCTTTGCACAATTACAGAGGACACCGGGGCCGGCTGCTGTGTGTGCAGTGGTCACCTGTGGAAGCAGACTGTATTTATACTGGAGGCGATGACTTTTGTGTTCATAAATGGGTGGCAGCAAAGCAGAAGCACAGCCGCCCTCCCCAAGGTACATACAATCTATTATTAATGTTTTGACCTAAACATGGTGGTGGCAGTGATGGTAGAGAAATACTGAATACTATGGGATACAATCATATCAGCAAGTACTTACAAATACTTAGGGATCATATTACATTACAAACTCAGCTGGATCCCTCTTTAAAAAGCCATTATTTCTTCCACCTCCCATCAGTTAAAAACAATCTCCAAATTTTATTATTATTTTGGCAATCAGTATGTCCCAGCAGCTTTGCACATTTTTTCAAATTAAAATCTTATCTCATTTATTGTATGGAGCCCCCATTTGGATTGCAATGGCCCATCATGATCTTGACCATCTGGCTGCCTCCTTTTTTAGGAGAATATGAGAATATTAGGCCTTCCTTCCATGGGCTGTGGGTGGCGCAAGCGGTTAAGACGCTGTACCTGTTAACCAGCAGGTCGGGGTTCGAGACCTGGGTCGGCCCCACAAGACAGGGTGAGCTCCTGTCCTTAGCCCAGCTCTGCGACACAGCTGGATCCAATCGTATGGGCTCTGCCTTTCCATTGGACTAATTCAGTGGCGTGGAGAGGGGGGATTTGCTGCTTGGGTAACAGCCTATCCATAACAATCCAACCCAGGCTTTAGTGCTTCTCATGCAGTGTATGCAGCGCCGAGCACGATACCATAGTCTTCCAAGACTGACGGAGGCCTGCTTTAATTTGGCCTTCCAAATTCCATTCGACTTTCCACAATTCTTCTAGAATTGGGGTCTCACCTTCCTTCTACCCTAGCCTGGTCCCAAACTTTCAAATTTTGGTTCTGACTGTTTCTCAATAATCACTCTGATTCTCTATGCCCTCTTAAAGGATTCATACTCTTCTCAATGGTTAAACCTCCTCAATTCTAAACTTCTGTTTCTAAATCTGTCCTTGTAATCTCTCTCAGACACCAAACTGCACAAAGCCCATGCTTTAATCAAATCCAAACTTTACCAAATGGAATTTGACCATCTTAGTGCTAATCTTAACCCTACCTGCTCCCCCAAATTCTTTGGCTTATCTCTCTCTTTGGGGTGTCCCTCAAACTATTTTAACTTATTAATCAATCCCAAATTGAAAAGAGCCTTTATGCTCGCCCACTTTAATATTTTTCCATCAGCAGTCCATTTTGGCCATTTTTCTAAAATTCCCAAAGACTTTGTCTTCTTTGTCACGTGTGTCCAGACACACTGGATCACATAATATTCCAATGCCCTGTTCACTGCCATCTCCGTAAGCTCCTTTAGGATACTTGGTTGTCCTTTTTTGCTGTTTCTTTTCCAGATCCTCTCTCTATTTTTCTGATTGACTGCTGTCCTTCCCTTACTGTTTCTGTTGCAAGTTTTTTAGCTGAGATATTGAAACAAACTTTTTATTGTGATATAACATCCTATTATCCTCTATTCCCTTTCCCTTGTCACATTTTGTATTTGTCATCTGTTATATTGTATGATTTGTCTGTTTATTTGTTATTGTTCGATTTGTTATTTATCGATTTGTATGACAATAAAGGTTATGGAAATATTATGGGATATTGATTAGAGGTCCAAGGCACGAGAGAAACTATCATGTAATATTCCTCCTTTGACTCGGGGAGAAGAAATAGCATGTTTCCATTGCATTTGTCTTAGGGAATAGGTCACAGGGAAACCCCCCGCCCTTAAAAAAACATACTCATCAGTACAGTGGATTTGGTGTGTTTCGCTTTTGTATCAGCCATCATGCTCCCAAAGGTCTTCAGAAGATACTGTGTATGTTTTGAATTCCCCTTCTGCTGTTTCTTTGAAACATTTTGAAATGTAAATCAGTATTTTCAGAATACTTCTGTTACTTTTTGTTCACCAGGTCGGAAGAGTATTGAGTTAGAGAAAAAAAGAAGTTCTCAGCCGAAACCAAAGGCCAAAAAGAAGAAAAAGCTACCAGGGAAGTGCTCTTCATCACACGATTTGAATGATTCTGTGAATGGTGGTGAGAGTGTGAGAGAGTCTTTCATGGAGGAAAATGGCCTGTCAGACCAAGAGGGAGTAAAGGAGCAACAAGAACAAGAACCTGCGGAGAAAATTTCAATAGAAGGTATTTAGCAGATGTTTTTGAATGTGTTTGGAAAATCTGTCCACAATTCCTCCAGATCTTAGGCTGCAATCCTAAGGACACTAGGATTGTGGGTGTAAGACCCACTGAACACAGTGGGGCTTATTTTTGAGTAGACATGGTCAGGATTGTGCTCTTAATTTAGGCAAGGAAGTAGAAAGCACCTTGAAGTCCATAAATGTAGTCATGCAATATCATAATTTCTTACTAGTCTCAATAGCCGTTTCTTGAAGTTAAGTGATTATTTAAAAAATGTCTTTCTGTCCTTAATTATTGTTCGTTCTTACAAAAGCAAAACCCTTGGCCAAAGTAAAACTTCTCCTTAATTTCTGTGACGAATGTGCATTTTGTAGCCAAATTCTGTGCTCCATGTGGTGGAACAAGGAGGAATACAGATGGTTTTGTTCCTGTTTTTACACTTTCTAATGTGCCTCTGAAACCCATCTAACTTTTTTCTCTCAAACTGAAGTAGGCCTATTTTTAGCACTGTCAGAAGTCACCTTTTCCTAACCAATCTTGAAAGCCAGAATTAGTGAAATGTTAGCTGGCTTCTTAGTAACTACGGAATTTCTGTTTTGCACAGTATTCAGGTGCTTTCTGTTTCTGGGCAGCTGCTATTTAGTGTAAGTAAATGCATTGTGCTAATCTATGCTTAGTCTATATTTTTATTCATTTGGTGCTACAGTTCACAAAGATCCCTCTGCCCATCCACCACTTGCATATGTGACAGACCTTGCAAAACCTTCCACTGTCCTCAAAGTTCCTCCTGTGAGGAAGGATCAGATAAAGCCAGGTGAGTATCTTATAGAAGTATGGAAATTTCTAGCTAGGTTCTGTGACGTGAGGTCATGTTTCTCATATTCTGCTTTGAAAAAGCCTCCTTTCTATCAGTAACTCCATTTCAGTGTTCTTCTCTGTGGATGATGATACACTAAGATCAGTGGTGGGCTCCAGCAGGTTCGCACCTACTCTACAGAACCGGTTGTTAACAAGAGATAGTACATATAAAGTACATAGCCATTTAAAAGTGGCTGCCAGATGGGCAGAGAACCGGTTCTTAATTTCTTTGACGCCCATCACTGACTAAGATGCTCTGTAACCAAAATACTGAAATATTGCAAAGCATGGATTCAAACCAAGTTTTATTTATCTTGGTGAAAAAGTTAAGAGTTAAGAGTTTTTGCTTATTTCTCCCACTGAAGTGACTGGAACCTAAATGTGGTTAAAGAACAAAACTTCTAATTCAGAACATCTGTATTCCAATTTTTCTGTTTTAATATTAAATTTTGTACCATCTTGTACCATTTTGTAAAAGTCATGTCTTTATTCTGACAAGGAATTTTCTGTGTTCTCTGTAACCTTAAGAATGATGATCCCTGTCTGTGGTCTAGTTGCAAGAAAATAACTACTGGTATCTTTCAGGGTCAGATTCATTTGTGAAGAAGAAAAAACCTCGTTCCATCCTACCTCTCAGTATATCTATGGATCACAGATCAAAAGAAGAACTGCACCAAGACTGTTTGAAACTTGCAACTTGCTTACACTCTGGAGGTATGGATGGAAAAGTGTATATTAATGGCTGAGAAGCTTTCTGTGCTCTTCAAAGTATTATAACGTGTCCTTCAAAGTATTATATGCCAAAAGATTTTCTTGGTGGTTTCAAATATACCGTAAGTGCTTTAACAATCTTGTGGCTTACTGCACCAGCACATAGCTGATTCAAATGAAGCAAATTTGACAGCATTCTTGTGTCCCTTTACAAAACGCTTTAGATTGGTATGCCAGGAGAAGTATATTGTGCTGTGCTGCTTTACATAGTTATGAAGAGTTTACAAAGGAAATACTCATGTATAAGTGTATATCTAACCTAAACCAGCACAGCTCATTGGTGATATAGGGAGGAAAGCACATGTCCGTGCACTGGCCTAAACATCCCCTAGGAGTGGCACAGAAGACTCTTATGGCACTTTTGTAACACCTGCAGGTCAGCACAGGACTTTTGCTGGGGCTTAGGCCGGCCTATCTGGTGGTTAGGATTGCCTATCTGGTGGTTAGGTTAGGATTAGTACGTGTCAGTTTATTGGGTCATGAAGGGACTCTGCATAAACAAAAATGGCCGCATCCCAATCTACATGTCATAGCACTGCTGTTCACAAGCTTTTAAAAAGAAACAGAACTTTTTAAAAACAATTTTATCAAATGCTAAGTTCTAATCTGGAGTTTAATTTGAGCAGGCATTGAAAGGAGTAGATTCTATCTCTATCCTTTTGTTTGTTCTTGAGCTAAATGCTAATCTGTTCATTGTAGTTTAATAAAGAAACCATCCACACTGCTATAGGGTGCCTTTAATATTTGAGTTAAGTAATGTTAAGAGATTGTAGAGATTAAGTGGAGAAACTACTTTCAAATATAAGATTTTTAATAGAGTATTGGATTGATACCTCTGACACTATCAATGAGATAGTGAGATATTGCCTTTTGAGTGACAATATTGGGGTCGAGAATCTATTTGTGGATCATTTCAAAGTCTTTACAGTTTTAAATGTAGGAATCTCTGCACAAATGGTAATTTAAGAAGGAATTGTTGAAATGATTTTACAATTGTCTAATGGGTATTGCGTGACAGGTAAAAATTAATCTGATTCTCATTTTGCTTATAGATCTGAAGGGAGATTGTTCTGCGGATCATGTACGTTTAGGGCTGTTCACAAGTAGACCTGCTCTTTATAAATTGATGGAGACAGAGGGTGAGTTATTGATCCTCCAGTTCTGATTTGGCTACTCTTTAGTACATGGGCTGAAATGAATGGAAAACATGATGCAATGCCAAGAAAATTTTATGCACATTGCACATTTTGAAACATGTCCTGTAATACAAAATGTGACAGTTTGTTGTTCATTTATTTAAAAGATTTATACTCTGCTTTCCTCTGCCTGAGCAGATACCCAGATAGTTCCTGGTTAATTATATTGAAGCCAAAAGAATTTGTCCTTTGCGAGAAGCTTGATTCTCTCAGAAGACATAGTTCTTGTACTTTTAAGTATAATAACCATATTTTTCGCTCCATAGGACACACCTAACCATTAGATGCATCTAAGTTTAGAGGAGGAAACCAAGAAAAAAATATTCTGAACCAAATGGTGTACTAATATAATAATATATTGCAGAATAATATTTCAACCCTGTAAATTAAACAGCAGTATTAAGAACCATCACCACTGTCATTAACAAATGGGGAGAGATTTTAAGGTTTAAGCACTCTTCTAGTTTTCTGGAAAAACTGTGTTAAAACCAGACCAAAAGTTTATGTGGAATAGCCATAATAACAATTAGAACAGTGATCTTTGGGTTTTTCAGCTGGGGACCCCCTTTCAGCTGGGGACCCCCTTTCAGCACCCCTGTCGAACTTGCTACTTTCAATCCAGGACACAATGCTAAAAAAGAGGACATGTCCTGGAAAAATGGGACATATGGTCACCATGCTCCCAACCCTCTCAAGCCCTCTCTTATCCTCCCCCCTTCTCCCAAGGCCCCAAACATACACACCTTTTCACACATGCATTCTTAATAAACATACACACAACACACACCTTTACACATATGGAGTCAAATGCACACACACCTTCACATACATGCTCATATACATACATGCACTCATACACAAACCCCCTTGCTCTCCTGCACTCACATACACACATATGCATCTTTACACACACACAAGTGCACTCACATACACACACTTACACACATATATCCAATGGGGCTTACTTCCAGGATAGAATCTGTACAGCTGCAGACCACTTTTAACTCTGCCTCCCAGTGGCTTCAAAAGGGACATGATCCTATAGTGCCTATTCAGGATCAGCCCCACTCTTCTCCTTGGCTAGGCTGCAGTTGAAACTTTAAGTTGGTCATTGTTGGCTTTATCATAAAAGCTGTTCCATATTAAATATATGTCAAGCTGCCAATATCTATTCCAACTGCAGAATATAAGATTGGTTGGGGGAGTTACTGAAGACTTGTAGACATCCCTCCTTTTCTGCTGATTTTACAAATTTATTGTAGATAGCTAGCATAGATTATTTTCTTATGTACAGGTGTTGTCCCACTGATTGATGCATGCCTTGCTTTGTGCTTTTTTACTTAATCAAGAAGCATGTTTTGTTTCCCTACAGGTAAAAGCCACATAGAGAATGGCCACCCCGAGTTATTTCAACAGCTCATGGTATGGAAAGGAGATCTGAAGGGTGCTCTCCAATCAGCTGCAGAAAGGGGAGAGTTGACAGACCAACTGGTGGCCTTAGCACCCATGGGTAGGCTTGATGTTCAAGAATTGTCATCAAAAAGGTTTTATTGTGTTGGAATTGAGCCTAGTTATCCGCATGGTCTGGGAAAATAGACATTTGGTGTTGAAGGATCCAAGTCATAATATAGAGTAGATTGACACACATTTAATATGTCCCTTTTTCTCATGCCCATACTCGAGAATCTTTCCTTACTAAATATTTCAAGACTGTTGAAGTATTCACTAAGTTTGTCATTGTTCAACTTACAGTGCATCCTTTCCCTTGTGCATTGTTTGTGGTAGTAAGTTTATAATGTACTGTTCAATCTTCTCTAGCTGGTTATCAAGCCTGGGCTTGGACAGTAGAAGCCTTTGCAAAGCAACTGTGTTTTCAGGAACAGTATGTCAAGGCTGCATCCCATCTCCTCTCTCTCCATAAAGTGTATGAAGCTGTGGAGCTGTTAAAATCGCACAGTTATTTCAGGTCAGTATACTCATCTCTTGTTCAGATGACTTTCAGGATAGAGAGATGAAAAGAGTTTGTGTGCACTCACGCATGCATGGACATCCATGTCATAATGCTGTTTGCTGCACATGCATGTATGGACCAGACCTTTGTGAAATTCATTAAAAACTTTTCTCTTTTTACTTGCTTCAGGGAAGCCATTGTAATTGCCAAAGCTAGGCTGCGTCCTGAAGATCCAGTTCTGAAAGATCTCTATATCAGCTGGGCAGCTGTCCTAGAGAAAGATGGTCATTATTCCTTGGCGGCGAAATGGTACCCATCCAAGCAAACTGCCCTTCGTTCAGTGAGGGCTGTTGTGAATATAGTTACAAAACTTGTAAAATAATGTGATTGTTTTGGGGGAAGACTTTGTTTCTGAGATGTCCAACACTGATGAAAATGGTGCCATGCTATAGAAAATCAGAAAACTGTAGTTGAAATAGTGGGAAATGTTGCTGACTTTTAGCACTATTTTTTCAGTGTAGCTGAAGAATCTTATCTGCTGTTCACATGAAATCTGAATTGGTCATCAAGGTGGATACTGCTTTTCTCTGAATAACTTCATTTGGATTTTTCTTATCCAAATGGATGTTCTTAATGTATAATTGTGTGCCTTCAGTTCTCTCCTGGGTTCAGGAAGAAGATGGTGACAAGATCTTGCTAAACTTACAACCCACTTGCTAAATTCAAAATATTGTTTGTCCTGACATATATATCATCTTGCATATAAGCCTAAGAGTCACTGGTTGCAATCCTGTACATAGTTTTCTAAGAAGTCACAATCCTAACCTATTTTGGCTGACATAACTCACCTGGCATATCTTCCTGGGGTGGTGTGGGGAGGTCAGTGCATGTCTGTTCACTAGCCTAACCACCACCACCCCCCAGGAGTGAGGTAGAATTGCCTTACAGCACTTTTGTGACACCCCCATGTCAGCATAGGACTTATGCTAGAGCTTATACAGGTCTAACTGCAGGTTAGGTGGATTGCAACCTAAGCCCCATTGAAAAGAATGGAACTTAACTTCTGAGAAGACAAGCATGGGATTGTATTTTCACTTTGACATTCATAATTTGTAAGCCAGCAGTTTCCTATGGGTCAGGATCCCCTAGAGAGCTGCAGCCTGATTTTTAGCGGGTCTCCAAAGGGTGATGGAAAGATCAGATAACTGCCTCAAGCCCTTAGGTTTTTTAAAAACCTGGTACTGTAGCTGCTAATGACCCTGCAAAGAGCTCAGCTGTTGCAGTTTGCAATTATGTGCATATGTAGGGAGATAAAAGGGTCTTTTTCTAGTTATCTCTCTATATTTAAAAGTCAGTGATTCATTCACTCATCAACACCCAGCCAAAACTGCTGGACCTAGAATTGTGAAATTTGGGGTCTTCCTTCCATGATGGAGGAACCTACTAAGAACTGGTTTTTGGCAATTCAAGTTGGATGCAAAGGGGAACACGTTTTTCTCCCTGCACTTTACACTGACGAATCCCTGGCTGATCAATGCCCAGCCTCTCGACCTAGAAGCATTAAATTTGAGAAGGGTATCCTTACATGATGTGAGCACCCACTGAGAACCAATTTTTGAGAAATTTAAGCCCTAAGGAGGTAAAAAGGGGTGCAATGCATTTTTGGCCTACTTAACATTGAAGACTGATAAAACCCAGGCCCAAATCCTGCACCTGCCCAGTAGGAGTGCCTACAGTTGAAGGAGGATCATGCACTGAGAGGAGGGTATTGCACGAGGGGATGTTGCATGGAGAGGGGTTTAAGGGTATGTCCACACACACAAATAGTCTTGAAATTTTACTTCTGCAACAGTGGGTAAATTTTGCTAGCTACTTACGAAAGTATCGTTAACCTAGGTGGGTTCCAATAAAGTATCATTTTTAAAGTCCTGGTGCTAAAAAGTTTGGGAACCACTAGTGTAAACTGTAATGTGGCAGTCTCTCTTGGTCACCCAATATCAGTCATGATATAAAAATCTGGTTGAAATGAAAAGAAGTACAAAATGGGCTACTACTGGATTCCGAACTATAACATTTTAAGCTACTTCTTTTTAAAGCATTGTAATACCAACATGATCATTTGTGTTACTGATTTCTTTCTAGTTACCTGGGAGCTGCCTGTGCCTATGATGCAGCTAAGGTACTGGCTAAGAAGGGAGATACTGCATCCCTTAAAGCTGCTGCTGAGCTAGCTCTCATAACTGGAGAAAAGGATCTGTCAATGACCTTGTCCCTAAGATGTGCCCAGGAACTTCTGTCTTCTAGAAACTGGGTTGGGGCACAAGATGTCCTCCAACAGCATGATAACTTATTGGTTAGTGTGCATTACTTCTACTTCCGACTTGTCCATGATATATAGTACCTTTGCACATTCTTGATCCTGTTTGCTCAGAGGCAAGGTATATTTTAGGTTTGCAGTTTTTAGGTTTGCAGCCTAAGTGACTGTTCCTCCTCATAGCAGATAGAAAAAGGCAGCTAAAACTCACATATTTTAAATTTCCTTTAAAATGCCATTTGTATTTTACTTATTTAAAGGATTTATACCCTATCTTTCCCATGGTAAAGCAAATTCCCAAGATAGTTTACAATACTTTTATAATCAAGTGCAGAGTAATACAATAAGTAAAAACATCAAACAGAGCAGTAGAACATTAATTTTAATAAGTTTTTAAAAAATCAAGCATGGCATGAAAAACATTAACTGTAACATTGGAAGAAAAAATATTAATAGTATTAAAAAGGTAAATTTTTAGCATTATATGGTGAAAGACATATCAAAACAAAGCAAGAGTCGAGGTAAAAAGAATAACTCATTCAACCAGCGGAGAACAAATAAGAGTCAAAGGAGACACACAAGCCACACAACATTATGTCAGAAATGCAGAGTGAAAATACATAATGTTGTATTTGCAGATGCAGAGGGAAATGCATAATGTTAGTGTTTTAATCTCTATTTACGTTCTATTTTAATGATGTTTTATCCTTTGATGTTAGCCGCCTTGAGCTCCCTCTTGCAGGGGAGGAAAGGCGGAATATAAATCAATTAAATAAATAAATAAATAAATACCAAATAGCAGTTTAAAAGCGTGGGCTAGAATGTATGGAGAGAGGCAGTCTTTTAGATACCCGGGGCCCAAATTATGTAGGACCTTGAAGAGTAGAAAGTTGAATTTGGTCACAGTGTCTGGTCCCTAACACCTTGTGAAGACTCAAGCCACTTTGTGAAGCCACCTTGAGTCTTGTGAAGAAGGTGGGATAAAAAATAAAGTTATAATATTATAACCACGTGGGCCTCTGCATTCTGCACTAATTGAAGTATTCAAATTGTTTTAGTTGAAAGTCCCACACAGAGCGCATTGCAGTAATCCAGTCTTGAAATTACTAAAGCATGAAGTACCATAGTGAGATACAAATGGCTTAAGTGTGGTTTTGTGTGGTGCACCAGCTTAAGCTGGGTGAATGCATGTCTAGCAACTGCTGCGACTTGAATTTCTAGGGAGAGCTGAGAGTCCAAGAGAATTCCCAAACTGTGGAGTGCAACCCATGTTCAAAATTGATATTCAGTGCCTTCATTAAAGGTTTCTTGACCAAGAGAACCTCTGTCTTTTCAGGATTTATTTTTAGCTTCTTGGCTTTCATTCAGTTCCTAACGATCTTCAAAGAGCACCCCAGAACTTCCACAATTATTTCAGAGTAGGGTGGAAAGGAGAGATAGAGTTGGGTTTTAAGCCAAATCTTGAATTGCATCTAAAACATTCCCTTTCCCACCGTGGGGAGGGACATCTGCCAAGGGCTCCCCAGACCCTTCATGACATGGTAGGAGTCCTGGGGGAGGCAGAAAATTGTCCCCCATTTTAGTTCAAAGGTCGGCTGATGTCGGACAGGCATTCTTAAAGATATTCAAGTTCCAAGCTCTGAAAGGCTTTAAAACCAGCCCTCTGAATTTCTGAATCGACTGAAATTCTTTCAGCACTGATGTACTGGAGATACAACTCATAGTTGGCTCAAAATACAGCTGTGGCATTGTTAAGTTTCCAGAAAGTCAGCCACATGTTAGTGTATTGTAATTGTCCTGCAAGTTATGAGTGCAGGAATGACTGCAGCCAGGCAATAGATAATGTACTTGCTATATTTTGAAAGAAGGCAGCCAGTCGAGTTTACGCTGAATATCAAAGTTTTCAGTATAATCTTTCAATTTTGCATGACCTTGCATAATGTTTATCTAGATAAAAACTTTTAATACATTACACAAGTAGTTGTTCAGAAAGCGCTATCCTAATATGTGTTGGCTTTTTATCTTAGCTTTTTATACTGTTAGTCTTTGAATCTCCCTTTCCTCACAACCATGCTGTTTATTCTAGGGACATAGATTGGTTTTCTGTCTTAATGAAATACTTTACAAGTGTCTTAATAAAAAGAATCCAGTGGAAACCAGAAGCCCATCTGCACCTTGCTACCACAGTTGGGCAGTGAAGCAAGATTGCTCTTTCATAGAAATGGTCACTGATATATGGCAGAGTGTATTTGCTGTGGATACTACTGAACAAGCTCAGTCCATTTATGAACAATTGCGAATCATTGAATATCCTCCATCCACAAGCAACACTCATCTCAGGCAGGTAATTTTATGCATGATCTGTGTAAGCTGCCGATATTGGTGTGACTTCTATAGTTTTTCTCCCTCTGGACCAAGAAAACTTGGGTGCTACCTATCGTCTTTAAACTGAGAGCCAGTGAGTCCATATGAGGACAAAGCACAAGTATGGGACTAGACTGATGAAAGCTGTTAAACACTCATAACACTGAATCTCTGTCTGTTATCCACACTGAGAACTTGTGCATCAGTTTCCTTGCCTTTCAGGCTTTAGAATAGTCAGAATAGCCCTTTAATTGTCACTTCGTTCATGGTACAAGTCTCCAACTTCTCCAGCAGTTCTCAAACTGTCTCTGGACCTGTTTTCACTCCTAAAAGCACTCTCAGGAAGCCCCACCAGTGTGTGTATGTGTGTGAAGTCTCAGGGAGCTCCAGATCACCAGACTGGGTCGGGGCAGATGGTGGTCATTTATGGTATTATCATGGAATCCTTCAGAAAGCTGCGTAATTCCTAAGAGTATACTTGAAAAATGCTGATCTACATAAGGTTGTGTTGACAAAGAATTGTATGATTAAAGAAGTATTGATAGAAAGACAGCTTCACAGATGTGGCCTGAAACCCGTAGTAACCCTACAATCCAGAGTAACTATGGGAGCACGTAAGAGACTTTATGTGTACCCGTAGTTGCTGCATTACGTAGTGAAAACCTATGGGAAATTCATATTGCAATCCAGAGCAAATTGTTCTTACACTGGAGCAAGGACTCCACGTGGTTACTCTGGATTGCGCCCTTAGTCAGGTCTATGATTTTAACAAATTACTATCCTTTTATAAATCAGAACTTGGGCCCCCAAAATCACCAGAGCTGAAAGCAGCAATGTAAACAATGGACTACTCAGTATAGAACTTTCATAAAAATCATGTTGTCAGCCTTAATTAAGCTTGTTCATTCCTTCCTGGTGAAGTTTGATATAAAGAAAACCTTTGTGCTTGATTTCTTCTTTCTTGGTAGCTCCTTTTCCATATCTCCCATGATCTGACTCTTGCACTTCTGAGTCATCGGACTGGTTCTTTGGAAGAGGCTGTTAAAGCCACCCTTGGAGCTGTGACCCGCAGTTATGAGGCTGGAAACTTCACTCTTATGCAAGAAATTTGCAACCTCATCTTTCCTAGCGGTAAAGTTACCTTGATTTTTAACTACTCAACTTGGCATCATTGATAGCTTGGAATGTCTGACAGCAAATAGCAGCAATAAAACTTTTTTCTCTGAAAACAAAAACTCTTCTGCAACCGGAAGTGGGTTGGAATTGTTTCATTTTCTGAATCTTGGGAACACCTGCAGATGTTTCTCTCTGCACCCCCAAAAGCTTGCTGCTACAACATAAGAGTAAAAAAGAGCCCCTGCATAATCCTGAAAATTGTGTTGCTTCATTTCCTCCTTCCCCACAAGAACTTACCTTTGAGGTATTACTCATGAGAAGTTTGAGTACCACTCAATAGGTTGAGTACCACCTTATAGGTTCAATACATTTTGTAGATCAAAGAATGGATGGACCATATGCCTGTCTTTCCAGTCTTTACCAACTGCCTTTTCAGTCTATAATCTACAATGATTTATTACATTGCACTTACTGTATATTCATTGATCTAAAATGCAGTTTGGAATTTCCTGATGCAGAAATTTTGGATGAGTCTGATTTTGGATGAGTCTGTAGTGCACAGTTTTTTCCAGATTTTTTCTTCCATATTTAAATTTCTTTTGGCAGGCTGTGATGACTTGAGAGACAAGCTGGACAGCACTAACCCTTGGACTATGGCAGCTTACACAAGTTTAGAGGCATTTGTGGCTTATGGGCAGCTATATGATCTGTGGTGGAACTCGACTAAGGATTCACTTGGTCAGCTGGCTTCTGAGGCCTACTGTCATAAACAAGCTGCCCTTGACCACAACAACACTGAAAAAGTCTGTTCACAGGAAGAAACTTCCACTGAAATGGAATCCTTTCCCAGAGAGAATGGTAATGTTGTTGGCTCAGAAGCCAACTTGGCTATTAGCCCAGGCCTGTTAACAAAGAGGCAAGGAAAACTGAGAAGCTGTAGGGTACTGCTTTCAGAAGAACATGCTGCAATCCAGAGCACACAAAGTGACATCTCTCGAGTTCAGGCCACTGTGGCAGCCATGATCAGCCAGCATCAGAAAAACAACCTCCAGGAAAGTGCCATCAATAAGCAGGAGTCAGAGGCGGACTTTGAAAAGCCCATTTCCCCACCAAGCCAGAGTCAGAGGTATGTAATGCTCAATAAAAAGATTTAAGGGCTCAAGGTGAGTGAATTGATCAGGTCTATATACAGTGTAAAAAGTTCTCAGTGTATACAATGTAGAAAGTTCTCAAATATTAGCACCAGGATCCACTTTCTAGAATAAGAATCTGTCAAGACCCACCAGAAGTGATATCATGACTGGAAGTGATATTGGCTGCACTCCTAAAGACACTTTCCTGGGAGTAAGACCCATTGAACACAATGGGGCTACTTTTGAGTAGTCATGGTTAGGATTGTGCTGCATATCAAGCAGGAAAATTTTTAACAATCCAATGCTGCAGTCCTACTCATGCTTACCAAGGAGTAAGCCCCTTTTACTATAATGATCAAAAGCAATACATAGTAACTTGTTAAAAGTACAGATCTGTTATATTTGCCCAGATGTAGCTGCATACCATGGTATCATCAAGCCTAATATATTAAAAATGCAGTTCCAACCTTTTATTTATAGATTTTTTTTATACGAAGATTTGACTTAACATTAAAATCCACTACAAATAAGAAGGAATGTGCTGATCACTGCAAAGGGGCAAAATGCATCCCTTTTAAAATCAGACTTTAAAAAGGAACTGGTTTTCTTACTGTTATAGAGAGGCACTCAGAATCATTCCATTCCTCAACTGGCAAAGGTAGGGGATACTTTGCATTTCTAATTGCTGACCACTTTACAACAGTAAGAAAAGCTGTTTTAAAACAATTGTAAACACGTCCTTTTATTTTTTAAAACTACTTTTATTTAATACAATTTTTTGTATCAGTGGGGGTGGGGGGCAGTCCAAGAATCAAACTCCTGTGGATGTTGAGGCATGACTTTATTCCATCAGGAGCAATGGTGGAGCAATAAACCTGTAAGTGGGTCTCTAGGGCTGCAGTCCTAACCTAGGCAGCCACAACTATTCCCGTGGCAATGTAGCGAGGGAAGCGCATGTCTAGGAGGAGAGGTGCACATGTGTATTACAGCACTTTTGTGGCACCCCCAGGACAGCATCAGACTTGTGCTAGGGCTTAATACAGCCTAACCGGGGGTTAGAATTGCAGCCCAAATCTTTGTTTTAATTCACATATTTTTTTAATCCATAGGAGGTTGTGAAATAGAACCCTAGTGGATATTGAAGGATACTTATTGAAATAGGGGTTCCTGCTCCAAATTTTGAAGCAACAACAAAAAAAACCTGGAACATTTTGAAAATACTGAATAAAAGTGATCAAATTTGTAGTGATTTAGGCACTGTAGTTACTTGGTGTGAGGCTGGTCTCTTTGAAAAAAGTGGCTTGTCTGGTCCTGGGAAAGGTTCTCCTGCCCACCCACACCATCATAATTGGCACAGCAACCTCCTTTTGAGTAGGTCAGCTGTGAGGGGAGTAGGACTGCAGTGACTATATCGCCACAGTGAGGTCAGCATTGCCACCCTCCCACAGAATGCCATGGAGGTCTCAGATGCTAAGCTAAGCAACTGAGAGATATGGTCTGGGGCATTGTGGTGAGCAGCATTCTTCTCCTTCTTCCTATAGAGCCAGGGTCACTTGAGCCTGGTGAGTGGATTATGGATGTCTGCTATATTGCATTGATTAGCAAGGTGGAAGCCTTCACATGATCTCTGGTCAGGTGTCCCTGTGTAACTGCACAAAGCCAGAGGATTGCTTCTTTGTTCTGCTCTGAAAAGGTGCTCTGAGTAAGTGGGATGCCCCTCTCAGGCAACTTGATTTCACAAAATACTTAATAAGACCCCATAAAGGCCTGGTCCTATTCAACTTCTGAGCACCAAAAATACAGGGAACAAATGTTCCCTTATCTTGAGGAGGCCTCTGTGACTGCCCCGTCATCCAGTGGGGTTCCCTCCTCCACATTGGCCTGGCTTCACTGGAACTAGAAAATGGGATACGATTGGGCTCTTAGGCCATAGCCTATTTTACTCACCAGAATTATTTGTGAGAGAAATTTATAAACATGCACCTTTTTTCCTTCCTCTTGATGGGATTCAACTAGTCAAGTAGCAGGTTGGGAAGATAACTTTTTTTTATCAAGTAAATGTAATTTCTTAATTCTTTATAGTGAACAAGTGAATGAATCAGTTTCTTTGCCACATCTGATGAAACAACTTGCAGAAGCAAATCAGCAACTGGCAGAGTTTCCAGATAGTATAAAGGTAAGGTTGAAAGGACAATCACAGTCTTTCTGACTTAAGGCAGTTTTATTGGTGGGAATAGTTTGAACAGCAGTGAACCTATGCATAGCTTGATTTAAGGAAATCAGAATAAATTTGAGTCTCTTGAAAGTGCTTATAAGATGATGTATTTCTTTGCAAGATTATTGCATCCATCTCTTACCTACGTGCATGTTAATATTGCACGTTTTTTCACACCCCACCAAATTATGAAAATGGTGATGTTTTGGCATCACCAATGCTGGTTTGCATTGAGCTGCTAGTGCATTTATATTCCTTCCACTGGTACAATGGTTCCCAACCATTCGGAGCCTATAGACCACTGAGACAAAAATTTGAATTAGTGAGGACCACATGCAAACAAGGCCTTCAAGAAGAATTTTCTCATAGGTTACGTTTCTTTTCAAATGGGGAGGCTGTGAGAGGGGTGGGGAGGGAGCAAAACAGGGCAGGGGGACAGTTGCAACAAGAGTCCATGGATCTACCTACCCAGTGTCAGCAGCTACCTACCTAGTGTCAGCAGCTATACACATTAATACAGAAAACCAAACACATTCCTAGGTCTCTAAAAAAATTTAAATATAGAAAATCATTGAAGAAAATTATGTGTGTGCCTATGTAACATTTTGTGTACCAAAATGTACTTCTGCAACAGCTATGTCCTTGCTACACTCCTTCATCCTGAGTAGATCCACAAACCAAAGAGCTACTGTAGCAGGTAGTTTCCTTCCTTTCTTGACAATGTTCAGGAGTATCACATATGTATTCTTCGGCCTAGTACATATGGGTGGCTGCCATTCACCCAGCATCCCACTCAGGAAGCAAAACTCGGTTTGATTGGAAAATATAAGATTCCAGAAAACATTTGGGAGCCTTTTGGCTCCTAGGTATAGGAACAAATTACTCCCTGTACCACCTCTCATAGTTCCTGTATCCGACCCATATCCCTTTACACACAAAAGAATTAAATTTGTAATAATTAGGGATTTATTAGTGTTTTGTTAAATATATTTAAAATGAAGTTTTGGGTTGTTGCTTTTGTTGCATAACCATAATAATTCTGTATACTGCTGTCTAAATTTGTACATGAAAGTTCAACTATGCAACACTTTCTTTTCAGGCCTCCCCTTTCCCAGATGTATTGGAATGTTGCCTTGTTGTGCTTCAGATGGGAGTCCACTGCCCTATGGATTTGGCTTCAGAACTGCAGGAGCGATCCTTGTGCCTACTTAGAAAATATGGCAAACAGGGCATACATAAAGAGGTTTGCAGAAAGTTCTTACATGAGACTCCTGCATCTTAAATGTTTTTTCCTTAATATGAAGGACTGTTTGTGGGTACCATTTGAAATTTCATTCTACAATGGATGGATAAGAGTCTACTGTTATACAGTCATGTTCATTTACTGGTAGTTTATAGTGATGTTGATTATCCTTTTGCAAAAAACAAACACCCTACCACTTTTTTATGCTATCAATTTTTTTTATGTTGAAAACAATTATGCAACTGACTCTTATACATAATAGTCCTGTTATTATTTGAGTGGTGGGGGATTATGGGTACCTAAACCAATAAAACAATGTATTCTAAAACTGATGCATTTTGTCTTTGTAGTGCTGTGTAGCTTCAACTGAAGTTGAAAGCATTCTATGGGTTCCACTTTATCATACAAAGTGTGTCCAGAATGAAGTTCCTGCACTTGAGAAGGGCTCTCTATGAAGGGAAAAGCTGGCAAAGGTCACTTGGGGTGGGATGCCAGGTATACGTCACAACACTGATCAGGGTTTGAGACACTCTTTTTTGTGACACTCTGGTTCAAGTGCCTTATATTAAGAAAAATTGAAGGGAGTTTTTCACAGCTGTACACAATAAATTTTTGTGTAATTGGATGAAAGTGCATCAGAAACTTTGGAAATAGTGAGAAAAGCTTATGAGAAACTGTGCTACCATTTGCCCAAGTGTACCAATGGCACAAGGCCTTCAAAGGCAGGACACAAAGTTACTGAAGATGAACAGTGAACACAATTGAGAACAAACCTCACTGCATCCACCTTTTGTTCCTTTTTTGACAGAGATTTGACAGATTGTTGTTCATCTTCAACACCTTCTCATCGTTCCTTGAAGGCCTTGTGCAGATGATATCCCAGCTTGACTCTTTATTTCAAAAGAGTGAAGTACTGTATTTATTCAATAAATCAACTGTTTTGCTTGTTTGGCGTTCAACAGCTGTTACACAGGATGTTTGGCTCACAATTCCCCCTAGAAATGTTACTGGTGAAGCATGAGAACAATTATGAAATACATTTACTGCACTTTATGATTTCAATATTTGCCAAACAGTGCTAGTGGTATTCTCATTCTTCACTATTTACTGAATAGTGGTGAATTATATACATTGAACAATCAGATGTAGAAGTCAATAGTCTCATGCCTTAAGAAAAATCTTTATTTTACAAAATTAAGAACCAAAATATACACAAGCATTTGCAATAACAGCTTGCAATACTTTGCATAATAGAGTTTAAGCTTGTTAAAATACCAGACTGACAATTTCTTTTCCTTGAAAGGCTTTTGGGCTTCAGGATTGTATATGACTTGCAAAACGCATTATATAGTCTGACCATTTTCATTGGGGCTGCTCTTCTAAGGAGAGAAAAGGGAAAGCTAGAAGTTTTAACTTGCCTTCATTGGTAGTTTAAACCTTTGATACATCTGTGATTGTTATGAATTCACTGAAAAATCTGTTAGCAAGATGGGTATAAGATGTTTTCCTTGAAGTGAAACCAAGCAACTGAAATCATATCTGGTCCAGACTTACTGCAGTCTCATGCATGCACTTTTATTCCATTCTTACAGTAGTTAAGATGAAGTCTACTGACACAACAACATGGCCCAACACTCTGAAAGGAAGAAGGTGCTATCTATAATGTTAACCAAGATGGCCATTATGGCTGCTGTTAGGGACAGATCTAAATGCTTCATGCATTATGTCTCCACCACCAGGGCTGAATGGATCACTTTCACATATTGACTTACACAAAAGATAAAAGCTAGCAGAGGGCTTAGGAACACATCACCCTCATAGAGAGCAAAAGAAGTTTTAAAATAAGCTTTTAAAAGCTAAATTTACAAGTGCATGAGAGAACTTCAGCTCCACTGAAAGTTCTGAAATGATCTACTTGCAAATTCAGTAAGGTTTAAAAGAGGTATATACATTGACATTTGTCTAATTTTTACATAGAGGCAAAACACTCAACCAGTTATTATCAAGTTGCTTGATTAGAATCTTGAGATTCAAAGTAAAGATGGGGTTTTGCCCTCTGAAAACTCCAGTTCTTCTGCCATTGTTGTGAAAGAGTTAAGGAGGCTGTTTACCTCCATGGACCCAGGTCATGTTGGATGACACCATGCTGTCACTGTTGCATGTTGTTGATAATGGCCAAAATACTCATTTTCTCTTGAGCTGTTTCAATGTCTTCGCTCTGTTTCTGAGCTACTCCTGTTCCAAGGCCATATAGTCTCCCACAGTACTTTGCATCATCAATTGTATCCTCAAAGAACAACTGCAAGAAGAAGTTATGTTATCGTGCTGGTTGTGCCTCACATCCTCTGGCAGTCTAAGTTATTTCTGCAGTGACTGACTGCTGAAATGCCAAGGAACGTGTGGCAGTTGGGTCCCACTTCAAGGGAAGGCTATACATACCTCTTTCATTCTGAAGAATGCCATCCCTGTGAGTAGTGAGTCTGAGCCAGCTTGGTGCTGCCGTCCAATGCGTTGCAAGTCAAGCTGGTCAGCAACTTCCTGAAGCCCTCCCTGTAACAGAGGAAGAAATGAAATTCCAGCCCCATCCCACTGTTTTCTTCATCTGGCTATGACAATTTGAAAGGTGAGACCAGAATCCTAGGAGGACCATAAATCAAAGTTCTAGTCTTTAAATTCCTATTTTATTTATAAACTTTGTGCAAGGATTTAGTGCTCACATGAGGGTGGATGAACAATGGCACCATTGAAGTGATCTGGAGGATAAAGTTGATGCTTGATAAATGCTTCTTAAAGGAAGCAAAGATACTGATGTAAGTCATTACAATAGCTTAGTTTATTCATTTAGCACAGGAGACAGCAACCTTTCAGCAGTGTCATGCCAAACCTATGTTTCAATGTTATTCTATGTGCTGACATGATGTATGCCAACAATACACACACACACATGTTGAACTGACCCAACAGGAGTTGTAGGAGTAAAATTTAAAGAATGTTTTTAGGCACTGGGCACCAAAAGCCACCAACAGACACTAAATACCAGCATTGACTCATCTGGGCTGCTTCTGCCACATTTCACGACCTAGGTGGGCAGCCTGAAAACCTCTGTGGAGTGCTTCAGCCCAGGAGAGTAAAGGTGGAGAAGAAGCTGCTTCTTCACCTCTCTCCACTCTCCAGGGCTGGAGTGGACACCATAGAGGCTCCCCTGCTGCTCACCCAGGCCTTCAAGTGCCACTGAAAATCGGGTGGGTACCAACATTGGCACCCGTGCTAGAGGTTGCTGACACCCAATTTACCATATGGCATACAATACGTTGACTTATGGTAAATGTTAATATCCAGTTCATTCAGCCATTCAAGGACAGAGTGGCCTACAGTTATTATCAAACTCAATTTGATTTGACAGTGCAACCTAAGGGTGCAATCCTAACCCAGGTTGGCACAACTAATCCGTCTTCCCATTCTTGCGGTGATGTAGGCTATGGCTGCAATCCTAAAGGCCCTTTCTCGGAATAAGACCCGCAAAACACAATTAAGCTTACTTTCAAGTAGACATGGTTAGGATTGTGCTCTGTCTGTGCACTGGCCTACTCCTCCCCCAGAAGTGCCGCAAAAGCGTCTTATGGCACTTTTGTGACACCCCCAGGTTAGCACAGGACTTATGCCAGGGCTTAGGCCAGCCCACATCGTCCAATGACCTATAGCTGAGGGGGATTCAAGACTTGACTTGGAATCCTCCCCCACTTGACCTGAAATGTATGATCAAACATTAGTTCATTCTCACCACTTCTGGAGAAACATGTACGTTATACTCCACACCAAGACAGAATAACACTGAAACTAATACCATGAATATTACTACTACCAATGGATTCCCTAGGGTAGATTGCAACACAGATAAATCCAATCTATATTTTGTATGGTAAAACAGACAGCAGAATCTATCTGCTGTATGATACAATTTATGCATATTTGCATATCATCAACTAGAAGTAGTTCATAAAATATTTTATCATTTAAGGTACTGTAGGTATCTATAACCCTAACTACTTCAGAATTAGAAATATTATGCATTCCGGCAATAGGTATCAGTTTACACCATAATAAGAAAGGGCATTCTTGATTTTGGGAAAATGTAACCACCACCACATTAAACAATCAGCTGGTTAGAAGTCCAAACTTGATATGCCCACAAGCGACACCACAAAACTATCACATGCTATTTTAGCTCACCTCACATTTGTTTACATAAAAAGGCACATTCAAGCTCCAGTGTTACCATGTACTTGCAAAATTATGTATTGTACCTTTAGATTTTTACAGCTCTTCATTAGGTACTTAACATCATATATGGATGGGAAGAAAAGGTTCAAAATATGAAAGAATTCATGTTCCTCTTCTGGAAGCCTTGAGTCTGTCAGCAGTTTCACCATGTAACCAAAGTCATAGCCACTGATTGAAATAAAATGTGCAAAGAAAGATCAGCCAGCAACATTCAAAGCAACAATCCAGTTTATCATTTGGATGGGGGTCTTTCTTACAAGTTTCTTTGTTATGTTTGCCCTCATCTTTTTGAAGGAACTAGACAAATGTTCCCTACACTTGCCTCTCTACACTTGCCCAAAATCAGATCTTTTAAAAAGGATATTCCTTTTATTCATTCCCCATTTCTCACTGCTGGACTTGCATGTTCTTCTTTCACCTTTTCATGCCCTCCAAGCTCTTAAAGTTATATCATTTACTAGCGGAATTTAACTGACACTGCCAAATTTACACGAGTGTAAAATTTCAAGAATATTTGTGGGCCCCAAACATGACTGGGCACTCATGGCACTGCTGGTCACTGGGCATTGGGACTGGGCAGCAAGCACCAGCAGGTACAGAGCACCATTGAGTACCAACAGGCACCTGGGGGGAATAGGGCACCGGGAGACAGTGGCAGGTAGCAGCGGGCACAAGTGGGCGCCTGACATTCCTACTGGGATTTGGTCACCACGGGCGCAATCCAGAGTAACTACGGGGAGTCCTTGCTCTGACACAAGAACAATTTACTCTGGATTGCAATATGATTTTCCCATAAGTTTTCACTTGATGGTGCCGTAACTACGTCGACGTAAATGTCTCTTATATGCTCCCATAGTTACTCTGGATTGTAGCCCAAATTGGTTCTTAGTTGGTTCTTACATCACAGAAGGAATACGTTCCCCAAATTTCATGCTTCTAGTTGCAGAGGTTGGGGCTGCGTCTTGATCAGACAATCTTCAATGTAAAGTATAGGGACAAAAACATGTTGCACTCCTTTTCACCCCTTTCGGGGTTAAATTTTTTTTTTAAATGGTACTTAGTGCTCACGTGGGGCTAGGAAATTGAACAAAATTGGGCCCTAAGCTTTGAGCCTACATTGCTTGTTAAGCAAAAGAAATATTTATGCTTTGACTCTTATGCAACTAATTACTAGTCTGAAGAGGAATGAAGTTACAAAGTTTTGCATTTAGAAGTAAGTAGGTCATCCAGGTATAAATGTAAAGTATCAATTTTCTAGAGTCCTTTTTATGTTTTATTCTGATTAATGATTTAGACCAGTTTTTTGTGCTCAGTTTTTGTGACTGCAATAACTGTATAAGCAGCAAACATTCAGGAAGCAAGTCTTGCTGACACAGAGATGCAGTGATAGGAAATGCTTCACCTGCTGAATTTCTGCTTATCATGTTGCTGTTCCAAAAACATAAGTGCTCCATCAGAAAAATATTTTGGTAAAACTCCAATTCTTTATATGTTGTATAAATGAAATAGGCAAAAGCCTTTTATAAACAGAACCCCACAATACCTAATTCTAGTTTTCAGCATAATTCTGTGCACGCTTCAAAGTGCTGGTTTCAACCTGAAGCCCTAAAAGGCTTATGGAACTGTGGAAGGCTTAAAATCTCTAAAATAAAGTTGGTCAGTTGTGACCAACTTCCTTAGTTATCACTGACTACACTTAAGTTATAACCTGAAGAAAGCCTATGGATAAAATTCTATGATGTCAGCACAAATTTTGGCTTCCCGGGTGTCCTGGTGGTGGTCACTCACTCTCAGCTTCACTCTTTAATGAGGACAAAAGGACTAAAAGCTTTGTTAAGCTGCCTTGGGCATTTGCTTTGACATGGGAAAAGTGAGGTAGGTATGTAGGTCGGGAGGTACATATGTATGCATAACTAAATAAATACAAAGCTATTTGACCAACCTGTGAAATGAAAGCCACTTGACATTGTCACAGAGCACCACACCTGAGGTCATAAGCAGTTCTGCAAAATGCAACGTATCAATCCCTTCCTCCTCATGTTTTTGGAACTGCAGTCCAGAGCTTGCAAGAAGATCTATTGAATCCTGAGAATACATGTCTTCCCTGAATAAGAAGACAAATGAACATTAGGTGTCAAGGAAAGAGATGACATAGTGGCTAAGTTATCAAACTGCAAATCAGGACTTCTCTGGTTCAAATCTCACCTCTGCCACAAACTCATTAGATGTCTTTAAGCCAGTCACTTCCTCTCAGTCTAGCATATAATCCTATGCATATAATCCTATGCATGTCTACTCAGAAGTATGTCCAACTGAGTTCAGTGATACTTTCTCCCAGCTAAATGTGAACAGGATTGCAGCCTTAGTTGCCCAGCAGCAATTCCAGAATACAATACCACTATTTACTTTAGTGTCATCATAGCACGGAAAGAGTCTGGCACACTTAGAAAGTACCATACAAGTGTTACAAATTATAGTTACTAATATGCCTTTAAAAAGTATAAAGAACCATGAGCTCCATATCATCTCAAATGCTAAGAAAATGTTTTAATCTGATCCAGGACAGATACCTGATGCACATCTGGAATAGGCTCTACCTACAACAACTTGTGGCACCGCAATGTATTCTTTAAAGGTGCAGTACACTATTTGTTTTTTTACTGTATATTTTGTAGCCACCTAAATCTGAATATGAAATGGTTAAAAAGTGATAATTGCAGTTTTATTCCAACTAATAAGACTGTCTTTTGTCTTTATGTTGAATTTTATTGTAAAGAATTTTAACTGTAGGCCACTCTAAAGTAAATAGGATCGTGCCTATTTATTTGCTTTTGATGATGAAGGAAAAATCTATACCTAACTCTTCCTGATTTGATTTTTTTTAAAGAAAACAAATCTGGGAAGACACCATTAAGAACTCTGTCTGGACTTGGGAGTCTAAGCACATTTGGCAGTAAATCCTAGATTAAGAAAAATGTTTTAGAGCACAATCTAACCATGTCTATTCAGAAGTAAGCCCCACTGTGTTGAATGGGTCTTACTCCGAAAGTGTGTTTAGGATTGCAGCCATAATGAAGGTCCAACATCAATCATTAACAGTTTCTGTTATGGCAGATTTACACTAAATGTAATTCTCTCATGCTGTATTGAGATTTTTCCTAATATAGTTCTGACTGCGAATAAAAAAAATCTAGTTTCAACTTGGCAATAGCTTTTCATAACAAAAGAGAGATTGTTCTCCTTACTCAATACTTACGTAAGATTGAACTTGAAATTAAACTGCCAGGTATTGATTCCAGCCGGATATTCTCCTTTCTCATTTGTGAAAGTCAGACCCAGCTGAATAATTTTTAAGAGGTCAACATTGCAACGGAGCAGTTGGTACTGATAGTCTATAGAGCTGCGAAATTCACCAATTGGTCGAACAACAACTCCAGGAAACTCTGTGTCCTAGAAAAGAAGAAAGAGAAAGAGGTATAGGTTCATCTACAAGAAAGGCCAACCTAAAGCTTATAGGGAACTATGAAACTTGGCTGCTGTACCAAACAATTCTCAAACTTTGTGAACTGCAACACAATAAATAAAATAAAATAAGACTGCAATTAAGCCGGCATAAGCCAGTTAAGCTGGCAAAAGCCCCAGCATGTCCTGTGCTGACCTGGGGGATGCACTTCTGCCCCACTCTGGGGGAGGGGGGAGATTAGGCCTGTGCACAGGCATATGCCAACTTCCCCACACCACCATGGAAAGATAGGCTAGATGAGTTAGGTGGGCCTAAATTGGTTAAGACTGCACCCTTAGTAAAATAAAATAAATAAAATTTAAATATATTTACATTTTAATTTTAAAAAGTTAATGTAGTGAGATGATGAAATACTATTATGTTGCAGGTTTCAAAATCTCCATATCCAGGAACAAACAACTCTTACTACCTCAGACCTCATAATACAGAAAACAAATAAAACATTTTTACAAACACTAGTTGTAAGATATTCCATACCTGCAAACATGGATGTAAGATAAACTTGTTAAATATTTGTATAGATCTATGTTCTTCTATTTATTTTTCTAACGTCCTTGCTAGGCAATAAGGTTTGTGTAGAAGTATTTGATTATTTTATGACTGTGAATTTAAATAAATAGGAATAATTAATAAGGCAATTATTATTTGCAAATGTAAGAATAACCTGGCCAGACCACTTAGTTCAGCATTTTCATTAGAAAAGTGGCCAGTCAGATACATCTTGGCATTCACAGGTTGGAACTATGCTATCAAGCCTGTCATAACATGGCTGTTTATAAGTGAGGGCGTATCTAAGTTGGGGAGCTGACATAGCAAAATGTATATAGAAGTCTACTTTCAACTCAGTGAAGACTATGTAAAAATAAAGTTAGGCACTGATTTTTGAATGACCAGCTCTGAAATACATAATAGATAATACTGCTCAAGATAATAAGTTATCAATCTTTTTTTCTTTCCTTAACAATGATCAGGTGGAAACATGATTAAACCTAAATGTCTCCGTTTCTACAAGAAAATTCTTAATTGAAGGGCATTGAAGACTCAAGCATTCATTTACCATTGCAATGTAGCTGTAGCTGAGAACAATTTCTCGTATTTTTCTCATCTCTTCTTCTAGATTGTTTGCCCATACTTCACAAATCACCTGGCTGTTTTCTGCAAGTGCTGCTGGCATCTTGAAAGATTTGCACCACAGTCACGGCAAGATGGGAGCTCCAAGCTATCACGATAAAATGCCCTAAATGTACATAAAAATGTAAAAGAGAGGCATACTGTTTTATTCCAACATACCTAAAAAATCTCATCACCATCAAAAATATCACACAACATATTAGAGATGAAACCTGTTCCTTTGTATGTTTAATCAAAGTAGCATTCGCTAAAATGATTTCTTAGTCTTCTTAATTTAAAGTACAAGTAAAAAAGTGTTCCTAATTTAAAGTATATTTGATAAACACAAATATTAAAATTGCAAAAGAGTGTACTGTAACAGAAGAATGTCAAAAATATAAGTAGCAATTTACTGTTGTTGTTGAACCTTTTTAGGTAGGGCTCCAATTCAGGTATAAGTATTTTTTGCACAAATGTTGCAGAAGCAAAACCACAAATTTGTAATTTAGGGTGCAATTCTATCCAATTTAGGCTGACCTAACTCAGCTGGCATATCTTCCCGTGGTGGTGTGGGGAGGTCAGCCTATGCCAGTGCAGGGGCCTGTCCATCTCAGGAGTGGTGTAGAAGTGCATTATGGTACTTTTGTGACATCCCCAGCTCAGCACAGGATTTCTGCTCAGTCTTAGGCCAGCCTATCTGGAGGTTAAGATTGCAGCCTTAAAACAGTATTCTTATAACTACATAAGGAGATTGTTATTTCGAGTAGATGAACACACCCAGCAAATGACTACTGCTACTACTTATTACAAAATATTAATAAACGGTTAATACAAGGCAGGCAAACAACAAGGCTCGAAACAACAATGCATGGCTAAACAAAAATTATTGTACAATCTGCATGAGAAAGGTTTTCAAACCAATATTTCAAGCATTTCAATTCTAACTAAAGTTTATTTTGGTTAATGTAGGCCAAATCGTGAAAGTTGCCGTTGGAACTTTCACTCTTTTTCAAGGCGCTCTGCAGGGCTCCCCAGACCCTGAAAGGACCACTGGTAAGTGGCAAAATAGCTCCCCTTTCCCCACCTCTTAAAGGGAACAGGGAACCTTTATACGCACTGAAGTGTCACAACCCCTAATTTGAATAAAAGGTAAAGGAGTCCCCTGCAAGGTTATACTGCTAGTTATGTCTGGGGTGTAGTACTCATCCCCATAGAGCCAGCATTGTCCAACATGTGGCTTGCAAGCACTTGGAACGCTGTTACCTTCCCACTGAAGTGGTACCTACTTTCGAACAGCAGTTGGCAGGAGCTGGGCTACGGTTGGGAACTCACCCCATCTTGTAGGACCTGGGTCTCAAATTACTAGTTAACAGGCACATTGTCTTAACCACTTGTGCCACCACAACTCACCAATTTGAGTATTACAGCTTTAATTGATGATACATTGCTTTCCATCCTATCACTTAGCTAGCATCTCCTAAATTAGAATAAGACCTTTTCAAATTCTGTCAAAGAGGAAATTGTCTGGTTAGTTAGACAAAGAAATGCTGGGATAATAAAATCAGGTGGGAAATGAAGGGAAGACATATATAGACTTATGTTCACCGTACTGACAATGCCAAAATAATAAACTTGAACTACTGAATTAAAAGGAAAACGGGACAGATATGAATAAGACTGACCATGTCTCCATGTATTTTTGATCCTTACATCTGGCCTGTGGACAAGTCTTGTAATATTTCTAATATACACTTATGTAAATTTATTAAAATTTGAAATGTAAATCATTTTTTCTGGCCCCCAGCACAGTGTCAGAGAAATGTGATTAGTCTCTCTTCTTATAGCAAAGGAAGAGGTTGGTGGTAACCACCAATAATGTCCTGCTAATAAATCAAAGTTGTAAGCCCCAATTACACAACACTGAGAAATTAGGCACGAGTCTCCCAATTATTTGACTGAAAAATATTCATGCATTGTATAATTATATTTAATATGTTTATGTAGTGGAAAGGGGAAAATACCTAACACAGCAAGTTAATGGTAGGAATTACCAATTTTGTGAGTTGCTGCTTAGCAAAGGCCCCATAGGGAGAGAAATCCTTTCCTATCTCTGCAAAACAGAGAAGATACCCCTCTCCTCTTCTCCTAACAAGTAAATTCTGTGCAGTTTACAGAACACAGGGATGATACAGGATGATATTTCTTAACTAAGAATGTTTTCAATTATTAATGAAAAGTGATCATAACAGAAACCAAAGGTGCTACAGAGTAGTAAATTATAGTGGCTAGTATAAGACTTTGCAGACACTTGTGTGTGTTTTTAAGGCAATCAAAGACAGCTGCATTTCTTGATCTCTATAAAGTGGTCAACCTTTTGGAATATTAGGATTTTGAGCTTTGTGTGAAATAAGAATGCTACTGGGTGGGTTTGTACATAATTTGCTGATCACTGCTGTCTTAACACCAGCTATATGCTAACAGCTTTCCTACACAAAACCAAGGACAAATTATCTATTGTTGCATCTTTCCTGTACCCCACTGTGTATCTCTACACACAAATAAAGCAGGCCTCCGTCAGTCTTGAGAGACTATGGTATTGTGCTCGGCGCTGCACACGCTGAATGCGAAGCACGAAAGCCTGGGTTGGATTGTTATGGAGGATAGGCTGTTACCCAAGCAGCAAATCCCCCCTCTCCACACCACTGAATTAGACCAATGGAAAGGCAGAGCCAATACGAATGGATCCAGTTGGCATCGCAGAGCTGGGCTAAGGACAGGAGTTCACCCTGTCTTGTATTCACTATGTATCTTCTGACATAAGACACTATATGTCTTCTGAGCATCACAACCTGAGCATACAACCTACAGGATAATTTCTATCCTTTTTCTCATGCTTGAGACAACTTTTTGCTGAACCACAACTTTTTGCCTAATTACAAGTGTTGCAAACTGTTTTGGGTGTTTTCAGATTATTATACAGTTACATGTCATTCTGCCTTCTGAGCTAAGGACTTTGCTGATGTAGGACACTAACCTTTTGGAGTCAGACATCCAAACCCCCCCCCCCACCCTCAATACACACAAACCTATTGATTTACAGTATTTATACACTGCTTTTCAACGAGTTCACACACCGGTTTACAACAAGAAAATGAAAAACAACACATTCTTTTTCTGTCAATTCAGAACTCATGAAAAAGCTGTTATTACATGTAATAGTTTTAAATAAACATAATAATAAATAGCATAGTGTTTTTAATCAACCAGGTGAAAGCAAGGGATATGGATGCTTTTAGGTTTTATTTTGCCGTGTCTTACTTTTTTTGGAAATAGTTTTATTTTTTAAACTAGTTTTTTTAAAATTTTAGTTTAATTTAGTTAATAGTTTAGTTAAATAGTTTAAAAGTAAAAGTTATAAATAAATGTAATAATAAGTAGGAGAGTGTTTAAGTTAACCACATGGAAGCAGGGCATAGGGGTGTTTTTAGCTTTTATTTTTTGCCATGTCCTACATTTTTTGTGTGTCCTACATTTTGTCCTCCTCTGTGGTCATGAGCCCTGCTGAAGGAGGAGGAAGACACCCTGCCCCTCCCCCAAAGACCCTGCCTGAGGGAAGGGGCTGAAGGGAGCCCCTCACAGCCACAGGCCCAGCCACAGGCCTTTCCCCGCAGGCCCTCACCCCCTTCCTTCCCCCTCGCCCCCTTCCCCGGCCTGCGGCCTCTCAGCTCCCCTGAAGCCCCTCGCCTCACCCAGAGCGCTGGGCCGTTATTCCTTTTCGCCGCCTTCTCCTGGTGGGGGCCGCTCTAGCCTACCGCTTCCCCATCACTCGGTGGTTTGGGGGGAGGGGGGCTCTTCTCACTGGTTCGCGATAGCCAGCCCGCTCCTGCGCATGCGCTCTACAGAGCAGGAAAAAACAGGCTCAGGCCTTTCTCCGGAAGAACATGATCCAACACGCATCGCGCATGCGTAAGGTTGGCGCATGCTCAGCACCACGCTCCAAATAGACGTAAGAAATCAAGAGTGACAAGAGTAAGTGGTACTTCCGGGGTGTCACAGTCAAATCTTATGACTGAGGCTGCAGCCCCATCCAAAGTTACCTGGGAGTAAGCCGCATTGACTATAATGGACTTACTTCTGAGTAGACATGCAGAGGACTGCACTCTGAGATTGAGAGCTCTGCAATTTTGTCCTATATTATGATTATGGGGTATAATATTTAATAATATTTTTATATTTAATAATAATACAGTTTTAAATTTAATAATGTTATATTATAATATCTATAATATAATATTGTAATATAATACAACTAGCGAAAAGTGTACCCGTGTTGCGGGTGTAACATTTCCCCCTATGCCATCCCCTCATGGCACAGAAACACCCCATGTGCCACTTCCCCCATGCGCATCATCCCTCCATGCACATCATCCCTCCGTGTGCAACATCCCCTCATGCACAACTTTCGCAATGCGCAACTTCCCCAATGCGCATCATCCCCCCATGTGCAACGTCTTCTCATGCACATCTTCCCAAATGCGCAACTTCCCCCATGCGCAACTTCCCCCCATATGCATCAACTCCAATGCACAACTTTCCCCATGCGCATCATTTCCCCATGCGCATCATGTCCCCATGTGCAAATTTCCCCTGTATGCAACTTCCCCCCATGCGCATTACCCCCCGTGCGCATCATTCCCCCATACGCATCATCCCCCATGCGCAACTTCCACCCATGCGCAACTTCCCCATGCACATCCTCCCCTCATGCGCAACTTTCCCCCATGCGCATCATCCGCCGATGCGCAACTCTTCCCTATGCGCAACTTCTCCCCATGCACAACTCTTCCCCATGCGCAACTTCTCCCCATGTGCAACTTCCCCCCATGTGCATCATCTGCCGATGCGCAACTTCTCCCCATGCGCAACTTTCCCCCATGCCCATCATCCCCCCATGCGCAACTTTCACCCATGTGCAACTTCCCCCATGTGCATCATCCCCTCAAGCCCAACTTCTCCCCATGAGAACTTCTCCCCATGGGCTACTTCCCCTCATGCGCAACTTTCCCCCATGCGCATCATCTGCCGATGCACAACTTCCCCCATGCGCAACTTTCCCCCATGCACATTATCCACCCATGTGCAACTTCCACCCATGTGCAACTTCCACCCATGCGCAACTTCCCCATGTGCATCATCCCCTCAAGCGCAACTTTCCCCATGCGCATCATCTGCCGATGCACAACTTTCCCCCATGCGCAACTTCCCTCCCATGCACATCATCCTCCCATGCACATCATCCTCCCATGCGCAACAGTCCCCCATGTGCAACTTCCTCCATGCACAACTTCCCCCATGCACAACTTCCCCCATGCGCATCATCCTCCCATGCGCAACTTTCCTCCATGCGCAACTTCCCCCATGCGCAGCATCCTCGCCAGTGTAACCTCTTCCTCTGGAAAACATCCCCCAGTTCACCAGGCACTGAGCACCATATTGGCTGGATGTTGTTCCGTCTCCCATGTTAAGTATAGGACAGAAACACGTTGCCCCCTTTTCAGCCCCTGAAGGGTTAAATTTCTCCAGATGGTTCTTGGTGGGAGTTCAGGTGACAGAAGGAACTCCCAGAATTCCATGCTTCAGGCCCAGCAGTTGGGGCGGAATGTTGATGAGTCAGCAATTCTCAATGCAAAGTATAGGGAGGAAAACACGTTGCGCCCCTTTTCACCCCTTTCCCGTTGGAATTTCCGAAAACCGGTTGTTAGTGCACCCCTCCGTCACGGAAGGAACACCCACCCCAAATTTCATGCTTCTAGGCCCAGCGCTTTTGGCAGGGCCGTGATGAGTCAGTGAGTGACTTATCTCTTATATATATATATATATATATATATATATATATATATATATATATATATATATATATATATATAGATTAATATTATATAGAAGAAGAAGAAGAAGAAGAAGAAGAGGAGGAGGAGGAGGAGGAGGAGGGAGGGAGGGAGGAAGGAAGGAAGGAAGGAAGGAAGGAAGGAAGGATGGATGGATGGATGGATGGATGGATGGATGGGGTCCACTCCTAACCCCTAACCCACTTTCCAGCAGTGATGCAGGTATGTCAGTGGGGTGTGCAGTGGATCCTCTGGGGCAGTCCTGGAGGCCTTCTCGAGGTAAAGGGACAAATGTCCTCTTATCTTCTGACTGCATTCTGTTTGTATTGGCATTGGAAAGTCGGTCAGGATTGTGCCCATTATTACATATAATTAATGAATTACAAGAAGGCTACATGCTGCCTCCTCACAAGGAAAAGGAGAACAATTCATGTGTGGTTAATTGAACATGTGGTTTAAATTAGGAATGTATATTTAGTGTAATTTATTATAGATTTTATAGATTAAGTTTTTAATAAGTGTTGTTAGCTGCCTTCAGTCCACTTCACTGAGAAAGACAGGATAAAAATCCAATGAATGAATGTTTTTAGCTTTTATTTTGTCATGTCCTATATTTTTCTTGGGTGTCCTACATTTTGGGAGGGCCTTGCCCTCTTCTGAGATGATGACCCTCAGAGGTCACCCTGATTTAATCCTGTCTGTCTGACTTCTTCTCACCAGGTATAACCAGCTGTACTTTCTGCATGTTTGTGCTAGACTTGAAGTGAAGCTGAGAAAGCAAAAGTGGGGACCGAGGAGTGCCGGTGGGTCCTGTCAGGAGCAGTTTGGCCAAGGCCAGGGAGACAAGGCCATTCTCAAGGCAAATAATGAAATGCTGAAGGTCATCACTGGGCCTCGACCCCCTTGAGAACTCCCGTTTGTTCATATGGCATTATCAGAAGTTGCTGGGCAACCGCCACCACCACCACTAAACTGCCAGGAGTCCTTAACTCCCAGACTAATACCGAGACTAGTACTGGTCAGTGGCCTGTTACAAACTAGGCCAAAATGGGCAGGTGGCCACAGGTACCAGGACACATGCTCTGACTGAAGTGGCAACGGTATGGCTTTTCCTTTACCTACCACCACTTCCTCCTTCATGTAGTTGAGCTGTGGGAAGGCACACAGTAGGACCCAGGTAGGGTTGCCATATGCCTGGAAAAACAAGTTTGGGGGTCCAATCCAGGGTTTGGACCAAGCTGGAGAAAGGATGTGTTTGTATGTGTATGTGTGGTGCAGTGACTGAGATTTGTGGGGGTGGGCTCAAGAAGGCTCTCCCCAGCTGGCACCCCAGGTAAAAGGGGGTCAGGGAGGGTTGCTTTAAAGGAGCATATAATACCTAAAGATTTCCATTGTGTGCCCCCTTCTGAAAAAAATATCTTGACTTCACCAATTTAAAAACCACCAACCAGTATCTAATCTGCCTTTCTTGGGTAAGGTGATTGAGCATCTCAGCTCCAGGCATCTCCAGGAGGCACTCGATGAGATGGATTATCTGGCCTTTCAAATCTGGCTTCAGACCAGGCTTTGGGACAGAGACAGCCTTGGATGATCTTCACCATGGACCAGACAGGGAGAGTGCATGGTTTTGCTGGACGTTTTAGTGGCTTTCAATAGCATCTACCCTGGTATTCTTCTGGACCAAGCTGGGGATTGGGGTATTGTTCTTTTAGGAGTATGATTCTCATTTAGGGTGCAAGAGATACCAAGTTTAAATCCTGAACAAGCCCTCCTTTGAGAGGGGAGTTACTTCAAATGGTAGAACACTGACTTAGCATGTGGGAGCTAATGGGATCAATGCCCACATTCTTCAGTGTTTCTTTTTGTGCAAGGAGGGGGTCTCTTTTGCCTGGAGTCGGAAGCACACGTGGGCCCGGCTTGCCCCAACAACCGGATCGCCGGAAGTTGGGAGGCGGGGCCGGGGTCAGGGGGCAAGGGGCGGGCCCCAACACGTTGCACTGCACATGCGCCAAGCGAGGCGCATGCGTAGTGCGTCTCCTGAAGCCAAGCTTGGCACACACGTAGTGTAGGGCTTCCCCTGGCGCACTGGTTCGGATTGGTAGCGGGGGGACACAAAGAGGAAGCGGTTCGGGCGATCCAGCCCAAACCGCCCTCAGCCCACCTGTGGTCAGGAGGGTTGACTGTTGGTTCAACATTCAAAATAATGTTGAAAAGACAAAATATTTTTTTACTCAGTGTGTAGTTGGTTTGTGGAACTCACTGCCACAGGATTTGGTGATGGCATCTAGCCTCAATGCCTTTAAGAAGGGATTGGACAAATTCCTAGAGGAAAGGACCAAATTCCTAGAGGAAAGGAAAGGACAAACCATGAAGGATGTGTGTAGATGTGGACAACCTCAAAATGCTAGATGCAGGGGGGCACCTGGATGCTAGTGTCATATGTGTTCTCTCTGAGGTATCTGGGGGACTGCTGTATGATACAGGAAGCTGGACTACATGGGCCTTTGGTCTGATCCAGCGGAGGCTTTTCTTATGTTCTTACCTGACATGTCACAGAAAATTATGTTGGGGGTTCCTATTCAGAACCCTAGTCATAGAATCATAGAATACTAGGGTTGGAAGGGATCCAGTAGGTCATCTAGTCCAACCCCCTGCCTGTAGCAGGAAATCCTCCTAGAGCATCTCCGACAGGTGCTTGTCGAGCCTCTCCTTGAAGATCCCCATTGAGGGAGAGTCCATCACCTCCCTTGGCAATCTGTTCCACTGCCGAACCGCCCTCACCATCAGGAATTTTTTCCGGATATCCGACCGGAATCTCCTCTCTTGCATTTGTACCCATTAGTTCTAGTTCTGCTTTCAGAAGCAGCTATGAACAAATGAGCTCCTTCCTCCATATGACAGCCCTTCAGGTATCTGAAGAGGACAATCATGTCTCCCCTCAGCCTCCTCTTCTCCAGGCTGAATAGACCAAGTTCCCCCAACCTTTCCTCGCAGAGCTTCCCTTCCGTCCCACTGATCATTCTTGTCGCTCTCCTCTGGACTTGCTCCAGTTTGGCTGCATCTTTCTTCAAGTGAGGTGCCCAGAACTGAACACAGTACTCAAGGTGAGGTCTCATCAATGCAGAATAAAGAGGAGAACTTCTCACGACTTGGAAGCTACAGTCCTCTTAATGCAGTCTAAAATGGCATTTGCCTTCTTTGCAGACACATTACACTGCTGACTCATGTTCAGCTTGTGATCCTCGGCAACTCAAAGATCTCATGTTGCAGGATGACCAGATGCCAAACCCAAAATTCCTGAACCCGAAGGCCAAAATTCCTACCCACTTAAAAAAATAGCCAAAAACGTATTTTTTGTTTTTATAGTTTTTATTTTTTATCCATAATTTTTGATAGGAAGGATATATCTCAAAATTGATTTTTGCATTGGATCCTGCTCTTCAATACAAATCCAACAACATATGGCATGATGGGGTACTGTGCACTATCACAAAGTTTCAAAACGAAGCCAAAATGTAGGACACCCAGACAGGAGGCTAAAAATTCAGACAAATCCGGGTTTTTCCAGTCATATGGTCACCCTGCAATGTTGTGCTGCCAAGCCAAGTATCTCCCATTTTAACCTGTGGCTTTGGTTTTTATTGCCTAAGTGCCGAACCTTGCATTTCTGCCTGATGAAATTCATTCTATTTGTTACAGCCCCGTATTCCAGTTTATCCAGATCCTCCGGAAGATTTCTCCTGTCTTGTGTTGTGTTTGCTACTCCTCCCAGCTTGGTGTTGTCTGCAAATTTGATGAGGGTCCTCCGTATCCCTTCAGCCAAATCATTGATGAAGATATTAAAAGAGAACTCGGCCCAAGACAGAGCCCTGGGGAACCCCACTCGAAACCGACCTCCAGGTTGACACAGAACCATTTACTAAAACCCTTTGAGTGCAGCCATCAAGGCAGTTGCGCTTGTAGATCTGGCTCCAGTTGCTGTGGCACATTGGTTGAAAATCACTGCTCTAGACGTTGCTTTTGGACTCTGACCTGACTTGAATGTGTATGACCTCTGGCTTGTATATTTGGCTCTGGCTTTGCTGTGTCTCACAGAATGCAGTTGATCTGTCTCTCAGAGACCTGTGTTGGCTCAGTTTACTCACCTGCGTCCAGTCATTGTTTGCTTCTCACCAATGGTGTCTCTTCTGGTTCTAAGTGAAGCTTAGGCTGATTGTCAGTCCACTCGACAATTACACAGTGTTCTTGTGCTGTTATTTTGTATAAACTGAGAGTTAAAACATTCTAGCTTGGAAGTCAATGCAGAACAAGATTTGGATCTTTCTCCAACTACACCCCACACCTTTATAGCATCCCATTTTCCCACTTATTCATAGGCCATGCATCCTGCTAGTTCCAGTGCAGATTAGGATTGTGCCTTGAAGGTCTTTTTCAAAGCAAACAGTGGCAAGCTGGACCCAAAATCCCAAGTGTGATTTCATCAACCCTGCACAGGTGTGTCCTGATGGACCAATACCCCCCCCCCCCCCGCCCTTTTTCCTTTTACCTTGTTGGCACTGAGCTGACTCTGAAGACAGAAGGAATTGTGTTTAAGTTCGCAATCCAGAGTAACTACGGGGAGTCCTTGCTCTGGTGTAAGAACAATTTGCTGTGGATTGCAGTATGAATTTCCCATAGGTTTTCATTAGATGGTGCAGTAACTACGGGTACACATAATGTCTCTTACGTGCTCCCATAGTTACTCTGGATTGTAGGGTTAGTCCATTATTGCCCCGCCCAGAGGTGTAACACATTTGATCCCAGTTTTGTATGCACTGTTGGGCACAAATTCAATTTGAAGGCTTGCCAAGTAGCCTTTCATGTACTGTCAGCAAATGTGACATTCTTCTTTGTAGCCAAATGTGATAAAGTTCACTTATTAAAGCAGCAGCAAGGACAGTAGTGGGAGCTGTCATTTGGAGCGTCCTGTCTTTCCAGGATCACAGATAACTCACCAGCGTTGCTGAAAACTGCTGGAGACAAGCAAAGGCAGGTGAAAATTGCTGGAATGCAGGTAATACTATTTAAACAAACTAATTTTTCTCACTGAGGAAGCAATTCGAACCAATTTAGGCCAGTGCAATTCTCCTGTTCCCTGTTCCCATGGTGCATGCCTGTGCACTGATGTAACCTCCCTTCCCCAGGAGTGGTGTGGAAGTGATACCCCCAGGCCAGACTGGAACTTGTGGCAGCCTAACAAAGGTTTAGGATTGTAATTTCCTAAATTAACTGCAAGATTTTGAGGAGAAAAGGATCGAGGACAATGTTTCTGAGACAGTGTCTGGTGGTATTTGCTAGTTCCCCAGACACACATTGCCTGGCAGAGCTTCTGTGCCTTTCTGACTATCATGAGCATCTTTCTCAGGATTTTATATGCCCTCTTTTTCAAAACATGTTCTCTTTTTTAGCATTTTGGGCAATTAAAAGCTCTTTTTCCAGCTTTATGTCCTGGAAAAAAACTTCATTGTTCTGCTTTTCCTTGTGAACAGGCAGCATGTAGCCTTCTTGTACTTAACAAATTATATGTAATACTCTACATATAATAGTTTCAAATTTAGTAAAAGTAGTGTTGATAGCAATATACATATTTTTCTCGGGTGTTCTAAATTTTGGGGGTCTTTGTCCTCTTTTGTTACGACATATGATTACCCAATAAGTGGTGTACCTGGGGGACCTAAGGGGTCCTGGGCCTCCAGGTACCACCCTCAGAGGGGTAACACACTGGGGAGTGACAAAAATCGCTAAAATGCTGGGATTTATTTAATAACCCCATCATGTCATATACCATTGGATGTGTATTTTCTAGCAGAATCCAATGCAAAAAAAAAATTTGAAATATCTCCCTATCAAAAGTTATGGCCAGATATCTAAAAAAATGCATGGAGCAATGCAAAGTGAGCTGTATTGCACCTTTACTCACAAGTTGGCAAACTTTGTATTGGTCCATTGGAAAGGGAAGATTGAGAGGAATCTAATGCTCCCAGAATGGTCATGATCCAGTGAACGCAGCCCCCACAAATTAACCCAGAAGAAAGTCACTGATAATTGCATTGAGTTCTATGGAAAGTGGGACTGATCTACGCAGCTGTGTTTACCCAGAAATAAGCAAAAATGTCTTGATTCATGTTTAGTTCAGGCACAGAAGATTGCAAGGCCACCAGAATGGTCCCAGTCCAGTGAAAGTGGAGCTCAACAAGTGCTACAGAAAGCAGCCAGTCCACCTCCCAAGAAAAGAATAAAACAATTCTTATTCCATTTTAGTAGGCTTTTTGAAACCTGTGGATACAATCTTCCTTTCCATCTGAAACAATGCCCCAGGCTACAATTCAGTGCACACCTTCCTTAAAAAAAAACACCTATGGTAAGCAGTAGATCTGAGTCTGTAAATGCTTCAGATGTTTGCTTTTGTTTGCAAAGGTCTGGTTTTTAAAATACCAGGTTGCAATTGGCACTTCCATCTGAAACAAAGTCCTGGGCTACAATTCATTGCACTATTTTTAAATATTAATACTCACAGAAAACAATGGGTCTGTGCCTAAGTAAATTTGGTTGCAACTACATGTAGCTGTGCTTATTTATTCCTTGTCTCTCTACAGTAAAACCTTGGATGAGAGTAACTTGGATTGAGAGCATTTTGCAAGACTAGCAAACATATCTAATAAATTTTGACTTGCAATACAAATGATGTCTTGTAAAACAAGCATCTGAAGGAAGCGTCTGAAGTATCTACTCTGAAGGAAGCCTATTACAGTCAGTGGGGCTCACTACAATGTTAGGGGGCAATGGAAAGGAGCCTGAGAGAGCAAAGGTGCAATCCTAAGAAATTAAGGCCAGCCTAACTCACCTGGCCTATCTTTCTGTGATGGTGGGGGGAGGTCAGCATATGCCTGTACAATGGCCTAACCACCCTCCCCCCCAGCAAGAGCGGGGCAGAAGTGTCTTATTGTACTTTTGTAACATCCCCAGGTCAGTACAGGACTTATGTCGAGGCTTAGGCTGGCCTATGTGGAGCTTAGGATTGCAGCCCTAGCCTTGTATGTCTATTCTAAAGTAAAACCTAATCAGTGGGCAGATTGCAGCCTGAGAAACCTGAGAGACTGAAAGCACCATCCTAACCATGTCTGCTTAAAAGTAAGCCCCATTGTGTTTGATGGGTCTTACTCCTAGGAAAGTGTCTTTAGGACTGTAGCGAAGTTTGTGAATATTAGAATTTAAAAAGTTAATGAATAAAAATGTATCTCATGATTTTACTATATTTTTAGTAAATTTGAGACTGTAAAATCTGTACAGTCTTTACAATCTGTAAAGTTACTGTGGTTGGTTATTAATCTGGTTTTTTTTACTGTAGATGGTTATTTATCTGGTTTTAGGAAATATCAGACAAAACTATAGTCAGACACCCACAAATGTAATCCCTGACTTACAAAATAGTCATAGAATATTCAGTGATTTTTGGTAGATAAGTGCCTTATCTTAACATAAGTGCCTTATCTTATCTATGATAAGATTGGGCTGCTTATGTCATAATTCCATAGAATTTCATAGAATCATAGAGTTGGAAGGGATCCATTGGATCATGTAGTCCAACCAACCTATAGCAGGAATTCCTCATCTTGTGGGGACCCGTGTCTCGAAACCTGGCCTGCTCGTGTCTTAACACCTTGTGCCACCAGAGGATCTGGTGTATTCCCAGATCATTTAAATTCAAACGTAATACAGTAGTGCTTTAATGGTTGCGCTGTAGTGCAACTCATGGTGGTGGAACATAGGGGAGGCCATGTGGTCAGTCCATGGGGTCAGTCCATGGGGTCACAAAGAGTCAGACACAACTGAATTACTAAATAACACTTAAAAATAGTTGGGTTAATTACATTCATCGTTCGTTAACTCCAGAGAAAATGAGGTATTGGACAACATGACAATGTAAAGTTTGCCCTCTTTTATTATGGTTTTAATCAGTTTTTAATCAGTTAAACAGTTTAATCAGTTTTTTGTATAGATGTTTTTATTTATTGTTTTTAAGATGCTTGGTTTAACTGTTTTATGTATTGGATTTTATTGTTGGTGTTTTTATGCATTGTTTTTGAGTCCCTCCAGGAGATAGGCGAGATATAAATAAAATTTATTATTTATTATAAATATGTAGGATGATGGTAAAGCAAGATTTATTACAGCTGTCAGATGTTAATTACTTTTCACCTCCCAGAAAGCCTCCCAATTGTTGGCCACTATAAGATTTACATAACATAAATAATAATCTTCATCATCTTTCTCATTCACACACAATTTATTTGTTTTAGATGAAAGAAGATGTGAGATACTCTGTTGTCAGTTTCTGACAACAACCAGAAACAGGTAAAAGTACAATTTCTACAGCATCCAAGGACAAAATCAGGATGTTGGTTAATTTCAAAGCCTCATAACAACAGGAGGGGCAGACAAATCCTAACAGGCCAACCCACCCGTGGAAGTGCGATTTTCCTAGCATATGCAGCCAGACCACCAGTGCAGATGACACATACATGTACTAGTGAGGAGGCCTCCTACTGGTAAACTGGGGAAGTTTCAGGGCAAGAGGACAGAAGTGTGAAAGATGGCAGCATCCATTTGTGTAGTTGTCCTGGGCTCCCTCCTTCAACCTTACTCTCCTTACTTCTGCTACAACAAAAAAAGTTGGCATGAACTGGAGAACACACATTTGAGTAGCAGAGGCTTACCACAAAGTAAGGGAAAGAAATGCCCTCACCTTGTCCCCCACCCACTGTATCCATGCAATGCATGCTAGATGCTGCTGCTTCAAACGGAGACTTTAGAATAATAGAATCCTGGAGTTAGAAGGGACCCAGTAGGTCATCTAGTCCAACCCCCTGCCTGTAGCAGGAAATCCTCCTAGAGCATCTCTGACAGGTGCTCCATGAGCCTCTGCTTGAAGATCCCCAGTGAGGGAGAGTCCACCACCTCCCTTGGCAATCTGTTCCAATTTAAGTAAGAAAATAAAGTAAGAATTTACTGTATTATCAGTAGTTCTTAAGTAATTTAAGTAAGAAAATAAAGAAAAGGTGTTTCTCTTATCAGTTAGAGACACTGTGCTGAGGCAGAGAGGGTTGTTGTCCTCCCCCTACTAAATAAAAGAGGGGAAATACTGTACTTAGAAGTGTCTCTTTACTCAGTTAGCAGGAGTAACTGCATTATATATGGAAATAGGAGCTAAATTCATATTAACCACTTTATTAGTTCCATACTGAATCAAATTACCTTTTCAATGGTATATAACATGATAGTATTATTCTTCATATATACCCCACTTTCACAGTTTTACCTACTAGCGTCAAACTCAGCTTGTTTCCTCCTATCGCTTGCTACTCGGTGTAACTGCTACCCTCCTAGCTATGCCACTGCCAGCGGGCCAGTTTCAAGACAGCTAAGCAGGATTTCTTTCAGTCAATGAGGTGGGCCATTTTAAAAGTTGCATGTATTTAAAGAAATGGGAGAATTGGGTGCCCCACCCCTCCTAGAAGAGGGTGTCCAGCAGGGCAGCTCTGCCCAGCACATGACTCTCCATTGCAATAGTTTGGATGGGACTTTATTTTGCCTATGGCTGAGATAACATTCTAGATTAAACAGCAATAATGTAACCCTGAAGGGCAGATGAGATAATACTGGATAAATGGTACCATGTTGTTCTGTCTCCTCCTCAATGACAGATCATTATTGCTCTTCCTTCTTAGGGAGATTGGCCAGTATTGGTGCCATTAAAGTTCATGAAATGCTTATCAAGTATCACAGAGGAAAGGATAAGGATAAGATAAAGCCACAAACAGAAATGATTTTATAAATTACAGTTTTTTTCCAGTGATCACTCAGTTTCCACATGAATTCCAGTTTCTAAAAACAGTTGAAAGGTTTCCACTTACATTTAAATGTGCTACTGTTCAGTTTATTTACTTAGTGTATGGGAAATATATGGACTTATGGTAAATCAGATGTTAATGTCCAGTCCATTCAGCCATTCAAAGACAGAGTGGGCTATATTGAAAATATCACACACTGGGCCAGTGTAAGCTCTTGATGGACAGTACGGACACAGTGTGGTTAACACTGAGGGGGGACACCATGTTGGGTATGGAGCCTGTTCAGAGTTGACCAATGCTGGCAAAGTAGGTCAAAGTAGGGTCCTCTATGTAGCTGCCTGTATCTGTGTGTTCAGCAGCCCATTTAGCTTTCCATTGCGTGTTGGTGTTAAAGTTGTTAGATAGCTGTTGTGCAAGTGCCAGAGAGGGCTTCCTGGATTTAAGCCTGCCAATTGATAGAGGAGGAAGATCCGAGTGCAAGGTAGGAGTGGGTTTCTCAGATTTTGTTGAGAAATCTTGCCTTCATAGAGATAATGTTGTTAGTTGTCTCAAAACAGGAAGCCAGCAAATAGGAGTAGATTTTATACAGCCGCTTGTGGTCCTCATGGTTTCATTTAGTCTGGCATCCGTCTTATCAGTGTGGCAGCTATTAAGCCAGTTCAGTTGCTTTTAAATATTGCAAAACTTGGAAATGTATTTGTGACTGTAGTGGTCAAAATGAAGCTTCAAAGATTTTTTTCTGCAAAGGATCAAAAACTACATCTTGTGCTGAGGCTGGAAGATCCTAAGAGTAAATAGGTTGCCCTTTTGTGTTGCCACATATTTTTGAAGAAAGTCTATAAACCTCGGCTGTTAATTCTGGAAATAACTAATATAAACTGAAAACTTGGGATGGTAACTAACGGCACAATCCTTACTTGTGCTGGAATGGGAAGGATGGATGGCCTACGCCATATCCAGCATGCTGGTGGGGTTGAAAGCCAATGATATAGCTAGTGGAGGGCCAGAGGTCTGGACTTGCCAGATGGGGGACTTGCTGCGGACTGCATTGAAGCTATTTGTGGGCTGCATCTGGCCGCTGGGCCAGGGTTTGAACTTCACAGACTACAATCCTAACCATTTTTACTCAAAAGTAAGCTCCATTGTGTTCAATGGAGTCTTACTCCCAGGAAAATGTCTTTTGGATTCTAGCCTAATTCACATTTACCTACTCGTGAGTAAATGCATGATAGGGGTTAGTTTCACTCCCCATAGGGCTCCATGTATTTTTTATTTTCTAGTTTTTTGGCTGTAAGTTTGAATAATAAGGAGATATTTCACTCTGTTTTTTATTGCATTTTTATTTCACTCTGTTTTTTATTGCACCTTTTAGTACTGATTTTGCTCCCATACCAGCAACCAGGTATTGGGAACTCAACTTTTCTTGCTTTATTTATTTTCTTGCTCTGTTTCTTACTCTTAAAAGAAACAGGAGTATGCCCAATGAGAGTTCCCTCATGTTACCACTACACCAACAGTGTTCCAGAAGGATACTTGGGAACAAAACTGCATACTCTTTCCTCTATTCCAAAATATATATCAGTTCAGCGTGTGCTGATTGTTCTTCATTTTATAATAATAAGCTTTCATTTTTATTGGGATCTTCTGATTTCTGTTCTTCGTCTGTTTGTAGGCATGGAAGGGTTGGAACTCTCTGAAGATAATTCCATTTGTCTTGGGTTCCACTGCGCTTGTATTTGTCGTTTCCAGCAACTCAGTCCCATGGTAAGAAGATCAAGCCACTATACTTTAAAATCCGTTTCTGCCCAGTCCACAGATGTACACATTTGGGCCTCTTGCACATATGCAAAGTTGGACAGAAATAGCTTAAAGGGTTGAACACAGGATTTTTCTCAGGGACTGGCAAACACCACAACCAACCAATATGTTACTTTGCTTTTCAGGCATCTGCAGAAATTCTGGGGATCCCATGCCATATTCTGGCAGACCAAGTGGGAAAACCTGCACCAAATGTTAGGAGGAAATGAATTGGTGATTTTCTTCTTAGGTGAGTTGCTCTGAATGGAAATCAAAGTCACCCCTGCTAACTGGGTAACAGGAACTTGTTCAAGTGGGGGGAACTGGCTCTCCTCACCCATGAAGTACCGGTATTTGAGACAGAGCGCCATTAATTATTTGATTCCCTCTGTAAACTGCTTTGTGAACTCTTTGTTGAAAAACAGTATACAATACTGTTGTTGTTATATGGTCACCACATCTCAGTGCAGTGGCCACATCCAACCCTCTGAAGGATTTGATCTGGTCTATGCAATTCTCCAGCCTCTAGGGCCCCCCCACCCACAAAAAAACCAAAAAAAGCCTTCAAAAAACAGACTTCTGGTGCAGGGCCAACCCTATAATACATTGGTTTGATTAAACACAAATGGCAATTTCAGAATGAGAATGAACATCCTGATCCTTGGAGAAGGGGAAAAAATTCATTCTTTTTAAAAATCACAGCTTAAAAATGCTTTTCTTACTGTTGTAGAGAGGCAGTCAAACAAGCAGTCATTCCTTTCTTTGACAATCAGTCAAAGGATTGGGGCCTTTACATTCTTAATGGCTGGCTGCTTCTCTACAACAGTGAGAAAAACAATTGCTTAAAACAATTGTTTATAAACTGTTTTTAAACAATTATAAAGTGACACACTTTTAATTTTTAAATTGCTTTTATACAATTTTTTTGTATCAGCCAGAAGCATTGGAATCAAACCCCTGCAGATATCAAGGTATAACCTTATTCCATTAGGAGCAAAGAAGAAGCAAGAAACCTGGAAATGGATTGTTAGGTTGCAGTCCTAATCCACAGCCCTGTGCTGGCCTGGGGGTGTCACAAAAGTGCTGTAAGACACTTTTGCACTAATCCTGGGGGAGGGTTAGGGCAGTGCACAGACATGCGCTTGCCTCTCTACATCACCACAGGAATGGGTAGATTGAAGAATTGTGCCGGCCTTGTTTAGGATTGCACCCTTTCTCTATTTTTCCTTCCTTCACATATTCCTTTTCATTTGTAATGGCCATTTGTGTTGAGTAAAATCCAAGTATAAAAATCCAAGTATAACCAGGTTGAACCTGTATATTACATTCGACAAAGAAACAGAACAAAAATTCATGATTTCCATCATAGGTTGCTTGATGCTTTTTCAAAATCCATTCTCCTTTTACCCTCTACTCCCCCATTTTATCTCCCTTTTTCCTTCTTCCCTAAATACCTATTGCATTTAGTCATCGGTTTTCCATGTATTATTTATTTTCAGGTCCTTGAAACCTTCACTGATAATATGATGTGGCCCTTGTGCTGAAAAATTTGGAAACCTCTGTTGTCTGGCAAAATTATTTTCTATCTTTTGCTAGGGTATTTGAATACAAAAACATTAATCCCAAATACTGCATTTACTCGAATCTAACGTTCACCTTTTTCAGCCTAATTCAATCTCCAAAATCAATGTGCACATTAGATTCAAAGGTTAATAAGATTTGAGTAAATATGGTATTTTATTATAAGTATGGGGTGCACATTAGATTCGATGGCGCATTACATTTGAATAAATACAGTACTGTGTCTGCTGTGTTAGACCAATATTTAGGTGCTTTCCCTCTTAACCCTGCAAGAATAGTATATACAAAACAGAGTAACTACGGGGAGTCCTTGCTCTGACGTAAGAACAGTTTACTCAGGATTACAATATGAATTTCCCATAGGTTTTCACTAGTTGGTGCCCTAGCTGCGTCAATGTAAATGTCTCTTACGTGCTCCCGTAGTTACTCTGGATTGTAGAGCAAGTTAGCTTTTCTAGACAATACATAATGGGTATTGTCCCTATTCCTTCATCCTCAAAATTCAGAGTCCTGCATTGGCACTTTAGAATGAGAGTCAGTGGGCAAGATCTATGTATTAGATATATTTACAAATAAGAGCCTTGGTGCTCGAGAAGCATGAAGCTAGTGAACAGTGTGAACAATCTCTGATTCGCTAGCAATAGAGCCGAGTGACCTGTGCACTCTCCACTGCCAACAAGCAGATTGAGTATAAGACACATTGCATACATGCTTTATGGTGCTCCTGTAATCATTTACACCTCTACTTAGGATGGAATTTAGTCCTTCTTCCCTCTGTTATCTGAATTAACAATAAGGGAGCGGCGGTGGCTCAATGGTAGAGCATGTGTTTTATGTTGGTATGCAGAAGGTCCAAGTGCAGGGCTGGGCTCCAAAAAGACCCCTTCTTGAAATCCTGGGAGGGAAAAATTACTGCTTGTTTCTGTGAACACACACACACACACACACACACACAGAGGAGTCACTCTTCCCATTGTCTCATACCACAGGCACTGCAGTAATCCCTTTCATCGTTTTCTGCTCCTTCAATGGAATTATGCTGATAGCAGATGTGACTGGGAAGCCAAAGTTCATTACGCGCTACAGAATTCAGTTGGGAAAAAATGATCCTGTAGGTATTTCTCAGAGATAGCTTTTACCTCTAGATAAAAGAGGTAGGGACAGGAAATAATCTTCTTTTATATATAAATTCAAAGACTGTGACTGACTGACTGACTGACTGACTGACTGACTGACTGACTGACTCATCACTGCCCAGCCGAAACCCAAGAATTTAGAAGCATGAAATTTGGGGAGGAAATGCCTTCCATGACTTATGCACCCACTAATAACCAATTTTTAGAAATTCAAACCCTAAAGGGGTAAAAACCCTATAGGGACATGTTTTTGTCCCTATATTGAACATCAAAGAACCTACCTTTCTGTGATGCAAGATCCAATAAAAACCTATTTGGTGCCTGATCATGCCTAGTACCCAGTGGTGCCCAGTGCTCAGTGATGCCTGGTGACCAGTGGTCTCTGGTGCCCAGTTTGGATGCATGGTGCCTACTGCCTAGTCATGCCCTGTGCCTGGTGCACAGTTGGGCTGCCTGGTGGTGACCACTCCCTGTTGGTGCTCAGTGCCCAGTGGTGCCTGGTGTTCATAGGGATTTCCAGTGCCTGGTGGAACCTGGTGGTGCTTGGTGCACATGGTGCCTGGTGGTGCCCACACCCCTTTGGTGTCCAAGTGTGCCTGGTGGTACTCAACATAATTATTGCATGACTAATTGAAAGCTAAATAAACTAATGTTGCAATCTTGTGCACACTTACTAGGACATACATAAGTCCTATTAGACTTTATGGGGCTTACTTCTGAGTAGTCACAATAAGATTGTGCTGCAAGTTAACATAACGTATGTAGGATAGGGAAATCCTTTTTTCCATGGTACAGAGGTAGGTTGAAATTTAAAGTCACATCACTGAAATAGTGTTCATTGAAGTAGAATGGCCAGTAGCTACACTAATAGCAAATTTTACTTACAAACTTTTTTCTGTTTGAAAGGAATCAGTTCAAAAATATTTTATGGGGGCAATTTAGATGAGAAGGAAATGCTGCTCCATTTTTTTAGAAGTGAGGTGTAGCTAATTCTGAGCTGCTGTTGTCAGAACAATAAAAGCCTTTTTTTACTAGTAGATAAGTAATATATCAGCATGCCCATACTTGTGGGTGAGATTAATAGCAACTATTATGCAATTATTCAACCAAGCCAGAGCCTAGTAATTTCATTTCTCACAGAAATACCCACTTAATCATTGCCCTAGGTTCTTGCAGCTATTTTATTTCCAGGTATTTCTTAATAAAATTATTCCAGTCCAGACAAATGCATAAAACTCGCCTTGAAGGATTATAAACAAAATTAAAAACACACCACACACCAGTGAGAAAGATTGAAAGTACTGTTAAATAGGTACAGGATCCAAAAATCATCTGTAGGCAATGGATTTTTTCCCCCGTTAGGTGTCAAGACTATGATACAATCTCAGAACTGGCCCAGGAAGGCCTTTAGTTTTAAGGGGGGGGGGATGAGGAGATTGTTCTTCAAGAAATAGAAGTCCCCTTGAATTCTGAATTGGCCTCCAAGAAAGTCAGAGAACACTTAACACTTCATTGCCCAGCGTTTTTCCCCAAAACATTTCTCTTGCCATTCCCAAACACCATTTTGGTTCCTGTAAGTGTTCTGGATATATTTACCTCAAACATGGGCCTTGAACTTGAGAGGTTAAAGCAACTTGGGAGAATGAGGAAAACCTGAAATGTTCTTCATTCCCTCCTTCAGATTGTGCTCATCTCTAGTGGACCAAACAGGATGCTTCATTGTCCACAACTGGGGCAGAGGGTGGCACATTTCTTTTCTCCTCTCCATGCAGATGTTTCCCTTGAATCAGGAGAGGGCAACCCATGAGGAACCTCATCTGCTTCTAGAACAAAGCACATAAATACTGGTTAACATGAATGTATTATAAGTGTTCACCACTATACACAGACCTAGTTTTCAAGTTTACACAGAAAACCAGGCTGGTAATGCTTTCTTATTTGGCTTTAATGGAGAAAAATTGTCTTTCAAATTTTAGACTAGTAGTGATTTTCTCAAGAACAAGACAGTTCTACATTTTGATGCAGGTTTCTTTTGTAAATCGATTAGGTTGACAGAGACAAATTGTACCGTGCTCTCCGCACAGTTCTGTTCAATGTCTGCATTGTCAGTATACCAGTCCTGTTGCTCACGTTGGCTACCATGAAATGGAGGGGAGACCCATGTAGTTTACAACTACCCAATTTCCACTGGCTTCTTGTCGAGCTGATCATCTTTGGAGTGTTGGAGGAAATTCTGTTCTATTATTCTCACAGGTGAGGAAAACATGATTCCAATGGAACCCCTTTGGTTTTTTATGTTGGCTTCCTGACTGGTCAGTTAAAAAATTGCATCTCCCTGTCTTTCTCTTGCAGATTATGTGTACCACAGTTAACAAACTGCATGGTCTGTTGGTGTAGGGTGACCATATGTCCTCCTTTTCAGGGACCTGTCTACATTTTTAGCCTTGTGTCCTGGAAAAAAATTTCATTGCCCTTTTTTCTTACTGAGTATGCAGCATTAGTCTTCTTTTAATTAATAAATAACATATAATATATGTAATAGCTTTAAATTTAATAAAAAGTAATATTGTTACCCACACAAAGCTGTATAAATCAAGCCTGGGGTGGCACAAGTGGTTAAGACACTGTGCCTCTTAACCAGCAGGTGAGGGTTCGAGACCCAGGTCCCCACAAGATAAGGATCTCCTGCTACAGGCAGAGGGTTGGACTACATGATCCACTGGGTCCCTTCCAACTCTATGATCTAAGATATCTGGGGACCCAAAAATGTATACTCACTTCTATAGTTATCTATGCCTTTTTTAAAAATTCAAATTGAATTATGACAGCAATGTGTAGTCTGGTGTTTCCTCTAAAGATGTCAGTAGCCTTTGCACTCTTCGCATGTTGCTCCTCAGGCAACAGATCAGGAGAGAAGGCACAAATTGGCCACCACAACCTTCCCAGCTATTTTGCTGAAATGAAAAGTGTCTGGGTGTTCTTTGTGACCACTTTGAGAACCTAATGTGATTGTATAATTCAAACATGACTTACTGCTACCCTTCATGTGCACATAAATTTAGCAATAAAATTTTTGTGCATATTTATTTTTCATATTGAAGTGTGTATATTTTACATATACCCTGTATATGAATGTTTTTAGCTTTGTTTTGTCATGTACTACATTTTTCGTGGGTGTCCTACATTTGGAGGAGCTGCAGTGGCTCAGTGATTAGAACACTGGGATTAGAACTGGAATTCAAGCAGGTCAGCAGTTCAAGATCTGAACTTGATCAGCTCCTGCCAACCAAAAGCATGTAGATGCAAGTCGATAAATAGGTATCACAATGGTGGGAACATAACAGTGTTCCATGTGCCTTGGCATATAGTCGTGCTGGCCACATGAGCACTGAAGCTCCTTTGGACAATGCTGGATCTTTGGTCGAGTATCAGAGATGAGCAGTGCACCATATAATTGGTATAGCTAGCAGGGCAACTGGTGGGTACTATTTATTTTTCTTCTTACTACATTTGGAGAGGTTTTGTCCTCTTGCGGTTATGATATCTGTACTCAGGGTGACCATATGCTAGAACCCCAAAAAGAGGACAAAGTCCCCCAAAATGGAGGACATGTTAAAATAAAATGTAGGACATACAAGCAAAATGGAGGACAAATGGAGGACATTAAAATAAAAGCTAAAAATTCATATTGCTTTCCTATACTTAATTTTTAACACTATATAAATATTTAAAAATTGAAAACTGATGGTGCACTCTCTACTCACCCCCCCGCCCTGTCCGAGTGACCATGTCATAACCTAAAAAAGAGGACAAGGACCCCCAAAATGTAGAGGGCTTTTCACAAGATGGATCAGTGAATTTCAGTCTTTTTCATGTAAAAGCATACTGACAAGGCAATAAAATTGTCAAGGCACACCAGTTTTTTAACATTTGACAAGACACACAAGTTTGCACATGCTCTTTTCCTTTGCACAAATCCTGACTGGCTGGGGCGGTCGCCCGCTTTCAGAGCGCTCAGGCATTGGGCAGGCAGTCAATGTCACCCCAGGGGCTGGGAAGTTCAAGTGCAGGAAGAGGCTGCCCTGCGCTTTGCACACTACTGCACAGGGCTCAGAGAGGCATGCATGAGGGAGGCCGCTCCCCACGTGTCCCACCTCTTCTCCCTGACTGTGGCGTGCACTTTCCTCCACCCACAGACTCCTCCACTCCTCCTGTGCCTCAAGTTCAGGATATTTCACCGGCAACGTGTGACGGCGCCGGACAATGAGGCCCTTTGACTGGATGCCTGTTTAAAGGGCCCCATTCCCAGTTCTGTCCAGGCCTTTCTGGTGATATGATCACCCTGCCTGTACTGGTGTTATGTTCTCTTCTCCTGATCGTATTTTGGACCCATATATGTCGTCTGAAATCCAAAATTCAGCCTAGTTGGAAGTGTGAAACATAATGTCTTCTGCTTTTGCTCCCTCCCGTGCAGGCTTGTTCATCACCCTTTCCTGTATAAACATATACACAAAATACACCATGAATGGACTGCTCCCATTGGCATAGTCAGCATCTATGCTCATCCAGTAGAACATGTGGTAAGTGGAAATCCACTTGAGTAACTCAGCAAAATATTAAGCAGGGAATGGAAAAAACCTCAAAAACCATGGCAAAGCAAGTTTTATTTGGGCATGATTCTAGTAATTTGTTAGCTATTACAGGTTCAGCTGCAGCAACAAAACAGGGACAGAATTAACCACTTTGGGAGCAGAAGCAGCAGGTCAAAGATACAGTTGGTGAGACCCATGAGGAGCTGTTCCTTGGATAGGATGAATCAGGTGGCTTCAGCCCCCTGCTTTTTGGACCATGCTCTGAAGATATGGGTAGGGGGTGCTGCCACCTTCTGGAGTAACTAGAGCAGGACAACACACCTTCAGTTCACTGCTACTGCTACTGCCTCCCTCCATTGCTTGACTATTACTTTAATCTAGACAGGACAGAAGAAAGCTGGGATTTTGCTGCATATGAAGCAGTAGCCAGAGGGGTAGAAGAGGAGTGGGGTTGGAGCACAGGGGTGCTAGAAAACATGTTTTAGAAAGGAAGAGTTGTGTAGCTAGATGAAGCACTTGTTTCATCACGTAATATGTAATGTTGTATTTTATTCATAAGATTTATATCTGACAGTTTCCACTTGTATAGGGTGACTAAGAAGCCTATAATAAAAGCAAGTGTAAAATGATATAAACAACATATATCGGCTCAGCAACTGCCCACAAGGATCTGGCTTAGGGTCTAGATTTGCATATGTTCAACATACTGATTTTGTGTTCAAATTTCAGGTTTCCAACATACTGCCTGTGCTCATCGGCCCAGTCCTGCTGAAATCTCACATTACTACTATGTCATTGTGGGTCTCTCTTAGCCTTTTAGTTACCTCGATCTCACACTGTGGTTACCATTTGCCTTTCCTGCCTTCATCAGAGTTCCATGATTTCCACCATCTCAAGTAATTGTATTTGTTACCTGCAGTTTTCCCTTTTTTCGCTATTGTGCATGTATGTGTGTGGGAGTGGGAAAGAGTGGTGGTGCACATGCACCTATCACAGTGTTTCTCAAACTGTAAGTTAGGCCCCTCTAGGTGGGTCATGTACCAATTTCAGGTGGATCTCCATCCATTTCAATTTTTTATTTCATTTGTTTAATGTGAAAGCACTTTTATATTTAAAAAGTACTTTAAAAGTTAGCCCAGCAACAAGGAAGATAAACTTATAGATCTGTGCATTTTAATCTGCATCAACTCCTGCAGCCAACAAACCCTTACAAGGGTTTCCCCACTCCTGTTGCAAAATAATAATTTCAGAGTAACCATAGGATTGGGTCGTGAGTCTGCACTCCTATCCTCTTTCCTGGGAGTAAGCCTCATTAACTATAATGGGACTTGTTTCTGAGTAGACAGGCACATGTCAACCTCTCTATTATTACACAGTGCACTCCCAACAAAGCACTGCCCCACGAGGACAGGGCTAGGAGGTTCACAGATGTCTACTCATTAGTAAGCCCCATTGTGTTCAATGGGACTTACTCCCAGGAAAGTGTCTAGGATTGCAGCCTATGTGAGAGATTCTGTGTGCAAGCGTAAGAGAGACTGCTTCTTTGTGTGAGACTGTATAGATTTATAAAAAACTGTGGGGGCACAATTCTATATATGTCTACTGAGATGTTATGGCCCATTAAGTTCAATGTGGCTTACTCACAGGAAAATGAGTACCGGTTTGCAACATAATTTTTGCTGTTTTACTCTGAATCCATTTTCTAATAATCCCAACCATGCAATTTGCCTTCTTCATGGCTTCCGCACATTTGGTTGACACCTACATTGAACTTTCCACTAGTACCTCTAAGATCTCTCTCCTGCCCATTAACCCATATGTGAAGTTGGAATTCCTTGCCCCAGTGTGCAAAACTTTACATTTACTTATGTTAAAACACAGCTGCCATTTTGTTGCCCATTCTTCCAGTATGGAGAGATCCCTTTGGATCTCATAATAGTCTCATAATAGTTTGGTGTTATCTGCAAACTTAGCTACCTTGCAGCTTAACTCTGTCTCTTGGTCATTTATGAACAGGTTGAAAAACACCAGTCCCAGGACAGACCCCTCAGGCACCCTACTTTACGCATCTTTCCATTGGAAAAAATGTCCCTTGACACCCATCCTCTTTGTCCTGGCTCTCAACCAGTTCCTGAGCCATGAGTGGACCTGCCTTCTAAATTCCCTGACTGTGGAGTTTGCTCAGAAGTCTTTGGTGAAGCTTCTGAGAAAACTAGTTTGGTCAAATGATCACTTTGCATTTTGACATCTGAATTTACATGAAACGAAGGTCCAAAGACTACTGATTAGATGTGAGGAAAATGGCTAGTCATGCTAATGTTTACCGTCTAACATGGTTTCTTTCCCTCCTCTTTATCCTTCACCTCCAGATTCAATCAATGCTACGGGGTCTTGGGGATACTGGACCATCTCCATGGAACAGACAAAGTATTCAGACAATCAAAAGCCTATGAGCGACACTTCGTCCTGTTGGGCTTTACACCCCTCTCAGAAAGCATCCCTGACTCACCAAATAAATCAGACTGAGTCTCCCTTTCCTGAAGGAAGCTATGTTCATCATCACAAGAATAAAAAATGATTATGCAAAATTTTATAATGAGTTTGTTCATTTGACATCAATGTAGCAATTTGCTAGTTTTCATTAACAGACTTGAACTTGGCCTATGCTATGCACTTTGAAAGGAGTTAAAAATGTACTCCTGTTTGAACAGCTCCATGATAGGTGTTGTCTTCCGCATCTATTGTTGGAGTTGAGAAACTACTATGATGACTACAAACATCAAATGTATATGCAGGCTCTGGTTTTGACTGTGCAGCAAAGAAGACTATAAGATTATACTTCATTATCAACAGGAGTTCTACTCTGGGACCCCCAGTGGATTTAAAAAAAAATCAGTGCTTACAATTTCAATGAGAAAACAGCTTTAAAGATCTACTTTCAGGTGTCTTGCTCTTCTCTTTTTACTCAAATGTACTGATATAGACACTACACCACATTCACAGTACAATCCTAACCCCTCATTAGGCCAGCATAAGTCTCAGCACAAGGCCCCTGCTGGCCAGGGACTGCTATAAAAGTGCCTTATGGCACTTCTGCACCACCTCAAAGGGGGGAGTGTTAAGCCAATGCACAGACATGTGCCAGTCTCCCCACACCACTGCAGGAAGAGGGAGATAGGTGAGTTGTGTGGATCTAAATTGGTTAGGATTGCACACTCAGCCACAAGATGTAGAGAATAATGGAATTTAATAGAATGAAACCGTATTTAACTGCAACAGTAGGAAATGGGATTTTGCTGGGGGTTTTTTGGTCTTGTTATGAGGCATTTAAAGGTGTCAAATCAGTGGATACTGAGAGATCCCACCTACAGGTTGAACTTTGCCAACCAACATTTGGTTACAGGAAAGCAGTGGTTCTCAATCTTCCAAATGCCATGATCCCTTTATAAGTTCCTCATGTTGTGGGGACCCCCAACCATAAAATTATTTTCGTTGCTACTGCTGCAGTGCTATGCACACTTTCCTGGGAGTAAATCTCATTGAACTCAATGGGAATGAATTCTGAGTACACATGCATAGAATTGGGCTCTAAGGCTGCAATCCTAAGGCTGCAACTCCCAGGCACTTTCTTGGGAGTAAGCCCCATTCACTATCATGGGACTGACTTCTGAGGAGACCTCCATAGGATTGGGATCTCAGGCAGCAGAGCCAACCACTGTTTCCTGGAAGTAGCCTCATTCAATATCATGGGACTGACTTCTGAGGAGACCTCCATAGGATTGGGATCTCAGGCAGCAGAGCCAGCCACTGGTTCCTAGGAGTAAGTCCCATTCACTATTATTGGACTGACTTTCAGGTAGACCCATTCTACTTTCAGGTAGACCCATTCTATTGGACTGACTTTCAGGTAGAGCCCATAGAATTGGGCTCTAAGGCTGCAATCCTAGCACTTTCCTGGGAGTAAGTCCCATTCACTATCATGGGACTGACTTCTGAGTAGACATGCATAGAACTGGGCTCTAAGGCTGCAGTCCTAGCACTTTCCTGGTTGTAAGTCCCATTCACTTATCATCAACAACATTGAGGGGGCTTACTTTTGAGTAGAGCATGAAGAGAAGGCACAATGGTCGGTGCACAAGTGGGGCACCCACCAGACAGCTCACCTGCCAGAGCTCTGGCGCCACACTCACACCACAGTGCGCTTAACACTCAGCCCACAGGCACACTGAGGATGGGGGGAGGAGGAGGAGGCTGCCGTCTGTGGTGAGTGTGTTGGGCACCTCCCACCCCCTCGGTCTCACACCATCTCAGACGCTCCTTCTGAGCCGCTTCTCAGTGGCTTCCAGCCATAGCAGCTCCAGCGTTTCTGTCAGGTCTTCCCACCTGGCCCCCTGCACCAGGGGTCTTGAGGTGACCCCCAGGAAAGCTCCATGTGACCCCCAAAGGGGTCCCAACCCCCACTTTGAAAAATGCTGCAGGAAAGGCTGACTAACTATTTTTGCATTACACAAAGGCAATTAGTTACTGTGGTAATAAGGCAACAATCTCTCCAGTTCTATGTGAAGTGGCTGCTGACTGCTCTGCAGGGAGTTCTTTGCAAATTGCAGGATGGAGTTGAAATAGGGGTGCCATATGTCCCAGAAAATCAGGACAGTCCCCATTTGGGGGGATTGCGTTCACATATGGCAAATTTCACAGGGAGTTCTGTCCTGGTTTTGTGGACGAGAAATATGGCAACCCTAAGATGAGAGCAATTATCACTTGGGGGAAGGGAGAGCAGAACAGAACCAAAAGTAAAATTCACAACCTTTTAAAACATAATTGCCCTCCAAGTTGCTCTGGGAAACAGGCCACCTTTAAGCAATTAATTGCTCCTTTAAGGGAAGCTTCTCTTTCAATTGAAAGAACCAAACTCAATCACTTAGAGAGAAAATCGCATTTAAATAATTTGTATATAATCAGGCTACACCTGTATATATTTCCATCACTCAGTCTTAGAAGAATCCAGTTACTATTGCAGAGAATTTCAGATTTTGGCATGCTAGAAATTTACCAAGACTGATAACCATGAGCAATGGCTTTTTGGCAGATTTTATATGAAACTGGAAATAATGGAAACCATTAACATTATTTAGCCTGTTGTGATTAGTACTTAATATGTTCCTTTAATCTTTATTTTTGACTGAAACAGGATCAACAACTTTGTCAAAGAATTCATTGCCCATAACAGGCAGGAGTGCAAATCTGGCTAGGGATTTTGCAGCAATGTTCCAGTGCAGAGGTGGGCCCAGCCTGGCCCAACATCTGGTTTGCTGGAAGTGGGCAGGCCAGGCTGGGGTCAGGGGGGCCGGGGAGGGCATGCCACCCACCCCAGCACGCTGTGGGTGCAAGTGGGCGGGGCGAGGGGTGGGTCCCAACCTCTGCACACTGCACATGTGCCAACCCCAGCGCACGCACAGTGCATCCCCTCCAGCAGGTTTTCCAGCCCCCCCCCCCTTAGCTAGCGGATCGCTAGCGGTGGGGGGCAAGTCACATCCGGTTCGGGCGATCTGGCCCGAACCAGCTTGGGCCCACCACTGTTCTAGTGCCTTAGTCAGAAATTGAGCATGGCAACTACTGAGCATGCACTAAATTGAAGCTGATGTGTTAACCTCTTTAACGTATCCCTCCTTAGCCTTGCTAAGAGTCAGCACCAGCTGGTTCTTCTGCACAGTACGAAGTAGCCTTGAACATAGGAGTTAGTAGGCCTAGCCCTGATCACAAATAAGTTTTCAAACACATTCAGTTCTCCTATTCCATCGGTCTTTTGAACTTCTTTCATCCTCAGAGGACATGATGGTATGGGATGATAAAGCAGTCACCAGAGCCTTTACTTTGGAAAAACTAGGAATACCTTACCTGGGAATGTCCTATTCTTGGTAGAAGGAAAAGAAGGCATTCTAGAACAGTGGGGGGTTGCCCGGAAGGATACCCTCTCTGCCGCCTGTATTGGTGACTGTGTCTGTATGGGAGACCATCCCTTGATCTCAGCTCAGGGCATCTTAATACAGGAACTTTAATGAGGAGGAAACACGTTACAAGGAAACAACATGTGAGCGGGATCTTGGAGTTGCCATGGATCACAAACTGAACCTGAGTCAGCAGTGAGATGTGTCTGCAAAGAAGGGAAATGCCATTTTAGGCTGCATTAAGAGGACTGTAGCTTCCAAGTCGCAAGAAGTTATAGTTCCTCTTTATTCTGCATTGGTTAGACCTCCCCTTGAGTACTGTGTTCAGTTCTGGGCACCTCATTTTAAAAGATGCAGCCAAACTGGAGCAAGTCCAGAGGAGAGCCACAAGAACGATCAGTGGGATGGAAGGGAAGCCCTTTGAGGAAAGATTGGGGGAACTTGGGATGTTCAGCCTGGAGGAGACATGATTGCCCTCTTCAGATACCTGAAGGGCTGTCATGTGGAGGAAGGAGCTCATTTGTTCATAGCTGCTTCTGAAAGCAGAAGCAATGGGTAAGCAAAGAAGTAATGGGTACAAACTGCAAGAAAGGAGATTCCGGTTGGATATCCGGAAAAATTTCCTGACGGTGAGGGCGGTTCGGCAGTGGAACAGATTGCCAAGGGAGGTGCTGGACTCTCCCTCACTGGGGATCTTCAAACAGAGGCTCAAAGAGCACCTGTTGGGGATGCTCTAAGAGGATTTCCTGCTGCAGGCAGGGGGTTGGACTAGATGACCTCCCTTCCAACTCTAGGATTCCATGATTCTAAGTAGCAACAGGCAGAACAGATAACAGCAGAACATTGTAAACACTAGAATAGACAAACAGGAAAAAAACATAGGAAGGACCCGCCCTTCGCCCCGCCCAACTACACCGCGCTGGGGTAGATGGTGTGCCCTCCCCGGCCCCGCCCCTGACCCCAGTCCCACCCCGCCCACTTCCGGCAAGCCAGTTGTTGGGCCAGGCTGGGCCCACCACTGACCGATGTGGAAAAATTTAACCCTTAAAGGGCTGAAAATGGGTGCAATGTGTTTTTGTCCTATACTTAACATGGAAGATTGACCAACATCCAGCCAATTTGGTGCTTAGTGGCCTAGGGAGGATGTTGTTCGGAGGAAGAGGTTGCACCGGGGAGGATGCTGCACATGGAGGGTTGTGCATGGGAAGATGCACTTGGGGAGATGATGCACATGGGATTGATGCATATGAGGTGGTTGAGGAGCATAGAGATGATGCGCATGGAGAGATGATGTGCATGGGGATGTTGCGCATGGAGGATGCTATGCATGGGGATTGATGAGAAGGGGGGTTGATGAGAAGGGGGATGCTGCGCATAGGGGTTTGATGTGCATAGGGGGTTGATGTGCATGTGGAAATATTGTGCATGTGGAAATGTGCATGGGGGGTTGATGTGCATGGGGTGGATGTGCACTGGGGGGGAAGCCGTACGGGAGAATTTTACTCCCGCAATGTGGGTACACTTTTCGCTAGCGCCTAATAAAGATATTAGGTGTCGCTCAGGGACTGCTGCTTGTGAGAGATCTTTGCCTTGAACGCATCAGTAATGACCATTTTCACCCTCCTAGACAGAGTGGAAACAGATGCTCTCTTCCCCTCGGAGTGCTCCCCGAACAGAACAGGGACTCCAACTTCCTAGTATCTTTGGTGCTATCTCTATAGTACTGGAGTACCCTGCACACATCCCAGGAGTGCCAGACCTGTTCCTTAGCAGAGGTTAAGTAAAACTAGCTCCTAGGACCTATGAAAAATGGACTTCATCTTGGGCATAATGATGGATCTGGTCTTAACACCTTGTCATCATAGAAGATGCAGTGGTTTGTGTTGACTGACAGCAAGCCTACCTGATACCCTCCTTGCTGATATTATAGCAATCAGGAAAATGGCTTTAGTGGCAAGCTTCTTCGTGGATACTTTGGCTAATGGTTCAAATGGACTTCCCATGAAGGCTCGGACTACTAACAGCAGGTCCCAGGTGGGTTAAGTAGGGCCACCCTTTCAGGAAGCATTTGGTGGGAAGGTGGGATAAATGGAGCCACACTTTCTAGAGCCTATGAAATCAGGAGAGCAGGAGCTCCCCATAGAATGACCTGCACTAGAGTGAGGCAGGGTGATCTCTGAGAAAATCCATTTGTCTGTCCTGCCTCTGGTGGGGAAGGGGCAACCCATGCAGTAGAGTGCCCTCCCTCCATCCGACAGAGAAATAGTGGGTTTCTCCAGTTAGGGAGATATACTCCATAAGTCAGCTTTTGCGAGGGAAGAGTGTGGGCAGTAATGCAATTCCCAGGATTGTGTCGCTGATGGAGATGGAGATGAAGTTGCAATGCTTTCACTTACTTGCAGTTGCTGTGGGCTGCAGTAGGCTCCGGGGGGTGCCAAGTGCCCTTTGCAGCCATCCACAGGGTTCCCCAAAGTTTGGAAACTTACAAATGGAGAAAAATGGAAAATGAAGTGCTTGGTGATAGTTCTGTTTTTACAAGCCTAGGGGAGTCCCATCAAGTCCTGTGCAGTGCTACCTCCAGCGCCTGGAGCTTGCAGTAGCCTGCATTGGGTGCAGCAACCTCCCTTAGCAATCGATCCTGTAGATCACATCACTACCCTTGCCCCTTATGGGGACAGGGGGATCTTTACACAAACTGGGGTGTTGTGAACTCCCAATTGAATACAGCGGGTAGTTGATTCTTTTGTATAACTCATCTGGGCTGATCTCATTTGGGCCTAGTAGACACTCTTTCAAGTGGGTGTTCCTCTTTTATGTAGTAGGGGACGAATACCTAACCCTCCGCGCCCCAGGAATGTCTTATATAATGGCTTCTGCTTGGTGTACTTTTGTATCTTTTAAGCTTTGGGATATGGACATTATCTTTGTAATTTCATTACTTTGAGAACTTTTTGTTGAAAAACAATATATAAAGTTGACTGAGGTTAAATAGCTTTGCTATTTTAGATTTTTCATTTAGATGAAATATTTAGATTTCAAAGGCTTGCATGACAGAATGTTTCTCCCCATACATAAATGACTGAAACATTTAAAATTTAAAATATTGGGGATGCTAGAACCTCATCTTCCTAATTTTCTACGTGCTGAATTATGGTGTTCAGTGCATTGGGTGCATTTAAAAAAATTTATCAAGCAACTACCCCTACAACATGAAGCATCAGACACAGCTGACCACCTCATTTGTGAGAGATCTCAGAGTAGACTTGCTTATTAAAACACTGGAAAGAATCTTGAAGATTGTGGAACAAAACACCCCACAATACAAAGCTGCAGTTGTGTCTAGCCCCATCTCTACCACCATTGTATTCTGTTTACACTTACCTGCGTTAACATGCAATGCATTTCCTAGTTTCACAGTTTCATATTTGACTGTGTTATGTTGGAAATAGCTTTGGAGTACACATGAAAGAAAGTCTAGACAGAACTGTCTTTTGAAGTTTTTATTTTTATACATTTTTTGTATTAAAAAGGAAAAAGCATAATTACCACAAGTTACAAAGGACTAAAGCACTACTAGAATAATGAGTCACATCAGCCTAGAAAGCAGATACTCTGAATAATATTACTGTTTATAATACAGGCTCTCATTCAAGTATTTTACATTTTTTTCCTTTCTTCCCCCCCCTCCCCCAAATGTGATGATGATCCTAGCACATGGGTTCAGAATTACGTACTATTAACAGGAGATGGGATTGTGTATGGTTGGCCATATTGACAAGATAATTTCCTCCCAGGTGATATGGTAACAGTTTTTAAGGTTTACCTCAAGAATAAATACAGCTGAAAATGATTGCAACACTTCTGGGGTCATTTTACTCTACCAAAAGGAACAAAGTTGGAGCATACGCACACGCATACACTCACCCTCAATCCGATCAGGGCAAGAAGGCATCCCAAACAAACCAATGTTCTTTCCCTACTGTGACCAAGTTGCCAGACATCCATACAGAACAATCACTGCATCTTTTGCAGATTGCGTATCCAAAACTTTTTATAGCAGCTCATGACAGACTTCACGCTAAATGGAACTCCAACCCTCACATTTAAAGCTCAGCGCTGACTTCTGAGTCACAGTTTCACAGGCTGGATATCCCCATCCCAACCATCATGTTAGTGCACTACTGCAGGGGCAAAAATTAACAGGAGGAGGATTCAGTCATTCTTGATCTACAGCCACACAATGCTACTACAGCAGGATGGCTCTGATGGACAAATTTCTGCCAAGGACATTAAGATCCCTAGGCCCAGGGATGTCATAGGCCCAAAGAACTTTGCTGTACCAACATTTTATATACTGAAAGGAAAGATGAATAGATGTAGGATCAACTAAGGAAACAAATAAAGGAAGGCCACAGAAGGCCATCAGACTTGGAAAAACAAAGTCTGTAAAACCACATACTAATGGTTTTAAGCCTTTCCATGCTTCCAGCAATAAGGTGTCCTCATCACAGACACAGCGGTCCTATGTTCAAGTGTCTTCAGAAAGTGAAAATGTAAACTAACAGAAATGTTATCCTTATAATTTTATTTTTTAAAAAACACTTTGTCCAAACCCATGTTGCTGAGATGAAGTTTCCCACCCCCCCAATAAAACCACTCATATATGAAATTAATTTAAAAAAACTGAGGCATTTAATAAAGCTACCCATCCCACTAAAAACCTAGCTTTTTATTTTAAAGTATTGACAAATCCAAGTTTTAGAAGAGGATCCACAAGGAGCAGTAACAGAGCACAGCAGAGTTTGGTGCATTAACAGATTGTTTTTGCTTAACCAAAAGAAAAATGGAGGAAGGCATGAATAACATCTCCCATCCCATGACATTTCTTTATGGCAAAGTACTTCAGGTTACTGTGCCATGTGTTAACAGTACAGTCAGCCAATCAGAAGCAAGACAGGCAAGTGCAGAGCCTTGACAAATGCCACAATTGCAGATAAAGCAGAGGTGAGAGAAGAAGCAGGAGGGGGCAAAAAGGGTTTGGACAGACAGAGCACCAACACTTAGTAATAATAAAGGTCACTTACTTCACTGTCAAATCCTAAACCAAATTTGGGCCCCTCATCAAGGTCTGCCTACAAGGAGGTAAGAAAACCAGCTATCTGGGATTAAATATACTTTTTAGACGTTTTGTTTAAGATAGGCAAAACTAGGCAAATTCCCAGGGTGATGTACCCACTATCTGCTTTGACAGTAGTTTGTAGACACAAGGCAATAGCAGATGGTTCCCCAAGCACAACACACTAAGGAACTCTGATGGTACAACCACTATAGCATTAGAGACCAAATTATGTAGAACCGGGTCCATCTGAGAATAAGATACAAACTGAAATAACAGTTACAATGTAGGGGGTCCCTTTCAGTTTTCAAAGATCCATCTTCTCTGCTGGGAAAACTTTAGCCACAAGCCATCTTCTCCCCACTCCCTTTTTATACATAACAAAAGATGGATGGGGAGAAAGAGACTGGCTGTACCATGGTAAACATTCACTACAAAACTGCTCCTGGTACACAGCAACTGTACACCCCACAGCTATAGGTCAGTGCCATGGTCATGACCTTCTTAAGGCACTGGATACACATGACAGATATGTTGGCAAATATATCACTGCCATCTCTTCTGCGTGTTCTTCTGCAGCACCATAAAGTTTTCTTGCATCTTAAGTTATTCAGCAGAGATAAGCAATATATCACCCAGGGCCCTTATGAGAAACAGACACGTCACTTCTAGCCCAATATTTAAGGGATTAACAACCATTAGTGTGGGGCTTCCATCACTATTTCTTTCCTCAGAAAAAACCTTACAAAGAGGTTTGCTGTTTGTCTCACAATTGATCAAGCCTGAGCACTTGCTTCTGAATTGTCACAATGCCTAAGGAGCACTGGTTACATTATTTCATGTTGTGGCAAATATACAAGGTTAGTGTTCCAGATCATTTTTGCCTCTACAAACTGAACTCTAGTCAAGTCTAAAAAGCAGCTTAGTTTTAGCATGTAAAACTAGATAAATCAAAAGCCAGCAGTGAAGTTCAGACTGTCAGTTCCATGTGAGGTTGGTTCTACTGTTACAATGCATCCAGGAAGATCACAGTGAGGTACTGTCATGCCCAATTGGAACAGTGGAATGCTTGCTTTTATTTCTCATGCCTTTTTAATGGTATACAATGATAGGCTAAAGGCTTGATGTAACAAAGGATCACAACTGACATAGCAAAAACGTTAAACAAAAATTAGTCATAGGCTGTGTTTTAACTGTATGGCCACCCTCTGTAACTAACTCCCACTAATAACATGCTCAACACAGCTAGAAATGAAACATTAGCTTGACAAAACAGATCCTAGGCAATAAATGCCTATCTCCTCAATCAGCTACACCTGTAGTACCATCACATTCTCTGCACCAATACAGTCAAATATTTTCTCTCAACTGCTAACTGCAGAGCATTAAGGACCTTTTACTGACATGGCCACCGTCTTTGCAGCATGTTATCAAAGATCTGGAAATCATGTCTGGCACATAAAACACAGACCAAAGGTATCCCTTCTCCCCCAACATTGTTTCAGATCCAAAATAACAATTGCTTCTGTTTGAGCATGGGGTTTTTTCTGCCCACTCCTCCAGAAGTTGCTCTATACCTCTCCCAAAAGCTCTCCCTCCTGGAGGTTGTGGGACCTCTAGAATAGCTTTCCAAGAGGTATAAGGCATGCAAACTACAGGAGGAATTGGTGAGCTCCCCCTTTCCCCCACATGCACGAAAGTGTCTTCCTCTTGCATGGAAGGGAGGGGAGATGGATGTTTAGAGCCAGGCCATGGTGGTTAGAATGCCAGTAGAAATGCTTCTTTTCTGCAACCACAGTTGCACCCTTTTTCAGAGTTGTGACAAGCTTTGGGTGGTACAATGACCAAGTAATGCCAGTTTTTTCCTTTCTCCACTGAATTTTCCAACTTGCAGAGCAGGGACCAATATGCTAAGGAGATAACAAAACACAGGACACAACAAAGCAGGTTGTCAGATACAAGATGCTGGTATGCATATGCCTCCATCTTGTCTGATGTTCACTCCTACAGCTCTAGTACCAGCTGCTTTTAAGATGTTAAGAGCCATGTGAGCACAAACTGAACAGTTTTGGACTTGGCTCCAGAAGTTAACCCGAAATACAGCCCAAGTCAAGCGCGGTGCTCTGTATAAAAGTCCTACAACAGAGGGAGGAGAGAGGACAAGATTCCAAATACATGAAGTGATCTTGAGATGCAAAACAGTCAAGGTCTCTGTAGCAAGGGAAGAGTCTAAACAGCTATGTCCTCCTTGGCTACATGGTCAACCCAGGGAAGGAAGGCAGGCTAGCATGCCAGTCTTTAAAAGCGCCTACAGAAAAGAAATCCCACATAGCAAAGCTAACACTCAGCAAGCCGCCTCTGATTTGGAAGCCACCACAAAAAATCCCACCTTTTGTTTGCTTTAAAGCTGATTTCAGTGTGTATACATTCTTCAACCACATATGTTAAAAAGCAAAGAAGTGCCCTGTGGATCCTCTCTGTGCAAGTTACCCATTCTTGGCACATCTGCCTGCCTGCCCTAGGGGTGGAAGAGTTCATGAGAGGAACAGGTTGGTTCGTGGCCTGTCCTGGTGGGAGAGGGAGGAAAATGGCAGTGCACCTGGAGGTCTGAATGAGGCAATAGCGTGTGCAGTTGCTGTTTCAGGAAGGGCACTAACAGTTGATACATGTAAATTGGCATCAACTACACAATAGCAAAAGTCTGATTGAAGTGCCCCACGGTACCCCCTCCATTAGAAGGAAACTATCCATGTAGTTTGAACCAACATTCACTTTAGATGTTAACAGTCTATTTCCAGGGTCAGCGTGAACCTCAGCTGGGTCAGAGGGGATATCACCAGCTATTTGCAGACAGGAGTCACTGGTCAGGGAAACAGCAGAGACCAACATGGCCCCAAGTCCCAAGAAGATGCCATGCTCCAGACTTGCTCAGAGAAGTCAGGGATGCCTCCAAGTTCCCAACTCCACAATAAGGCAACTCATTATTTTCAAGGAAGGAAGCAAAGAAACAAGACTTTTTTTAAGAAGTTTTTTTGTGATTTTTGTTTTGTAAGGGAAAGCTCTTTCAAGCAAAGTCTCATCTCATCATTCCTATGTGCAGGGAGACACTGTGCGAGTTTATGTTCTGCCCTTCACAAAAGGAACCGGGCAAGCCCAAAGCGAGGTGGGTCCATGTTCGACCAGGGTCCTTTGGTTGACTTCCAGTAGTCAGTCTATGATGGAAAGGGTGAGCAGCATGGAAGGGGAGCCGAAAGAGAAGTGATACTGGTGACGGTGGCAAAGGACTCCTTGTATATTGTCGTATCTGGAATGGGAGGTGCCTGCTGGGCTTGGTTTCCAAATGGAACCATCTGTTCCGCCCACCCTCTCCAGGTTTCTAAGTGAGCTGCATAGTTGATCAGTGTCCAGAGGAAAGACAGGGAGCTGGATCACGTGGCTGCATGATGCAGAGAATTGTTTTGGTTTATCCAAACAGAACTTCTATCAATAATTTAAAACTTGATATATATATATAATATATATATATTTATATATATATAAATCTCCCCCTTCCCAACCCTACCCCTGAAAGGCGCTAAAACATGAAAATGTGAGGATCTGGCTCCAATCAATGACTTAATCACAGCGAGAAAAAGGATGCTTTCAACTTGGATCTCCTTGTTTTTCCAGTCAACAAGAGAGATTGTGTGCGTTGTAGTCCCCACATCTCGCAAGAAGCCTGGTCTTGGTTGCCCACATTCCAACTCCCTTTGTGTCCCTGCCTCCTTTCCATTAGAAGTTCTGGTATGTCTACTTCCCCGTTGTTTGAGTTTCCACAGTCGCTGTGGAAACTGCATGTGGCTGGCTCAGGTTTTTGGCATCCTCCTGCACAGGCTGGCTAGATGAGGTGGGGACTTGGCTGGATGAGACAAAGACTTGATTGGATGGGGTCTGGCTGACTGGTTTGCTGGAAGACTGGGATGGGTAGCGCTTTCTTCCATCTACACCTGATGTTGATGGATATCTCTTGTGGCCACTTTCTTCCCCAATAGGAGGCTAAAAAAGAAGAAGAATCAACTGAATTATATGGCACTTTTACAAGCAACATTTCCTGTGGCACATCCAGCTTTTTTTTAGCTGTGGTTTTTTATAATTAGACCCCATCATCACCCACCCAGTGTTTTTAACCTTGAACTGCTGGATGTGTCAGTAAATTATACTTTATAAAATATTTAGAATATGAGAAGAACATATCCATAGATTTACTTATCCATGGATTGGGTATGCACCCTCTCCCCTGCACGTCTCTTCACCTCCAGAGAGTCCTCCAAGCCCAAAAGTAAAAAAACAAACTTCTGGTTTCTCTGACATTTTAGATGCCTTATGGTGAATTGCAAGACCCAGAAAAGACCTCTGAGCCCCAGCAGGGCTCAGAGGACTGCACCCTCTCTCCGCAGAGGCAAGGGGAGCAGAGCAGAGCTCCCCTCACATCTGGAGGGTAGGGGGCATTCCATGGTATCCTTCATTTCAGTTAACTGCAATGGATTCCAGAATGGGAATTCCCACAGATACCAGGGCATGCCTTTATATTATAGCTCTAATAGCCCTCTAAACCTTTCATATTTTCCAACTGGATCAAGCAAAAGAGGAAATGAAATGCCAAAGAATTTTTTTTTTTTGAGAAAGTTGACTGGGAGAGAAGCTAAGATAGGCTTAGCTATACAAGATGGAAACCTGGTGATGGATTCCACTTATCTACACAGAAATTAATTTGAAATCAATAGCCAAAACTGCCTCTTCTAATTATTTACTATACACACTTTCAAAAATATCAGTACACAAAATGAAAACCACACCCTCTTTTCTTCAACCTGCAAGTCAGGTTATAAAGCAAATACTTCCATCACTATGAACACAATTTATGCTCGATGGAGCATTGTTGCTGTTCTTATCTATGGATGTCTTACAATGCCAATAAAGGGTTTTTATTATTATTATCATCATCCTAACCATGTCTACTCAAAAGAAAGCCCCACTGTGTTCAATGGGTCTTACTCCCAGGAAAGTGTCTTTAGGATTGCCACATTTGTTGTTCTACCCAACTTTAAGCTATTGCTCATTTTATCTCGTTCTATCAAAATCTATTGGGTGAGAGGGGAAAACAATCTCAAAATGGTTATTTTAAGTTTAGTAAAGAAAAGTTCATGTCAATTAAAATATATGCACTGAAGAAGTGCTATAGAAATTATTAAGCCTATCCAATCCAGCATCTTTTTTCCTACAGGGGCCAAATCAGATGCCTCCAGGAAGCCCTTAAGAATTATATTATTATTCCCAGTAATTGGCATTCAGCTACTTATTTCCTCTGAATGTGGAAGCTTAATGCTATTCTGTAGACATACTGTACTTGGAGCTCACTCTAAAGCAGTGGTACTCGAGCACTTCAGCCAGGGACCTCCTTCTGAGAATGACAATCTGTCCAGGACACCCCACCCCCCTCTTGGAAATGATGTCATGGCTGGAAGTGACATTAAAGGTGCTCAGCTCCGGATTCCAAGATGGCTGCACCCAGTTTTTTGCAACTCCCCTAAAATGAAGTTGCAAGCCCCCGAGGGGGTCCAAACCTAACCCCCACTTTGAAGACTGCTGCTTAAAGAGTTGCATTTCATAAGAAGTGTTACTGTTAAAATTGCATCTCTCACTATATACTTGTTTGCAAAGATGCTTTTCCTATTCTAACGATTTGATGAACATCATCTGCTTTTGTAGAAGTTATGTCAAAAACAACCTCATTCATTAACGGCTCTAAGATGCTTGCTGTACAATATTCATACAGAATACCCAATACTACAGATGGATTCTAAGCTTATAATTTCATTTCACTCCACAAGTTCTATAAGACTCATCTACCTTTGCAAGACCACAGCTGGGAGAGGGTTGTCTTCCCAAAGGACTCTTTTCAAGTCCTCTTATCTTGGACTTGGGAGAGATTGGGAGAAAACAGCCCACTCTGATAGGCTCCCAGCTGTGTTAGGTTGTGGGGAGAAGATTGTGATATGACTTTTTAACAAACAAGATATTTATCCAAGCAGAAAGGCTACTGGAACATGCCCCAATAACCCATATTGGCCTGACATCCTCAGCAAGAGACAAACACAATCTGCTCAGGAAGGCTTTAGTATTTTCAGAGATTTTTAAACCAAACCACTCACAGGCCACTGACTAAAGATAAACTTTAAATGGATGTAAATTATAGTATAGGGCTATAGCAATGGTGGGCTTCAGGGGGTTCTCACAGGTTCTACAGAACCCCTTGCTAATGAGCACCTGGTTCTCAGAATGGGTTACTAATGGGACACAGAACATGTTCTTAATTTAGGTTATTAAGACATAGAACCTGTTGTTAATTTATTTGAATCCCACCACTGGATATACGTGTCTTCTCCTTCCATTTATCTGTAATCTCTCACCCGTGCCACTGGGTGGTGCTGGTGTTTCAGCTTTAATTTGGTTTGTTAATCTAGACCAGGGCAACCAGTCCTCATATACTATCTGTCACAAAAGTCTGTTAAAAACTGCGGACAAAAGAGAAAACCATGACTTCTACTCACATCTACTCTGAAGTCTTCAAGACGTCGGAATTTGCTGAGGTATTCTTGCAGTTTGCAATCTATGTCCAAGTTTTTGGCTTTGGAATATTTTAAAAAGGCCCAAAACTTCTCAAGGCCATAAAGCTGCCCTATTATGACAGACAAAGAAGAGTTAATCCTTCCCAAAGAATCACTGAGTAGCAGCAACACCCCAAAAAAGGCAAAGACACAGAAATTAGGTTCAGTGTAAATGTTACCTTATTTACACTGCCCTCACGAAAGTCCCAATTTCATATGCATGCTGATGTGGTTTGAACAGATTGTGACCAATCCAGAAATATTTTGGTGTTAAGATGGACAGCTCAATGAAAACATGTAGCGGTTATGAAAAAGGGATGCTAGGAAATAGACTGAAAATAGATCTGCCAGCATACAGATGCCTTTATACAATTCTATGGTGCAGTCACATTTGCAAGTGTGCCTACCACACAGCATTTAACGAAAGATATCATAGAGCAAAGTATAAAACATCAATCAAAATTATTATGAGCAACATCACTACAAGGAAAGGCTAAAGTGTATAAAGTTTTTGTTTAGAAAAAAAATGAAAATTTGGGGAAGGGAGCAATGTGTCTCTTGCTCTTTATACTAGAATCTAGAAATATGATCAAATTGTCAGGACATTTAAGTTATACAAAATAAAGCACTTTGACCAAATTCTGGATACAACACATATTGCAATAGAATCAGTGTGTTCCTTGAACACAGACTCACAATTTTTTCATTCAAAGGTAACTACTACTCTTAACTGCCACCCAAGCCAGCCCTGAAACAGCCACCAGAGGACATTATCCGTAATCGCCACCTACCAGCTTCATAGTCCTTTATAGTTTCTTCTTGGAAATCCTTAAATATATCAGGCCGGAACTTCTTCTCTAGTCCATAGCTATAGTATCTGAAAAGGCACTCCAGTCCATATCTGCAAGGACATGACACTAACATGATCATTATTTGTTCAAAGCTATATTGTGCCATTGATCACATGGACATACATGGACCTATGCTTCTCCAACAGGCAACCAGAGAGGGGAGAGAACTGTCTTGAAGCCACAGCTGGCAACAAAAGCAGCAACCCACAAATCTCCATAAATTAGAAAATCTTCACCAATTATTGTATTTTTTTGTGTACAAGGTGCGCATGGCAGGTGTATGTAATCCACAACAATTCTAATTTGTCCGAGTAATCTGTGAGTTGGGAACCACTGTCCTAAAGAAATACATGCAGCCAAATTTTGCTGACTGAAGGGCAACTGCATCTGCACCTCTCAATTAATTGCCCAATTGTCTTCCAAACTTAGAACGCCAAGTCATGTAGGCCAAAGCTGCTGCTAAAAACCTATGCTAGAGCTCAGTGGCTATAACTTGATAAAACAAAGCTCAGACATTTCTAGGAAACCCGACTGGAAGATCATAATCCACCAGGGATCATTCTTCTCTTTGCTTTTCTACCATCTCTGGGTATTACAGTTTTATTCATTACCTATATCACAGATCTTTTCCCCTCACCATGCCCTCCCACACTACACTGCAGCGCTGCAATCAAATTCTGATGAACTAATTTCATGTTTAAAAGCCCAGAAGTTACTACATATTCAGTCAGACCCAATTTAATTTCCATCCCCTTTCTTTGTTTTTGAAATGCAAAATCACTTAGCAATGGTGTGATGGAGATACAAGTACCTACCTGTACCCTTCTTTTGCATCTTCCAAGGCTAGCTGCTTGAACTCCTCATACATTTTCTTGTTAAAGTGATCGCGAAGGAAGAATGACCAGAACCTGAAGAGCGTATTCATCTCCTGGGACTGACCAATGCCTAGTCGCTTTCGCTCTATTTAATGTTTAAAAAAAAGAGCAGACCATAAGAACCGAGTGGAATTCTCCCAAAAGGTACTTGCTGCATCACAAGGTCCAGGCTCTCTTGCAGCAGACCAACAAAAATATCTGTTTCAATCCTGAAGGGGAAAACAATAAGCACCTTTCCTTGCCTCTATTTTATCAAAAAATTACCTTCTATAAAATCACCTAACCAGCAGTTCCCAAACTGCACATAGACTCCTGGGCATCACAGCAAATTAGGGGTGGTGTGGCATTTTGCTCCAGACATTCTGGCTGCATTTCCAAGACTAGGCCCTACAGTGATGGGCACTGTAAAAAAATTACTGACACTAATGTTACTGTGATAAATTTGGTAACCTCTGACCTAACATATTCAATAGCCCACTGCATGCTCAACAGCTCTTCATATTAAAATCAAGGAAACAACAGACCCAAGAAATTCAAAACAATTCAGGTGGTCAAACCTAGGTTGCAATAGTCCGTGTTTAGCTGTTCTCAAGATGATCTACTGCTAGAAGTCTATTGAGAGAGCTAGTGCGGTAGTGATAGAGTTGCAGATCAGAACTTCATGACAGAATTTGAACCAGAGAACTAATGAATGTTAGGCATTTGAAAAGCCACCGCTCTTCATAGATTCAATGCAATATTACAGAATTATATAATTATGGTGAGGGCAGTTTGGCAGTGGAACAGATTGCCAAGGGAGGTGGTGGACTCTCCCTCACTGGGGATCTTCAAGCAGAGGCTCGACAAGCACCTGTCGGAGATGCTTGAGGAGGATTTCCTGCTACAGGCAGGGGGTTGGACTAGATGACCTACTGGGTCCTTCCATCTCTAGGATTCTATGATTCTACTGCAATATTCCCTTCATTCAGTTCTAAGGATAACACCAACACAATACAGGTGAAGTATTTTCCATGTTCTGAAAGCACTACATAAAGCACTGCATGATGTGAATCATTACTATTCTAGTGCAAGAAACATACAGTCCAACATAAAGTGGCTTCTGGGTTCAGCACATATTAGACCAGTATCAAGGTCTGCATTAAAGCTGAGAATGTGACTTCCATTGCTTTATTTACAACTTACCATTAAGGCAGCGCCGGCGATACTTGTGGTAGACATGTTGTGTGAATCCATTCTCCTTGAGGAGTTCGTGGGAGGGGTGCTGAAACTTGGGTAACGACTGGGGGGTGCACCCATAGCTGCCAATGGCTGGGGTGCCTTCTGAGGGGCTGGAACTGAGCAAGGTGAAACTGTCAGTGAAGACTGCTAAACAATGATTGCATTACTCTGAAAAAACAGGTCTTTCAAAAGATCATGAAAAGAAGCAATGTAATAGATTGAGTCAGCCTCTAGAACCAATGAATCACCTTCATTACTTGGTTTTTCAGCCTCATTGGTAAGATATTCTGATCAACTCCTTGTCTTCTGGTACCTACCTGATGGATGTAGTTCGAGGCCTATGTTCTCGGGAATCCATCACCCAACCAACGTGACATTCCATTGGAGGATTTGAACTGTGCCGTGTCTTCCTCTTTCGGGGTGTCTACAATAAAGCAGGGTCTCAGGTGACATTTCTTTATCTTATTCTTAAGGTCACCCACAATCCCCAAGTCAGCACTGACAAGAAAATAAAAATACCCACTTGACCATCATTGCATGCTTCTATAAAAAGGGCAAGCCTCTGGTATGCAATCTTACCTTGGAATCTATTAACCTTCCCTCCTTAACCACAGGATAAAACCGGGGTGTCAGGGTTGGGTCTTTCAGCTGAGGTGTACGAGGAGTCCGGGGGGTTCTGGCATTGCGATAGTTGGGAGATTCTGGCACAGTTGTTGGCAGAGAACGGGCAATCGCTGAAGGCTCCGGAACACCAAAAAGCTTATTTGCCAGAGCATCTGTAGGAACTACAATGAGAAAACAGTGTTAACTCAAACCCTAAATTATTTTGCTTGCAGTGTCACCCGGAGAAACTATTCTTTATCCACGCTAGTTACCCATCCTCAAGGGAAAGAACAGCGCAAATGTTTCATCAGATTACTTTTTATAATACAGTAAAGAAATAAAATGAAATAAGGACTGACATGTATGCAAGGCAGAATCATTGTGGCTTCTAGAATTAGCAAAAGGGAAAAAGTAGCAGGGGTGGTAGAAGCAAAAATGGAAATGCAGGCTGAATTAATCAGGTGGACAAGTTTCTCTCTAATGCAGTGTTTCTCAAACTGTGGACTGGAGCTGGGACTCACAAGTTATGTTGCAAGCCTATTTCAGGTGTGTCCCAATTCATTCCAATATTTAATTTTTAATTTATTAGACTTGATGCTATGATGGTATGTGACCTGCATTTGCAAAAATACTACAGATTTGCATTTTTAACAGGCTACAATGTATATACTTTTTAAACAAATGATGGGACTTATTCTTGGGTTATATGTGAGTAAGATTACTGCCTAGGATTGTTAATTTTCTGGCCTGAGAATGGCACTTCCAGTTATTACATCACCTGCAGTGGGTGCCAAAAGATTCTCATTCAAAGAGTGGGTCTAAAAGTTTGAGAAACACTGTCCTAATTAATCTTGAAAAGTTGAAGAAACAACCAGCATGTCCCAGTAGATATGGCCTTCTACCTTGCTGGAACCTAGGTGGTCCAGGAGGAACTTCCTGATTTGGATCAACAGGGGGCTCTGGTGTCAGAGTGTCAAACTGCTCTCGGCTGATCATGTTCACCTTCTTGAAGTTCTCAACTTCTTGCTGTATTTGAAGAGTTAACAAAACATATGTGATCAGCACTAGTAGGTTAAACCAGTAGAACAATGAAGATTAGTAGCAGCCATCAAAAAATTATGGCTTAAGCCAGTGATTTTCAACCTTTTTCATCTTACAGCACACTTAACTCAGCACTGAAATTGTCAAGCCACACCATCAATTGTTTTCACCAATGACAAGGCACACCAGACTATTCAAATCCTCTAATTTCCCTATAAATGGATGTGAATCCTCAAATTCCCATGGCACACCTGAGGATGACCCATGGCACACCAGTGTGCCATGGCACACTGGTTGAAAATCACTGGCTTAAATAGAAGAGAACTGTCCCGCTGCTGGTCTGACGAGTATTCAAATCACAGCCAACACTGCACAGCCAGATTCTCAGTCACAGGACCAACAAAATATCTTCAGTTCCCCTTTATGGTACTGTGTTACCACATTTTAACACATGACAATAGACTTGAGACAAATTTGGCTGTGCTGTTACACAGCCAGAATGTTTCTAGAATTTCCTCATCTTCAGCTTACCTGGATGGTTCCCAGTGTAGTGAAAAGGCAAGGCTATCACAATCGAGCAACCTCTTAAGAACATTAGCAAGGTGCAAGCATGGGAAACACAGTAATGTTTGTTGAACTCCAGATATCTCAACAAATGTGACACCACCCCTGAACTACTTGAGAAATACTGAGAAAATGTGACAGAGGGAACAAAAAGTGGAAACTATTTTTGAGTTTACTATATAACTAACCCATTTTATTGCTCTCTCTGCATAAATACCTGGGGAAGACTTGTGATATCTCCAATGTAAAAAAAGAAAAAAATCTATTACAATAACCTTATTTTCCATTTTTTGACAAGACCATGTCAGCAGCTGGACACTGCATACGTGTGTAGAAGATCCACATGAGATCCAACAACAGATAGCCACATATACTCCTTTAGTGCTTCCTCACTTGTCAATTTGATTCCAATTTAAAATTTGATCAATTTGATTTCACCGCTTATGAAGTCTTGTGAAACCATCAACGTAGTTAAATTCTCCTCCACTGAGAGAAAGCCTTCATTAAGAATCTCAGCCATGGAAGACATGGCAGAATGACTGAGAAACAAATAAGCAGAAGAAACAGGAAGTGCCTGGTAGATTTAGCATAAAAAATGCATATTGAACTTAGCCAATTTATATAATGCAATACACATTTCCGCAATGTAATGTAAAACAGTGGGGAGTAACAAGATTCGATTCAGATATAGCCTGCAGTTTGCTGAGGAACTACACAAAGAAGGTACACATTTTGTGGTACATGTTTCACTAGCAAGGTGAAACTATTAATAGCCACAAAGTAGCTATTAAAGACCTTACAGCAAAAGGAGCTCATGGAAGGGGACGTTCCATTTCCTACACTATCTTCCCTCCGTCAGTTTATCCTAGTTATTTTTCTCTATTGCTGGCTCACTTCTACTATCACAGCTAGAAATGCAGAAAGCCTGAGCAATAGGCTAGTGGGAAGCAGGGAAGAGGAGAAAGTTTAGCATCAATCCCAAACATTCTGCTTGTGTTTTGTTTGTACAGGTGTCCCTTATTTTCCACTAGGATTCCGTTCCGGAACCTTCTGTAGATAAAGAAAATCAGTGTAGAAACAAAAAAAAAATGGGAAGATAAAAGACCAACTTCCAGGTTTCTTGCTCCTCTATTGTGCCTAACTGAATAAGGCAGTGCCTCAATATCAGCAGGGGTTTAATTCAGGGCCTGAAAAAATTGAATAATTGCTGACATGACTGCCTCTCTACAATAGTCGAAAAGCAGGTTTAAAAACTGATTTGCAGTGGCAATTTGTGTCAAGTCAAATTCAAGTAAAAAAGTGTATAACAAAGTTGAACCTGTATACTTTTGATGCGTGTAGGTCATGTCGCTTAACAATAACAGTCATATCTATGAGAACCACTTTGCTGCTATGCTAGAAATAAGACAGGAGAACATTATGCATACTTCCCACCTACTCCTATCTCAAAACACACCCATGTCTGTTTGCATCCTAATGGAAGCTCCAATACTCACCTTTATCTGAGAGTACTCTGGCTCAAACTGCTCAGTCCACAGGTCTTGCTCATAGTAGTACAGCCCATCATTGATAACTTTGGCCAGTTCAGAGCTCATCTTTGCCCTGGATGTGTGGTTGCCTGTTCTATCTCCCCCTGGGTGCCGACGCAAATAAGGGGGTGTTTGTGTCACAATCAAAATCTTATTCACATCCCTGTCATCAATCTCATAATCTGAATCCTCATCTGACCAGTCAGTGAAAGTGTTTTTACGGCCATCCATCTGTTCCATTTCCTCATCAAACAGAAAGTCCAGTTCCTCGGGTTCATCCTGGTCTTTCTGTTTCTGTGTCATCTTGGATTCTTCTGGTTTCTGAAATATAAAGACAGAGTCAGTGCTATGAAACTGACAGGAGAAGGACCAGCCCACCAGCAAGTTAAATTCTATGGTACACTAAATTTACTGAAACCCCAAACACAACAATCCTAAAGTATAATCAGATGCTGTTGCATATTGGATTGATGAAACCTCCCAGAATCAGATCTCTCGTTTTCAAGACTATCACATTGGAAAAAAAAAACATGAAATCTTGTCTTTGATTCCTTATTTATCTTCATATAGTTTAATAGCACAAATAAAAAAATGATACAATCAGAATAAGATTTACGTGAGGGAAGAACTTCTTGGAGCATGGGGAACATGCCTCCATGCCCAGTACAATTTTCAAGTAAAAGAAAATTAGATATATTATGGAGAACATTCAGAATATTCTGCCCAGCATATAACATTCTGTCTATATGGAACTGATATTCACTTAAATATGCTGATTTATATTGGCTGACAACTACCTTGGGTCTGGCTGGAGAAGGCCTAGGCCTCTTCTTAACTTCAATCCATGTCTCAGAGTCCAAGTCTGGCAAACTGGCAGAGAGGCCTTTGGGCATTGTCTTTAGATTACTGATTTCTTCAGTCTTGGTTGGCATAGGACTGGCAGAGCGAGGAGACCCAGGAGCAGATTCTGTACGTGTATTTTAGTAAAAAGATTAAGATCTGTACTTGTGGGCAAGAACCTTCAAACACCAACAAGGATAAGCTTCCCATTTTGAACAGTACATGCTTATTCATTGAGAGTACTTCTCTTTACTCTCCCTTAATGAACCATAAAGAAAACCTTACGTGAGCTGAGAATTTTGGCTCTTTATAAGCTTTAAATACATATTAATCATTACTAGCAGGAATAGAAAATAGAAAGATCCTGTAATGCAAGCCTTGCAATTTGATTCCAAACCTTGCATAATATTTCATTTCTAGCAAGTAGCCTTGACTCATTAGGATGTCTGGCACACTCCTTTTCACCAGCTGAAATTTCCATACCTCTGCAACTAAGAAGCTAGAAAGATACTGGAGAACTGATACAACACATGGAACTTGTGCAGCAACACACATGAACATAATTTTGAACCTCTACTCTCCAAGGTCTCTATTTTCTGAATCAAGTCTAGAAAGTCCAAGTGCCACTGCAAAGTGAATTGGACTTTTTCCTTCTAACGAGCCTGCCTCCCAACTGCTTGAAAACTGTCTAGTATCAACTACAGAGGAACTATTTGTTTTTTATATTGTGCAGGAGATGCTCATGGCTGAAGATTTCAAGTGCTTCTCTTGTTAACTGCAAGTTGCAGTAAACTGACAACCGCTACAATCCAGAGTAACTACGGGAGCACGTAAGAGACATTATGTGCACCCGTAGTTACTGCACAACCTAGTGAAAACCTATGGGAAATTTATATTGCATTCCAGAGTAAATTGTTCTTACACCACAGCAAGGACTCCCCGTAGTTACTCTGGATTGCGCCCAACATTAGAAACATTTATAAGAATGTTATATCTGCTGCTGCGGAACATCAAAACCAAGAGCGGACAAAAGATGGCCACAAGAACATTTCAATGGTCCAGTCAGAATAGTGTAGAGCATTTCTGCAGCATAAAATGTTTTTGTAAAAGCATATAATGGACTCTAAATTCTTTAAATTCAAATACTAAAAGAATACTTTTGGCTAGAAGCTCAACTTGCTTTTTTAAACACAAGTCTGCCTCCATCAGTACTCACCAGTCTCCTTTTGAAAGCTCTGTCTGGGCACAAACTCAGGGCAGTTGATGAGCTGGGAGAAGTCAGTTTGTGCATAGTCTGTCATGGGAGGGCCTGGTAAAGGCCATTTCTCTGGTTCCTCCTTTCTTCTGATCTTCTGGTCCACGATCTCTACCACTTTGCTATCTTTCAGTGCCTGGAAAGGGAAGTGAGGGGCTGTCAGCATTAATCTATCAGGGCAGGGCTTAAAGGGCTGCTATCACAAACACTGTGCAGGGAGGCTTTGTTTGATGTCACACAACAGATAAACTCCCTTGGCAAAGTGCTGGGAGAAAGCAATAAATAGAAAAGTCTAAATATATATTCTTGCCAGGTTGTCCATTGAAGTTTATTATATAATAAAATAAGTGCATTCGTTTTCATGTAGGACGAGATGTTTTTGCTGCAACAGACTGCAAAGCTATCTTAAAAAAAAACCAGTCATTATTAGATCCTATTGATGTTAACTGGATTTGTTGTTCATTGTTATTGCCAAGTTAGTCATTACTAGTTTTGCTTGTTTTTATGGTGCTTAACCAGAACTTTCTTTTGATAAAGCTCATTTATTGGAACATTACAATTCTCTTAGGATCACAAACCTGAAACCATAATTGGACTGCGTCTGAGGCTGTATCAGACAACCTTAAATACCTCAACCATGGAGGCTTCCACTTCCTAATGGAAGTCAGAAAAGGATAAGGATTCTGCAAAGGATCCCTTAAAACAGAAAACTTTGTCATGATTTCCTTGCAGTCAGCCTAATGGAAGCCAATAAAGAGAACATAGCCTCTTACCTTAATGATAAGACCAACATCTGTTGTTAAGGCCTGTACCCGATGGAAACTGGCAATAAGTGTGATGGGAAGGAAGCCTTCTGCGTCCATCTTCCGCCTCAGAAAAAAGTCTCGTTCCAAGTTGTCTACACTGAAGTAGTACTCTCTATACAAAACAAGTAATGGAATGAGAGATGCACACATGCCTTATGCCACGTCATGCCACAGAAGTGGAGCCTTAGCAAACAATTTCACACAATAAGCCCTGTTGCCCTGCTGTGCTCCCTCCATCCCTTCTGCTTACCAGTTTCTCTACCCAGGGAAGGAGAATTCCTGATGGGGGAAAACGTTCCTGCCCTGGACTAGGTGAACACAGTAGGTCTTCATTACAGAAGTAGATACTCATGAAAGAATCCTACCAGCACTGCCCAAGATATTTACAAAAGAGCCACTTAAATAACTGGTTCCACTCTGGATAATGTATTTGTTTGAACATAAGAACCATCATCTTATACCTTTCTACTGTGACTTAAAGCCATTCCAAATCCAGACACTCCTATCTCAGTATTATTATAAAGGCAACAGAACCAGATCCATCTTTAAAGAATACAGCTGTTGCTCAATAAGAGAAATACCCTAAACTAGACACTTAAACTTCCAGAGTCTGGGGACTATACACTGTCTTCCATTCAACTTTTGAGGGGTAGGGAGCTGACAGACCCTACCACATTCTGTATGGCTTTGGATGAAGTTATGAACTTATGCAGCACAAGACTTGACTCCTTGGTTGTGCAGAAACAAATGGAAACTGGTCCCAAATTTACAAATGGAAGCTTAACAAATTGTCTGTCAGCTCCAGGGTGACAGCATGAAAAATAAGTCCACCTTCATAGAATCATAAAATCCTAGAGTTGGATGGGACCAAATAGGTCATCTAGTCCAACCCCCTGCCTGTAGCAGGGAATCCTCCTAGAATATCTCTGACAGGTACTCGTGGAGCCTCTGCTTGAAAATCCCCAGTGTGGGAGAGTCCACCCTTGGCAATCTGTTCCACTGCCGAACCACCCTCACTGTCAGAAATTTTTTTCCTGATATCCAAGCGGATATCAGGTCTCATAGCCTTCACTGCATAGCCTTGTCTTGAAGAAATTATTTCTAATCCTACAGATTTGTAGGCAGTTTATATAAATGGTGAATTCTGTCTGTCTGTCCGTCTGTGTGTCTGAAATCCCTTTATCTCAGACTACACTTGCTCTACATAGACATATTATACCTTTCTGGAATCAGGATGATCCCGGGATTGAAAATCTGCCTTTCATCTGCTGCTTGAAGATCCAGCATTGGGATTTGTGTCCAGTCCAAACTGGCAAGGACACATTTGAATTCAAGAGACAATGTATTTTTCTCTTTTGTTTTGGGCTGGAGACCCAAAATGCCTTCCGCAGGAACTGGCTTAAAAGCCCACTTAAAAGCTGGCTTTTAAGCTAATTAGGTATAATTCCCTTAATGTTTATATTAGAAGTTGCTCATTGCCCCCTGTGGAACATCAGCTGTGCATAAGGCATAACAGCACCTTTTGCATCAAAAATTCAAGGAAGTATTATACACTTCCAATTGGCCATCACAGAGCAAAAAATTTGTACAGTACTTATGTATTTGCCTGAGATGCTTCAATACCTTCACAGTGCTACTGGTACAATACTACACATTCTAACTATTTTCATTTATGGCACAGCAAGTTTAAACCATACAAAAAATAAGCTTCATCTTTACTGGCAAAAACTTAATTTACCACAAGTAAAAATGAGCAGCATGTTACAGAAATGCTTGATAACTCATCCAGTGCTATGTCAGGAAGATCATGAATGGTCCTTATGCAGCGCTAGGGACTGATTATGCGCCTTGCCAGAGAGACAAATGTTTCTGATGACCCTTCAAGTCGTAACTGGGCATCAAAGAAATGCTTCATTAGATACTCCTAGAGCAAGATACGTACATCTGTCGTTTGATATAGTCTTTGAGCAACTCTTGGTCAACACTGTAGAGTTCTGTGCTGCTGATGTTGTCAAAATAATAAGTGATATTACTGGTATACTTCTGTGCTCGTGAGCCATCAGAGCCATCAAATTTCCGGAAACCATACTGATAGTCAAAGTGAGCTGTAGTAGGAAAGGAAACATTGTAAAATCTCACTTTTTCTAAGAACATTTATATTGAACGTATCAGTAACACTGATTCATAAAGTACAGTATGAAGAACAAGTTCACACAATGGGAATCGGTCAAGGAAACTGTTGTAACTCTTTTTCATGTAGAGATTAGTCTGACTCCTTATTAAAACAAACAGGGATGCAAATACTCACATAAACAAATATACCACTGACATAAAGCAAAAGAAACCCTGGAGTTACTGGGACATATTTCTTCTTAGCAGTAACTGGATAACATGAAATCTCTACTATTTGCTCTTGGATAGGCAGAGATTAAAGGTGGGGCCTCTGTATTTTGGGGGGAACTCTATTTCTGGACTCCCTGCTGATACCAAATATTTCAGATAATGAAATCCAGAGTATTTGCCCATTTAAGTTCTCCGAAGGGACCAGAGCTAGGGCTTTCTGAATTCCAGAGAGGCAGCGCATGTCTGCCCACTGCCTCTACAGGTTTCAGAATGGCCTGTAGTGGCAAAAATACACTTTTGGTTTCCCTCTGGAAACTAGAAGTGAACCCTCAAGGATTCCCTGGGAAGCTGGAATCTTTAAGGAATCCATGAGAAACTGGAAGTGATGTTTTCACAATTGTGGGCCATTCTGAAGCTCACAGAGGCAACAGAGACATGCGCTGCCTCTCCATGCTTTAAAAAAGCTCTCTAGAAGGGCATACTGCACAGCTCCCGTTTCATTCAGGGGGCTCAGGTGGAAGCAAGTCTGGCTGAATGTGGGCCTGTGGAGCCACATTGAGCCAAATCTGTGGATGAAAAACGCTGCTGATGAAAAGGCTCCAGGTGTAGAATAACTTGGGCCAGGAAAACTAGACGTGTTAGTTGCGTCTTGAAAATATATGGACCATGTCCATGTTCAAGGCAAGTTCTGGTTTGAGAAACTGAAACCTACTTACTGTCCTGTAAGTGCAGTAGGGAAATCCTGCCTTTAGTCACATAAAGGCCATTCTTTGACAGAGAACTAGATGGGAAGGTACATCTTGCATGTCTAATTATTTTCCTTATTTATTGTTGCCACCACCACCATCCCAAATTTGGGAGAAGATTGTAAAGAATAATGAACACCATTGTGAACCTGGAATTGATACAGCAGAACATATGGGCTTCCCAAGGTACAGGAAGAAAATTCAAATGCACATATTCCTGGATCAAAGAGCAAGTAGAAGGGACAACCTGGACAAGAACTTCCTTCACTACTAGGGAACAAAGTTGTGCTATACAACCACCAAAATAAGGTCTCCCAATTGACCATTTATTGAATGACCGTTGCTCCAATACACAGACTATGCATTCCTAGAATTTCTAAGATTCTGATTTACAGTATATATTATTTCTGTAGCAGCTCTTTAGTTCAAAAAAATTCATGAGTTAGTCATTATTTTAGTATTAATGAAAGTATTAAACAGTGCCGGTGCCAAGAAGTGCTACTGTTTACTATAATGATGCATGCATAAACTCAAACCATGCTGACTAACTGCCTAGAAAAAAACAAGTCTGACAACTTGTAGTCATTGACATTTTAAGTGAGAGTGGAAATTAGTTGCCGGACAGCTTTATCTGCAGCATCAACAACACACTGTACAGAGAAGCATGACCACAGACATGGTATGGCCTTACACGTACAGCGAGTACCTCCTCTTCCTCTCCCTCTTCCACGGCCCCGACCTCTGCCTCTGCCCCTGAATGCACCACGCACAGTTGCGCCATCGCTTTTGACGCTAGAAGTTTCATCGTGGTCAGGCCAGCTCCGTTCATGCTTATTATCCAAGTGCCAAGCTGCAGAATTGGGGGGTCACAGGAAAGGTGGAAAGATGAACATGAATTACAATTCTGAACTGATGTACTTAGGAAACCTTCAATGCTTTCAGCTTCCCCCTTCAGCAGCACTTGCACTCATACCTTTTGATTCACTCCGGTTGTTGGAGGGGTGCCGGTGTTGTTCATTCTGCCTGTTGTTGCGAGAAGCAGTTTTGTCCCTTGGTACCTCAGATTTCATGTCTATTTGCAAAGGGACCCATTTGTGTCTGCTGCCTACAAAACAGAAGCATATAGTAAGTTTTAGAGGCCATGGCAAATATTTTAGAAGCAAATATTACTATTTGACCTAGTCTGCACTAATCCAATACTCATCCAACGAAAGCATTTCCTTTTATTACTTTATTAATACCTATCTTTGATAGAGCACATGCTTTGCATATACAGAGTCCCAGGTTTAATCCCTGCCAACCCCAGAAATGACTGGCAAAGATCCTACCAAAAAGCATGGAAAACTGTTACCAATTACTTCAGATACTACGCTGAGTGAGATGGAATGGTGGAACTCAGTAGGAGGCAGTTATCTACAGCCTTACATGAAGCAACAGGTAGATTGATGGAGCACTCTCAAGCATTCTCTCATGTGACCACTAAAGAGACCTAGATCTGCTGAGCATCACTAATGATGCTGCTTCGTCGAACATCTGATCACATCTTAGCACTGATTACCTAAAGCCTGCGTCCAAAATCCTGTTCTCCAGTAAGTGAATGACAACATGTGCATGACAACATGCCGCTTTACTCAAAACATTCCCACCACTGGGGATTTATAGAATTGAAGGCCAACAAACCACCTTGGGGTTTATTGTCAAAATGCAGATCAGGACTCACTGTGTATTTTATTTTCAATGTGTATTTTATTTAATATTAGCTACTGTAGATATAATGGAGCCTTTTATTCCAATGCTTCCACTTTGCCTAGAGGAGAGAGTGCATCTCACTCCTTTGGGTCAGGTGTAGAGAAGTGTAGCTTCTTCATGTTTGTTATACAACATCCATCTGGAACACCTGAAGTAACTCAATATTGACTCCTAAATAAGTCAACACATTATGTGTATCTTGCATTTCTTACATCACAGAGCTCCAGGAGGCATATAGGGGACAGAAGCAGATGTAGATTTACTTCAGTATTATCATGAGCTCTCAGATCAAGTCCTTAAGATTTTATACTACTCCTTCTTATAGTTCTCTAAGGAAAATGCATGGGCTTTAATTCTAAAAGCAGACTCTTGCTAACTGGGCAAGAGGCACACTTACAAGTGGGTGTTCCATTTTTATTTAATAGGGGGACAGTAACTGGCCCTCCTCACCACACCAATGTCTTTTATAGTGGCTTCTGCAGGTGTTTCTTTGCAACTTTTTATACTATGAGCCCCTTTGGGGACAGGGAGTCATTAGCCATAATTATTTCATTTTCTCTGTAAACTGCTTTGTGAACTTTTTATTGAAAAGCGATACACCACACACACACAAATATATATAAATTGTTTTCTCACCCTCCATGGGTGGTTTATGTATGTTATCCTCAATCTCAGGTCCTCTACCAGAGGCCTGGGAGTTTGAGGGTTCTGCGCAGTATCTTAGTTGTTCCTAGCAATGCGCTTTTCTGGATCAGGTGTTCTGATGTACTCTCTTGGAATCTGTTGGAGCCATTCTTCCAGCTTGGGTGTCACAGCCCCTAGTGCTCCAATCACTATTGGGATCACATTCACCTTCATTTTCCACATTCTTTAACATCAGTGCAACTTGCCATGACCAATGCTGGCTCTTACTCTAACCCCCAAATCCAGAGTAACTACGGGAGTACGTAAGAATCTTTACGTGCACCTGTAGTTACTCCACCACCTAGTGAAAACCTATGGGAAATTCATATTGGAATCCAGAGTCAGTTGTTCTTACACCGGAACAAGGACTCCCTGTAGTTACTCTGGATTTTGCCCTTAGAAAATGATCACTTTTTTGAAAACATAAGGCTTTTTTGCCAACTCCTGATCACACACACAAAAAGTTAGGAAGTTCCTGGATGCAACTGCCAGTGTATTCAATATGCTGCAAAGATGCCTCAAAGATATTTAAACCAGCAAAGATTCTTCTCACCTTTCTTCTTCTGAGCTGATTTCTGGTTCTCATCATCTCCGTTCTTCTCCTCCCCTGATTCATCTGACCTGGTTTTCATATTCTCCTTTCCATCACTTCCTTCTCCTTTTTCTTGCTCCTTCATGTTTTTTTTAATAGGCAACTTCCGGAGTGATTGGGGCTTATGCGGCAGCTGCTGGAAATTAGAAAAGTGGACATGTGAGAGGGAGGGTCATAATGGCAACTCAGTCAAGACAAATCACAACTGCCTCATCCAAAACGTTTAAAGCATAGCCAAGGCAAGTTCATAATCCAAAGGCACAATCCTAACCAACTTTCCAACTCAGGCACTCACAACCACCCCCCAAAACTGAATGCATGGTAACTGCTCAGCATTTGTTCCAGTGGCTGTTTGATGGTGTGCCAAACCCTCCCGCCCCCCATTCTTTTAGGATTTGGGCAGGGACCCATCCTCTCATTTATTTTGAAACGTAAATTGTTTTGTAAACATTTTGTTTTGTGTTGTTGAAAAGCAGCATATGAAGACTATACTAAGAATGCCACCACTAGCTACCTTCAGGAAATATTCAATTTGAGAGGAAGGGCAACTTGATATTGTAAGAAAAAAATAAAATGTTTTGCACATTATTGTACCATCATCTTCCCAAGTACAGTAGAAGGGAATCTAACATAATCCCAGCTGAATCAGAGAAGAAAGCATGAACTTGGCACAAAAGCATCACAGAAACAAAAGGGTCTTCCGAATTATTACTGCCTCATTCAAAAGCCTAACAAGGCATGCTTGGTGAATGAAGACAAGGCAGGATACCAAGCCAAGCTCATAGAGGCCACTGCAAAGCTGGGAACCTACTGCCAAAGGGGAGGAATGTCCCAAAATAGAAGTGCTTTAAGCACTTCTGTATCTGTGTTGTGCATTTAGGTGGTTATCCCACTCACAATAAAGCTCCCCGACAACAAGCCAAGGGCAAGGTAAGTCTGGTGTGGTGCCAACTATTCTCATCTGTTTCATCCTCAGGCGAATCCCAGCCTCGCCTGAATGTTTGGTAAATTTACCTTCTCTGCTGTAGATCACTGTGGCCAGGTTTTAGAATGGGCTTCAAGCTGCAGTCCCAGAATAGCACCGCTGAGCTAGGAAGCATAGTGGGCAGGGAAACCCCTAAAAGGAAATCCTCTTCCCTAGACCTGTAATGAGCTATTCCTGGCTTTCTCCTAAGCAGAGACTTAGCACCCCCAAAAATTATTGCTCAGACTGAACTCTCAGCACTATGGCAGGATAGAAATGGAAGACGACTCTGGGTTATTGCATGAATTCCCTTGCTCCCATTCTGCTCTGGCATATCTCCCTCAGTACTTGGATCAATTATTCCTATATAACTGTCAGAAAACATCACAAGAATGATGCACTGTCAATCAACAAGAATGCAAACTTGTGAATTAAAAATGCAACAATAAAAATGACTTAGCTGATGTAGATATCCTGCTTCTGTATTTATGGCAAATGGAGACATCATTTAAAAAAAAATTTTAGTCTATAGTCTTGAGCTCCTCCCTTTAGTCTTGAGCATAACAAATTCATTTCTTTTTAACAGATCCACTTATGCAGTGTTCCACAACCTGGGACGTTGCAACTCACAGAGCAATGGGAAATACTGTATTTCCCATTAAGGGAGAGAGAGAGTGCCAGTGATGGAAGGAAAGTGACAAAAAAGCTTCCAGCTTCATGCTGCCACCAACTCTGCCACCAACTAAGCATTTACGGGTATCCCTCATTATCCACTAGGGTTCTGTTCTGGACCATCCCATGGATAAAACAAATCTGTGGATAAACAGGGCAAAAATAGATTTTTTTAAAGGACCCAATTTCAGCTTTCTTGCTTCTCTGTTACTCCCAACAGAATAACCTAAATATCTTGCAGGGGTATGATTCTGGGACTCTCCACTAACACAAAAAATGTATTAAATAAAAGCAGTTTAAAACTTTTTAAAAACTGTATTGCTTTATCATTTTTTAAAAAAATATGTTCTCTTACTGTTGTAGAGAGGCAGTCAGCAATCAGAAATGCAACGAACTCATTACCCTTGCCTAGCTCAGCTGAAGAATGGGATAATTGCTTGCATGACTGCCTTTCTACAAAAGGAGAAAAGCCATAGCCATTGGTGTTGAGTCAAGTCCATGTATAAAAAAAATCTGTATAACCAAGTTGGACCTCTATGTATTTTGGTGTGCAATCCTAACCTAGGCTGGCCCAACTCATCGGTTTTCCTGTTCCTGTGGCGATTTAGGGAGACAAGCACATGTCTATGCTCTGGCCTAACCGTTCCCCAGAAGAGGGGCAGAAGTGTCTTATGGCATTTGTTATACCTCCAGGTCAGCACAGGATTTATGCCGGGGCTTAGGCTAGCCCCACTGGAGAGCAGGATTGCAGCCTAAGGAATTTGTACTCCACCTTTCCCATGCCAAAGCAAAGTGACCAAGGCAGCTTACAAAGATTTAGTTCCTCTTAACAACCCTGTGAGACAGAGGAGGCAGAGAGTGAGTGACTGGCCCAACGTCACCCAGGAAGCTTCGTAGCCAAGTCAGGATTGGAACCTGGACTTTCCAAGTCTCAGTCCCAATGCCCTAACCATTACATCATCCTCGCTCTCACTAAAAAAGAAGGGGTGAGTAAAAAGGAGGGAGGGTTTTCAGATTTACTGGCACCAGTGGGTAGAAATACCACAAAACCCAGGTTTTCACCACCACTGCCTCCAAGTAATTCCAAAAACTTCACTTAGTAGGCAGTGGTAGTGGCACAACTCTCCTTCAACAGCCCCACAAGAACTTAGGTTCTTCCCTTATCTTTTAATAAAGGTTGGGAACCACTGACCTCTGACTTTCTCTTTCGGTATTCATTCTTAAGCATGCTCTAATAGTCTGATACCAAGGAAGAACTTGCTACAATAAAAAGTCCCATAGGAAGTGCACAACTGACAAAAAAACAGGAATGGGCCTATCACAATGGGCCTATGATAGCAGCGAGGTCTTCTAGTGGTAGTTCTTTCACCTAGTAATAAATTCTAGGGCCTCGTTCCTTAGCGTAAAGCAGCAGAGCCCAAAGTTGCAACCGCAATCCTCTGAAAATATAGTCCCTGTCTTGACCACCTTTTTATTCCACTCCTGCCCTGCTCATCCTCCTGGTAGAGCTGGCCACCAGGAAGCTCTGGGATTGTGCATCCGTTGTCTGTGTCCCAAAGCTGTGTGACAGGAGGTCCAAGCAAATGTGAATGCTCAGAGTGTACTGGTGCCCAGGTCTACCAGGGTGTGGCAAATCAGAGGCAACCCTCCTCCATAACTATGGAATTCCCACCCAGGGGAACCTGAGGGTAGATACTAACTACTCTCTAAGAGTACTTGTCTTTCACCATTTAATAATTAAAAAAAATTCAATTTCTTTTTAAAAATTCAATTTCTTTTTAATGCTAAATTAATGTATTTTTATGTTAAACTCCAGGCTTTTCATTTCTTAAAACTTCTTAAAATTAATATTCTATTGCCTTGTTGATGTTTTTACCTATTGCATTATTTGTATTTGATTATAAAAATTCTAAGCTATATAAATGAAAAAGACACAAGTAAGAGTGGGAAATACACTAGAAAAAAGAGAAAATGTGCCCTTTAATCCTCTTCCCTTTAGACACACCACCATGTCACAATCTCTGTATCAGTACCCCAGCCAAAGGACATCTGGCTTCTTTCCCTTCTCTTGATAGAAGCATACACTGGTAAATAATAAAGCCATGGAGAATCTGAGCATTAAGAAGGTATACTTTGCCCACTGAACAAAAGTTATTTTTTAACCTGGGTTGCAAATGATTTACTATATTTTAAATAAAACAGTACTGAAGGGGAACACACACCTACACAATCTCCAGAACTGGATTAAATTCAAAATTATTCATTTTCTCTTTTTAAAATTAGGCAATTAATGTCTGATCTCAAAGTCCTATTTTTTTCTAAGAAAAAATTCAAGTACCATGCAGGTGTTTTGTGTAAAGAGCCTGCAAAAGATTTATCCTTAAGCCCAGAGGAAACACAGCCAAGAGTGTAAGAGTTGCAGGTTATTTGTGCCTATGAACATTTTTATAACTGCAAAGACAACCTATCAGGTGGACTCCTAATTGTAAGACACAAGGCTGGCTTTGAGAACTGCATGTATGGCATCACTATCCTTATAAATGCACAGAGATGTGCTTTGCAGCAGCAACTTCATAAAAAACCATTCCAGCCCATTTTGTACATACATTTTTTCTCTAGAATGTGCATATAAGGATATATCAGCTTTGCATCATTGTTGAATAATGAGGTGGTAGCAACAGAAACAGTCATTTGAATCATTTTATAAAAAAATACTTTCACTATAGCCGATTGCAATTTCCTCCTGTTACTACCCCAGACTTTAAAAAAAATCACACATATGCAAAGCAAAAGATAGAAAATGGGGATCTAAAAGTAAAAGCTTAGGAGAAAACTTGGGCAATGAGCCACATTATTTTTCTGAGTACTCCTGGGCCAACCAAATGATAATTATGGTAAATCATTTCCAAGAGTGTACTGCATACTCTAGTATGTGCACTGCTTGTGTGTGCAATTTGTAATGGTATGCTAACTTGGGCAAGTAAGGACAAAACAGCTGGGATGGAAATTAATCCAGTTTTAAGAGGAAGAGGTTAAGTTCTCCAACAACCAAAAGTAACAGGTCAAAAGACTTTGAAGTTAGTAAGTGAACACTGAAAAGGAACACTGAAATATGCAAGTTATTTCTTTGATACTGGGGATAATCTATCTCTCTATCGCTCTCTATATATACAGTGGCACCTCACGTAACAAATTTAATTCGTTCTGGAGGCATGTTTGTTATGTGAAACGTTCTTTATGTAAAGCAGATTTTCCCATAGGAAATAATGGAAACTCAGGCGATTGGTTCTAGAACCCCAAAAATATTCATATAAAAATATTAACTGGATGTAAAAATGACGACAAAACACTGGAATTGAATTCAAAACATGCATTCAGTGTGCATGAGCCTATGAAGTTTACCTGGGCTGACGTCCTAAAGACACTTTCCTGGGAGTAAGCCCCATTTAACACAATGGGGCTTACTTCTGGGTAGTCATGGTTAGGAGGCTGCCATTAAAGACACTTCTGCAATCCAAGACACTTCCAAAGTGTCTCCCCACTTTCTCCTTCTCTTCATCCTGAGCCTCTCTCTCCCCTACTCCCTTCTGGCTAGCCCTGAGCTGCTTCCCTCTTCTCCACTGCTGTTTTCTCCCTCTGCCCAGCGGACATCCGGCCATAGGAGGAACAGCGCGGAAATGCTTTCGCTATGGGCAGGCGTGCAAGGCAGCCCTGATGCTTTTTAAAAGGGCTGCTGGCCAGTGCGTCTGCTCCAACTGCCAACGAGTTTGTTACGTGAAGCAGAGTTCTAGAGAAATTTGTTTTGTTACGTGAAACATACTTTATGTGAGGCGTTTGTTACGTGAGGCGCCACTGTATTAGAGAAAAGTCACTGACTCATTCATCAATGCCCTGCCAAAACCACTGGGCTTAGAAATGTGAAATTTGGGTTGGGTGTTCCTTCCATGACAGAGGGAGTCACCAAGAACCAGTTTTTGGAAATTCCAATTGGAAGGGGATGAAATGGGGCATAATGTGTTTTCCTTCCTATGTTTTGCATTGAAGAACCAGTGATTGAGGGATGCTCTGCCCCAACCCCCAGACCTAGAAGCATGAAATTCGGGGAGGGTGTTCCTTCTGTCATATGAACACCCAACCAAGAACTGATGTGGAGAAATTTAATCCTTAAAGGGCTGAAAAGGGTTGCAATATGTTTTTGTCCTATACTTAACATGGAAGGCTGACCAACATCCAGCCAATTTGGTGCACTGGGGGGGGATGTTGTTCAGAAGGAGGGGTTGCACTGAGGAGGATGATGCACAAGGAGGACTGTTGTGCATGGGGGTTGATGCGCATGGGATGGATGAACACAGAGGATGTTGCACAGGGGGGATGCGCATGGTGGGTTGATGCGCATGGTGGGTTGATGCGTAGTGGGAGGAGATGTCGTATGGGCAATTTTACTCCCGCAATGCAGGTACGCTTTCGCTAGTTTTGTAATATTCAACCCAAAATATGATGTTTATGGTAATTCATTAAGAGCTCAAAAATTATGTTTGATGCACAACACCCCCTCCTTCTAACATCTAATCTTATTATGAATGTTATACTGAAAATTAAACTAGTATTCTCAATTTAAAACTTGCATTCCTTCAAAAATGCTCCCAGAAAGAAATGTGTCACAGGAACACATATACTGTATTAAGTTTTCTCTGCAGAAGTACAATTCTTGCCCCCTTTATCTCCAACCACTACCTCTGCTCATTTCCAGCTGCTTTGTAAGCAAGGACATACTTCTTTTCTTTATGTCAACTCCCTCTCTCTAGCCTTCCAAGTCTGCTCAACCAAAGCAGTCGGAAGGCAATGGGAATTCCTACTCCTGAAAACATTTGTCTCCACAAGTACCATTCACTCAAAAGTCAGAAGTTTCCATTTTAACAGGTCCCAATGTGCATTTTACCTGGACACTTTTGTGAGCTATTTCTCCAGGTGTTGGCCAGTTTGTGGCATCCCCAAAGTCACCAACCTAGTAAGAAAAAAAGCAGATATAATGTTCAACAGATGTCATATAGCATCAGCAGCTTTCCACCTGTAAAAACACTAGAACATCTTTCTAGTGTGAGAATGTATAAATTTTTATACTGTAAGTCAAAGCTACGCATATTACTATCCCTCAGGGTGGCCAAGCAGATTATTTGAAATCTGTGATTGCATTAGAATAGATTGAATGGCCACTTTTGCTTCTAGGTTATTCTGGGGAAAGATTAAGTTCCAACTCTTGTCACCTTCTTTCTCTTATCCTCGTCACATGGATTAATGTAGAATTGGCAAAAATCTTAGTTGCTTAAAAGGTTATCTTCTCCTTCAGGGCTGCAAGTACATCTGATTTGCCCTTTCTGTATTTCTGCTTTGTCATTTGCATTGTTGATCATCAAATTCTCTTCTAGTATGTCAACAATTCTGTTCTTAACCAGCTTCCAATACGTAATTTCTACAGCCCAGTTAGGGTGATTTCTTCCCCTTTAAAATGCAATGGAAACCAGACATCAGTAGAATTCATTTTACTAATCCAGTGCCACCTAGCGGGCAACATATTCACTTACACAGGCAGCTCAGCTTCAACCATCTGCTTAACAATGCAGACAGAAGTTTAATATAACTAATATATTGGTAGTCTACACATTGAAAGGAACCCATCCAAAAAAGCAATGAAAATGGTGTCTCCCTTTGTTAACAGTATTCTTTGGCTTGAGAACTAGTTGCTTTGAAGGAAGCGGGTGGGATTCAAGGACAACTTTTCAGTCAAAATCAGCAGATCTGCTAGTGCCTCACCCAGCACTTTTTATTTATTTGGGAAAATGTCTTCAGGCACAAAGTTCTCTGAAGCTTTTGCAATTCCACCTTTGCATTTCCTTTTTTACACTTCCTGCCACATACAAAGTCAACTGATAAAATTTACCTACAAAAAATATCGTCTGCTTGCTTGAATAATAAGAAATGCAGTCACTAGAGACCTTATAAAATAGGGACAAAAAAAAGCAGGCCTCCGTCAGTCTTGGAAGACCATGGTATCGTACTCTGCGCTGCATACGCTGCATGTGAAGCACGAAAGCCTGGGTTGGATTATTATGGAGGATAGGCTGTTACCCAAGCAGCAAATCTCCCCTCTCCACACCACTGAATTAGTCCAATGGAAAGGCAGAGCCAATACGATTGGATCCAGCCGGCGTCGCAGAGCTGGGCTAAGGACAGGAGCTCACCCTGTCTTGTGGGGCCGACCCAGGTCTCGAACCTTGGCCTGCTGATTAACAGGCATAGCGTCTTAGCCACTTGCGCCACCCACATCCCTTCTAGGGACTAAATAGGGACTAAGAGCACAATTCTAACGATGTCTACTCAAAAGTAAGCCCATTGTGTTCAATGGGTCTTACTCCCAGGAAAGTATCTTACTCCCAGGAAAGAAGTCAGAGGTAGGGGCTCTTACATGGAATTCCGCAAAAGGCTGCTCTTAACTCTTGGAGGATTTCCATTATCCTTACATGTTATTTATTTCTTCTCTCTTGTTTAATTGACTGTATGAAGTTAATAGTCTGCCCTCTTTTTCACAGAGCCCATCTTTCTTGCTGCATTACTGCCACTAGGCTTTCAAATTATTCCACATGATTCTCATTTGATATCAGTCTGTCTGTTGTGTGCACTTCCAGCAAATATGAGTGAACACAACTCAATTAAGTTCGTTTTTCAAGCACATCTTGAGATTTGCTGTCCAGCAGCATCATAACTGCAGTTAAAAATCAAAGGTATATCCTACTTCCAACCATGTCTGGTTTCTAAGCCTTGTCATTTTTCTATGATCCTCAGATATGTTGGGATTAAAATGGGGGGGGGGATTTGACTATCGTTTCATCTGATCCTGAAGTTGCAAAAAGATCACCCTGCCAAAGGAGGCTTGCTTGATTGCCTTGGCTTGCTTTTTTGCTTTATTCCATGGAAACCAATAGCCTTGTAATTATCGCTGCTTTGTCCCCTAATCCTACAATCCAGAGTAACTACAGGAGCACGTTTATGTCGTTATAGTTACAGCACCACCTAGTGAAAACCTATAGGAAATTCATATTGCAATCATATTGCAATTCATATTGTAAATTGTTTTTACGTTGGAGCAAGGACTCCCATAGTTACTCTGGATTGCGCCCTTAGTGTCTGAACAGCCCTGATCCCTGAGTGACCTGGAATTAAAGGGAGCTGGTGATTTTGACTTTTTTATTGGCAAAAATTTTGCTTCTTATCAGCGAGTATCTACAGCAGTGATTTTCAACCTTTTCCATCTCATAGCACAGTGACAAGGCACTAAAATTGTAATAGGCACGCTATCCATCCTTTTACAATTGACAAGGCACACCATGCTGCTGATAGAGGGTTCACGTCCCTTAATGGTCCTATTAATAAATTATATTATATAATAAATATTTTCCAAACTCCCTTGATACACCTGTGGACAACTTGCAGCACACCAGGGTGCCATGGCACACTGGTTGAAAAATCACTGATCTACAGTAATGCAAAAGTCAAATGTTTAAACATATATCCAGCAGATATATAGGAAGAGGTCCTGCCACAAGGCAGGTTCAGCCACTCATATGTACCCAAATCAGTCCATATCTTGCAGACCATCACGTATCACAAGTTCAGAAGACAGATGTTCTAAATAGCACTGTACCAAAAAATGGCAGATAGACAAAAACTGAAGGGCAGGAACTGAAAAAAACAGACATACCTTTGGAGCAGCCATTTTGAACCACTGTACTGTGGCATACTGGTGTGCTGTGAGTGGTTTGTAGATGTGCTGTGGGAGTTTGTGGAGGATCATTTATTAGAACAGACACTGGGAAATCAAGCCCTTGCTGCCACTACGATGTGCCTTGACAATTTTAATGTCTTATCAATGTGCTGTGAGATGAGAAAAATTGAAAAGTGGTGCTTTATTTGTGGTTGTAAACAGGGTTGTACAGCTCCAAAGGAATCTTGTTTCCTTTTTGGTAAAAAGCGATCAACAGGGCTTTGGACTGCATACAATCATCCCAGCACAAAATGGCACACAGTGTACCAGTGTCTCAGGGATGGTGCAAAGCAGCATTTAATGTAATTATCAAAATTGCTGTATGTTTGTGCAGGAAGTACGGAAAGTTTTGTACACTTTATAGCCCAGATGTTCTGGACATAACTGGGAAATTGCAACTGCTTAAGAAAATGACACATGGGCAACTAGAGTGACAAGGAGTTCTTGAAAGTTTCTTATTTATGAAGATCTTTCCATTGTGGCTAGCTCAGCCCATTCAGCAAGCCCATTCAGCAAGCCCATTCAGCTATATAGTGTTTCAGTTCTGTAGGAAGAGACTTTCTGAGAACAGTGTCATTGCCTTGACAGTGCAGTGCAACATGCTCCAAGAGCTTTTCATGGAGCATTCATTTTGCTATTGTACACATGAGTCCCTGTGAGGTGGATATATTTGTGCCATCCCAGAACAGATTGCCATGTTACACCTGCTTTTCAGCTTAACTGACAGATATGAAGAGTGACAGAAAAGACATGTACCTTGCTGCCTTTCCGTTGCCTTGGGTTTGCTGCCTTCACCACCTTGGCAGGAGTTGTATGCTCTGGTGAGAAAGAAGAAAGCCAAAAGTATTATTATAAAGTAGAATTAGACTATGCATACAATGTTCCCCCACACCTTCTTAAAGTTCTATAGCGTTATTCCAAGCAACTATACTAAAATAGCTATCACAACTATATAACTATATATATTCCTCCCTTCTAAGGGCAGAGTATGACCAACATTCAGGAGAATCCAGTCTCTCTCCCAGAAGTACTAGGTAGGCTGTGACATAATATCAAGGCCAATGCACAATGGCATACTACAATTTTTAAACAGGTTGCTACTCTGCGCTCCTCGCTCCTGAAAAAAACTTTTTATTTGCTCATTGAGAGATCAACATTTGTTATTTTTCTTCTTAGAGTCAGTGTAAAATGGGAATATTCAATTTTCCTATGGATCAGCAGGCTGAATTTCACTATAAGCCACCAATGAGGCCAGTATCTTCAGAGATACTGGTAACAGAAATTTTAATCAATTATATATTGAGATCCTAAAACAAGTACAGTATTCCCCCACCACACACACACCTCAAGGAAAAAGGTGCAGAATATCCACCAGAAGCTGATTATGCAATGAGTACATCAAATGTGTACCTTCCATTCTAGAGGCCTGTATGGCACTTATACAACTCAAAACAGCCATCTGGCTCTTGCCAGCCCAAATGTAGCTATGTAAAAACACCACGAAAGGACATACTGCACCCATGTAGAAGTTCTAGTATACTTGTAACTGACATCTAACTTGGAGTCAGTGTATTCCACCTTTAGTTTGCAACTATCTTCAAGAGAATTCTCGTTATGCAAATCACTATGTCAGTAAAGGGCTGTACAAGAGTACTCAGAACAACATGCTCCATAGTCACACAGTTCAGTTTTGCTCAGCAAAAGAAAAGGACAAGAACAATGCAGTACACATTAGTACTGTTCTTGGATAGGGTGTCCATATGAGGATGGTTTGAAACAAATATATCACAGCCTGTTCAATGTACAATCGCTTCTGCATTTGGTTGGTAACACACTATCACTGTCAAGAATCTTAGCAGATGACAAGCAACCATCAAGACAACCTTCAGACTGCTAGGACTACCTGCACACTACACTTCACTGACAGTGGTCCAGAACTAGCATGGCAGACAATTCATATCTAAGACCACAAACAACTTTCCAGTTTGTGAAGTGGATCATTAAACTAAGGAGAAAACTGTGGATGCTGCTATCTTGTCATCAGCCTCCAGAATGACAATAACTAAAATATCTCAAATAAATGCAAGAACTGCATTTGACATTATTCCATATACTGTATATGGCATAGTATACAACTATTACTATGCATACAGAGAGAAACTGTTGCTTTAAAAAAAGAAGTGCTGAAAGAAAGTTGGAAACAGCTTCAGAAGCAGCTATCTGTCTTACAAAAGGTGACCAAGTCTGCAACTTCCAAGCCATGTCTCCAAGTTTCAGTACTTGATATAGCAAAGCAACATTACTCTTTTTACTCTTACAGAGTAGCAATGCACATTTTCCCCCTCTCCCACCATAAACTAACCCAAAACTCTTTTTTTTTAAAAATGCATGAGCATCTAAATCAACCGTCTTGGTTTTTAGCACATTAAACCCTTCAGGATGGGGAAGTGATTCACCGGTTTACCAACACCTTTTAAGCAAGGTTTTTCCCGTCTTGCATGGATGGGACAGCACCACCTATTCTTAACTTGCAACATTTAAAAAAATAAAAAACCTCCCCAAAAAAGCAGTGTGTTGAGAATAAATTGTTAGTTAATCTTGCTTCCATGTACCAGGTCAGTGACACAAGGAGAATGTTACTGCAGAAGGTTTATGTTGTCTTGAAGTACGTAACAAATGGAATCAACATTGTAGTTAAGTGCTGTGACCTTCATACAGAGATAGTATCTTAATACATACTTTTTAAACACTCCCATTATCATGCCTCACAGTGACACATGGTTCTGTTTGTTTCAAAGCTTAGACTTAAGATTCACATAGATACATCACAACACGAAGCAAAGCGAGTTCACCACATCCACCAGAACTTTGAACTCTCAAACATCTTTTCTGATGCCAAGCATTACTTTTCTACTTCAGAAGAAGAGTAAAAACTTGCAGAACACACAGCAAACCCCAAGTTAACACTGTTATTTGGTACAGAGTGACCTAGCAGGTTAGCTACTTTCCTTAACAGTGAAATGGCTAAGTGTTCCCATTCCATACAAGAGAAAAGGAGATAAAACGATTATGCGCACAGCACCGATCGTTCTGGTGAGCTGTCCTGTGGGAGGACGCCAAACTGCTCCGCAGGGCTGGAACAGAGGACTCTACCACATGAGACTAAAGACAATTCCAAATATTACTGCACCTTCCAGGGATTTATTCATTACGATTTGAGGCAACACAAGGGAAAATAGTTCAAATAAGCTACAGGGTGTTCTAAAATGTTTAAATACAGCCACATTCCCCTCACCCCTGGAGGGTTTTCTGAGTGCAGAGGGTCTTTAGTCACTTTGCCTTTTGTCTCTTCTGGGCTCAGAGTGACAGAATAGCCCCCCCCCCCAAAGCATCACTTCCAGTTTTTTCTGTGAAAACTAGAGGTGACTTTTTAATGCCTTATAAGTCATAAGGAGACCTAGGGAAACTTCAGATAATTTAGAGTTCAGGACCTTCCAATACAGCAGTTGAGAGTAAACTATATAGATATAATACATACAGTGTATGTGTGCATCCACGGAATTTTTATCCCGCCTTTCTCAGCCATGCTGACTGAAGGCGGCTAACAAGATTAAAAACAAACTATATATAAATAGCATTTAAAAACATTTTAAAAAACAACTCACCGCCCTAAAAAATGATTAAAAACTAGCTATAAACAGTTAGAAGGACAACACTCCCCAACCTCCATGATTAACTAAAAGCTTTTACCCACAAGAATGTTTTCAGGCCGTGCCAAAATTTATACGAGAAGGGAGTAGTTCTTGAATCCAAAGGAAGGGTTCGTTCCAGAACTATGGTGCAACCACCAAGAAGGCCTCAAATTTCTGCTCCATAAATGTCCTATCCTATTACCAACCAACAGCGCTCTAAAATGGCAAAAGACTAATTTAGACTAGCAGGTCCTCAACATAGAGGCCTATCTTATTGTGTGAGTGTGACAGGGTTTTGTGAAGCATAACATCAACAAAACTACGGAATGACTACTCTCAACTCCATTGCTCTTTATAGGAAGGGACAGAACAATTCTGAAACAGAACAGAGAAATCGTGCCAAGTATCAGACAAGTCATTTACTTGGAAGCTTCAATTCAAATAGGTCCAAATTTTCATAGCAATTAAAAATAACTTCGTATCCCATAGGCAACAAAGGTATATGAAAGCAGAACTTTCATCTTAAGACGGTGGAGATATGGTGCTCACAGAACTGTAGCTTGAACTGAAGCTTATTGTGGAATCACTACCACTTATACTCTGCAGATTAACTGGACAAATTCCACAAATGAGAAACAAATGCCATGTGGTGTTGACTCGTTCCTTCAGAAGCAATGACAGAACTTTGAATAGGTATTTAATGTGACAGATACATACACATCATGGATGCACTCCAGGTCACATGCTGCTACATGAGGTTCACAAGAAAGATTCAGGATTTTAGAATGCATCACCATTCACTACTTGTTCACATTGTACTGCTGTTTATAAACTTCAATTAGAGTGTGCAACAGCATGCAATGAATATCAGTGTTGTACCCATTTGGCTCTTTTCTGCTCTTCAAACCCACTCACTTTTGTACCCTGTAATCCTATAACTGGGTCAAGATATAACAAGGATATAGTGCTTATACCAGCACGACTGTGTTGGTTTTAATCTACAAAGCTCAACATCGCTCAGTAGTTTGAGGATAATTTGCTGCCCATTTTATGAAATCCATTTCAGGAGGCTATTCTCAAAGTACCTCTGCCTATGAAAATTAGGCAGGTGAGTGCTGGGGGGTTGGTACAGGTATCCCAAGTGTATATCTGCTTAGTATATACACTTGCATGTTACCTATTTTTAAGTGTTTAAGAGCTTGGTGAAAGTGGCTTATTTGCCTATATCCTTTTTTAAGTACTGTTAAGTTCCATTGCTGTATTTCTACTGGCTGCTTCTTCATGTTTTATTACTGTTTATGTTAGATTTTTATTTATTAGTTTTGTAAGCCACTTGTACCTTGTTCTTTTACAACTGCAAGGTCTACTGCCAGTTTTCTATTAACATCATGAAGTTGTTAAGTGGAAACCTTTACTTGTCTCAGCTTGTCATCAACTGGATACTCTTTGGTGTTTATTTGTTAATTGGTTTTCTACCCACAAGTAAACCACAAAGTGGAGCAAATTCTACCACATCCAAAATCAACTTTTAATTAAGGCTCTTTTTAGCTTAGAGAAGGCTATTTCATTCTCTCTTCTCATGCCCAATTTTTTTTGGGCAGCAGGGCCACAACATCTCTTTGACAGAGACAGGAGCCAAAAGAAAAAGAATTTACATTTCAAATTCAAATAAATTTACATAAATGACTATATTACAGATGGAACTTATGAATGTATTAATTCAAATCAGTTCATAGGCACTTTCTAACACAGAGGAGTAATCATCAAACCAATTCATAAGCATTTTCATACACAGAACGCACATGCATTCAGCCTTCCTAGACCCCAGAGGTTAGGGGAGCAAAGCTTCCCATACCTCCAGAGAATTATAGGGCTTCCCTGAGGGGTCTTGAAGTGGGCCACATCTGGCCAAGGTTTAAACAAGTCTGTCTTCCAATGAGTTTCTGCTTTCTCCCCACTTGACAATTCAACATTTAGAGAAACTATGAAAAACTCTATATACTGCCACTGAAGGAAGAAAAGTCATCCACAAAAGGTCACAGCTTCTAGTGGGTAGACTGAAATCATAAGAAATTTTAAATTCAGTGCCACTACAGGAATAATGGCATTCATGCCGAGGTCACCGAAAGCCAATTCCACGAGGCAACATCTCCACGTGAGTGCTATAATATACACTGGTACTTACCATATGGGCCCCTCACACTGCATGGAGAGAGACTCCATGGAAGAACTACTTATTCTTGGCTGGTGGCTCAAGCTCCATGGAGACATTGGTACTTCTAGAAAGTTCTTGCTGCCATGGAAAAAGTGGAATAATAGAACCAGCACACAGAATCCAAGTAAAAGATTCCGACGCAAGGCTTAGCACAAAAAAAACCTGTGTTTCAAGTTAGCTCAGCCCAAAATTCTGTGAATACATGGTGTGAAGGACCATACCACAGTTCTATTTAAAATGTAAACTTCTGCTTCTACTTTAAAGACTTTAAGTCTACAGACTCAGTTCTACAGTTGGTAAGCTTTGAAAGAATGACAAGGATTATTCAGTTTACAAAGACACTTTCTTCTGCTCAGTTTTTAGAAGGGTCAACAGAATGTCCCTTAAAAAGTAAATAATAAAGTTAAGGTTTGCAAACATCCTTATTGAGAACTGTGGGCCTGAGAAGAAGTACTTGTACTTTCACCAACACACACTGATATTCTGAAGCTCAGAATATATATAGTATATATATTTTAGAATATATAGAATATGGTATATATATTCTGTATAGCTACTCAGAAAAAAAAATTCATTAAGAAGAAGGGTGGATAATATAAATACACACATACTGCATTTCTGTCCATACTGCATTTCTCTTAAGGAATATTTCTTATTCGATAGGAAGATTGTTTTATGATTATAAATACACAAAAACAGAATGTCCAAAACTAAATTATTACATCAACTGAACACAGAACTACATGTGTGAATGAGCTAGTAAGTTCTAATGCTAGAGACGAAACTTTGATAACAGTCACACTCTTTTGTAAAATGCAAGGCAAACAAATCAAAATGATAACAATCAAGTGACACAGGTAATTTGTGTGGATGCTACTACTTTTTTGTTGCTAATTTCTGTACACAACCCACAATGCAACCACAATGTAGTCCATTTAAAAGTTCTTGGGTGGGGGAAGGGCAAGGAGAGTCTCTGACAAATCAAGACAGCAACTTAATTGTGCACTCCAACCTCAAGCTACAATCATTTATAAAGAACATAAGATTTACTGATTTACTGGCATCTTGCCTACAGAGCCAGGCCAGTAATTCCCCGACATATCCCTTCCCACCGGGAATACAAATACAGACCCCTCTTTCTCCTCAACATTATCAACATCTTTCCAAAACAAATCTATGTAAGAGCACTTCCACCTGATTCATACACATCTATGTAAGAGCACTTCCATCTGATTCATACGCACTTCCACCATTTTTTACACACCCCTTTTTAATTTAATACTCTATTACACATTGGTAAATGAAAGACAATTAGCAAAACGAAATGGCTGAAGGAAAACGACAACTTGATTTTAAGCCTGAAATCAGAAAACAGATACCAATAAATTCCATTTATTTTTAAAGGTACAACCAGTGGTTCACTATATATGAATGTTTTCCTGTAATAATAGCTCAAAAATAAACAGACAACACACTAAACTAATCAACACATGGAGATGAGCATGACTTTTTTCATTAGATTCTCCTTTTTTTCATTGCCCTGCAATGTGTAACTTTTCTTAGGATACTTGGAAATACAACAACTGCATAGGAAATGCTTAAATACTACACATAAATATAAATGCCACTATTATGGACAAGACACTATCCCCTTACAAAGAAATTCTAAGCCCGTGAATAAATGTGCACAGGATGAAAGGAAATGTTGAAAGGCACCTTTTCACAGCAGTACCAGTACTCTGGTGTCAGATTTCACTTATAAAAGGGGGGACAGAAGAAAAGAGGACTGCTTATTTAATTTTTGCACTTGTGAAGAAGACATTAAAATGCTTCTACCTTTCTGGAAAAATAAAGTTTTCCAGTAAAATGTTTCTCTCATTAGATAATACAAGCAATATAAATACAGTATAGACTGACATTTTAATTCTTGCAGATGTCCTACATTTAAGCAGTATTGTTTCAAAAAGAAACACAGGGTACCTGTGACAAACAAGTTTGATTCAAGCAACAAATGCATACTTTGTTTGTGTACACACACATGCATTGTGTTGAACAGGGGAAAAGCCTAAGACAATCATTTACATGCTCAAGGTCATCTGTTCTAAATATTGCATTCCCCATTCTAATTCCAAAGGGCATCCCCTTTGAAAAACAGGTCACTATGCCTTTTCAAAGCAGAAGGGAGACAGAAAAAGCAAAAAGAACAACTTGGTCCTATTTGGACAAGCATGCCTCTTCACTTACAGCATGTTAAACTGGAAGAAAAAAAAATTCTGAGAAAAATCCGGTGGCCGAGTGCCTTTTCGGAAACGGGAATCGGAAGACAATCAATTAGCAGCTCTCTCCAGTGTCGCTATGTGAAAACCCCAAATTTGTGACTGTTGTCCAACCTGGAAGCACACACTCGAGGTAAAAAGAACAACTACTAGAAGAGGAGGAGGAAATGCACATACAAGTGGGCTGGTTTTGCAGCTCCCGGAAGACAGCGGCTAAATGCCACGTTAGTCCTTCCACCTGCATCTGTCTATCATGACCTTGGGCTGGAACTGCATGATATGTCTCAGGGAAAACTACACACTTTTCCAGCTGTCACACTGCACTTCCATGAAAACAGGCAATCTATTTTCAAAAATTATGGTCACCACCACAGAATTATGCTTTTTTTCTTGGGCCAACATTTTGCTGCACCTGAAGAAAATGCTCTTCCTGATATACTAAAAACATTTTGGGGGAAAAAACCACTTTCACAAGCCAAAATCACAAAGCATCCAACAGCAAGCTTTCAAGTCCTGCAGAGTTCTTCATCAACCTACATGGTGAGCAGAATAGTTATACCTTCAACCTTTCCTCCCTCTTTTATTTCTACCATCTACACTACACATTGATGAATTCTGTAGTACGTGAGGGTCTCCTGCTTAATGTTTTGTCACTTTATCAATACAAATAAGAGCGTCATGAAGCAGATTTTTTTATTCTGGGGACCCTCTTAGAATTCTGAAGAAGCCAAGAAGTCTCACTGTCAGCACCCAGAAGAAATGTGGCAATAACTGCAATTGAATCTATCTAACTCAGAAATAAACATGGGAATATAAATCCTATATTTTGGTTTATTATAAATAAACCATTTTCAGGGAATATTAAGAGGGAATGAAAACTGCAAAGCAATGCAATGTATTAAGAAGAGCACAGATCCTTTTCCATGGTCTAGCTCTGCCGTCCTTCATACATACAGCCTGGCCTCTGATGAAAAGCTAGTTAACAGTTAATTATTACCTATTCAGATATATGATCTCGGAGCCACGGCAGCCAAGGAAGGAAGAAAATGATCACATGACTCAAAACTTGCTCTATGAAGCAATGCAGAGTACAGTGCATTTGGTGCTATAAATAAGGCCGCCGTCCCTGCCCCCAGACCTTCAACCTGACAAACCACGGAGGCCATTCCATCCCTATTCCAGCCTGCTATCAAACTTTGTGTGAGTTTTCAAGTCAAGGTAAAGAGTGAGTGCCAAACTGTGGAAAATGGCCTACTTCACACAAGTGACAAACTTCAATATATAATTATTTTACACTATTCTAACATTAGAGCAAAATGTTCAGCCACCATAGCAACAATCACACTGCTGAATTTCAAAATTTATTTAAAAATGCTTGCAATTCTCTTCAGAGTCTTAGAATACCTAAGTGACTATATTTTGCTCTCTAATGTGGTCATGTTCTGGTTGCTCATCCAAGCACAGGTACTGCAGAAAAGCCATAATGTGGGTTTAGCTACTTCCTTGAGAACACAGACTCACTACCTTCTGAAAGACCACATTCCATATTAAGTCCACTGCAGACTGAAGGGGAAATCCTGCTACATAAGATGCAAGAAGCACATCTTAGAACTTGGCAAAAGGAAAGTCTGTAAATACAGCAACACACTACATGATTATCTGTTGCTCACATGCAGCGGATTGCAATTATTCTTGTTGATCCACCATAAAATGGATGACAGTGGGCCATGCTGCATGGGGTCAAACATCTGTCTTGAGGCATGAGTCATGCCTCAAAAGATGCCATGATGAAACCACTTTGAACATGGGTGTCAAACACAAAGTCTGCAGGAAAATATGGTCTGTGGAAGCAGTTTCAGGGGTATGTGATAATCTGGCTTTTCCAGGACACCTCTTTCAGAAGCATCTGCCAAGACTCTAGAAGGAGAAAAAGAAGGCTGCCTTAGGAGGTGAGTAACTGTAGAGGCAGATTAAGAGTAATGAGAAAGAAATGATAGAAATCAGTGCAGCTCCCTAACCGCGACACCATCCTGGCTTCATCTCTGCATAGGTGCAATAGGTGAAAAAATGGTTTGTCAATTAAAAATGTATTTCTTTACTCATTATGTTTCTATCCCGTCCTTCTTCAAGAGAGCTTTAATTGCCATAATTACCCTGTGAGGTCCAGCAATGCTGGCAGGGACTGGAGACCACTCAATATGCTTCACAATGAAGTGGTATTTGAACTCAGCTCCTTTGATCCAAAACAGAGTCCAAGTCCACTACACCTGATTGACTCTGCAAAATCCAATTAATTGTTTTGCAAACCCACTATTCTTATTCATGGTTTACCAGCTGATCACATTACAGTTTCTATTCAGACACAGTGACAAATCATAAGTTATAGTATCCCATTTGCCTTTATGTCCCAATTCATCCCTAACTAAGCAAGTGGGAGCTTTTTGACTGCAGGATTTAACCACTAAATCCTTTTTTTCAGCATCTAGAAGGGTAAGAGGTCTTTAAAATGAAGACAAAGTGTGTTGCAATCTCAAATTACAACAAGTTATATGACTTGCAAATCAAGAAAATGAATTACACAACTATTTCTGCATGTCATTCAACAAATTAGCAATCTTACTCCACCTGTCCCCAACTATTTGCTTTATTCAAAACAGAAGGGTGACAAAAGACTAGTTAAAAAGTTTTTAAAACTAGTTTAAAATCTTCTCAAAAGACTAGTTATTGTACCATTTAAAATTACTACTTCCTTGGAAAACTAGGATTTCATAGAAATCTAATGTAAATACTAAAAAAAATACTCATCATCACGGTTATATAGTTAACATTATATAAAAAGGACAGGGAAGATTTCTAAGATTGCATATAATTTGTTTCCCTTCTGTACTATGGCTTTATATGGGTACAAGTCATTCCAGGCTTCAGCATCATTCTAAAATCACAAAACTAGAAAACAATTTCATCACCAGAAGCCAAGACATCTGGCTGCATCTACTCCTACAGGCTCAGGGAAAACACTGGCAATAATGTGACAGTGTCCACATGTTGAATGCATATCGTAATCCAGGAGACCTAGAGGAAGCAAAGGCAACTCCTAACAGGAACACAATTGCATTGGGAACAATGGTGATTTAGATATTAGGCCAGCCATGTAAGTGAGGAACAGACATATATCTACCTGCAAAAATGCCCTTGCCTGCCTTCAAGACCTAAACCACCAGTGTTGGAAAGACTTATTATTAAATACACTTTCTTGTTATATTGTTTGCTGCTAATTGATCAAGAGGCACTTTTTCAAGCAAGTGTTCTCTTTTATTTAGCAGAGGGAGAGTAAATGGCCCTCCTCATCCCAGCAATGTCTTTGATGCTGGTGTTCTTTTGCATCTTTTTGGACTACATGCCCTTTTTTGGACATGGAGCCATTAGTTATTACATTTTCTCTGTAAAGTGCTTTGTGAAAATTTTTTTTTTAAAGCAAAAAAAATTTTTTTTAAATTTTTTTTTTTGTTGGTTAATTGATTGATTGGTTGGATTGGCAGCACTTGAAAAGTGACAATGTTCCCAGCAGCCAGCTTCTGAGAGCCACGTCTGAAAATTTTCACTGCCCAACAGTGGTTATGTTTCTGAGGTTTTGTGAGCTGATTCTATGTATATTTGGTGTATATATATAAAAGAGAAAAGTCACTAACTGACTCACTAACTGACTCACTCATCATCGCCCTGCCAAAACTGCCGGCCCTAGAAGCGTGAAATTTGGGGTGGGTGTTCCTTCCGTGACTGAGGGGTGCACTAAGAACCGGTTTTCAGAAATTCCAACTGGAAGGTGGTGAAAAGGGGCACAACGCAAGCATGGCCAAAACAAAAAAGTTAAAGCAAAGAGCCATTTGCCCAAAACCTAAGTTGCCAACGCTGAACAGTTAACTAAGGACAGAACTGTACACAAAGCACTATCCAGTTAATTGGAATTCTAAAGAATAATGTACTGTTTTAATCTACAAAGGGTACTAACTGTTCATCAAGGCAAGCTCTGTTTCTTCACAGGATCATGTATGTTTGAAGATGTACGATTTATTCTGACTAACAGCATCTCTCACACAGGAGCAGGGTTACCAGATGTCATAACTCCAAAAGAGGACCAAATCCCCTCCCCAAAAAAGGCACTCAATACAAATGTAGGACTTGACAGAATAAAACAAACAAACATGTATATTGCTTTCATGTGGTTAATTTAAACACTTTATAACTTATTAAATTTAAAATTATTATTATTATTACTTACAAGAAGACTATGTGCACCTGCTCACAGGGAAAAGACAGACTGAAGTTTCTGATACCCAGAGGGAGGTTATAGCCTCCTAGCCAACAATCAAAGGTTTTAGCAGAACGTCCTACAATTTACAGGACAAAACTATTTAGAGCAGTGGTCTTCAAAGAGGGGGTTCAGGACCCCCTTGGGGTCGTGACCTTATCTCAGGGGGATGCAGAGTGGGATCCACCATCTTCGAATCTGGCATTGGGATTGCCTGGGAGTAAGCCTCACTTTCAAGTAGACGTACTTTCAAGTAGACATGGAGGAGCATCCCAGTAAGCTTGACAGGGATCCCAGACAGATTTTTAAGTTTGAAAGGGGGTCCTGGACTGAAATATCTGAAATATTACTGGTGTAGTGCTTTCCTTCCAAAGTTTCAAGCTAACAAGATAATAACTAAGTTGCAAAAACTAACAAAAGTTCAATTTAGTGAAGAAATACTGAAAAACTAGAGCAAAGCCAAAGAGAGAAAGGGAAATAGTGGAAAACTAAAGCAAATGCAAGGCACAACAGGACTAGTACTTTGTCCTTTCTTTAAAAAAAACTCACTTCCAGTAATATTCACTGAATCAGCCCACCTGTTTAAACCTGATATTCTTTCCCCTTTGGGCTTAAAAGCAAGTTAAAAGCAGTAGTGCAAACTACTATTGGCAAATAGATTCTCTTGCTGGGAACAGCAATGATGAAAAGTTTCTTCCATTACAGACAGGCACATCCCACTTCAGTCACATCAATTTTCAACATGCAAATAAGTACAGTCCTGAATTCTTCACAGGCCAATCCTTTCCTTTAAATCTTCTTGCTGAATTATACAAACAGGGGAGTTTTGAGCTATCCAACCAACCCATAAAGTAAACTATGTAACCTTTTAGTTCAGTTGCATTTTGTTTTTTCTCCATATCTGCTGTTTGCTTTAGGGCAGTGGTTCTCATCATTTCAGTCTCTGGAGTCTCAAGGAGTTTTGCTGGATCATGTGTAAAGTCTTGGGGAGCCCCAGAGTGCTGGCAAGTACATATATTGGTGCAGCACTGAGCTGTCTCTTGTAAAGCACTTGTGGAACCCCTGAAGGAGTTAACGGAGCCACAGGGCAACTAGGACCACACTTCTGAGAAACACTGCTTTAGAGAATCTCTCTCTCCTTGTTACATCTGTCAATTTCACCAAGTAGGGAAAGCAAAACTGAATGTATACCCTCCAAAATTTAAAGCAAATCCATGCAACGTTGAAGCAAAACTCATTTAAGATTTAAAAGCTAAAATTTGGATCAATTATTTACTTTTTACCTTAATACAAAAACCTGAGTGGTTCAGATGCACATGACCACTGTAAATCTCATTTAACAAACTATAGCACCACCCCCAAGAATTGTCTATGAACTAAAATGAATAGATGTTCAATTTACACAAGATTATAAGAAACAATATGCAGAGTATGGAGGATAAGGAGCTTCACAACAAAAACTAAATTGATCTTGATTTGGTCCAGAGAATGAGTTTTAATTCTCTGCTCAGCCGTGGGTTACATGATTCTGGATGGATTATATTTGTCTTGAATAGCCAAATGGAAACACATTGGTGATCAGTCATTTTATCAAGTGTTCAAAAGTCCAAATCCAGTAAGGGACTGTGCCACAATAGCATGATTACTGAACACATATAGAGTCTGAACACTGACTATTTTTTTTGTAAGTACGATGAGCCACAGAGTTGTTAAAAGCACAAAACTGGGAGAGGCAGGCAGGAGACTTGGCTTGGCTCTTGGACCATCCTGTTCCTGTAGGCCATCCAAGCTGTAAAACCTGACCTACACAGAGAACTACCGTGCTCTACTAGGACAGCCATTAAAGAGCATCTACATACATTAAGAGGAGTAAGAATAAACTAATTTTAGTTTGGTTATAGATTTTTGTAGACTGTCCCAGTTTACAAGAAATACATGAGACTTGATTGCATCCTGCAAAAATTCCAAGTTTAAAGTAGAATTCTATTGCAAGAATTTTAGAGATAGGAACATATTATTTAACACTGTAATTATGGTAAGGCATGCAATGTTTATTAGTAACCACTGTTGCTCATTCTTGCCACTCCTTTTTCTTAAAAAGTACTGTACAACGTTCAGAAGCAAACTACTGCACTGACAGGGAGAAAAACCTGCAATTGTGCTGAGTCAGCCTGCAAATCTAATCGCAGTTTTAGAACATGTGGCACTGCACAGCACTTGTCTCTTCACACAGACTATCTATAAAACACCACTAGGACACCAGTAGTTTCAAGAAGGAAAATGGGCTTGATTTCTAGTTCCAAACAGAAAACGTTTCCCCAAAAAAGTGCTTCCTAGTTTGAATTGTACTGTGTGTATATAATTCAGTTGAATACCACTGTGTGGTAAAGTAACCCAAAGTATGTTTAATATCTACATTTAAATTTAAGGTGCGGCTCATAAGGATTCCCATTTTAAAGGATTGTAGCCACAGGGAAAGAGTCACAACTAAAAGCTTAATCCCAGAGAATCACCAAAATATGATGAGCATTGCACCACTGTGGCATCTGAATAGAGAAAGGACATCTACAAATTATGGACTTTTAGTTAGCCATGACCAACTGGTCTCCATTAATTTCAACAGTGACTATAACTAAACATAACTTCACCTAAACACAATGCACTCTACCTTAATACTATATAACAGTAGTATTCAAGCATTTTGGCACATTATAATTGTAGATCAATGTTCAGGTGGATCCGATCACCTGCTGAGTGATCCTTTTGGTTCTGCGTGAACACCATGCCAAGTTCTCTTTGTTAGAGGACAGGGGCAGTCACATCTGCTCAGCCATCCTGTCATGTAGCCTGCTGAGACACTAAGCAGCAGATGTGATTGCCCAGAGCACCCCATTCTCCAAACAAGGAGGATGTCATGTGGTACCCATTGGCATGGTATACTATTAAAGTAAAGGTGTCCCCTGCAGGATGTACTGCTAGTTGTGATAGACTGTAGGGTGCAGGGCTCCTTCCCATTTCTAAGTCGAAGAACCAACGCTTTCCAAAGATGTCTCTATGGTCATGTGGCTGGCTTGACTATACACTGAGGTGCACAGAACGTAGTTACCTTCGCACAGAGGTGGTGCCTATTTATCTACTTGCATTCACATGCTTTCAAAATGCTAGGCTGGCAGAAGCTGAGCTAACTTAAGCTTGCAGCACCTGGGTCTCAAACCCTCGCCTGCTGGTTGACAGGCACGGCATCTTAACCACTGAGCCGCTACGGCCCTTACTATAATCTGGACAGAAAAATTCTTATTGTATTTGTTATATCACAGGCAGCATTTCAGTAATCATTAAATGCTACACACAGAATGGTCAATAAGAATAGCTGAGGCCAATTCCATAGCACTGGGGTGAATGGCCATCACAAGACTGGTTTGGTCTAGTCACATGAGCACCCTGGTGGCTGGAGAATATCCATAAGTTGGGAAGACTAGTGACCACGACACTCAAACCAGAGAACACACACACAATATTTTGATACAAGTAAGCAGATCACCTGCCTTACAACAAGAGTGAAGACACTTTTCAAGAAGTGCTAAACAACGTATTATAGAGATAGCAATACCTCTCCCAGTTTACACACATCTCAACCGACTTGGTCAAATATATGAAAATGGAACTATTATCTGTGAAGACTAATAAAGTCTGCACCACAATGCAGAGTGTAATTTCAAACAACTGATCTAACGCTCCTTCTCCTGGCTCAGTTTTAATTTAATAAAAGCAAATATTTTTGTTAATAATTTTTGAAACAGGAAAATTGTTTCTTGGGAATGTTTTTTGAAATCAAGTTTCCCTGTGGATTTTCAAACTCTCCCAGAAACTCTGTGATGCCTCAGCATATCCAATACCATCCATCTTCAGGAAGCTTGTCTCAAGACTACTTATCATTATTGTTCTTGATTACCTTTCTGATTTCAATTCATCAGAAAACAGGTTGTAACCTTAACCTTCGCTACAATTTGTTTTGTATCTGCTCAAGTGGAAACCTCTTAACAGACAATATAATTTTCATACCACTGTTCTAGCACCACTGTGAATATGTTAGAGCTGACCTAGTACTTCCTTCTGTTTTTACTTACTGTTTCCTCCCATCTCTTTGGAGTTTTACTTTGAACTGGTAAACCATATATTTCAAGTCAGTATATCCGGGGCATTCAGAGAACTACGACAAGTAGATTAAGTTTAACATTTTATTATTATTATTAATAGGATTTATATTAGGTTTATTAACCTTATTAACAGATATATTAACATTTTTGCCTGTTAACAGGATTTATATCACTTTCCAGTTCACAAAGAAGTTTATAGGAAAAATGAAGTAATAGCTAAATGAAATCACTAATTTTAAAATGACAATTGTTTTGAATACTGTGTACATATCAATCAATTCAGATCCTTAATTTTTCATCCCATTTCTGCTTTCCAGTTCATTTGCAGATGAAATCAGAGCAAAGATCACAAACATTATAGAAGAGTCAAAAAATAATTTCCAGATAAACAGATCCATCAACTGTCAGTCTCATTCTCACAATTCAGTCAAAATGTTAGCCGTTATGGCAATTGCTGCTTGGCAAATGAAAAACAAACTGTTTATAGGATATTTCACATCCAAAAGCTGAGACACACCTAAGCCACTGTAAGCCCAAGATTATAAAAATTCACTTTTCCACTCACCCACAACAACTAGCATATGCTAACCAGACAAGATAGCACTTTCTTTTGACATGTCTGCTGGAACAGAAATAGAAAAACAGATAAACACCATCTCCAGAACAGCACATTTAAGACAAGACTTTTTTACCACAGTAATTTTTTAATCAAGAGAAACTGTACTGTATTTACAACCTCTAAGGATAAGCTTTCTAGGTCTTACTAGCATTCTTGCCCCAAAGCCCTAGAAGTTCCTTTTCTCTTAGTAGCTTCTATTGCAGCAACCCAATTGCGTCAAGTTGGATCAGCTTGCATTCCAGGTTAGCCAAGAGGTTTGCTAAATGAGACCATATCAACGCTTTATTTTTTCTAGAAAATAGTCCTTCTCCCATGTAAATCCTCTGAAGCAACAAGAACTTCAACTCAAATCTCCTAAGAATGGGATATAACTTGGTCATTATCAAGTTGTTGAGAGCCACCGCAGTGATTGATGTGGCTCAGCAGAATCTGGAGACATTCAAACCCTATTCATTCATTCCATCACTATGTCACAGCCTCATATACATCAAACTGTTGAATATAAATGGGGGCAGAAATAGCAAACATCCTGCTCTCCTTGGACAAACTATGGAATATAAATGAGATAAAACTGGCAGGGTAGTTCCAAATTCAATACACTCAATGTGCCCTATAAAAGTACATTGATAGAAAGTTCCAAAGCAAATTAAGATCCTAAATGGTTAGATAATTCACCCCTTGAAAGAAAATACCCTTATCTCAAAAGTGCCACTTCTTAAACAGAAAAACCAAGGACAGGATGAACTAGAAAGTCTTTTAAATGGCTACTGCCGACACAGAGAAGACAAAAATTGAAGACCTCTACATATTACATCACTTATTGCATCACTTCTTTAAAGTTAAAACTTCTTTATGGATATATGGAGGATCCCCAAAGAAGAAAAAGTATATAAATACAATAGAAAAAAGGTATTCACTGAAATGCAGATGGGAAAAAATCTAAAATGCACAACCAACCAGTATTTTTAAAAGCTTTTGAACACCGCAATGACTCTGCAAGTCCTGACCAATATTAGTCCATACCTTGTCTCAAGGAACTATTTTTTCCTTCCTTTTCATCAGTTCACAGATCCAACACCAGTCAAGAAAGACATCAATAGTAGCTTCAGACAAGATATGATAGCAAAGTCTGGTTTCCCCTTAAGGTGCTACTCAAAAATGTTTAATTCTATACCCATGATGAGTGTACTTGAATGACAGGGATAGGTTTGTAGGATACATTTTCCCCTTCCAGCATATCCCAGCCAGCACACACAGGTAAGTGTTTTCTACCCCTTTTCCTTGCAGAGAAAGCTTTGATAGAGTCCTCCCCACATGCAACTCAGCACTTACTCCTACACACAAACCAAAATCCAGGGAAAGACAGGGGTTGTGGCTAAAGAGAGGCATCTGAAAATCCTTCATAGCATTTGGGGGGGGGGGAGGGAGGTAGAAGTGACCTCGGTATATGAATCAGTGGATGGAGTCAGTGTTAATGGTCTTTCAAATCCTTGGGTCAATTAAAAATATGTATCCTATTAAAAATCAGTAGTCAAACAGGAACACAGGATATGCATGTGAGCATGGGAGAAGAGGCAGGGGGATGGGAAGTTGTGTTTAGCCAGAGGAACTCAAAGTGGGGTGGGATCTGCCATCTGGGAATCTGGCACTGGGCTTTCCTAGGAGTAAGTCTCATTGAAACCAATGGGACTACTGCTGAGGAGATATTGAGGAGCTTTGACAACACAGTGATGTCACATCCCGGTATGTCTGACAGGGGGTCCCAGACAGATTTTTAAGTTTGAAAGGGGATCCCAGGTTGAAACGCTCTAAACATCATCCTGAGTCCAACTCAACTACCTGGGTGCCAAGATTTCTTCTACAAGTTCAACTTCAAATGTACATGTATTAATGCACTGCAATGAATTAATTCACCTGTGGAAAAAATGTAAGACAGCATAACAACACAACAGATCTGATCCCATACTCTACTTAACTAAAGCAAAGCTGCTACACTTTGATATGGCCCTGAGATATGGAAGCAAAACAATCACACACACACCTTATGTATCTATATATAAAAAATTGAAGGGTCATCAACCGACCAACTCAACGCCCTGCCAAAACCAGTGGACCTAAAAGCATGAGATTTGGGGAGGGTTTTCCTTCTGCAATTTAGGCACCCTCTAAGAACCAATTTCTAGAAATTCAAAACAGAAGGGGGAGCAACACATTTTCATTCCTATACTAATGAGAAGCGTACCCGCGTTGCCGGTGTAACATTTTCCCCTATGCCATTCCCCCATGGCGCAGAAACACCCCATGTGCCACTTCCCCCGTGCGCATCATCCTCCCATGCGCAACTTCCCCCATGCGCATCAACCCCTCATGCACACCAACCTCCCATGCACATCTGCTGATGCGCAACTTTTCCTCATGTGCATAATGCCCCACGCGCAACTTTCCCCAATGTGCAGCATCCTCGCCAGTGCAACCTCTTCCTCTGAACAACATCCCCCAGTGCACCAGGCACTGAGCACCCAATTGGCTGGATGTTGGTCAGTCTTGCATGTTAAGTATAGGACAGAAACACGTTGCCCCCTTTTCAGCCCCTGAAGGGTTAAATTTCTCCAGATGGTTCTTGGTGGGAGTTCAGGTGACAGAAGGAACTCCCTCCCAGAATCCCATGCTTCAGGCCCAGCAGTTGGGGCGGAATGTTGATGAGTCAGCAATTCTCAATGCAAAGTATAGGGAGGAAAACGCGTTGCGCCCCTTTTCACACCCTTCCAGTTGGAATTTCCGAAAACCGGATCTTAGTGCGCTCCTCCGTCACGGAAGGAACACCCACCCCAAATTTCACGCTTCTAGGCCCACCGGTTTTGGCAGGGCGGTGATGAGTCAGTCAGTCAGTCAGTGAATGACTTTTCTCTTTTATATATATAGATTTAACACTGAAGACTCACTGATTCACAAATTCATCAATGCCCAGCCTACACAGTGTTGCCTGTTGCCCAGCAGGAATGCCCACTATGTCTACTGCTTGGTAGGTGTACCCAGTGCCAAGTGGTGCTTGGGGGTGCCCAGTGCCCACAAGTATTATTTAAATTTTACACCCACAACATGTAAATTCAGCTTATTCTATGTACTTCTGGCATACATGTCACAGCTGCTTTTCCTCCTGTGGGTACCCAGTGAACTAAAATTTGTCATTCTCTACCTTAAACTCCACCCTTCTGATAAGACCCTGCAAATTGGATAAACAGCAAAATCCTGCTTGCTTGTGCCACAACTCTGTCAGTGTGGGGAGTTGTAAAGTCTTGGAGAAAGTATAAGATGGATTAAGAAACAATAAGATACATGTAATGTCCAATTATCAGATCCATGAAGCAGCTGGTGACCCAGCTACTGGGCTCTGTCTCTTAATCACCAGTAAGCCTGAAGTGATACTACTGGAGACACAAAGTCATCTGGGGGGAATGGCAAGCAGACGAGCCACATGGAAGAAAGGACTGTAAGCAGGCCTCATGCCTGCCAAACAAGCAACCTTTTCATTTATAGGTACTATACAGGATATACAAAGGTAAAAGGCCCACAGTTTTAAATGAAGCTTTCAGTACTGATTTCAGTTTTAAAAAATAGAAGAGTAAAAAAAATAAGTTTCCTTATTAGGTTCAATTTTAACAGGAGAGAGAGAGTAAACTATCAATGTGATACTAAGCAGCTACTTGCAAAGAAGTCCTCAACCCCAAAGAGGCAGTACTTTGTACTGTTTTCTAGCAGTTCTGTCTGGCTGTCTATGCCTGATCACAAGCTTTACAGCATTTTCTCATCCTATATTCAAGTTACTGTCATTAAGACAGTAGTGAGCAGGTCAAAGAAGAAAAATGGAAAGAACAAACCAAGGCAAGTCAGAATATTCTACAACACAATAGCCATTTCAGCATTATCCAGCTTTAATTCCAGGGGTACATGAAGCAATCATCCCACCTTAGGTCCCCAGAAACTGCTGTGGTGGCAGTGTCCTGCCAAATGGCTTCTCTTCTCAGGTAAAAAAATACCAACAGGTATTCTTTGCTGTTCATTGCTCCTCACTGTTCTGGAATCGCAGCTGCCATTCTTTGAGCTTGGTTCATTTCCCTGTTGCCCAAACAGTCTGATCTCCATGCAGTCCTTCCCCCATTCCTGGGCCCAGGAGGGAACTCTCCCACTTTTTTTTGTTCAGCCTTCCTTTCCCCATGGCTCTGTTGCTTGCTCTCTCATGCCTTGGTTTTATCTCTGCCATCTGGTCTTTCCTTACCTCTAATCTCCCTCTTCCTCTCTACCCTTTGGGAAGTCACTCTATTCTCCCTCTACATCTAGTTGCCTGCCTTTGCAGATGCAAATAGCAAGAGATGTTGTGCCAGGGTGGCCAGTAAGGCCAGATGGAGCCCGGGGAGTAGATAGGCTGCTACCTAGCTGAGCATGGGCACTCAGACAGCCAGCTGATGGGCACAGCAGCTTATTCCACAACCCAGCTGACCAGCAGATCTGTGCATGCCAATCCTCAGCAACCCAGCAGGCTGATCCCTTCATAGCCATTTCATAATGTCCCACAGAGTCTCACACACTGAAAAGTACAGAATATCTTTGCCAAGCATCCTTCTCAGGAGTTCCAAATATGACCAACAAAGGTCAACTGATTTTTTCCAAAAGAAGTTGACCATATTGAGGGTTGCCATAATTCTCTTCCACAAAATTGGGACAGGACCGTCTTCCCATTTCCCAGAATGTGAACACAATCCCACTAAATTAGCATTGTCCCTGTTTTTCGGATTATATGGCAACCCTAACCATGTTAGACAATTTGCAAATTTAAAAATGTGCCCTTTATTGGACACTCTCAGAAAGCAAAGAGTCTCTCAGCCACTTCATTTCTCCTTCCCTGCTGATGAAATGAGTATACACAAAGGAACCACAATTCTACAGAAAAAACAAAAAGCTTCAACAGCTGCATCTGCAACAAAGTCTGACTGGGTTCTCTCCCAGTAGAAACAAAAAAGTATCCAATGCATATGGATGCAGTCCTACCTCAGCTGACCTTGACTGTTAAATGTTCTACTTCCTCCCACACCAGTTGCATTTGCTTGCAACATATTAAGTGGGAGAAGGGTACACAATCGCACCAACATTTCTTTTGAATTCTGCTTTTAAGCTACATTTACGGATTGAAACGTCCTTCAAACTGGAGGTGTAATATTTTAATTACCCCTTCATGATAATTAAGGCATTTATTCTGCACTACTGGACTAGTGCAATCTTTTTTTATTACAAAGACCAACTTTATAGAATGACACTCTGACAGGACACACCTAAGTTTAGCAGACTATAAAAAAGAGTACCTTGAAAAATATTCAAGATATATTGATAAGGCAGATACCCAGATAAGGCAGGTTCATTGTACACCGATTCCACAAGGGATACCATTATTTTTCATCAGCTGGCCAGTATAGAACTCAAGCTTTCAAAACAATGTCCACTGGACAGACCTTTCTGTTCTGTAATTTTCCTATTGAGATTAGCATAAGTGAAATAATGGGCTTTAGGTAGCCCCACCGTAATTATAAGTGAGATTGGTAACCACTAGAAAGTATTTAGGATTCTGTTCACCATATTTATGCAACTTGCCCTTTCCACCCTTTCTGAAATAAAAGGAAGTTTTATTTAGAAAGACTTTTGTACTATACCTGCTGAAACCCATTATGCTACATTTACTTTGTTTGTACCTTTTATGTCTGATTTTGCAAAAAAAAATTTTTTTGCAAAAATTAAAAATATTTAATATTTTTAAAAAAATATTTATTTATAAATAACCAGAAAATTCTCAAACTCCATATTTACAAATGCTTGTAAACTGCAGGAGCTCAGTTCCTTGCAAAGCAGTTAGCAGCTACAATATCTGATTTTTCAATAGCTGTCAGGCTTGAGGCAATTAGTTAACTAATCTTTCCATCAACCTTTAAAGGGCCACCATAAAAAGGTTGTGACCCACAGTTTGGGAAGCACTCTTCTAGGGCTACTGTCCATACCTAGTCTATGGCTACTGTCTATACCTAGTTTATATTCAAAAGTTTAAATAGGAATCGTAATGTTAAACAAAATACACGCATCAAAAGCTCATTTAGTTATATAGAAAAACTATACAGCCCCCTAATCCTCGGATTCCATGTCCACAGATCCACAGATCCATGTCAGCATCCCCACCACGTGAACTGCATTCATTGTCACTTCTGATTTCTCTGTAAAACCCGTCATGCGTTTTTAGCATCCGAGTTCAAACTCTCCTTTGGGGGTGTGTAGTTGCAAACTTCCCATGCATCTATAAGCGGGGTGCCCCCCCCCCCGAACCACGGGAATGGGCATTTGCTGGTACCCATGGTTTCAGCTATTTGTGGGGCTTCCAAAACAGAACCCTCATGGATAAGGGGTGTGCCTGTATGCATTACACAGTCGCAAAGAAATGCCTGCTGTTATGCACTGTTGAGGTTGTGAAGACAAACAGTGAATTAACACAGAAAACTCCCACCCCCAGCAGCAGACAATCCTGGGAGAAGCCAATTTCTGGCATATACTGCAGTTTGCTGGTACTGAGTCCCTTTAGAAAAACTTAAAAGAAAAATTGAGTTTGAAAATAGTCTTCTCTACTTTACACTGCAAAGTCACACCATTTGCAAAGTTATAGAGCAGTGTTACTGTTATTCTGTTACTCACAGCCCCCCCCCCCCCCCGTTACTCTTAAGGGGGCAGGGGAAGCAGCATTATCAACAGGACTGCACCCCTGCAGAAGTCAGACTTCCAGTTTAGTCACAGCTGAAACCTTCACTTTTTTCCAGCCACAGGAAGCTCAGCCAATGATCTGCAGGGCTCCTCAGGCCCCAGCAGGACTTGGAACAACCCTGGGGAGAATGAAAATTACACCCCCAATTATCCCCACAGGGGCAAGATCCTGGCTATCAAGTCACTGCCACAGCACCTCTCCCTGCAGCCACTTAGTAGCACCACTCAGTCTACAGAATAGGCTTCTATAATCCACTTCAGGTTGCACAACCAGTCTTGGGTCCTGGTTCATCCTGGATTGCACTGCACAACCCAGAAATGGCTTACATAAGCATAAACGTTTGTCCAGCAGCCCTGCAAATGGTATGATTTTATGGTGTGAAGGCAGGGAATATTATTTTTGTACTTTTTTTTAACTTTTGGAAGGACCACATATAGTGAAATCCACAGATACTAGATAAGGCAGGTTCTCTTTACACCAATTCCACAAAGGATACCATTATTTTTCATCAATTGGCCAGTATAGAACTCAAGCTTTGAAAACAATGTCCACTGGACAGACTTTTCTGTTCTGTAATTTTCCTATTGATTAGGAAAATCTCAATAGAAAAATCAAGTGAAATAATGGGCTTTAGGTAGCGTCACTGTAATTACAAGTGAGACTGATAACCACCAGAAAGTCTTTAGTATACTGTCTACCAGATTTATGCAACTTGCTCTTTCCACCCTTTCTGAAATAAAAGTAAGTTTTATTTAAAAAGACTTTTGTACTTTATCTGCTGAAACCCATTATGCTACATTTACTTTCTGTTTGCACCTGTTATGTCTGATTTCAGATTTTGCAAAAAATAAATAAAAATAAAACTCCAAAGTTTAGATGGCCTCCACATTATAGACAGAAAAACTGTCCTCCGTGTTGTTATCAGCCTGTAATTATCCTTATCAAAAGACTGAGTTCTAGTCTCAAAAAAGTTTGGGATTTGCTGAATCACTAGAAAAAATGATGCTAGCTCATTACTTTGTCATCCTTTGCAACTCACAACCTCAGGATGTATAGGTAGTTACTGTCTTAAGCTGCAATCCTATCCACACTTTTTTGGGAGTAAGGTCTATTGACTATGATGGACTTACTTTTCAGTAGACAGGAATAGGATTGGGCTCATGCCAACTGAAGGGCAAGTCTGGATCATGTAATAAATTGGATTTTATTTTTAGGAAACTGTGAAATAATGTGGTTTAAAATCATCTAAATGCACTATATAAATTCTAAAGTTTTACTGCTTTTAAAAATAATTCATAATTAAACAGGATTTTAAGCCTGCTTCTCTATGAAAGAGAATAAGAGGGACAAAAATATGAAACTTTTAAGGGAGACATTATGAATGACACAATGCATCATGGATTGCGTTTGTATTTGTGCAATACATAGTTATGTTTAAAATAATCATGACTGTTGCCAAAGAAAGCAGTAGGGACATTTATTTTCTATTCTGCTGTTCTACTTAATAATTAGTTGTATTTGCTTTTCAAATATAAAGAGTACTGAGTATTTTGCTTAAGGGGGATTTTGTCTGTACACTAATACCTCTGAATGCTGTGTGAAATAGTGATATAGGAGTCAAGCATCACATTGTTCTAATGTAGTTGTGTTCACAGTACTATACTAGTGTGTTATACACTCTTGCATAATTTGATCACTGCTGCTATCACTTCTATTACCTAATAGTGATATATATTCAATGATAGGAGGATCTTGAATGAGGATGAACCAGATTACGACTGGTAAAAAGTAATTCTTTTTGCTGAAGAAGGAATTATGGGTACTTGCCTTTACCACCGCTTTCTCTTTCAAAGCACCCCTTGGTAGCAAACAACTGGTCCTGTTCTAACCAGAATACTCTCCCCTCTTTATATACATTTGCTATACAGATTTTAACTTATGCCTACTGCACATATTTAGACCATCCTCCTTTATCCGTGCCAAGATTTTCAATATAAAGCAATGGTTGGGAAAACACAACCAAGTCATGGGTCTATGGGTATATTCATGGTTATTTCACTTATTTCTACTTCTTATTTCATCCAATGGTGACAGTATTGCTTTCCTCTCTTTGAGCTCCAGACTCTCAGAAGGATATGAATTTGCCTGGCATGCCCAGAAACCTGCTCAGGAGCTTAGCCCAAATTTTGGGTTTTTTTCCTCTTGAAGAGCAGAGATCCAGGGGGAGCTTTTTTCTCAGGTGTGCTCCTGCAGGCTATAGGGAAAAGTACATGTCAGGACCCTACAATGACTGGGGAAGAGACACCCTCCTTTGCATGCTTTTGGGTGCCAGATCCGGCCTAAAGGCCAAGCTTGGAAACTGCTTGCCAGAAAAGGCAACCAATAATTCTCTCTCGAGCAAGTAACAATGAATTTGTAGGTATGTGTCCATGTGCTCTGTTTTGTTAAAAAGTCATAAGCTGATGTGTGTTTTTCTTCTTTATGACCTTTGTAAAGACCGACTCCAAAATCAAAGTATGGCCACATATCATATGATCAAGAAATCCATATAAAACTTACTAAGAAAACCAAGATACACACAGGCATATACTACAGAAATCAAAGACACCTACCACTACTATCAGATGGCATAACAACACAATTAAGAAAATGGGTCTAATTCCCCCCCCCCTTTGGTTTGTTAAGTATTTGACAACTTCCATATAATACACGAGTAAACAAACACAAGACATAAAGGAGGAAGAGACTGCAGAAGGCATGCGGCCACATACTACTTGGCATGCTTTCAAGGATAAATGCTTTATTAGACTACTATCTATTTAACTGAAACAACTTTGCACTATATATGGGGCTGAAAAAAATCCAAGGCTCTGTGTCACACTAAAATCCAGAAGTGTGATGCAAGCAGTTAAGAATATGAAATGCTTCTGAAATTCTAATACATAAAGCTGAGGCAGAACAGACTCACTGGGCATACCAAGAAACCAAAGCCTGATATGAAAATCCCCAAATACACTGTAGTGGTTTATTTCTTCTGAGTAAATATACATATGACTGTGGTGCACATGTGTTTAAAAAGTGCCACTCCCAGGCCAGTATCCACCCTCAAAACTAACAAAGCACCCACTAGCCATTTGTGGTGATTGTTCAGCATTTTAACAGAGTAGACATCCTGCATGTAAGTTTGAATATTCGAAAGCCTATCAGGGTTTGGTTAATGCATGTTTAAAGCTTTCTATTTTGCATAACAAAAAACTTGTACTCCCTCCATCCAACAACATGGGAGAGATTAGCACTTCTCATTGTCAGTGTGAAATGAAAAGCACAAGGGGTGCCACAAGAATAAAATAGGTGGGGGGGGGGGAACAAAAACAATCAGCAATACCCACCCCCATGCTCCTTGGACAGACAACATTAAGCTAGTCTTTTGGTGTCAAATAGCCTTCCTGATTTTTTATGAACCACCTACCACTTTCCTTTTTCTGGGGATGTTCCAACATCAAAACTGTTAGCACAAATGTTCACCTTTCCCCCTTCCTTGCTATCAAATCCTCACCAAATGCACAAGGGTCCAACAGAGGTCAAGGAGTTCCAGGCCAATGCAGCTATTAGACTGGCCACAGATGTGCACAAAAACCCTCTTTAGAACTGCACTTTGAAAGACTAACCACTATCACAGAAGTGGATACATAACTGAACGGCACATCTACCATGTGCTTTATAAAGAGCAGTGAGAATCCTTCAGCATCACTAGCCATTTTAAGTACCAACAGTCCTATAAAAGATTAGGAAAGCAATGAACCACACAACACCTACATTGGTTCAAATCAATTTTCTTCTGATTGAAAAAGATCTCTTAGCCTTCCAAATATGTTTCTATTCCAACTGTACAATGTCCAGTTATAATTGATTCATTCAACAGTAACACTTGCTCCCAGTTCCTATCAGCTATTTGCCAAGGCTCAGACAAACAAAACAGCTGGTTAAAATAACCACACTACTTGGCCACAGTATTAAACTACTTTCTTCATACTATCCCTTTGCCTGCCAATAAATAGGGATGTCCATAATTTGTGTTAATTGTCAGGATTTCAATTGTTTCTCAGATGTATTTCAAAGTTTCCGTTATATGAAAGCCACTACAGCAGGGGAAGATCCAAACGTAAATATTTGGGAAATCACCGGGACATTTCCACAATGTTCTCACTGTATATAGATGAGTGCGAAAAGGAAAAAATTAAACCAGAGAAAAAGTGGGTTTATTCCAAAGTTTTCAATGAAAATTTCAACTTATCTTTCCACTCACCAGGCATTGACACTTGTGCTGTTTGTGACAAATTAAAGAACAAAATTAAAAATGGTGAAAAACTCAATGAACTTAAATTACAAAAAGAAATTTAATGCAGAGGCTCCCTGAAGAGTATAGATCCTTCTTTGAAAACCTTCCATGTGGAGACAAGAAAAGTAACTTTCCTGAGGATGACTCAACCGCTGTAATGTTTTTGCTTAATGTGTAGCTTTTAAGCCATTTACAACATTACAACACTCAATCTGTACAATATTTTTGTACTTTTTCTGTTTTTGATAGTATTAAAGACATTGTTACTATGATTTTTCATGTAGTTTCTTGAAACACCTTTTTAAAGTACTATAGTTAAGTCCTAAAGCAGGTTTTTGATGTAGAACCACAATAACGTAAGTCCAGTTTTGTCTTAGTTAAAATAACATTACGGTACATAAAAATTAACCTGCAATGGCTAAAGCATGTAATTTTTAATGTTAACTATCAATTTTTCCAGGCTAATTCAAATACTAGCTTTGTAATGAGATCCTTCTTTTTCAGTTTTTATGCTGTCCTATAAAGTTGGAATAATGTGACTTACATTCATCTAGTTCTGAGGTACAGAAATATGGAATATAAAGACTGCTAAACCAGCAGTCTGGAGACTTTTTTAAAAAATTACAACAGGCCTATCAAGAAAACATGCCTTTTAGTTGCCAAGGATGTTTAAACGAATTTAGAATACTTTTGGGGTTCTGAACTAAAAAATGGCCTTTTGGTGCTAGTTTTAGGGGTACAGCATAGTTTATATGCAGATTCAGGAGGCTTCCTTGTGAGGAAGGAAAAACCATCACTTCCTCAAGAGGAAGCTGCTTTAATCTGCACACAAAATGGCTAAGATTGTACTTCTCAATCTAGAACCAATGGGGCAAAACTAATTTCATTTTTTTAAAATCAGCACCCCAAATACAGTACACTCAAGAGTAGTGAGACCTGTTTTCTGCCCCAATGCCAACATTTTCCACACCAACACAAAGGATGTACTCCACACTTTTTCTTTATTATCCATACCTAATTTGTCCCTGAAAATACAGTCCTACACACATTTTGTTATTAGTGCAAATTCACAGAGGTAGAATATTTTATGAGATTTATATGAAGTTAACTGAGGAAACCACAGAAAAACCGAAAAAGCCCAATCTTTGGAAGACTACAATAGTTTGGATCATCTTGCCAAAGGAGAACTTCACAGCAGCAACTTTAAGCACAGCCTTATTGTAGAACACAAATTATATAGTTAACATTCCAATACACTCAAAGTATTAGCAGAATATGGGTTAATCTAAGCTCAGTGACACAATATATTCCTGCATGTGATGCTTGCTCCTGTACCTCTACCAGTCTCAACTATGTCAAAGTCTTCTGCTCTTAATAACTCAGTTCTCACTTTCCACTCCTTTATTTCTACAATAGAGTAGGTGGTACATTACATTATTGCTTCCAAACCCCTTAACTCTGCACCAATTGTATTTTTGGGCCCAAAATGTGTTTTTTTTTTCTTTTACTCTATAAACCGTTATGTCAGCAAAGCAAAGGATAACACTGTTTGGGCTCCAGGACGTAACAGTTTACACCACTGTTTCTTAAACTGGGTCACAACCCACTCTTTGGTGGGATGCAATTCAAGTTTCAGTTTAGATATGAATTTACAAAGGAATGTTACTCTTTATTCCCGCAACACATCTGTAAAACTGATATTTTATATTCCCAGAATTATTCAAGCCTGGAATAATACGCAATCCTATCAGCATTTAAAATTCTTGGGGTTGATTCATAGATTCATTTTATTTAGTACTTTTCTTAAATTAATTAAAATTGTTCCAACTAAATCTTGTATATCCACATAAATGAGGATATCTGTCTATAGAGTGGGGAAAAATTGCCTAGCCCCTGACTGTATTTGTGTCTCTATTTCTTGGTACTATTTTATATAAGCATTTACAGTATAGTTATATCTCATATAAAAATGCCGTTAAATATTCACACGCAGAATGTCACATCTGGAACATGTAATATTAGCAGGAATATTCCTGCTTATTTTCCATTCAAAATAATTTAAATCTGTTATCTGACAGGTTGTGATCAAAGTCACAACCAATGCTAACATTTGGGTGGTAAATCTAAGTCACGTAAATTTTAAAGACAATTTCATACTAACTTAGACATCAGCGACCCAATTTTGAACAACATTACATCTTTGAAGTATTACTGGGACAGCTACCTCTAAGACACAGGTGTCAAACACAAGGCCCATGGGCCAAATCCAGCCTGCCTTGCCTTTTATGCAGCCCACTGCCTTTCCGTGGCAAGCAGGGCACAGCCTGTGGTTGCAGTGGAAGGTGGTGCAAGTTTATGGCACCTCTCCAGCCTAGCTAGAGAAGTGGAATGCCCAAAGGAGCCAGGCTGAGCCGGATGATGCTGTCCTCCCTCCTGCGGGCTTGATCCAGCAACAATGTACCAGACAGGGACTGCCCAAGCTGGCTGGGAGCAGAGGCTGTCTGCACTGTGGCAAGGAGCCCAGAGTGCTGGGATGGTGCTTATGCACCAAGCAGGCTCCATCTTGTCTCCACTGCCAGAGCCCACAGATGGCCAGCACTGCCAGCTTCTCTGCAAGGTGTCCTGGTAAGTGTCACCCTTGGCTACACTTCTTGCACACCCCAGAGACTTCCCCGTGTATCTCTCAGGTCCTCTTGCGCTCTTGGCTTGGAGCGGCTACCATCTCAACACCCTTACCTGGTAGTAAGCCTCATTGCTCTAATGGGACTCAATTTTCAGTAGTCATGCCTAGGACTGGGCTCTGAGATTGCAATCCTATCCACACTTTACTCTCAGAACCATTGACTGTAAGCCCCATTGATGTACTTCTGAGTAGCCATGCATAAGACTGGACTCTGGCCTTTGAGAGTCACAATTAATGTTAATTTTTGGCCCCTTGTATGAAATGAGTTTCACAGCCCTGTTCTACAAAGTCAACTTTGATTAATTCATTTGAAAGTACTTCCAAGGATGAAATCCTAAAAGAAACACTCCATGATAAAAAAATTCCTCTGAAACCAGTATTCCACTTCTGAGTAAGTTACATGAAACAAAAATTCCACCTTTGAGTAAAATTGAATAGAATTGAGATGCAAGTGTCCAGATAGTTTCACAGTAAAAAGAAGCTATAGGTGGGCAGAAATAGTTGGATTTAGTATGAAGCTAGGGAGGACCAGACAAGGTATTGTGAATCAGTTTTCACTCAAACATTGCATTCCCTGGCTTGACTTAAACAAACAAAACACAAGGCCAAGGTCCAGAATAAAACTGAAGGGCGCAGGGGTGGCAAAGAAAAAATATGACCTTTCATGTCCTTCTGAAAGCTGAATTCCACCTTAGCAAATTGTGCTAGAATACTAAGAACCAAACCAACTCAGGACTGATTAACTAATCAAGAAAAAATGTTTTGATCTGTCTCATCAACAAGTACAATCATTTTCAGAACACTCAATGGGGAGATGAGGAACACTCACTGTCCTTGCAGAAGATTTAACTAAAAAGCCCAACTCTCAACCATCTGTCAATGTTTTACTGTATTGTTTCCCCATCACCATTGGTGTCCTGGCAATAGCTCACACAGACAAAATTATGCCATCTCTCTCACATCCATGTAAAATATTGCATAAGTAAAATCAAGGGGAAAATCTATTCCTCCCCAAAGAAAATCTTCAGACTGTAGAATGAGCTACAAGTGGCAAAAGGCATTTGCTCAGTTTGCAGCTAGCTCCCACGAAAGTCAACAGTGTACGGAACTCCTTTTCCTGGAGGGTTACCCCACCGACTCCCGGTGCTATTCCAAGTCATGCAAAAATACTGCTGAATGTCACATAAGGACACAAATCCTGCTGCCAGAGAAGGGGTTAATCAGGCCCCACCCAGAATATGCAATGTTGTTACAGCACAACATGTTGCAGAAAAATAGATCACACCATAGCCACCATGACGCAGGCCCTGCTTGCCAAAAAATTTCCACACTACTGTCAATTCTTTCAAACAGTGAAGTTTTAATGCATCATTGCAACTCTTGCAACTGCACTTTTGTGATCACTTTTCCACACTCAGACAACTGAGCTGTGCAATATTTTAATAATTTTTAAAAAATAATCTTTCCAAACAAGAGCAATTAGTAATGAAGCTTTTAAAGTTAGACTGAACAGGTGTGCCTTCATGAAAGAACACCTTATCCTAAAAGATCACTGAGAATGCTGCATGCTATAGCAGTTTAACTCCTTGGGCATTAGGATAAAAAAAATCAACTTTGAGTAACACTTGTATTAAAATTTCCAAACTATGCTTCCTGTCATAGGGTAGGAGCACATGAAATGAAAATAAATCTTGTGCACTAATGGGAAACCTTGTTAATGTTAAGCTGTCCCCTGCAGGTTGCCGTGCTAGTCATGACCAACTCTTAGGGTGCGGTGCTCATCCCTGATACAAGGCCAAAGAGTCAGCATCATCCAAAGACGCCTCCATGATCATGACTAAACAAAACACACAGAAGACTGTTATCTTCCCACCAAAATGGTACCTATTTATCTACATGCATTTACATGCTTTTGAACTTACTAGTTTGGCAGGAGCTGGGCAAGTAATGTGAGGTCACATCATCTTGAAGTACTTGAGTCTCAGTCTGTCGACCTGCTGACCTTCAGGTCGACATGCACAGCATCTTTAACCACTGAGCTACTGCAGCCCTAGCTTTAACCTTGACCTAATCTTAAAATTAATACTTGAATAAGCAATTTAATACTTGACTAATACTTTATAAAATGACTATGAGCACAATCCTAACCACGTCTACTCAAACATAAGCCCTATTGAATTCAGTGGGTCTTACTCCCAGTATAGTGTCTTTAGGATTGCAGCCTCAGACCAAAGGATTCCAATTCTAACATTTTTACTAAGAATTCCAGTAAGTGGTAGATACTAGATAGTTGCCAGGAAATGGCCTACCTACCTCGTTTCTTTAGTCTAACCAACAACACAACTGGCTCTTCATTACGAAAAAGCAGCCAAATTCTAACATGCTTACACAATATGGCTTTTGCCTATGTTTATGAGCATATACTAAATATAGTTTAGATATCCCAATCTTGAAATCTTAAAATATAGTATAGTACAATACTCAATACTCCCAACCCTACTCCAACATATCCTTGAATTTGTTAAAGAACGTCATAGTACGATCAGTTCATAAACATATTGGATCCCACAATAATCCCCAGCCCCAAAACAACACTCCAATATTAGCCATTTCTTATGAAAGTTTTTGTTTGCATCATAACTTTGAGCTTCTATTGTAGGTGTACTCCTAAGGAGAACTTGATCCTCCAATCTTTTTATAAGGAGGAATTTTTTAATAATCATGAAAATATTATTACCAATGTGATTCTTCTGAAACCAGTAACATAAGGCAGTAAGTACAGAAACCTCAAAAGAAAATACTGTGAAAACTTAAAAAATTAAAAAAAACTAATAATAAGCTTATGCTTACTAAAGTGTCCACAAGATTCAAGAGTTGGCCAAATTTGCACAACATTCCCTAAGAGGAAAAATATCTTTAAATCAACATTTAAATTATAGTAGAGAATTGGCTTCCCTACAGCTCATCAGATAGCTGTCTGTCATTGCTTAGTCCAATCTAGTAATCTCCAACTGCCATGTTGATGTTGCAAATGCCTTTTAAAAGAAGCAGCAGAAAAAAATGCCCCAAGAGCAAAAGAATTTGCCAAAGCTTGTATTGTGTGAATTATGGCCATCGCTGCCAAGTACCAGAACTGTCTGCAGCAATGCTTGTACAGAAGACCTTTCAGACAGACCAACAGAAGGTGGAGTACTGAAATACACCATGTGCATGCTTAACTTGCAGTGGTGTAACACCAATCTAACAGAGACGTCTGTGGATAGCTACCATATCCTTCTCAGTCCTCCCTATCCATACACAGCAAGTAATTTGTGCTTGGGGTGTATGGCAAATTTCATCAGGTAAAACTGCATGGTACAGAAGGTGCCTTTGTGAGCACATAGGTGGAAGAGGGAAAAATATACTTTAAGAGAGCTCTGATCATAACTATGCACTCACAAGCTTAACACATAGTGTGAGCAGCATGTGGCATGTGTTACTGCAAAAACTGGAATGCTGAAACTATGTTATGCAAATCTTGATTCTACAATCCTGAAAACTCACGTAGTGATTCAGTGCAGTTTATAAAACAGTAATTTTCAAACTTCTAGCCTCATGGCACACTGATAGGTTCTAAAAGTGCCAAGGCACATCATCAGTTTTTTGAGAATTGACAAGGCAAACCATGGTGGGGGCTCACATCCCATAATGACTCCCCAACTCTCGCAGTACACCTGCAGACTACCGTATTTGCCTCACATCAGTGTGCCACTGCACAATGATTGAAAATGCCTGTCACAGGACACATTTCTTTAAAAACTATGTATATTGCCTTGAAAACTATGTATATCAATATAAATAGTTCCAGTATCAATGGAACTGTAATTTTTGAAAGGTTTGCTTATCATGATCTGCAGTATTTTAAAGAAATGTCAAGAAATAAAATATTTGTGCCAGGAACTTTTACAGATAAGTCAACCAAAGTCTGTGGGCTGTGGTGGCACAAGGGGTTCAGACACTGTGCCTCTTAACCAGTAGGCCAGGGTGCGAGACCCAGGTCCTGTAAGACAGGGTGAGCTCCCGTCCTTAGTCCACTTTGTGCCAACTTAGCAGATCAAAAGCATGCAAATGCAAGTAGATATATAGGTACCACTTCAGTGGGAAGGTAATGGCATTTTATGTGCATGTGATCCAAACTCTATGGCTCTAGAAATGGGGATGAGCACTGCACCCTACAGTCGGTCACGACTAGCAGTATAATCTGCGGGGGACACCTTTACTTTTTTAAAGCAAAGTCTACAATAGGTCAACTTGCTTAGCTCAACTTGCTTAGGGCTGCGAAACGTTCAAGAACACTGAACTATATGCAGAGCACTCTCGCATTAGGTGGGAACCACCTAAGTCTTTGCGTGGGAAGTGAAATGCAGTGATGCAATCACCAGAATCCTTCCACTGTTGGGATGAAAGGGGGTTTTCACACTTAACACTGGGCAGTGCCAGGCTCACAGTGGGTATGGGGATCCCTCTGCAGGGCTCCAAGCCTCTGAATGGCTGAAAATAGATATTGTGACCCATTTGGAATTTTGCAATTACGAAGCAGAAGTGGGTCACAAACTCTATTTTTAGCCATTCGGGAGCTGGGGGAGCCCTGCAATGCATCTCCCCACAGCCTCCAGGAGGCCAGCACACACAGACACAAACTCCAGTAGTGCAAGATACCTTTTTATAAAAACTACTTTCGTACCCATTGGTAGCATGACCACCGTGATCACATAGCAGTAGGGTTTTCCCTGGCTGGCAGGTTACAACCCACCCATTTGGAAAACATCGAAGCTAAACCATTGCTCTAGAAACTATCTACCAGGTCTTTAACCTCCAAGCACCCTATTACTGTATCAGAATGTGCTCCATAAGCCAGCATTAAACTTGATTTTTTGAATATGTCTGTTAACCTTATATTAGTAGCCAAGAGAAACTGAACTGACTGGATATTATTTGGATGCCACAACTGTGGAATAAGCAGCATCATCACTCCCCAATTTTGAAGACAGACAGCATTTCAAGGAGGTGCTGCTGCAGAGTTGCGCGTCTTCCAAGAGTCAGTAAACCTTGATGATTCATCATATTGCATGACACAGTACAAGAATCTCTGAGCAATTTAACATCAAATTTAGCAAGACGTTAAAAAAGACGTTAAAAACAAGATCTAAAAAACTGACAGTGTATGTTTTGTAAACCTAGTGATTTAAAATGGCTCATTTTCTGCTGAAATTCTCCTTTTGGTGCTGTTAATCACATTTCTTATGGAAGAAATATCAGAACTTAAAAAAAGATTTAGAGAAGTCCATCCATAAGCCACCCATGTAAGATACCCTCATGTTATCTACAATGTTTAAAAATCAACCATGTAATAAACGGGCTGCCTTTCCATATGTTTGAAAGGAAGAGATAAAAACATATGTTAATAGTGTAAGGGAAGATATGGGTCTTTTTTAAAAAAAGTCAATACTATAGGATTACCACAGACATATGGGAGAACAATTTTGAATCTCTTTAAAGGTATTTATGTCAGAGGTGGAGAGAAAGTTGTTTAGTGGAACTAACAACTCTGTGATCTCCCTTTTTTCAGCCTCTGCCCAAGATCAATGCTAAAAACACCTGAAGAAGGGCCAAATCCTGTCAAATTATCTGGTGCTGATGCAGCCCCTAGGGAAGGGATGTTCCCTCACCTTGAAGAAACCTCCACAACTGCCTGCTCCCCTTTCCCCCAATTGCAGTATGTGCTATAGGTCCCGTTAGCTCTGGAAAAATGCTCAGGATTGGACCCAAAGACAGATTATTAAAGATCAATTATGAACCTGCCAAGAAAGGGAACCAAAGCCCCTCAATGTCACAGTGCCATAAAGCCAGTGAAAGGCACGACTAAGACTAAGCCCACGTGGACATTTGGAGACCTTTGTCCCACATTCACCCTCACAGGCGTCCTGTCTCCTTCAAGCAGGGGCGTGTGCCTGCGTGTCCCACAGACTGTGGGTGCGGGGGGGAAGGGTGACCATATGTCATAACCGTATAAAGAGGACAAGGACCACCACCACCCCCTTCAAAAATAAACATTAAGACACTCAAATTTTTATACAACCAATACATTTGGGGGAGGGTCGGACAAGCAATAAAAATGTGACAAAAGCTAAAAACGCTCAAATTTAAACACTATGTTGTTAAATATGAAATTAATTTATGGATTACTGGAAGGCTGTTCACAAGGAAAAGCAGGACAATTGAGCTTTCTTTTTTTTCAAAAAGGGAACATGTTCTGGGCAAAGAGGACATATGGTCACCAAGGGGGGGAGAGAGTTGGGGGCAGCCCTCCCCATCAGGAGAAGCAGCCACTTACACAGTGGTTTGAGGACACAGGGAGAGGCTGGTGGAAGGTCTTTCAGAGGGTTGCCCTCCTGGGGAAGCTGAGCTGCTGCGGGAGGAGAGCCCAGGTAGGCAGGCAGGCAGGCAAGCAGGCACCCCCCCTTCCCTTCCCTTCCCTCCCCTCCCCACAGCACAGCTCAGAAGCAATCACATGTTCGCCTCCACCAGAAAAACCACGTTGCCTTCACTGCGGCGGAATGCTGGGAAAAGAAGAAAAAAAAGGAGGAAGCTGCGAACGCCGCCTCACACACACGCCCGCCCATTGGAACGTCCGAACGCTGGGCCTAGAACGTTGAGACAAGGCGTGGAACGTTGAGACAAGGCCATGGAACGTTGCAACAGAGCCATGGAACGTTGAGACAGCGACATGGAACGCTCGCAACGGAGCCCCCAACACACCCCCGACAAAGCTCTTTCTCTCTCTCTCCCCTGCTGCAGACCAGCCCTCCGCCCTCCGGGTCGCTTCTCAAGGGGCTCAGCTGCCGGCTGCATCCTCCTCCTCTCCCACCGCCCCCTTCCCACGCAAGGCACAGCCAACGCTCCATCATCTATCTCGGAAAGGCTTCTTTTTGAAGGATCCATGCTTTCCTGGGAGTAAGCCCCACTGACTGTCATGAGGCTTACTTCTGAGTAGACACCCTTACAGGAAGCCTCACTTGACTAGCCTGAGATTTATTGGTCAGTAGGATTGGGCTCAGAGGCTGCAATACTATCCACCCTCTTTACCCGAGAGTAAGCCCCCATTGACTATGATGGGACTTACTGCTGAGTAGACAAGTAGGATTGGGAGGTCCTACCCACCCCTTACCTAAGAGTAAGCTCCACTGAATAGACCCGCATAATAGGCTTGGGCTTCTCTCTGGAAAGGGAAGAGGGAATCCTCTCCTCTCCTCCCGGTCCACCTGCTCAGCTCGCCCTGTACTGGGTTGCCCTTATATTCTTAGACGGTCCCCATCTACTGAGAAGTAACTCCGTGGTCGCAGTCAAGGGAACTTACTCCCGGTAGGAGCAGGATGGCAGCCCTTTCCAGGCTCCCCACACACACCACGCCATTTAACTAGCCCTACTTCAGAAAAAGAAGCGGCGTGGGGAATCTGGACGGTTCAAGCTCATTAAACCTTTACGATCAGAGAAACATTGCAGCAGCAGCAACAACAGGGTGTACCTCCGCATGTGTTTGTTGGGGAGAGAGGAATTTAAGTGCAGGATCCTCCAAGCCTCAACCACCCCGGTAGACCCACTGCATGCCATGCCTAGCAGAGTGGGATGGAGGAGGCACTTCTGGGGGCGGCTCCCGTCCCTCTCTCCATGCATGCCTGCCTGCGTGCGCTTCCTCCATCGAGGTAGTAGTACCAACTATGCCCTGAGCGGGCGTGTTTCTCCCTCCCAGCCAGGCCTGCCTTTGGAAGGCTCCGGCATGGATGGTTGTGTTGGGCATGCTTCCTCTCCTCTCACCGGCCTCCCTTCCATTCCATGAGCCTGAGTAGAGGTGGTGTAAGCTGGGAGTAGCTGGACAAAGGCGGGTGGAATGGAAGGGAAAGGGAGGTGGTGGGGAGGAAAAGAAAAAAGGAGATGTCACCATATTGCGGAGGGAAGACTACAATCCCGTAACCTATGAGTAAGCTCTTTTACTCTAATGAGGCTTACTTCTAAGTAGACCAAGTGTGGGGAATGATCCTCCTCCAACCCCCGAAGGGGAGTAAAAGGAAGTGTCACCATATTGCGGAGAGAAGGAGGCTGCGATGCTACCCCTAGTTACCTATGAGTAAGCCCCGTGGACTAGGAAGGGACTTAGTTCCGAGGAACCCAATCCGTGGAGGGGAGCAGAAGGGAAATGCGAGTCCCCCTACTGCGAAGGGAAGGAAGGCAGGCGGGCGGGCAGGAGGCTGCGACGCTACCCCTAGTTCCCCAGGAGTAAGCCCTTTGACTCCAGCGGGCTTACTTCCGCGTAGAGCGCGAGTGACCCACCTGGAGGGGACTGTCCGTTGAGGGTGACGAGGGCTGCGGGGGCGTTCTTGGTCCAAGGGTTCACCTTGGGCGGCGGGGCCTCGATGAACTCCCTGCGCCCCACTCCTCCCTCCTCTCCTCCGCTGCTGCTGTTGGAGCTGCTGCTGCTGGAGCTGCTGCCGGGGTCGGTCCTCTGGTGGTGCAGCAGGTTCTCCTTCTCCTGGAGGTTGCAGTCGTCCTTCTGCTGCTTGCTGCTGGGGGGCTTCAGAGCCCCGTTCCTGCGCTGGTGCTCCTCCACGCTCCCGGTGCCGCCGCCGCCGCCCTCCTTGCCGCAGCCGTCGGGGCCGCCCCCCTTGCCCTCCTCGTCGGCCTTCTCTCCAGCGCCCCGCACCAGGTGCTGCTGCTGCTGCGGCTGCTGCTTCCTCACCAGCTGCTCCTCGGAGGGCATGAGCGGCGTGGCCGGCAGCAGGGCCTCCACCTGGGTCGCCATCTGCGGCTCCGTCCGGGCTCTGCAGGCGACGCCCGCTACTAACTTCGCCCCGCAGGAGCAGCAGCAGCAGCAGCCGGCCTCCCCCCGGAGCCCTCCACTCCTTGAGGGGAACTCCAGCCGCCGCCTTCCTCCCCCCCTTGAAGGCCCAGCCCCACCGCGCTCTCCCCCTCCCCACGCTCCTCTCAATGCCGCCGCAATATGGAGAAAGCCTGGGGAACCACGCGACTGCACGGCGCGTGCCAGAGAAGATGAACGCGCGCGCGCACGCACACACAGCGTACCGGGAGAGCGCGCACGCACACACACCGCCCACCCCTGGCGCGAGGAAGCAGAGCCCGGAGAGCGCGTGCGCCTGACGCAATGTCAGAGCCCCCTTAAAGGGACAGCAGCAGCACTGGGAGGGAGCAGCAAAGGGCATGGCTGCTGCAGGAGGAAGGACAGGCAGGGCAGGGGAATGAATGGCTCACTCGCTTGGAGCTGGTTCCATCCTCTGCACACAGTATGCAGGTCTACTCAGAAGTCAGTCCCATTACAGGCAATGGGGCTTACTCCCAGGAAAGTGTGGACAGGATGGCAGCCTCAGAGCCCCATCCTATGCAGGTCTACTCAGAAGTCAGTCCCATTACTGGCAATGGGGCTTACTCCCAGGAAAGTGTGGACAGGATGGCAGCCTCAGAGCCCCATCCTATGCAGGTCTACTCAGAAGTCAGTCCCATTACTGGCAATGGGGCTTACTCCCAGGAAAGTGTGGACAGGATGGCAGCATCAGAGCCCCATCCTATGCAGGTCTACTCAGAAGTCAGTCCCATTACTGGCAATGGGGCTTACTCCCAGGAAAGTGTGGACAGGATGGCAGCCTCAGAGCCCCATCCTATGCAGGTCTACTCAGAAGTAAACCCCACTCTAATCAATGGGACTTACTCCCAGTTTGAAGATTGCAGCCTTAAAGTCCAAGCCTATGCATGTCTACTCAGATGTAAGTCCCATTAGAATCAATGGAGCTTACTCCCAGGAAAATGGAGATAGATGCAGCCTCAGAGCCCTACCCTATGCATTAGAAGTTAGCCCCATTAAAATCAATGGGGTAGTCAGATGTAAGTCCCATTAGAATCAATGGAATAATCATTATAATCAATGGAGTTTACTCCCAGGAAAGTGTGGATAGGATGGCAGCCTCAGAGCCCAAGCTATGCATGTCTACTCAGAAGTAAGCCCCTTTAGAATCAATGGAACAGTCATTAGAATCAGTGGGAAGTACTCTCAGGAAAGTGTGGATAGGCTTAAGAGTTAACCAGAGGGAGACCTTTTCTTTCCAGGCAGGCAGCCTCAACAGCCGAAACTTCCTTGCTTGCATGGGTGAATCATGTCTCCTGGAGTTCCACAGGACTCGCTTCCCAGGAAGTGTGCCCAGAATTGCAGGCTCATTTCCCGGCAGAAGATTCCTGCAGAATTATTTCCTGGCAGAACAAGGTGGGAAGGCGCCTTCAGAGGAGAGGCACTGACTCCTCATTTCTTTCAGGCTGCAGTTCAACACACAGTTACAGGCAGTCAGTACAGCATGTTTAGACTTGCACTGTCATTTGTTTTTTTTTCTCTTCCATTTATTTATTAAAGGGCTTTATTCTCCTTCATTCCAAGCAAATGCCCAAGGGAGCTCGCAAAGCTTTAGTTCTTCCCCTCCTGCTGTCCCCACAACAACCCTGTGAGGTAGGCAAAACTGAGAGTGTTACTGGCCCAAGGTCACCCAGGAACCTTTATGGCCAAAGAGGGATTTGAACCTGTCTTCCAGTCTGAGGCCACACTCCTACCCACACTTACCTTGGAGTAAGCCCCTTGACTACAATAAGACTTACTTCTGGGTAAATATAAAGAGGATTGGGATCTTTGCCCAACTCCTTAACCATACCATCCTGACTCTCAGGATGGTTTTATTACAGTTTCTCTTACTATAATCTTAGTTATCCACTTTTCCGTAAACACCCACCTCCTTTCCTTTAACAATTGCTTTATTCTCACCATCCCTCCACATTCCCTACCTCTTGTAGCTACAAAAAAGCAGGCTTCCTATCAGTCTTGAGAGACTATGGTATCATGCTCGGTGCTGCATACGCTGTATGTGAAGCAAGAAAGCCTGGGTTGGATTGTTATGGAGGATAGGCTGTTACCCAAGCAGCAAATCCCCCCTCTCCACACCACTGAATTAGTCCAATGGAAAGGCAGAGCCAATACAATTGGATCCAGCTGGACTTGCAGAGCTGGGCTAAGGACAAGAGCTCACCCTGCCTTGTGGGGCTGACCTGGGTCTCGAACCCTGGTTTACAGTACTTTGCTATGTTGCTTGTTTATCAGTGTGCCTGGCATGGGTCAGGTCCAGGCCCTGAGGAGCTTGCATCTACATTTCAATGCAGGGGGGAAGACAGACAACAGGGGGAAAAAGAGAGTGGACTGGATTGTTTTGAAAGCCAGTTAATACAGGACAGCACTGACATGAAAACAACCCAGACTTCTCACTGTTTGTATACACAATAAAACAGGCAGGTGTTGGTTTCTCACACTTTGGAAACTTCATGTAAAACAGCCTTGAAGGTGCAAACTTCAAGTAAAGCAGCCTTGAAGGTGCAGCCATCAACCAGTTTAATGAATGCGGGTCACAACACAAGTCATTTATTCAGTAATTATTAATAAACATTTCTCACACTGACCAGGAAATGAGGTTGTATATTGATTATAATATCTCTTTTCCTCTTCTAGAGACTCTGGGATTTCTGTCAATTATACAGTGATTAAAAGGAGAAGAGTGTGACCAGAGCAAAAGTAGTAACCTTGGGCACAGGTTATCCTGGTTTAACAGTTTATATTGAAACTGTTGATTTTGTGTGTCCTTTCCAGACCCTTCTGTGACAAGTTTTCCTCACCAGGAAAAATAAGGCCTGTTCTCCGCATTTTCTAATTGCAAATCCACCGGATGACTCACTTTAAATAACCTGGATTTGGTTAATCCAGTCACACAACACATTTCAGTTGGGGGTGGTGGTGGAATGAAAGTGGAGAAACTAGAAAGAGACATGCCTGGAGCAAGAAGCACCATTTTGTAACCAGCACTTAATGAAGAAAAAAATAAAGAATTGGCTATTTCCAAAATAATTTCCACTGCAGCTTTGCCTGATTTGATGCCCACATCTTCATTACACGATTATTCTCATCCCCAAATTAACATTCCTGCTTGTGATAGTTGGCAGGATAGCATGACTGGTAATATCATGGCATATGAATGGCAAGTGTGTTGGGGAGGTGAAGCAACACCCATAATTTTGCTTTTCATAATTTGCTTTTCATAATTTGACAACCTATGCAGTACATGTGAAGAAGTTGCCCTAAGAGAATACAGTTTAGGCCTTGAATAGATTAGAGTATCCCAGCATGTTTGCAAACAAGCATCACATGTGGTAGCTAAGAGTAGGACTGCAGTCAGTTAAATATACTGTGGGCCCAGTTATGTCCAACATTCCAGCACTGATGCAGCCATGCCAAAAAGTCATGCGCTGCATCCTGCTGTGGGATGGCAATCATAGAGGCCTTCTCAACTGGCCTTCTCAACATTTGTTCCAGTACTTTGGGGCCCAGGTATTGCAGCTATCGGCGCTAGAAAGTTGGATAAGATTGAGTTCTGAGTCCTAACTTTCAGAAAGACTAAAAAGTTGCCTCCAAATGCTACAGATTTTTTAATTATACTTCTGAAAAATCACAAGTGCCAAACTATCTTGCAAGAAACATTTCCCCTTATCTCACAAACTGGAGGGAATGTGAATTTTGCAATAAGGCTTGCATCACTGGAAAAAAAAGCCTTTTTTCTTCAGAATAATGGTTTTATTCATATGTAAATTGAACAAATGGGTTAAAAACTAACCAGGTAACAGCTTTAGGTAAGTGTCAGTCAGGTGTGCTCCATAAAATGTAAATAAAAAATGGTTGTTTTTAAGAGCCAGTGTAACTCTTGTCACTCAGTGTGACTCAAGCCACTCTTGCCCAGTGTCAGATTTTCCCCTCTACCACATTTCAGGGAAACACAACAAATGTGCTGGATACTGTCTGATTTCTTAAGAAAGTTGTTCCAAAATCTTAAAACAAATAAAAGCTAACTGATTGTCCTGGCATGCAAAAAATTATCTCCACACAGAAAATTATGGGAAAGATTAGGATAGAACTTGGCTTGTATCCAATCTTCTTCAGGAAGGAGTGGAGGAAGAACGTTGTTATGTCACTTGAATCCCCTCTGAGAAACTGAACTGTGAGCTAAAGTGGTATATTGGATCTGAAATATAAGTGGTATATTGGAGGCAGTGATGGGCTCCAGCAGGTTCGCACCTACTCTATAGAACTGGTTGTTAACAAGAGATAAGACATATAAAGTTTAAAAATAGCCATTTAAAAGTGGCTGCCAGATGGGCAGAGAACCGGTTGTTAATTTCTTTGAATCCCATCACTGATTGGAGGGGCTGGTGTTTAGGCTGGCTTAAGTGGAGATTAGAATTGCAAGCTCAGTCAGGAAATTCATTGGTGTTAGGGCATGCCAGTCTACCATTCAGTGTCTCATACTTCACTACTTCACTGCACAACTTGAACAGAGGGTAGGATATACACTGATAAATGGGTACTCTCCAGGTGCAGATTTAATACATCTGTCAGAATCATGCCATACCCTACAATCCAGAGTAACTACGGGAGCACGTAAGAGACATTGCGTGTACCCGTAGTTACTACACCAACCTAGTGAAAACCTATGGGAAATTCATTTTGCAATCCAGAGCAAATTGTTCTTACACCGGAGCAAGGACTCCCCATAGTTACTCTGGATTGTACCCACAGTGAAATAGCTCAGTAGTCTCCAGCTCTTTTAAACATGAGTTCTTTAACTTGCAACACAGGATCAACTTTTAACTCTATTCAACTCCTGTTCCTTTCTTCCCTGAATATTTTCAAATGCTGTTACTGCTGTCTCTTCTGTATTTATTTTATTGGTGCCTTTTGTAACAAGAAGGTCATATGGGGTTGCCATAATTCCTCTTCCACAAAATCAGGACGTGACCCTCTGTCCCATTTGCCAGTATGTGAGCACTATGTGAATCCCCCCAAATTGGAATTGTCCTTTTTTTGGAGGGACATATAGCAACCTTATATATTAAAGATCTATTGGATGGTCATCTATTGGATGGTCATCTAGTCACACTTTATGAAGCTGAGTGTTGGCTAATGACAGAAAAACCTGAACATTGCCTTAGTATGATGGAGACAAGGATGATGCTATCACTCACTTTGACCACATACGCAATGATGACATCTAGCAGTGATGTGGCATTGCATAAATCATTGACAAGATGAGAGAAGCTCACCTCCAGTGGTACAGCCATGTTCTGCGTGCCAAAGACAACACAATATCACAGAAGGGTGTGCAGTTTGAAGTCTGGCAAACAAACAATGTGTTGCCCAAAACAGCACTGGCTTGACACACTGCATGGGGATGTGAGAACCACCAACTTGCACCCAGACCAAGCCCACATCTAGGAGAAATTGCAACAGCGATCCAGAATAGTGGACCCCGTCACCATATGGGACAAACGAAGAAAATGAAGACTAGAATATATATGAAAATTAACTGTTAAAAATTAAATTCAATGAAAACTGATATTAGAATGTGTAAATAAATATGAAAAAGTGTATAAGAATATATATATATATATATATATATATATATATATATATATATATATATATATATTATAATAATAATAATAATAATAATAATAATAATAATAATAATAAGCAAAGAGAATTTTATTGCCATACCTACTAATGGTGGATCCCTATTTCAATTGGAAACTAAAGTATGGTCAGCAACAGTTTGTGGTGGCCACTTGCCCATGGGCCCCCCTTTTGGATCTGCCCCTGTTCTAACAGGTTATGGCAAATATTTGACAGGGGCGGGGGAAGAAGCAATGTTGTAACATCTTATCTAGAAAATCTAAGCCTTGGGTTAAAGAGGAAGGAGGTGTCCGACAAAAATTTCTTTTTTGAAAAGTGATATTGCTGTTCAGGATATCTAAAAAAAAGCTCTTATGTAAAAAAATTGATTGGGATTAAAGTAAAAGTGTTAAGGCATCTATTAGAGAATGAAAAAACCCTTCAGCTTCTACAAATTATTCCAGCCACCTTCTGGGTACGATGACTCTGCTGCATTTATAGTTCCTTCTCCTGTACACAGCATCCCTAGTCCTGTTAATAATCTGTCATTGCTATGATGAGTAATTATGCCCCATGGAAACCTACCCTGGGGAAGAAAAGGATGCCATCAAATGATTATATCCTTGATTTGAGCAGCTGATAGGCATTTTGATAACTTCTTATACATGTGCTTCGAGTAATAAGGTTTATTAACTTCAGTAATGTTTTTTATGTATTGGATCAGTTATTTACATATCTCTAAAAGCAAGGCTGCTGGTGGTATTTCAGAATAAATGTAATATTCACAGAGGCAGCATGATTTATAGTATTTTTTCTTTATTTTATGGGCCATAAGATCAAAGGATAAAATGGTACTTAAACCAGCAAGATAAAATCATAAAAACATACGACAGGTATTTTGAAACAACAAAAGATAATAGCACCACAGACATCTACGCATCCAATTCTGCTCAGAGCCCTTAAGGATGCAATCCTAAACTCCAGTTAGGCTGGCTTAAACCCTGGCATAAGTCCAGTGCTGACCTGGGGGTTTCCACAAAAGTGTCATAAGATACTTCTGCACCGCTCCTGGGGGAGAGTTAGGTCAGTGCACAGACACATCACAGAGGTCTCCTTATATCATCACGGGTATGAGAAGACCGAAGAGTTGTACCAGCCTAGGTTAGCATTGGTGACCAGATGACCGGAAAAACCCGGATTTGTCCGGATTTTTAACCTCCTGTCCGGGTGTCCTACATTTTGGCATCATTTTGAAACTTCATGATAGTGCACAGTACCCCATCATGCCATATGTCGTTGGATTTGTATTGAAGAGCAGAATCCAATGCAAAAATCAGTTTTGAGATATCTCATTCCTATCAAAAGTTATGGTCATAAAACAAAAAAAAATTCATTTTTTGGCAGTTTTTTTTCAGCGGGTAGGAATTTTGGCCTTGGGGTTCAGGAATTTTGGGTTTGGCATCTGGTCACCCTGAAGCTGACACACCAAAATCTCAACAGAATAAAGTGTTTTGCTATCCTTTTCAAAAGCAGTGAAAGAGCCACAACCTCTTATCTCAGGAATAAGACCATTCGACCATCTGAGAGTTTCCACTTCAAGGCCAACTCCAAATAGATGACGGTGTCTCATCCCTTGCTGATGGAATGAAAGGAGGGCCTCACTTGAGGAATGTATTTAATAGAGATAAAAAGTGTGGGTCCAAGGCAATATAGGGCTTTAAAACTGAAACCAGAACGTTAAATTGAGCCGAGGAATATATAAGCAGTCACCACAGCTAATATTACAAGCTGAACATGTTCATACTTTCCAATATTCATTAGCGCTAGCTGGATGGTGCTTTAGTGCCTATTATGCACTAGCTGTACTTCCAGGTCATAGTCCAGAGCAGCCCATTGCAGAATACATTACAGTAGCCAAGCTGTACAAAGCATCTCAGTACAGCAAAATTTCTTGTATCTAAGAAGAAGTTGAAACGTAGACAAATTAATGCAGTTGATGAAAAGCTCTAGTCCTCACTGCCAGCTTCTGAACTCAAAGTCATGGTGGATCCAGAAGCCATGTTTTTTTTCTCTCACACACATTCACTGATTCATGCTCATTCATATGCAATGCTTTGGGCCACACAGCTCACATCAAAATATCCAGACCTGAAAGCGAGCAGGCCTAAGATCTCCTCAGGGTAAGGTAACATTTGTACCCTTACTCTTTGTTAATCCCCAGTCTGCCTAAAGAGAAGATTCATTTTTGCACCAATAAAATTGCTAGTGCTAGTTCAAGAAGCCTCAAGTTGGGCTTTATGGTTTGGGTTAGGATACTGCAAAGGCCTCCTCTGCTGTCCCCATGACCTCTCAGGCCAAAAACCACTTCCTCCTTGCTCTCCCCCTGCCCTAAACACCTCTCCCCCACCTCCATCCTGCCCTCCCACCACACTCCTCTGCCCGGCTCAGTGCTATACTCTCAAGCATCAATGATCATCCATTGGAATTCAGTACCAACAGGTTGACATAGGCCTTTCTGCCAGCTCTGCTTACTTGTGGGGTGTTGAAAGTGCTTTATTGCACAACACTGCAACTGACAAACTAGCATTGATCAGAGATAGGATCAGGCCATTAAACACACCCACACAGAGGCACACATACACACATGCTATATACTTCTGCTGCCTGATCTGACTGTATCTATAAAGGAAAAGACATATTTAATATGGTGTTCATGTACTATATTTATTATGGTGTTTATGCAATATCTTTATTACATGCAATATCTTTATTACATCCTTGTTCCAAGTAGTCCAGGGCAACACAAGTGGATCATACTCCTTCTCCCTTTCATCATTCTAAGGACATTGTTAGATATGATAGTCAAAGTCATTTCATGAGCTTCATGGCTGAGTGGGATTTTGAGAGCCAATATGGTGTAGTGTAGTGTGTAGAAAATTGGACTGAGACCTGCAAGATTGAGGCTCAATCACTCTTTGATCATGAAGTTTCCTGGGTGACCTTGGGCCAGTCACTTGCTCTCAGCCTTGCCTACCTCACAGGCCTATTGTGGAGACAGCAAGAGGGGAGGAACTAAAGCTTTGTAAGGCACTTGGGCATTTGCTTTGGCATGGGAAAGGCAGGGTATAAATCCCTTAAACAAACAAACAAACAAACAAACATGGATCTTCTCATGGATAGTAACCATCACACCATACAGCTCACAAATATACTGTATATACTCAAGTATAAGCCGACCCACGTATAAGCCGAGGCACCTAATTTTACCACAAAAACCGGGAAAACTTATTCACTCGAGTATAAGCCGAGGGTGGGCAATGCAGCAGGCTTTGGGTGGGCTCCAAGGCTGCCATCCTGTCTACACTTTCCCAAGAGTAAGCCCATTGACTATAATAGTACTAACTTCTAAGTAGGTATGCCTAGGGTTGAACTCTAAAGATACAATCATTTTTAACACTTTCCTGGGAGTAAGCACCATAGGCTGCAATGAGACTTACTTCTGAGTAGACCTTCCTAGTAGGGGGCTCTGAGGCTGCACTCCTCTCCACTCTTTGGAGAAGATAGCGCTTCTCTCGAGTATAAGCCAAGGGGGCTTTTTGAGCCCCTCAAAAGGGTTCAAAAAACTAGGCTTATACTCGAGTATATAGGGTACCTGTTTTCTGACATACAGAAAAATCACAACAGTATTCAGCAGTTACATTTAAGACTTTAGAATGGCTTTTTTCTCTAGTCTTTATAATGCATCATAGCCATAACAGTATATTCAGAACTAATAAGAACTCTTTGTGACCTATTATGCATGGGTAGGCAAACTGATTTGACTGCAGTACAAAGTAAGAGTTGTATCATCCTATGTACCATCCTATGCAACTTTAGTATTATGTGTAGTATAGTGATAGTGGCCTTTTTTGAAGTGGCCTCTCACTATTTCCCACTATGAATCTCCAACTATCTTGTCTAGAAGGCCTCCGCTTGATTCACAATGCAAGTCTATGGGACTCAGAAGTAAGACCCACAGAAGACCCAGTCCTATTGAATTTTCCAATCCCTATGCCAACAGGAATTGCTTCACAGCTACACTGCTGCAGCATTGGCATTGGAAAATTGATTTGTATTGGTCCCTCAGTTTGATAGGGATTACATTTGTACAGGATTGCAGTTTAAATTGTTGAATACTAACTATGGGCAAAATCCATAGCAGTTACGGGTCCACGCAGTTACGTCACCCTCTAGTGTTATCTTATGGAAAGTCATCTTAACTGCTCCGGAGCAAGGGGCTTAATTTCACTTTAGGATATAGGGCTATGGCAGCCGATTGCTTTCCTCCCTCAATAAGCCAACAAGAAAAGATATTAAACAGTTATGGCCAGGTGATAGCTTTGATGGGTTAATCCAACCCTATTTGCATTTTGTATATATTTTCTAGGACTACTGTACTTCCCATCAGAATTATTGATACAATTATTAGTGGAGATTTAACTACGGTACCTTCACTGTGCCAGGAACATCATGGAATGCTGCTATATTTCCAGAGCTAGCATCGCAAACTGCTGACTGCTGAAACTTGTTATTAGTTTTTGTATGCCAGTAGCTTTAAAAAATGATGCTGTAGTCCAGTGGTCTTCAAAGTGGGGGTCATGCTCTCTCTTGGGGGATCGTGAGTATTTCAGGGGGTGCAGCTATCCATGAAAAGCTGGGTGTAGCTATCTTGGAATCTGGCACTGGGCACTTTTAATGTCACTTCCAGCCATAACTCACCTGGCCTTAACATAACTGCCTGATTCAAATATCACCTCCCAGGCCATCTCCAAAGGTGACCTGAATAGATGAATTGGGGCAGCACCTTCCCCATGGTAGTACAACAGCAGTCCCAATACTTGCCCTGGACTCAGTGCAGGCATTTTGCCTAATCCAGTGCAAGTTCAGATTGCGCTGTCAGGGCCTGTGCTTTCTAGTCAGTGCTGATATTTACAGGGTTCCTCAACATTATCTGATGTAGCATAGGTTGCATCAGGAATCCTGGTACTTCTTTTCTCCCTACCTTGGAGTACAGTAGATAGAGGGGTCCACAGTGCTAAATTTTGCAGGTACCTGAGGGTATGAAGGAAGTGGCTCTTGAAATGTAAATTAGTTTTCTGGCCCCCAACAGTGTCAGAGAGATGATGTGGCCCTCCTGCCAAAAGGTTTGGAGACTCTTGAGCTAGAGTAAAACAGAGAAGGTACCTCCATTTTCCTTTAGCTTGGAATGTCTCTGAAGGGGAGGGGATCCTTGCATGGCATGTTCAGGTGCCTACAAAACTTAGTGCTGTGATCCCTGTCTAGCTACCTTGACATATTGTCACTAGATACATATCTTGTGTGGCCATAAGGGCATATTTCCTTGGGAGTAAAAGCTCTTGAAATCAATGGGTCTTACTTTTGCTTATCTAGTGACACATTAATCTTTCAGACAAGAGTTTTATAGCTCAGCCCTATACCAGTGGTGGGCACCAGCAGGTTCGCACCTACTCTATAGAACCGGTTCTTAACAAGAGATAGTACATATAAAGTTTAGAAATAGCCATTTAAAAGTGGCTGCCAGATGGACAGAGAACCGGTTCTTAATTTCTTTGAAGCCCATCACTGCCCTATACGTGTTGACGGGGGTATAAGTTCCAGTGAATTGGGTTTAATTCCAGGTAAGCATTCATAGAATTGCAACTTTAGTATTATGCAGGTGCCAAGTGCTAATGTATTGCTCCTTCTTTATGTGAAAAATCTATTGATAAATAGCAAAGATTGTTCAGGTTCAACAGTGTGAACAAAAGCTATGTGAACAAGAGTAAAGGAAGTGTGTATAAACACACGGTTGGTGCTTAGCAACATACATACTAACCCAACCTCTGTTTTTTAAGCACCTCTGCAAGGTGTATCTCCCACACTCTCATCTCCACTGCAGGCAGCAGGTGTAGTCTGGGGTTAAGTGAAGGGCTGCTGAAGAATGCTAAGCAGAATAAGCCAGGGTAACTTTCAGATGTGGATTCAAAGCTGATAAAGCTGTCATGAGAGAAGAGAGCCAGATGTGTCATTGGTTACAACTTGAGCAACCTGAGAACTGCTCCTGCTGGAAGGTTGGAAGGCCAGATGTGATGACCATGCCACAAAAGTATTCCATCCAGAAGAGTTCTACAAGCTGCCCACAGAACTAGCATCCTCGTGGTGTGTCCCAGGCATAAAGAGTCTACATATATTTGCTGCTGGACTTCACAAGGATCTCCCAGCAAGTAGAAACAGCACAAACATCAGAAATGCCATACATACAAACAAACAAACAATACTGACTGACTGACTGATTTCTGAGTAGACCTGCATAGGCCTGGGCTCAGGATGCTGAACCCTATCCACACTTTCCTTAAGCCCCATGACTATAACAGGGCTTATTTCTGAGTAGACCTGCGCAGGTCTAGGCTCTGAGGACGCTGAAACCCTCTCCACACTTTCCTTGGAGTAAGCCCCATTGGCTATAATAGGGCTTATTTCTGAGTAGACCTGCACAGGTCTGGGCTCTGAGGATGCTGAACCATATCCACACTTTCCTTGGAGTAAGCCCCATTGGCTATAATAGGGCTTATTTCTGATTAGACCTGCACAGGTCTGGGCTCTGAGGATGCTGAAACCCATGATAGTCAATGGGACTTACTCCCAGGAAAGTGGCTGGAACTGCAGCCTGAGAGCCCAACCTGACTACTTAGAGGTAAGTCCCATGATAGTCAATGGGACTTTCTCCCAGGAAAGAGGCTGGAACTGCAGCCTGAGAGCCTAACATGACTACTCAGAAGTAAGTCCCATGATAGTCAATGGGGCTTACTTCCAGGGTGGAGTGGAAAGGACAGCAGCCTCAGAGCACATTCTATTCAGGTCTACTCAGAAGTAAGCCTCATGCCAGTCAATGGGGCTTACTTCCAGGGTGGAGTGGAAAGGACAGCAGCCTCAGAGCACCATCCTATGCAGGTCTACTCAGAAGTAAGCCACATGCCAGTCAATAGGGCTTACTTCCAGGGTGGAGTGGAAAGGACAGCAGCCTCAGAGCACCATCCTATGCAGGTCTACTCAGAGGTAAGCCACATGCTTAATTTTTTTGGAATTTTTTAATTTAAAAAAATTCTCCCTGGCCCCGCCCCCTGACCTCGGCCACACCCTCTGACCTTGCCTGGCCCCGCCCACTTCCGGAGAACCGGTTGTTACGGCAGGCTGGGCCCATCACTGGTAGGGATATATGGTGCCTGCTGGTGCCTTCCACCTGCTGCCATTGCAAATGCCTAGCAGTATCCACCAGTGCCCAACCCACAAATATTCTTGAAATTTTACTCCAGCAATGACTGGTAAATTCCATTAGTTTCATTATAAAATAAGAAATAAAAAGTCAACCCAGACACCCAAAAAGTCAGTGTGGATTACCCCTGGTGACTAATCTAACTGTAGATGTTACTCTTATTTAGAAAACATAAAGCAAGCTTCCCTAAGAGTAAGTGACAAAATAATATTCACTGAAGTTGCTGCTGTTTCACAAGCAAAAATTCAAACGATCTTTCTTTATAGCAGTGATTTTCAACCAATATGCTTTGGCACACTTGTCTGGAGATGTGCTGGGGGAGTTGAGAAGGACATTCATTTGTAGGGCAATTGGAGGATTTGAGCCCCATACCAGCAGCATGCTATGCCTTGTCAATGGTAAAAAAACTGATGGTGTGCCTTGACAATTTGTCGCCATGTACCAGTATCCGCTTTGGAGCTGCTGTACCTGGCAGTAGTGCCACCTTTACAACTTGACTTTTAGTACCTAAAATGCCTACTGAAATGCCTACTAAAATGCCTACTGAAATGCCTATTATATCAAATGCCTACTGAAATTATTATAAATGGGACATTGTATTATTGGCCTTTAAAAAAATGAAGCACAAAGACATGTCATTGGAAAGGTTCTTATACAGACACGTCTAATTTTACATGGAAGTTATGCTCAAAATCTTGAAAATCTTACATTTCAATAACACATAAATTAAAAATCAAAAGGAACACATACAAAGACAGAAGACTATGCAGGAATTCCTAGAAATATTACCATTTTTTAAAAAAACTGAGCATGCACAAATCAGGTTTCAGTATTAATTTTCAAAGCCTGTTATTTCAAATAAATTAAACTTGTGTAAAACAAGAGGTATCTGTACTATATTCTCAATACAATCCAGACCCATGACATCTGTTACATTATTAGAATAATGCATACCTATACTGACCCTCTTGTTTAATAATGATACTCCTAAATACTTGATGTAATCTTTTTGTAAAACAAATTCTCTCTTTCTGAACATTTTCCCTTTTGTTTTAGAACTTTTGATGTGCTAATAATTAAACCGCAAAACTTGGCGCCATTCATTGTCTTTGTATTTTGCTCTGATTATTTTTGCCTAAAGAAGTGCGTGCAGCTGACAAGGCTTACTTTGCCTTCACCAATAGTTTAGTGTGATAGAATATGTCATCTCAACCTTATATACAGTACAGACTATAAGAATCTTACATGCTCAACTGTTCCAGGAATTTGAACCATATCGTTCTAACCTCAAACAACTAACATACCACTTTAACAATGATATGCAAAGCATCCTTGCTTCTCTGGTGCTTTATGTGGACGTCTCTTAACTGCTCTTCAGAAGAAACTATTTGTAGCCTACCTCTAAGGTTAGATTGCTGGGGAAATGCTACATTAATGGAGTATTGTTTGGCTTCGAACACACTCCTGAACAGATTTCAAGGTCTGGGTATTGGCATATAAAGCCATAAAGAAGCTTACACTCTAAGACCTTAGAAGCCCACTTCTTCTTATGCTCCATCCTGACTTTTAAGGTCAGCCAGAAATGACCTCTTGATGACACTATACGTGCACTACATTGAACCTGAGATAGCAGGTGGACTATTACTAATAGCTTGTTGCATCAGCAGAACTCCTTTCTCTAGGAAGTCTGCCAATTTCAGTACATTTTCTAGAAGCAATGCAACACGTTTTACATTTGACATGGTGTTTAGTGACTAGTGAAATGCATAATGGGTTTATTTTAATATATTCTTCAATTTTGCATGGTAATTGAAACTCTAATTATCAAAAGCTAGTCTTCATTTTCAACAAGGAGAAACTTTGCAAGCCAAAAACGCTTTTAGATATTTTATTGCACAAAAGTGTACTTTTGGGAATAGGGGTTTTTGTTTATTTGTTTTGGCTGCAGATGGCCCAATGTCTTCCCCTTACTAGGATACATTTTGCAGGGAAATTTTCACCACTTTTTCACCACTAAAACTTCTGCTGCTAAACACGAGTGGCGAATGAGTGCAACAAGCAGCTATTGGATAGTGTCCATCAAAAGTGTTGGGGCAAATGACAACTCTGCTGCCACACCCACAGCCCAACAGTATCTGCAGGCTTCCACTTGTGGAACACACATTCTTCCGGCAGAAGCATCAGGATCCAGATGGAAGTGTCTGGATTCTGGGGTGCATAGTGAGACATTTTTGTACTGGCTGATGCCACTGGATAGGGAGTGCAATGTGAATGCCAGCATGATTGCTGGTGGCGGCATAACTCACTTAAGTCAGCAGTGAAGCCTCTATCTACAAGCACAAGGTAAGCCAGCAGTCAGAGTGGGCAATGGACAGGCAGGGAAAGGTAGTGGCTGGGTCAGGGGTATTTCTGGGCAAGGAAGGGGAGGAACTGGTGGTGGAGTGGAGGTGGGAGGTGTGGATCCAGCAGTGACCAGCAATTATATAGGTACATCAACATTGCATCTTTGGTGTTGGGTTGGGGCTTGCACTCACCTAGCAACTCAGCATATGATCTTGTTTGTATAAGGCAGTTTCATAACTAGGTTTTCTGTAACCCAAATGCAGGAGGCCAGAGCATCTTAAGCAGGCCTCAATCAGTCTTGAAAGACTATGGTATCGTGCTCAGCACTGCATACGCTGCATGCGAAGCACGAAAGCCTGGGTTGGATTGTTATGGAGGATAGGCTGTTACCCAAGCAGCAAATCCCCCCTCTCCACGCTACTGAATGAGTCCAATGGAAAGGCAGAGCCAATATGATTGGATCCAGCTGGCATCGCAGAGCTGGGCTAAGGACAGGAGCTCACCCTGTCTTGTGGGGCCGACCCAGGTCTCGAACCCTGGCCTGCTGGTTAACAGGCACAACGTCTTGGTATTAATAAAAGAAGGGGAAAGAGTGGGAAGCAGGGCAGACTGGGACAGGAGGAGGAGAAGGAAGGAAGGACTGTGGTTATGCTTGGTCTACGTGGTGGGCCTGAATCCTAAGAGTGACGGTTATACTTACCTGTTGGGTGAGAATGGTTATGGGAACGTTTATACTTACCTGTTGATGTAAGGATATCGATTAATGACAACACAAGCCTTGGATTACTTTACATACCAGTTTATTGTTTGCTGCAGTTGTTCAAGTGAAGTGCCATTGTTCTTTAAGAAGAATGGATGGAAGTAAAGAAGTGATTGTTACTATACCCCACATGTCTCCTTGGAATTACTTCAATGGGGGAAGTGACTCGCTGGTTATGGGAACCCTGGGGGGAGAGACCTCATCCACACACATCACCCGAATTGGGGTTCCTGACACTACCCCAGCCCCAAGATACAAATTGTCCATTAGATACCCTTCCAGTCTAACTGGACTGTCAGGCAGCATCACAACAGCATTAGAAGTTCCCAATTCAGATATTATTGAAGCTTCTTCACAATAAATATTCAATCTTCTGAGTCTTTTGGGCTGCAGTTCTAAAAAAGCCCTTACTAGGGACTAACCTTCAGTGACTTCTGAATAAATATGCATGACTGAGCTGTAAATCATCATAACATTGACAGGATGGTGGGTGATTCAGAGTTGGCAGTCTCAAGTATTCTGAAATTATGAAATCTGATTGTTTGGGTAAAATCTGATCAGAGATATCAGAAAGAAACAGGCATTTTTTATTCTATTTTGTATTCTTGTATAGCTCTAGGCCCCTGCGCAGGATGGGATTTTAAATTTAGGATATACCTAACAGCTCTCATAGATCTGAGTTAGGAACAAATAAAATACTTTTGTTTGCACTGCTGTTTCAAAGGGATCATTTCAATTCTGACCTTGACTTGGTTTGCTTACTTATGGTACACGTTAATTCCAGGTGCACAGGCATGTGCAACCTCCCCACACTAACACAGGAAGATAGTCCTAATGAGTCAGGTTGGCTTAAACTTCTTAGGATTGTACTCTAAGTCAGAGACTACAGAACAGGAAAAGGGACTAATGTTAGATTCCCCAACCATCTGGACTTTCAAACAAGCCATTAGCAGTATGTCCCCTTTCTTGACAAGGGATTGCTCTTGCTCTCCACCATTGCTCTTTCCTCATTGGACTTCGTTTAATTTGCATTCCATTTCTGTTAACAACCGTTGATGTTAACATTTAACATTTTAAACTCAGAACTTCCCTGAAGTGCACTGAAATATTCATGAAAAACAAGTCCAACAGAAAAATCAAAAGAACATGAGAAGCAAAGGCCATTCAGCTGCCCAACCAGGATTTTCAGATTCTCCAGAACCTTCCTGGGTTTTTCAAAGGAGTTTTAGGGTCTCTGTCTTTCCACCTCCAGGTAGTTCATCCTCACAGCACTTCTACCGCACAGTTCAGAGTCCCAGTGAAAAAGAACCCTGACAATAATACCCTGTCAGCAACTGGTCAGCGAGTCTGCGGTAAAAAGGGTTTCAGCAGTGAAGTAAAGTGCAATGCCAGCAACAGGCCAAGGGCCGCTATTGTACAAGCACAGTCCATGGGACACAGAGGGGGGATTAAGAGATCTGTGTCAACAGCATGCTTGTGTATATAAACAGTGTGGAGGGAAAAAATTCTGGTTCACACATTCATTAGCACTGATGAAGTCATCTGCAATAAAAGCTGGTCCAGGCTGGAGCACAGCATTATTTCAGTTAGACAGCAGCTTTAGCCAGATAACTGATATTTTGAATCTCAGGGTGCAACTGAACTTTGGAAAAACACATGAAGACACCCAGGAGTCATAGGAAAAGACTGAACAGGACAAAAGCAATAGAAGCTCACTTTAAGAATGAGATAAGTATTGAGGCAAGTGAGGGAGAATTTTGTTGCCATTTTGTTGCCACTGTTCCTCTGGGAAGTAGGAAAGCTGGGCAGCACAGGATTGTGGTGCAACAGTAATTTTCAGTTCCAGGCGAGTAGCAAAAATAGCAAACATATTAAGTCCTGTTTGGACTGTTATCTAGGACTGTTGGACTGTTTTTTAAGTTTACACTGCAATCCCAACTTACAGTTAGGTCGGCATAAGCCGTGGCACAAGTCCTGTGCTGACCTGGGGTGTTGCAAAAGTGCTGTAAGGCACTTCTGCACCACTCCTGGGGGAGCGTTAGGCCAGCACACAGACATGTGCGCCACATGTGCACCACATGTGCACCATGGGTACGGGAAGACCGATGAGTTATGCCAGCCTAGGATAGGATTGCATCCGTGCTGGATGAATTCTTTCAGGCATGCCTTTGACAACATCTTTTTGATAGCCCAGCACAATTCAGCAAGATATCTCTTCCACCATAGAAAGTACTGAAATTAAAGCAACCTGATATATTCTATTCAACAATTAAAAGTCAACTCGAATGCACTGTCCACAGAATGGAAATAGCTGTGATTTTCCCCTCTACCATCCACCATATTTTAGCAAAAGAAGTATCAGTATGAGGATCCACAAATGACTCGGTTAAGGCTTCAATCCTAAAGACACTTTCCTGGGAGTAAGACCCATTGAACACAATGAGACTTTCTTTTGAGTAGATATGGTTAGGATTGTGCTCTAAGTCATAACAAATGAACATTTTATGTAAACATCTGTAGCTGAAAAGCAAATCTTCCAGTGATATAGTATCAGTCAAATAGCAGTGATATAGTTTCATTCAAAACTGATGAGGCACTTGGTAAAAAGAGAATGCACCTTTCTGCATTTGTACTCCAGCTGAATGAAAACAGAGAGCTAATGATTCTAATATGTTTGCAGATTTGCTTTCCGTTTACATACCACTCAGGCTCCTAATGCTTAGTCCAAATAGGAAAAAAAGAGCAGCTAAGGATGAATTGCTGCAGTGGCTATTTCTAGACTGATTGAGAGATATGTTGCTGTCACCGAGAATAAACGTTGTTACAGCACAATACTCCCGGGATGTTATCTGTATAACAAAGCCAGACTGAGAAATTTGTACAGACATCAATCTGATGGCTATGTTTTAGTTGTGTCATTTTTTTCTCCTGTAACACACATCAGCAACCTGATCCTATGAATGATGGCACTGGCATCAGTCAAATCCAACAGCTACTGTACAAATTCAGCATCACCATGTTTGGCTTGTGGCTTTGGTAACAATACAGCATCTTAACCAAAGTCTCAATACAGCATCTTAACCAAAGTCTCAGAAAGCTGAGATGCAGGAAAGGAAGATTTTTGTATGTGAACTGCCTGGAGTGTGCAGCTGCTGCGGTGACAAAAATGGCTACTGCGGTATCCTACAGGCCAGCAGGCTGCTGTGGCGGCTCCTTATACTTCCTTTGAAGCAGGGACATTTGTCCCTTTCCTCTGTGTAAGTGGAGCAGCCCAGCAATGGGGCTACTTATTTCTGCACCAGGTGTGAAGCTGGTGCAGAACACAAGCCTCCGTAAGGGAGAAAAGCCCTTCACGGAGGCTCTGGATCCACTGGAGCTGAGCTCCACCAGTCCTGCCTCCATCCCTCCCTACCTTGAGCATACTTCTTACCTGATGTACTCCATCTCAGAATGCCTTCTCCCTGCCTCCCCCATATCCTCCTCAGCTCTCTGTCACTTGGCAGTCTGTGTGCACTGCTGAGCTGCAAAAAAACAGTATTTGCCCAGCACTGTGAACATCACCTAGCCCGGTGCTGGTGTTCACAGATGTCACTCAGCCACCATGTTTGTGACACTGAGCTACGGTGGAGTCCAGGTGGTGAACCTTCAGGATTGGGCTCAGGCACTGCAACCCTAACTTGCGCCAAAACAGGTAGGCTGTCCTACCATTCTGTATATAATGCAAGTACAGGTTGAACCTCCCCCTTTGTGACATTTGGTTCTAAGAAACTGTGATTAACTATTTTCATGTTATACAAAGGCAATTACTTACCATGGTAATAAGGCAGAAAATGAATCCAGATGAATCAAGTTCCTTTTCAAGTGGCTGCTAATTGCTCTGCAAGGAGCTGAGCTTCTGCAAGCTTCATTGCCTGCCACCCATGGTAAGTAGACTGTCTTTAAGCCATTAACTCAGTGATTTTCAATCTTTTTCATCTCACAGCACATTTAACAAGGTATTGAAATTGTTAAGGCACACCATCAATTGTTTTTACCATTGACAAGGCAGACCCAGGCTGTTCAAATCCCCCCTATTTTCCTATTAATGAATGTCTATCCCCAAATTCCTGCAGCACACACTATCTATGGCATTTCAGTGTGCCAGGGCACACTGGTTGAAAATCACTGCATTAATTGCTCCTTAAGGGAAGCTTTTCTTCCAATTTAAAGAGCCTACCTCAGTCACTTTGAGACAAAATTGCATATAAATAAATTGCATATAATTAGGCTACGCCTGCTTTGGGACTGCTGCTGCACTACGGCATGGAAGGGGAGGGTTGTCCCCTTCCCCACTGGAGGGCTGCAGCAGCCCCAGTAGGTGTATTCAGACTGATGCCACCTCAAGAACTTAGGCCACCTTAGTATCACTGTACTGTTCAGAAATAAGGCTTGAATCTGGCATAACTGCCAGTCTAAGCCCCACCTTTTGCTCCCTTCTTGCTCTCCCATGCTAGGAAAAAGCTCTTCCAAACAGTGCGAAGTTCCACTTTACCATCGTCATAGTACTCATCTAGAGTACTGTGCTCAGTTCTGGATGCCATGTATCAATAAGGAAGGAGCCAAACAGAAGTTTCAGAGAAGGGTAACAAAGATGGTCAGGAGTCTGGAAAACAAGTCCAATGAGGAATGGGATGGAAATGGGGAATGGGTAGATTAGATCTATAAAGGGGACGCATTTGGTGATGGAGGCTGCCATATCCCAACCACCTTCCTGGACACATTTGCACAGCCTTAATCTATGTGAATATGCATAAGCGGAGGTCCAAATACCACTCCCGCAGCACAGACAGGTTCACATTTAGCCTCACCAATCCAAATATACCCCCCTCCTGTACTATGGAGGCTTCTTTCTGGGTAATGAAACAATTGTTCCCTTTATTCACAAGAGATAGCTGCAACTGTCCATGTTTTTTGGCACTACTTCATCAGTGGGGGAAAGAGTAGGATAGGGTTGTTACAGCTTTGGGCCTCTTACAGGATTGGACTTCATCTGTGTTTAGACAATTGACAAGACAAACGCACAGTTATCCAGGGACTCACTTATCCAATTGCCCTACTAATAAATGACAATTTCTCAAACTCCTATGTCACACCAATGGCTGCAACACAATAGTAAAAAATTGCTTGTGTACAGCGTCTTGCTCCTAGTTTGACTGTTGTGAGAATAGTTTTTCTCACATAGACACAAATAATGTGTGTGTATCTACACATACGTAAGAGTCAATCAACTGAAACCAGCCCAGCATCTTATTTCACAGTTTCTGCTAGAAAAACCACAAATCCATTTTGTTGTATGAATATACCAGTAATTACCCATATTTACTTGACTCTAATGTGCCATCGAATCTAATGCACACCCCTATTTTAAAAGGTTTGAGATTAAAGAAAAATGTTTCTTGGCTATTGTAATGCACAGCTGCAAAGGAGGTGCAAAATTTCATTTCACTGCATACAATGAGTTATATGATGATGATGATGATGATGATATGATAATGGGTTTATGTTATGATTTTACCTAATTGCACTACTTAATACAGAAATGGATTTGTTACATTTTATTACAATATAGTAAACTGTTAAACTAAATAAGTAATGCTGCAATCCTAAAGACACTTTCCTGGGAGTAAGACCCATTGAACACAATGGGGCTTACTTTTGAGTAGACATCATTAGGATTGTGCTTCTAGACTTATAATCAAAATACTGTATTCAATCAAATCTAACACGTCATCAAATCTAACGCGCAGCCTCATTTTTGAGACTAACAGCACAATCCAGAGTAACTATGGGAGCTCTTACATAACGTAAGAGACATTTACGTCGACGTAGTTATGATGCCACCTATGGGAAACCTATGGGAAATGCATAGAGCAATCCAGAGTAAATTTTTCTTATGTCGACTTAAGAGCTCCTGTAGTTACTCTGGATTGTGCTGTAAATTCAGCTGAAAAGGTGAGTGTTAGATTTGAGTAAATATGGTACTTTTACGTTTCTGACATAATGAATTGTCATTATTTGTTCATGTATGTTTATAGTTTAATAATTTAGTTTATTAAGGCTGATGGACAGTTCAATCCTGAACTGCCCGGCACCGAGAGGAGCAACAGTGCCAAAATGGTGACTGCTACAACCAGTGACTGTTGGGATAAGGATGAAACACTGGCAATGGGGCAACTCAAGCTTGATAATCTACTAAATAGCCAGCACAGTGTAAAGCAGCTCCATGTTAGGCCATAAGGTCTGATGTGGGAGTCTAGATTTAGCAGAGTTCTGCAAGCCTGCCCGCTCCAGCCCCTTTCCCTCCCCTGCCCTGCCTTCTCCCCACCCCAGAACACCTTTCCCCACCTCCACTCACCACTCCACAGTCTACAGCAAGGAATAAGCACTGGCCCAATCAGACCAGGTCCTGAAGCTCCAAATATGGGTTCATGTGACAAATATATTAGGGTTATCAATGTTATTAGAGGTATCATGGCCCTTCGGAAAAGGGAAGGAAAACTCTAAAGTTGCACATGCTTAATGGATACAGGACTTTGTTTTATGACTTTTGGGTTTCATTTCTGCAGATATTGCTGGAAAAAACACAAGATTTTGACAGTGTTGCTTTCTTTCCCTCAAGAAACAACACAGATCGAAAGCTGGACATTGGTTGCAATCCTAACCACACTTTCCTGGGAGTAAGTACTATTGAATGCAATGGGAGTTACAACTTAGTAGACAAGCTTAGGATTGTACCGATTGTCTTATAAGAAAGTTATTTTAAAACCCAAATATCAGGGCTTAGGATTCCTCCATGGACTGTTTGCTCTGGTGACATGTGTGAGTTGTGCCATTGCAAAATGGAGCTTTGAGACAGGTTGCCAGAGACTGATATCCTCCTATAAAGGAGCTTGCAAAGACTCCTGTTACTGAACTGATGCCCAAAGAGGTACGATTCAAATTTTGTGATTTTAGTATTGGGAGAAAAGCCATGAACTGTTGTTTCTGAATGTTCACAGGAGACAGTATACAAGGAGTGTCTATAATTGTTTATATAAATCAGAATATGAATAATTTGTATAAATGTGAAAACCATTATTCTGGCAGTTAAAAAGAAATGTAGACAGGCATATTGAATATCTCAGGTAATAGAAAAATATTTTGATTTTGCAAATACAACAGTAAAATTGGTTAATTCTGCCCAACTTGCATCAGTACAGCAGGGATCAAATGTGTACACTCATGGGCTGGTTCAGTCGCAGTGCAAAATTGTGAACCAACAAACTGGGCATAACCCACTAGCCACATATTGAGGTTTTGTAGATGCTTGATAATAATTCCCCTCCCCCACTTAACAGCAAAAACAAATGTTTGCCAATCACGTGATACATGTACAATGAATGGTAGGTTTTATTTGGCTTGGTGAGTCACAGATTGTGTAATCCTGGTATGAAGGTATAATTCCCGGCTTGCCTGTACATGATGGAACCAATGCAGCACATATGAAGTAATGGCTTGTAGAGAGTGCCAAAAAAACTTAAAGTGCCTATCAAGCCTTGGATGCTAAAGATGAGCATGAAATGGATTGGGAAGCAATGATCTGACACCCTACCTCCTCTTGTTGCTCTTTCCACATGTTGTTTCATCAAACAGAACTGGAAAGAAGGATCAGGACAAGTGGGTTTAAATTACAAGGGTATTTCATTTAAAAATTAGGAAGAACTTTTGAGGACCTGATAGGCAGTGGAAAAATTTGTTTGACTGTAAGACTCTGTAAGTAAGTGGTAAGACTCTGTCATTGGAGGCCTTTAAGGAGAGGCTGGATAGCCCTCTAAGGGGATATTGCTCTGGACCAGATCTCACCTCTGCACTGGCAGGTAGTTGGAACCAGTAATTTTAAAGCCTAGGTTCTTTACATATCTATGAGTCTAGGAAGTTCAAGGCACATATGTAGCACTCCCAATAGTTCCAAACGTCCTGTTTTGTTTAAAGACTTTGCAAAAAGAGCAATGTGAAGAAGGAGGAATTGGATTGTCACCATGTGCTCAACTTTGTTTGGACCACAAGGGACAGTGAATTGGGGCAGCATCAATGGAAGCTTCAAACTGGACATGAGATAAGATGGGTTCACCCCAGTTTAGCTAATCTGCATTCAGTTGGACTGTTAACAGTAGGTTAACAATCAGATCAGATGACCTATTTCACTAGCAAGTAACGGTGTAGATCTAGCTTCTAGGACTGCTAAATTGGCCTGATGTGCCCTGATGACACACTAACATCAACAATAAATCTAAGCGGTGGTACTGATACCACTTTGCTGACAGTTACCAACAAGCAGAGCACAAGCCCTGATAGTGCTGTACCCCGAAAAAGAGAGAATAAGGCTGCAACCCTAAAGACACTTTCCTGGGAGTAAGACCCATTGAACACAATGGGGCTTGCTTCTGAGTAGACATGGTTTAGGATCGTGCTCTGCTCTGCACAATCCTAACCGTGGCTACTCAGAAGTAAGCCCCATTGTGTTCAATGGATCTTACTCCCAGGAAAGTGTCTTTAGGATTGCAACCTATGGATTCAATCCTATTTAACTTTTCAGCACTGATAGAGCCACACTGCAGCCCTGAGATACCCTTGCTCTTATCTGGGGGAGGGCTCCAGGAGTATATCTCTCACAGGATGCAGCATGCACCTCATTGGGACGAGTGCATTAGCACTGGAAAGTTGGATAGGATTTGGGCCCTAAGTACATTGCACCTGAATCGAGGAGGAATGAGAGCATGGATGCCACCAGACACTGGAGTCATTACCCCAGAACCCTAGGAATGTAATGTGGCAGTAAATTCCAGTAATGGAACTTGCAATGTGGCGTTGCGATGGCCCAGCAAGGGGAAAAAGTTCACTACTCCCAGTATCATATTAAAACTGGAAGTGGGTCACAATAGCTTTAGGGAACAGTTGGGAGGTGTAGGGAGGCCTGCAGAAGACGTTTCAGGCTCCCCACACCCTCTGGGGAAGCATAGAGCCCCCTGGTATGATTTAAGAATATTTTCTTCACAGCAGTGGCATGATCTCAGAAGCATCTTTGCCACAGTCATCCCCTCCCCCACAAATTCACAGTGAGGTCCCTACTGTCTTATAGATTTGGGGAACCTCCAGACAGAATTGAAGCCAAAATACACAAAAGTGTTGCTTAAAACAATATAATAATGTATTATAACATTAAAGGATTTCAGCCTTTAGTGAAATCTGGCACATGCAAACTAACAGGAAACATCTCCATTTGAAAATAAAAAATAAACAAATTTGGGCTGTAAATGGTGTCCTCTCCTGATCCAAATTGGAGTGTCTGTGCTGCTTGACTCCTCAGAAAGAAGGCAAAGCAACCCAGCCAGGTTTGTGTTTGGCATTCAGGGAGCCTCTGTGTCAATAATATGTGCTATAAACTAACATGTTTTTCCACTGGAACGTTAAGACTAAGGCATTTGGATTGGGTGTATCTCCGCTGCTTTTACAGCCTGTCAATTTAAGTACTTGTTATTTTCAGCTGTGTTTTATTGATTGTTTTTAATGTTGATTTATGAGCTACCTTAAATCCCTCCTTTCTGGCAAGGAAAATAAATAAATGTTTACCTGTGTGTGTGTGTGTGTGTGTGTGTGTGTGTCACACACAGTCGGGGTGGGGGGGAAGCAGTTTCCTTGCCCTTTACGTGGGGGTGCACCTCATGGGATTCTGCTTTTCAAACCTGCATTAGAGAAGGCTACAAGGAGTCTTTTGGAAAGTACATTGTACATAATTCATTTTTTCTTGAAGATTTTGACTGATCTGATCTCCTATCTATTTGTTTCTCAGGGTGACCGTCACCCTTCAGACTGGATATGTCTTATTGTCCCATAGAAACAGCCCCCTCTCTTTAACTTGCCCGAGTTTTCCATGCCTAACCATTCTCTGTCCCTTCACATTGCAACTGCTGGCTGTGATTCTAGACAAGACCATGCTTAGCATGAATGATCCGCTATTGTCTTTAATAATTTCTCTCCACATTTTTCATCCCAGCCAACAGATAAACTCTTGGCCCTCAAGGGACTTCATAACTCCGATGTGGATTCCAATTCCCAGCCTGCATTAAACATGAGTCACCACAGTAAAAGACCCTAAAAAAATAAAACAGCATAGAACAATTCTGATATAGGGATGACCTTGTGGAATATTACAGCAAGCTGCTCATATCACAGCTCTTGCTTTTTCTCAAACCAAGCATATACAATAGTCATTACTTCCAAATCCATTATTTTCCTTTCCTTCTCTGGCAGATGACACACTATATGCCAGGCATGTCCAACTTCAAACAGGTTGTGATCTAATTTTTCCAGCCAAAAGTGCCAGTGATCTACCACCATGAAAATTAAGTTTCAAATTAGTTTCAATTGAAATTTTAACTCAGTAAAATTGGAGGATATCCCCCCTATTTTAATGCAACTTCTGTCGTTTACTTGGATGTGATCAGCTGTTAAGCAAATTAAGCACAAACAAAACAGAGAGACCAAGATCCAGTAAGAACAGTGCGGGGAAATGGAAAGTACGGTACATTTTTCCTTAAAGTTTTATTGAGTAATAACTTTAACTGTCTGAGGGCGCAATCCAGAGCCAAGTGGGCTGGTGATCTACCTTTGACCCCCCTCTGTGATCTAATGGTAGATCACGATCTACCTGTTAGATATGCCTGCTATACGCTATTATCATACTTGTATATATAAAATTGAAAGGTCTCTGACTGACTGATTCACTGAGTCACTCATCAACACCCAGCCAAAACACTTAGACCTAGAAGTGTGAAATTTGGGAAGGGTATTCTTTCTGTGATGTAGGCACTCAATAAGAACCAATTTTTGTAAATTCAAACTGGAAGGGGATGAAAAGGAGTGCAGTGCGTTTTCGTCCCTATACATTAAAGAATTGCTGACAGATCAACACCCAGTCCAAACCCTTGGACCTGGAAGCATGAATTTTGGGGAGTGTATTCCTTCTATGATGTGACCACTCACCAAGAACCAATTTTTATAAATTTAACCCTTAGAGGAGTAAAAAGGGGTGCAACGTGTTTTTGTCCTATACTTAACATTTAGGACTGACAGATTAACATACTGCCCCAGTCTCTGGACCTAGAAGCTTGAAATTTGGGGAGTGTATTCTTTCTGGGATGTAAGGAACCACTAAGAATCATAGAATCATAGAGTTGGAAGGGACCTGGTAGGTCATCTAGTCCAACCCCCTGCCTGCAGCAGGAAATCCCCCTAGAGCATCCCCAACAGGTGCTTGTCAAGCCTCTGCTTGAAGATCCCCAGTGAGGGAGAGTCCACCACCTCCCTTGGCAATCTGTTCCACTGCCAAACTGCCCTCACCATCAGGAATTTTTTCCGAATATTTTTTCCAGAATCTGTTTGGTGCCTGTTGCTCACTGTTGCCTGGTGGTGCTCAGTGCCTGGAACCCTGCAGGGATGCCTAGTGCTCAGTAAGGGTGCCTGGTGATGCTCAGCACGGGTACCCTTGGTGCCCACTGCCTACTGGTGCTTGGTGGTGCCCAGTAGGGATGACCTGTGCCTGGTAGGGATGCCCAGTGTCCAGTGATGCCTAGTGGTGACCACTGCCTACTTCACTGTGGTGCCCAGTGGTTTCCAATGCCCAGTGGTGCCACTGTCGGGTGGTGCCCATTAGGGATGCTCACTACTAGCTGATGCCTGCTGCCTGGTGCCCAATGCCTGGGGTGGCTACCAGTGCCTGCTGGTACCCAGCTGTGCCCAGAGACCACGAATATTCTTGAAATTTTACTCCCGCAACGGTAGGTTCATTCTGCTAGTACGTCATAAGAACATAGGAAAAGACTTACTGGATGAAACCAATGGCCCATCTTGTCCAGGGTGACCATATGTTCCTCTTTTTCCAGGATATGTCCTCTTTTTTAGCCTTGTGTCCCGGGAAAAACCTTCACTGTCTTCCTTTTCCTTGTGAGCAGGCAGTATGTAGCCTTCTTATAATTAATAAATTATATGTAATTAATTATATATATAATTTAAATTTAATAATAAGTAATATGTTTAAGTTAACCACATGAAAGCAATAGAATGTTTTTAGCTTTTATTCTGTCATGTCCTACATTTTTCATAACTGTTCCACTTTTGAGGGGGCCTTGTTCTCTTTTTTAGTTATGACATATAGGATGCAATCCAAAAGACACTTTCCTGGAAGTAAGACCCATTGAACACAATAGGGTTTACTTTTGAGTAGACTTGATTAGGATTGTGCTTATCTTCACCCTGATCTAGTCCAGCAAGCTGTTTCCTACATTAGACAACACATAAGGGAAAACCACTAGTGGTACACCATGGCTAATCACCCTCTCCTACTGCTGCTGCTAAGTAACCGGTACTCAGAGGTACACTTCATGAGAACATGAAGATAGCATATAGCTGCCATCACTGGCTGTTACTGACTGACGTGTCCTCCATACATTTGTCATCCTTCCTTTACCATTGCTGTTGCCAGTGGGGCTTTCTTTTCTGAGCTGACAGGGAAAACCTTCCCATAGTTTTGACCCATTTAGTATTAGGAGTTTTGTACCTGATTCATCACTCCTGTCAAATGTGTATCAGCCTGAAATTTCTTCACTGATTTTACTGTGAACTAAGAAAAAGCTTGAAGATTTAATCTGCTCTGCTAACTGGCATGCTTCTATTTTTCATATTGGGGAAACAACAGGAATAATTCAAGTTAAATTATGATATATCATATCAATATAAAGTTAATTTATATAGTATAATTGTACATAATGAGGATCAATCCCAAAAGATTTTGGCTGCAATTCTAAACACGCTTTCCTGGAAGTAAGCCCCATTGAATATAATGGGACTTACTTCTGCGCGAGTCCCTTTATCTCATCCTTAAAAGATACAATACATATAGAACAGGAAAAGAGCATTCTTGGTTCTCTGTAAATCTCTATGCCAAACCTTCCTAAGGAGGCCAAAGACTGCACTGAATGCCATTGGGCTGCCTCTGTTTTAGGAAGGATAAAAAGTCTTCTACTTAGATGGTGAATGAATGACCAAGCAGCTCACTGCCAGTGATAAAGGCAGCTCCACACTCTTCTGTACCCAAGCGTGTAATCAGTATGGGACAGGCACAGTTAACTTCATCTCTGTGTGATCAGGCTGGGTGGGGTTCCAGAGTCCATGAACATCCAATGCTTCAGAGATAGCTCAGAGTGGGCAGAGTTGGGAGGAGGCAATGAGAGTGTACACAACTGGGAGAATGTCATATGGATGGAACTGTAAGAGACATCAGAGGCCCAGTGAAGACCAGGTTGCAAGGCAGGTGCAGAGGAGCCACTGATACATGCTCTTTTTCTGTCCCAGAGACATCCTTCCAATAAATGTATGAGATTTGGAATAACACTGGGCCACATTTGTTAATAAGCCAGTTGTGAATTAAACAGTTGCATGTCCTGCTTCACACTCCAAACTCTTCCCCACCTTCAGCAGGCAAACATCTCTTACGGGCTCTCCCATCAGGACTTCAAGTTGCAGGATATCAATGGCCAACTCAAGCTTATCAATACCAACTCCTAAGGATTGTGAAAGCTAACTACACCACCACCCCAGGCCAAGATTCCTTTGAGAATGGCTTTGCAGTCCAAGTGCTACTGGGTAGCTTCTCTGAAGTAGGCAGCATCTGGATCAGCTATGTTCAACCACAGTGGCATGGTGTGCCATGAATGGTCTACAGAAGTGTTGTAGAAATTTGGAGAAAGATCATACATTAGTAGGGCCATTGGGGGAATGTGAGCCTGTGGTGAGCCTTGTCAACTGTCAAAATACTAACAGTGTGCCTTGAGAATTTTAGCACATTCTCAGTGTGCTGTGAGATGAATAAGGTTGAAAATCACTGGTTTAGATATTGGTACTGGTACCCCCTCCAACTCTGCTTTTCTCAGTGTACACACAAAAGTTCCTTATACCTGCTCCTAGTCAAGTGAGTCATCATTGTTTAGAATGTTTGGGGGGAGTGAGAAAGAGAAAGGTATTTTCTTATTCAAAATTCAGAAAGTACCCTGCAGAAGCTGCACAGGGAATCCTTTAAAATACTGTTCTGGAATTGCAAGGATGACTTTGCACATTCCCTTGGTTTCATTGGTCTACTGCAATGTGTGGAGCAGAACACCAGTGCTTTTATTCTCATGTTATCTTGACACTCAGATCTTCTGCATTCTGCTTTTCCCCCAACCCATTCAGAATATTGTAAAAATAAAAATTAAAAAAGATAGATTAAGCAAATACAATATGTGTTTACATGTTTCCATCAATGTCTAGCATTAGATCTGGATCAGATGGCTGCATGGGCTGAAGCTTTATCCCAGACAGTACGAAGTACTGTTAAAAGGCCTCTGGTGACCTTGGAGTGTGTATACTGGATGTTGGATGGTGCTGCTCAGACTCCTTCTGTAGCAGCAAATGCAGAGCCTTGGGATCCTTCAGAAAAATGCCTTTCTTTCCTTCTTATGGGCAATTGGAATGTAGGACCCATTCCACCTTTGGCATAAGTCAGAAGGCTTTTCTTGTATTCTTATCCTGGGATGCAGCCCTACATCTGGATGCCAAAGTAGCAGCAATGATCAGAAGTGCCTGTTTCCAGCTTTATCTAGCTTTATGGTGACAGCATCTCTCCTGGAGAAACTGTACTGTCTGGCCTACATTCATGCTCTGTCATTGCTGGGCTAGACAACTCTAATGTGCTCATCATTGCCTGTTCTTGAAGACAGACTGCTTCAATTCGTTCAGAATACGGCTGCCCAGAGTTCTGACTGAGCATAAGCTAGTGATCCTATTACTCTTCACCAAACACATTGGTTTCCAGATTGGATTCAAGGTGATGATATTGACTTTTAAAGCTCCGTGTGGCCTAATTCTAGAATATCACAAGAATCATAGGTCCCCATATGAACCGGTATGAGAAATTTGCTTCTCATTCAAAGCTCTTCTCTGAACCACATCTGATTATTTCATTTGTCCTAGGATAGTATTTTCACCTTCAGACTCTCCTCCTACCTCCCCCCAGGAAAATCACAAACTATCAATAAAACAGCATAACAAAGCAGTTAATTAAGTGAAAGTAGGCATTTTCATGTTCTGTCCCAGGCAATATATCAAATATCAGTGCTCCAGAAATTTCAATATTCCTGTGGTTTTTTGAGAACTGAGCATTCATAGTTATCAGAATGTGGATAAAAAACACAATAAGAATTGAGAGCCCCTGACAATCATGCACCTTCTAGGAGTGTCAAACTTTCTTTAGGGACCAGTAATAGCTGACTTCAGCAGAGATGGTTGTGGCATCCATTTGGTGCATGTAAGGAATATGTCCAAAAGTTTTCTTCTATCATATTTACCATGGAGAACAGCTATAGCAGCATAGGTATTCACAATAATTGTGTACTGATGTAATTTATCAATAAGCTTTTATAAAATAAAGTGAACATTCAAGCATTTATTTTGTCTTTTCCATACAGCATCAAATGTTGACATTTACATCAGTATAAGCTTTAATCGCCTACTTATCTAGTTACCATGAACTTGTTTCAACTCAGTGGTGTGATATCACCTCTATATTAACAAGGTGTGTGAACAGTTACAACAAACAGATTTGAGGATCTGAGAGACCCTTCTCCACCATGTAGTGGATTTCATAATGTGTGCAGTGTGTCTAATATGTTTGTTCTGACAGATTCAGAGAACCAGATAAACATTAGTACATTGTGTTTTCCCATGTCTGAATATTTCAGTCTATCAGAACAAAAATGAAATATGACATGTTAAATTGGTAGTCACTGCTGCTAACTGGACAAAGGGGCATCTTTTAAAGTGGTACTCTTGTATTTGGCAGAGGAGGGCCAACTGTCCCTCTTTACCGTAGTATGGCATATTTACCAGTGGTTATTCCTGATCTCTCTTCCTCATTGCTTTTCCAACTGGAAACTCTTTGGGTAGAGGCAATTGTTTGGTATAATCGTAAGTTTTAATGAGCAGAGCTCATCATGACATTCCCTATAACCTCACTAAACCTACATCCCCCCCCCAAAAAAACGAAAAACAAAAAGAAATTATAAATTTCTTCACTACAGTGTTTTTTTCTTCTGCTACTTATTCCTGCTTTGAAACTTACTACACTTCATTTCAAGATCTAGCTCGTTTTATCCTGAACTCCTGAAGTGGGTAACATGCATTTAAAGCAAATGTGTAAAGGCTGAAAAACGGAATTTTAAAAATCTATTAGAGGAATATAAAAGGTAAACTAGATTGCTAGCTTTGGCATTGGAATAAGTCCCTATGTGCTGTGGTAGAACTTACTCCCATGTAAATTTGCCAGAATTGTAGCCTTATGGCCCAATTCTATCTGTGCAGGGCTTTAAAACAGCAGAACACAGCTGCACGGTAGCCTGTAGCAAAATGGCTGCCAATGGAGAGTGATGGGCAGTGGGAGCAGGGAGGGGGCAAAAGAGATGCTGGAGAAGCAGCAAAGGTGGTGGGTCCAAAGGCGACAGTGCATGCCTCATCTTATCCCCTCTTTTTCAACCTCTTTGTCTTGGCAAACTAGTGCCAATGATCAGAGGAGACCAAATCAGAGGAGACCAACTCAGAGGACGTACTATTTATTTGGAGGTGGCTGAGGGGAAGGAATGGCTGCTTCATTCCATGTCCTGGTCCAAGAAAAAGCACAATTTAATTGGCAGATGTAGAGTGTAAGGAAAGGAGAGTGAGGAGTCACAACATTTTCTCAGGTTGAGCAGGGGACAATGTGCACACATCTCCAGACTCTGGAGAAAACCAGGGGAAAGTGACTTTTTGTCATGTGTGATGGAGGGAAAAAAGGTGGGAACAAGGATAGCCAAAAAAGGGTAACAATAGAAAAACAAGAATAGCAATTCCATAGCAAAAAGGCATTGTGGGGGCATCTACTGATTAAACTGAAATACAGTAGTAAGAAATACAACTTGACACTGACTTTGCTGCCACCTGCTGGTCATAGAAAAACATAAAGGTAAAGGTATCCCCGGCAGGTTCCCCAGCTATTTGTGACCACTCGAAGGAGTGGTGGTTATCCCATGCTCAATTCCATTAGGCGAAAGCGTCAGTGTTGTTGTCTGAAGATTCATCCATGGTTGGCATGACATACAGCCCAATCCTATGCACTTCTACTTAGAAGCAACTCCCATTATAATCTGTGGGGATTACTCCCAGGAAAGTGTGAATAGGATTGCAACTGAAATGCCGAAGCACATAGAACACAAAATGGTACTTATTTATCTACTTAACTTTATATACTTTCAAACTATTAGGTTAGCAGGAATTGGGCAAGAGGTGGGAGCTCACTCCATCTTGCAATACTCAGGTCCTAAACCACTGATTTGCCAACCTTCAGGTCGGTTAGCAGGAATTGGGCAAGAGATGGGAGCTGACCAGTGATGGGATTCAAAGAAATTAACAACTGGTTCTATGCCCAACTGGCAGCCACTTTTAAATGGCTATTTTTAAACTTTATATGTCCTATCTCTTCTTAACAACCAGTTCTGGAGAGTAGGTGTGAACCTGCTGGAGCCCACCACTGGAGCTGACTCCATCTTGCAGTACTCTGATCTTGAGCCTCTTATTTGCCAGTCTTCAGGACGACAAACAGAGTGTCTTTAACCACTAAGCAAAAAAAAATAGAAAAGCATACTTCTGCACTTATTTTACAACATACACTCAAGAGCTCGGGAATAGATTGTAAGTGCAAGGACGTTTTATTCTTATTTTGCTCCCAGTTTGGAATTAGATCTTTTTTGTGTGAATCAGATCTTTTCAGTCCTCTTAAAGAAACTTCAGATTTTATTTTGTTTTAGAAGCTTGTTTATAAAAGCCAAGGGATCAACTTCTCTTTAAATAGGACACTACAAGCCTGCATTTTCAAATGCAAAATGTGGCTTGATCTCAACTCAGATACAATGAAAACGAGATATACAAGACACACCCTGAAATGCTTGCCACCTGCCTCAGTAAATGTATACATAAGCATGCAGTACAGGTTGAAATGCCCTGGTCTTGCCTAGTACTGACCTTATTCCTTATATAAAGCAGATCTTAGATTATAATTACTGTGAACAAAAGAAAGGCAAATATTCATCCTTAAACAAACATTTCTATGGCATGCACAGACACCAACACATTCAGCTGCGTGTGAGAATTACTGCTTCTGTGGATTGGATTTTGCATATCCGAATGCAATATTTTCCCTTAGAAAAAATGGCAAAAGTAAATGCTCTAACATAACAGAGTTAGACACGTATTCTGCACATGAAACCCTGTAAAGGTATAAGAAAAGGTGTCACTGTAAAAGGATAAGAATCATAAGTGCTGTAAGGAAGGCTTGGGAGGAAAGATAGAATGAGCTGCTGATGCTAATGAAGCATCTAAATAGAAATATTAGTGAAGAACTTGGAGGACTTAATCCTAAACAACAGCAGTGTCAGCACTGAGCTCTATGCCGATGCTTGGGATCACAAATGTGTTGTGAGCAGTGCTTTTTTTCTAGAAATAAAGGGGGGGATACTCACAATGAAAATGTTATTTTTAAGTGTAGGATGTATACTTGAGGGCCACAGAGGTGCCGGTACTCATCACAGAGATGGTGGTACTCAGTTCTGGTTAGTACCCCTTCAAAAAGACCCAAGTTGTAAGACTGATGGAGCTCTGCTCTGCCAAATCCTGAACTCCATGTTGGACTGGTGTTGGTCAAAATAGCTGGTACAGACATGAGAAGTCCCATTGTGGGGCTTGGGGCTTTTCCTGGGGGAAGGGGATGAAAGTTCCCTTGCTCTGAGGAGACCTTTGGCAGCTGTTGGAATTTTCAGGATGTAGAGGTAGCTAATTTGGCACTGTTGTACCCAGTGGTAGCACTACTTTTAGGATTGGGCTGCCCGAAAGTGCTGAAGAAGCAGTGCTGGGTATTATCAGTCTACAGACTTAGTGACATGCTGGCAAGGGAGGCGTAGTCTCACCAGACTCAACAAGTAAAAGAAGCAAATCCCAATAACCAGTGGTGGGATTCAAATAAATTAACAACAGGTTCTCCATGACTTTGTGTACCTTGGCTCAACTATCTCCGACACTCTCTCTTTAGTTACTGAGCTGAATAAACATACTGGTAAAGCGGCGACCACATTTTCCAGACTTACAAAGAGAGTATGGCTAAATAAGAAGCTGACGGAACATACAAAGATCCAGATCTATAGATGGCCTGTGTCCTGAGCACACTTTTGTACTGCAGTGAGTCTTGGACCCTTTATGCATGGCAGGAGAGAAAGCTGAACACCTTTCATATGCGATGTCTCCAACATATTCTTGACATCACCTAGCATGACAGAGTTTCAAATGACGCAGTCTTGGAATGTGCTGGAATCTCCAGCATGTACACACTTTTGAAACAGCTACATCTACGCTGGCTTGGGCATGTAATGAGAATGGCTGAAGGTTGGATTCCGAAAGATCTTCTGTATGGAGAATTTGTGCAGGGAAAGTGCCCTAGAGGGAGACCACAACTGCGATATAAGGACATCTGCAAGAGGGATCTAAAGGCCTTGGGAGTGGACATCAACAGCTGGGAAACCTTGACCTCTGATTGTTCAGCTTGAAGGCAAAAGATGCAGCATTGCCTTCTCCAACTCAGAGTTCAGCAGGCTGAAGCAGAGACAGACCCAGAACTAGCAAAATCTGGGGGGTGGGCAGGGGACAGACTTTATCTGTCCTCAGTGTGGAAGGGATTTCACTCTCGAATTGGCCTTTTTAGCCATACTAGATGCTGTTTTAGGACTTCCATTCAGAGCACGATAGAATAGTCTTTCGAGACTGAAGGATGCCAATGATGAAAAAAAATAGTTTTGCTTTTTGCAGAGCCTGATGCTTCTTCTCAGTTAAAGTCCTTTGGGAAAAAAATGTCAGTTCAGCACTTGAACACTCCTGCTGATTGCATCATTGCTCCTGCTGTATTCCTAGAGCTCTGCTAGCCTCTTCACCTGTTTGACTATTGCTCTACTAATTACTCTTTAGCTCCGATTACAGCTCTCTGATTATCTTTAGCTCACATGACCTGTAGTAGAGCCACAGGTCTTGGTCAGTGTGCAGACACTTTCCTATATGCTGCAGTCATACTTATCTGCTTTGGAAGCCTTTGCTACTAGAAGCAAGAGCCAATGACACAGATCAGAGCATTCTTAGTAGGACTTCAGACGCTCCTGTGGCCCATTTTCTTCATATTCATAAGTGTAGCGAAAACATGGCTTTTTGTTGCTCTTTGTATTGGGTTGTTTGCCATATGGGGGTTTTGTGGTTTGTTGAGCTATTAGTTTTATTTTTCACTGGTTTGTTCTTTCATGGTTTTTAATGATTGTTGTGCTGCCTTGCCAGGAAAGATGGGAAGTAAATGTTTCATGCTGTTTGCAAAACTGTGGTCAGAAATTAGAATCTATATGTTGAGCTGTGTAGAGGCATCAATCCAGTATGCATCACCTGGTGCACAAGCTCATTGTGTCACCCCCATGGTGGACCTCCTCCCATGTCTGAATAAATTGCAATATTATATGTACAACTTAAATGCGGTGTCATCACCAGTATCGCTGCTTTGGAGGCCTTTGCTGCTAGAAGCAAGAGCCATCCACACAGATCAGAGCATTCTGAGAGCACAAACCTAACCATGTCTACTCAAAAGTAAGTCCCATTGTGTTTCATAGGTCTTACTCCAAGGAAAATTGCATTCTAAAGATACTTTTCTGGGAGTAAGACCCATTGAACACAATGGGGCTAACTTTTGAGTAGACATGGTTAGAATTGTGCCTGTAGTAGGACACCAGATGCTCCACACACCCTCCACACACGATTATCTCCACACACCCTTCACTATGGAGGAACTAGCAAATGTAATTCTTTCAATGAAAAATAATAAAGCAGCAGGACTTGATGACTTAAGAACAGAACAAATAAAAAGATTTGGGCCAATTTCTAAAAAATGGTTCTTAAATGTTATGAATAACGGTATTGACAAAAACCAGATACCTAAGAATTTGTGGAAATCTAAAATTGTAGCTCTGCCAAGGCCTGGGAAAGACCCAAATAAAACCCAGAAATTTTCGGCCTATCTCATTTCTTTGTCACCTTTTTAAAGCCCTAGAGAGAATGATTTTACACCACGTCACTGAACAAGTACGGTAGATGAACTGCTCATCAAGAAACAGGTTTTTGCCCAGGAAGATCATGCTGTGGACAAATTCTTAATCTTACTCAACACATAGAAGATGAATTTGAGAAATGACAAATTATGGGAGTTACCTTTATCTACCTTACAGCAGCCTATGATACAGTAAGTCATAAAAGCTCCTAAGAAAAATAAATGCAATAATAAAGGATCACTGTTTAACACAGTTTATCTGTTGCCTACTCCAAAACAGACTCTTCTTCATTACCCTCCAGAACAAAAAAAGCTGCTGGAGAATAAAAAAAAATGGGCTTCCACAAGGAAGTGTCTTGGCCCTACTAGTTTATAATGTCTATACAAATGATCAGCCAATTAACCCAGATACTAGAACCTTAATATATGCAGATGACTGCAACTGCTGCTCAAGGCTATGCTTTCGAGGAAATAGAGAAAACAACCATTACTGCTCTAAATGAAATGGGTAATTACTAAGACAACAACTACCTGAAACCTAACCCTGGGAAAACACAAACCTTTGCTTTCCATTTAAGAAACAGGGATGCAGGGAAGAAGCTGAAAATTACTTGGAAAGAGCATCCAATACAACACTGTGACAATCCTAAATATCTGGGGGTGAAGCTAGGCTGAACACTCACTTTCAAGGCCCACTGCCAACATACAAAACAGAAAGTATGTGCCAGGAATAAATTAGGAAACTTTCCAACACCACATGGGGAACACTACCCAAAATTTTATGGACCTCAGCTCTTGTCTTAAGTTTCTCTGCAGCAGAATACGCAGCGCCAGTCATGTCAAGCATGTCAATACTGCTCTTAGTGAAACGTGAATTTTACAGGATGTTTAAAACCAACACCAACCGACAAAACTTTATCAGGTTTTGGGTACTGCACCCCCAGAGATGAGGAGACAAGTGGCAGCAGAAAAAGAAAGATGTAAACAGCAAGCAGACCCCCCCATATCCCATGTTTGGGCACAAGCCCCATCTCCTGCGACTGAAATCAAGCAAGTGATTCCTATGTTCGACAGAACAAATCCCATCAACTCCAGAAACCTGCTGAGTGGAATTCAGGTGCAGCCTGCACCACTGCACCAATAAAAGCTGGACCAACTTCAGGGAAGAACCCATCCCTGTGTACCATCTCCCATATGAAACATGGAAAACACTGAACAGATTAAGAGCAGGGGTGTTGCAATGTAAGAAAAACTAAGACTTGGGGCTACATTACAGGAGATGGAAAATGACTCTCACACAACAGAATCAGTTCTAGTATGAGCTCTAATACATGGAAATGAGATGCTACTCATGTTAACTCCTTATTGGTTCTCTACTGTGTCACAATACCTACAAAGCAATCAGTTTCATTGATCGGTTTTGATTTCAAAAAAATCCATTTTTTATGTAACAAGGCAGTTGCATTTTCTTTTTCTGTGGCTGTGAGGCTTGATTTATTGCAGCTATTTCAATATGTGTTATGTTTCACTGCATTCTGTATTAAATTACATATTGAATAATATATAACATGATGGTTGAAAATGCAAGATTTTCACAGTTTTGACCAGGACTGGTGTCACTCCCCTTCTTGAGCAACACTCCCCCTTCTTGATCATGTGTGCCCAGCAGAGGCATAAGACATTTACTGCAAATCTATGGAAGGGGCTTTAAAAACATAGATGCGAAAAATATAGGAATTATGGCCGAGAAAGGCTAGTAAACTCATTTTTCCCCTATGAGTATATTTTACAGACCAGTTTTATAGGTGTAATATGCTGATGGATCTTGTGAGTAATTGCATAAATTGAAGCCACCCAAGCCTTGCAGCCATTCTACAGCTCACTACAGAGCAGCCAGGAAGCTCCATACTGCCAGCATGGTAAGGCCACAAGCAAGGTAGGGGTTGGAAGTGAATTGGAGGTGGTTGGGGGCAGAAACTGGGGATGTGATGGGAGGAGATTGGTTGCAGCAACACAAGCTAAGAATCTATCCCCCTTCACCCAGCCCAATAAACACCCTGACTCCCCTCAGACTAATGCCAGCTGCATTCACTTTATTTAATATAGCTGATTGCCACTAGATGGCACATTGGGACTTCCTACCAAACTCCCCAAATCCACAAAAAGAAAAATGATTTCTCTTTGAAGAAGAAAAACAACACTGTAGCTAAATTATATTAAATACTGATATGATATAGCTATATCATATCAGTATAATTGTATCTATGTTCATTTATAGTCTAGACAAACTGGTTCTGCAAAGCTAATGTAATGTCAAAGGTGCTTCCTTATGTAAATATTTATCTTTTCACATTGTGGAAAATACAGTGGAAAATACTATTAATCAGTATGAATTACAGAGTAACTCTTTGTGTATTTACTTGGAAACACTTGTATTTACTTGAGGATGTAGCTCCAGCAAACCCAGAGTGACCAGAGGGCGAACCCAAAATTCACCCTCCTCGCTCCCAAAATTCCTGTCCCCCAAGCCAATATTCCTACCCAGTTTTAAAAAATGTAGGACACCTCAAAAACGTAGGACAAGCGTAGGACATGTTGAAATAAAGCAAAAATACTTGTATTTGTTTCCTGTACTTAATTTCAACACTTTTAAAATTGAAAACCTTTTAACATACATACCCAGACATGTAAGACACTCTCAAAGCAGTTTGCAGCAACACAAGCCATGCAAGTGACTTCAACAAACATGATTCTCACACATACATGTAAGATACCCTCAAAGTTTGCAAGAACCCAACCCATGCAAATTACTTTAACATATATGATTGTGACACATACATGTAAGATACCCTCAAAGCAGTTTGCAGCAACACAACCCATGCAAGGGGAGGGAGGGGGATAGGTCAATAGGAGAGAGGAAGGGAGGTGGATTAGGTAAGTAGGGAGGTGGGATAGGTAAGTAGGAGAGGGGAAGGGGGTGGGACAGGTAAGTAGGGAAGGGAAAGGGTTTGGGAGAGGTGGGGAAGGGAGTGGGGAGAGATAAGCAGATGTGGGAGAGTTAAGTAAGGAAAGGGAAGGGGGTGGGCGGTAAATAGGGAAGAGGGTGGGAGAGGTTATAGGGAGGTGGGATAAGTAAGTGGGGAAGGGGAAGGGGGTGGGAGGTGGGATAAGTATAGGGATAGGGAAGGGGAGGGGGTAGGTAGGTAGGTAGGTAGGTGGGAGGCAGCACTTACTTGGGTGGGTGTCCAGCAGTGGTGGAAGGCTGTGGGGGCCTCTGGACTGGAGGCCTAGGGGACTGGTGGGGAGGCAGCAGGGACTGTTGGGGGGTTCTCCAAAGGATGCAGTCAGCCTTTAGAGGTCTAGGGGAGTGACAGGAGGCAGCAGAAACTGGCTGGTGGTGAGGAAGGCTCCGAAGGCCACAACTGGCCTTTGGAGCCCTCAGGGACTGGCAGAAGGGTGACATGGTTGCTGAAAAGGTCACAGGAGGGCTGTTGAGGGTCACCAACAGCCCTCCCACTGTCCTGGTGGGCGGGTGGGTGCAGGGTGACCATTTGACCAGAAAAACCTGGATTTGTCCGGATTTTTAGCCTCCTGTCTGGGTGCCCTACATTTTGGCTTCATTGTCCTACAGTTTGAAACTTCACGATAGTGCACAGTACTCCATCATGCCATATGTTGTTGGATTCGTATTGAAGAGCAGAATCCAATGCAAAAATCAGTTTGGAGATATCTCCTCCCTATCAAAAGTTATGGTCAAAAAACAAAAAATACATTTTTGGCAATTTTTTTAAGCAGGTAGGAATTTTGGCCTGGGATTAGGAATGTTGGCCCTGGGCGGGTGAGGTTTGTGCTGGTGGCTGCTGGCCAATCTGGAGCTGGTGGAGGGACCTCCTCCTGGTCTCGCCTCTAGATTTTTAAAGGACCAGAAAAATCTTTAAAGGCCTAGAAATGCCTCGGAATTCCAGAGAAGGGTTTTTCTCCTTTCCAGTTAGCCCCCTTTTTCCAGGGGTCTCCGGGCATTTCCAGTAATCAGATCAGCCCGAAGACCACATATTATTTACCACATATTATTTGCTTTTGGCAATTCCAAACTTGATATATGACCTGTTCAAACAGTCACGCATTCTTAATATTTAAAAAAATTTTCTGAAGATTTAATCCTGAAGCTTTTGTTCTGTTACTTCCTACATAGATGCCATTATCTAGTACAGGTAGTTTAATGCTGCTCTGTTAGATGTTTGGCGCTGCCACATCTTCAAACTCTTCAAGCTGCCACATCTTCAAGAATAACTCAGCAAACCCAAAACATAAAAAGCATGCACCAGGAACCTTCCATTTCAATATCATTTGCAAGCAATATCATACCAAGGAATTTTCCTTAATTAATTTTTAATCTAATAAGCAATGCATGCACATATATATAATGAGTGTTTTGGGCTTTTATTCTGTTGTATCCTATTTTTTATATCCTATTTTTTGTTATATCCTATTTTGTTATATCCTATTATTTTTTATATCCTACCCACATCCTATCTTGTAGTTATGACTTATGGTCTCCTTGGGGAGACTTCAAGATTTTTTTATGTTCAGAGGAAGCACTGGACATGCTGAATAAGTGTGCAATCCTAACCCATTTAGGCTAATGCAATTCACTCATCTCCCTGTTCCTGTGGTGGTATGGGGATGTGCATGTGTATGGGGATGTGCAGACGGTGCATGTCTGTGATCATTTGGCATCCAGGGCCCAGAAGTTTTTATATCCCATGCATAAAAATGATTTAATTATTACAATATTAATATAATTAATTAGATATTAATATTTTCATATTTAAAAAATCACCTTACCAAGTAAACCTCGGTTTTATTCTTTTTTAGAAGTGGGTGAGGCTGCTTTCTGGAACACTTCTTGAGCTTCACTTTCACTGGATTGGGACCATTCTGCAGGCTATGCATTTGTAGCTTAGTTCCACTTTCCATAGGGTTCGATGCAATTATTAGGGACTTTCTTCTGGGTTGATTTGTGCTTTCATTGGATCAGTATCATTCAGGGGCCTTTGGATTCCGCTTAGTCTTCCCTTTACAATGGCCTATACACAAGTAAAGGCATGATATGGTTAAGTTTCACTTTCCATTCAGCGTCATGCATTTTTATGTTTTAGTTTTTTGGCCATGACATTTTATAGCAAGAAGATATTTCAAAGCTATTTTTTGCATTGGATGCTGCTGGAAAATACACATCCAACAGTATTATTTTAGCGATTTTGTCACACGCACCCAGAGTGTCACTCCCCAATGGTGGTGTCCAGGGCCCAGGGCCCCCAGTCCCTATAGGGACTCCACTGTGTTTGTGGACTAGCCTAACTCCCAGAAGTGGCACAGAAGTGCCTTGTGGCATTTTTGTGACACCCGAGGGCAGCATGGGACTTGTGCCAGCCTAACCAGGGGTTAGGATTGTAGTAACACAGCACAATCCTGATTTGTGCTGGAACAGGCAGTCTGCTGGGAAGGGGAGGCTCGTCCCATTCCCAAGGGTAAGTCTGCATCAGCCTCCATGGGTCTACTGAGACTTATGCCATCTCTGAAGGTGACTCAACTCTGAGCAGACCGGAGCAGCCATGAGCTGCTTGCATCTGTCCAGGAAGCAGTCGTGTCAGATCCTGGGTCCAACTCCTGCTGTTCTGCCTCCTGCCCTAAACCTGCATCCCACCTTCCATTATACAGTATAATGTTCAAATTAACCACACAAAAGCACAACATATGACTGTTTTTAGCTTTTATTTTCTCATGTCCTACATTTTTCATGGGGGGGGGGGGGGCCTTGTCCTCTTTTGCTGTTATGACATCTGGTTACCCTAGTGGGGTGAGGTGGGATGGTGTACCTGGAGGTTTTGGTCATATTTGGAGAGTGTTCTGTAAAGGCCTTTATTAAAAAAAAGTCTGAAAGAGCAAGCACTGAAAATCATGTCATTCCTGTGTTACTGAGTGAACTTGCCTACAATTTAAAAAAGCAGGCCTCCATCAGTCTTGAAAGACTATGGTATTGTGCTTGGCGTTGCAAACGCTGCATGCGAAGCACGAAAGCCTGGGTTGGATTGTTATGGAGGATAGGCTGTTACCCAAGCAGCAAATCCCCCCTCTCCACGCCACTGAATGAGTCCAATGGAAAGGCAGAGCCAATACAATTGGATCCAGCTGCGTCACAGAGCTGGACTAAGGACAGGAGCTCACCCTGTCTTGTGGGGCCGACCCGGGTCTCGAAGCCTGGCCTGCTGGTTAACAGGCACAGTGTCATAGCCACTTGCTAATTATAGTTGCTAATTATAATTAATTAAGGCAATTATAGCCTTAAAATAATGAATTCATGAATTGCATCTTCTCCCTCAGGCAGCTCTTGAGAAAGATGCAGACATTAACATTTCCTCCAGTCAAATATCTAAGGCTTCTTCATGATGATTCTGTGATTCATGATCAAAGATCATTTTAATACAGTTGTGCATCCGCAAACAACTAAACTGCCCCATTTGTAGGAGAGGTCCTGACTCTGCTCCCCAGCTCCACCCTGATTTCCCCTGGTTTGCATCTGCTCTCCAGGGCAGGGTGACCAGATTATTCCTGAACCCCAGGGCCAAAATTCCTGAACCCCTGGGCCAAAATTCCTAATCCCAGGCCAAAATTCCTACCCACTTTAAAAAAAATTGCCAAAAGTGTATTTTTTTGTTTTTTGGTTTTTTGACCATAATTTTTGATAGGAAGGAGATATCCTTCAGAAACTGATTTTTACATTGGATTCTGCTCTTCAATACAAATACAATGACATATGGCATGATGGGGTACTGTGCACTATTGCGAAATTTCAAAATGAAGCTAAAATGTAGGACAATGAAGCCAAAATGTAGGACACCTGGACAGGAAGCTAAAAATCCGGACAAATCCAGGTTTTTCTGGTCATATGGTCACCCTGCTGCAGGGTTCTAGAGAGCATCTTTCTCTACCCTATGGTCAAATCCTATGTGTAGGATCCTCTTTAGGCCATGCAAATACTCTACCACTGAGCTATAGTCTCTTCCTGTAAATAAATCCTGGTTAAAGGCAGCATATCTCTATAGGCTGGAACTGCTAAATTCAAAATTCAGAATCCTTAAATTGCTGCTCTTTACAAAAAATTGGCAGGCTGAGACACATCAGATAAAGCTGCAGGGTTTGGAGGGAGGCAGGACAAGGACCCTCTCCCAGCTGTAGGCATGAAGATGGTCTGGAAGTAAAGGGTACTTTCAACAAAACACAAACAAATCATAATGTCTCATTTCAATCTGCATTGCTTCAGGGTGAGCAGTAGTGACAGAAGGAATGAGCAGTAAACGGAACAGGAGAGGGACTAAGTTTTAAGAAGATGATAAAGCACCAAGAAGACAACAAGAAATGATTACACATGGATTATTGTTTTAGGTGCACACTCATGTTCTCTTTAAAGAATTTTTATTTGAAATCTGAAATGTTGAACACAAGTTTTAAAACAAGTTTTACTATAATGCAGTAAATAACACTTTACTGCAGATATCATATGAAGGAAAAAAAATAATAAAATTATTGTGCTGATATAATAGCAAGATTTTAGTGTATATATGTACCTGTGCAATTCTATTTTGCACTGGAAAAGGCAAGCTTTCATGCCTGCATTGCAACCAGCATAGTTTTGGGGCTGTTGCTGTGCAAGCCTAGGGGCTTACCCCGATTATTACAGCGGCAGCTCCAATGGGTCTAGTAGTTGGATTTGTGCTACTTCAAAGAATGGCACAGATCTGAGCGGCCTAGGAATGAAGTGAGTTGCCCAGGAACAGGACTCAGATCTGGCAAAAGGACTGGGTCCTGGATTTGCCTCCTGCTCCCGCTGCCTACCCTCCCCACTGTAGATCTCTGCCCTGGCTGAGATCAGCCACCGTAGCCTGTTCTCTTCCAAGGGTCTGCAGTGGTGCAGGATTCTCCAGAAGAACGACACTCCTTGGCTAGTGTAATGGACGCTCAGGATTGTGCCCTGTATGTAGCAAAAAGAATTTCCAACATCTGTTTTTAAACTATTAAAACACTGTTTGATTTAATCAAAAGATGGTTGGCTTTAATTTCTAACAAAAAGGAAGCATGGTTCCTATTTAGGATAAACTTGCAAAATGAATATCAACCCGACAGCCAGTGGCATAGCTAATGATCATGTAGCCCAGTGCAAAGTTCAAAACGTTGTCCCAGAAATGATGTCACAACTGGAAGTTATGTCATTCCTGGGTACTTTTTAAAAGAATTTTTTTTTTAAATACAAGAATTTTAAAAGAGATTTTTTAAAATAAAAAATAAAATAAAATTTTTAAATAGAGGTAAGAAAAACTTACCTCTTCCTCCTCTGCAATTCACCACCATTTGCTCTGCTAGTGGCACATCTAAAGCACCTATTTGCTTTCTATTGCCAGAAAGAAGAATTCATTGCCCTTCCCCCCAACAACAAAATCAAATTTAATTAAGTAAAATAATGGAAAGTGTGTCCCTTAATATTGGTTAGGGAAATTTGCCTGGGCAAAGAGGAATGGTTATTCTTTCCCTGCTAAATATAAGAGGAGCACCACTTAGAAGTGCTTATATACCTAGTTAGCAGGGGTAGCTGTTTTATGATATACACACAGTTTATGATATATGTACTGAGAGCTGATTCTTATTAACACCTTATTAGTTTCTATACAGTATCAGAATTACATCTCATTGGCACTCAGAGCAATCAGTTCTCATTGGCTCTCAGAGCAATCAGTATCATGGGAAGATTGAGTTAAGTAAATTTGCTTTTTGTTCCATAGGCTTTTGTGTTTTCCATTTTAGTTAATCAGACATAACTTTAGATAGAATATAGATATTTTAATGCTGTTTGATTCATTGCATTCTGCATAAAATTACCTTTCCAGTGATATATAACATGATGGTATTATCCTTCATGCATACCCCATATTTCACAATTTTAACCACTAGTGTCAAGCTCAGCTTGTAGCCCCCCTAAAGCTTGTAGCCGGGTGCAACTGCACCCCCTGCGTCCGCCTAGCTATGCCACTGCTGACAGCTCAGTGCAATGAAGAGTTGGGAAAGGGGTCAAACATTATATCCTACAAGAACTAAATGCTCAGTGCTGGTGATACGTGTTTTGTTTCTTTATGCAACGTGGCTCTGATTAACAGTGACTCAGTCCCAGACTGTGCACTGTATGTAAACAGCCATTAGGAAGTTCTCCATTGGAGTCATGTTAATCAAACACACTGCAGTTCAACATCCTTCAGTAGGCATCCTAGATCTGTTTTTTAAAGGGGTTGCACATCTGTATTTCACTCAGATATAAAGCAGAAGATGGTACTTACTTTTGGCAGCCTCTTACTGGAGTCTTCTGTGTGCAGCCCCGAGTTAAAACTGCAAGCCCTTTCCTGTTCTGAATGGAACTGATGTTCCAGCAAGAAAGTTTTGGTATGCTCCACTGGCTTCAGTCCTGGATGAAAGCATCCTCTATCTTTTTGCCTGTTTATAGTAGTATATTATTATTGGCATCTCAACTCCTGAAATAGATTCGTTTGGATCCTTGAGAGGAAAATGGACTGCCCTGCTATCCTCACGGGCCTTGCTGCAAAGCAACAGGGGACTGTAACTTGGATACTGTCTTTTGAACTGCTAAATGCAACAAGGATCCTGAAAAAACAACAGCTGCTTTGGGTGTGAGAGGCATAGAAAGGAAAATCATACATTCTTATTTTGCTGCCTTTGGCTACTGCTTTCCATATCAGTTTTAATAAAGATTTTGGATTTTTACATTGGACTGTATTTTGTGCATTGGACAGTAGTAAGTAGTTATGTGAAATTGCTCTCCTCTTCCCCAATGTTACAGGCTTGTCCTCATTGTCTTATAAGATTGACAACATTTCTTCAGGCAGGACCATATGCCTTTAAGGCTGTAATCCTAATGACACCTTCTTGGGAATAAGACCCATTGAACACAATGGGTGTTGCTTCTGAGTAGGCGTGATAAGGATTGCATTGTAACTGTATGTCATTCAGGAACTCAGCAAATTAAACTTTTTCCCCATGGAGTGGTTTCAAACAACACCACCCCATGTAAAAGTCGAAAGTCACTGGCCTGGTTCAAACATACCAATGACCCAGCATTGTTCAACACTGTGAGCATAAATCAGCATGAGCCTGGTTTAGTATTTTGGCTTGTTAACAAACCACAGTTGCAGAATTCAAATGGTGCAACTGTCTGCGCCACTTGAAGCACGAAGGGGTGCAGGGCATAGTCTTCCTGGTAATCCCCACACCTGTTCTCTCTTATTCTGACAATTCTCCAAAAGTAAATGCTGGTTGGAAAAGAGAGACCGTTTTCATAAGAAAAAAAAATGGAGAGAAAAGCAGGGGAACCCAAAAAGGAGGAGCATTTCCCCATGTCTAAGTGGTGCTTCAGAAGCAATACGTAAAGATAGAGAATTAAGATCCCACTTGTCCTCATGTTCATGTATTGTTTCCTCCTCAAGCAATTTCCTAGAACAGACTCCCAAGTCAGGGTGATCAGGTGCCGAACCCAAAATTCCCTCCCAAGCTCCCCAAAATTCCTGTCCCCAAGCCAAAATTCCTACCTGGTTAAAAAAATGTAGGACACCCCCAAAATGTAGGACAAATGTAGGACATGTTAAAATGAAGCAAAAATATTTGTATTGGTTTCCTGTACTTAATTTCAACACTTTAAAAACACGTTAAACACTTTTAACGTGCATGATTCAGACCCAGACATGCAAGATGCCCTCAAAGCAGTTTGCAGCAACACAAGCCACATGCAAGTGACTTCAACATACATGATTCTGACTCAGACATGTAAGACGCCGTCAAAGCAATTTGCTGCAGTTTGCAGCAAGTGACTTCAACATGCATGATTCTGACACATACACGTAAGATGCCCTCAAATTAGTTTGCAGCAATACAACCCATGCAAAGGGAAAGGAGGTGGAGATAGGTAAGTAGGGAAGGGGATAGGTAAGTAGGGAAGGGATGGGGGTGGCAGAGGTAAGTAGGAGAAGGGAAGGGAGGAAAGGTAAGTAGGTTAGAGGGAGAGTGGAAAGATAAGTAGGTGGGAGAAAAGGTATGTAGGTGGCATTGGTAGAGGGCTGCAGGTGGGGGTGGTGGAGGGCAGCAGGAAGGGCTGCCGAGGCAGAGTAGGGTCTTGGGGGTCTCCAGCAGTCAGCACTGGGCTCTGGAGGCCCTGGGGAAGGCAGGGGGGGTAGCAGGGGGGCCTGCGGGGGCCTCCAGCAGCCAGCACTTGGCTGGTGAATGGGTGGAGACGGTGCTAGAAAAGTGGTGCCAGAAAAGTGGTGCCGGCAGGTGACCTGCTGGCTAACCAGGAGGCAGGGGAGGGACCTCCTCCTGGTCCCACCTCTTGGTTTCTCTGCTTTGGAGAAAAAGATTTAAAGGGCCAGGTGGCCAGGAAATGCCCTTGGAATTCTGGAGAGGGGGCTTTTTCCTCCTTTCTGGTTAGCCCCCCTTTTTTCCTTGGGGGGTCTGGGCATTTCTGGCAATCTGTTCAGCCTGTCTCAAGTCCTAGTGGTAATGGAAATTTCTTCATCATTGACTTTGAAATTGGCTTCTACCATTTTCAGAGAAATTCCTATGGCTGCTGATCCTTTTGTTTCCTGTACTGCATCCTAGATCAGGATTCTCTGTTGCTGGACAGATTGGAGATAGTCCTGGATTTCTGGCAAAATGAGTGAGATCCTGCCTGTGACTTTTGACAGGTGGGTGGCAGCAGCTTCTAATGCAGCATCATTTGCATTGCTGACCCCCTAATGAGTGAATCCAAGCCAGATTGCTCCAGGAAGGGTTGTTCCAGGTTGCAGGTGTGGGTGCCCTGAGGTGGGCAGGTAGTGGAACCTGAGGCAGGAACCAACAATTATGTCAGATCCATAAGTTAGACCCATTTGGACTGTGTATGCCTTACTCCAGGTAAGGGGGAAAGTGGTAGCATACCAATATTCCTGATCCTTCAACTGGATTCAGCACAAGCTCAACCAGTATGCCTGTTCCACAGCCAGTCAGGATTGTGCTCCGAGGGTGCAAGTCTAACCATTCAGTGGCATAGCTAATGATCATGTAGCCAGGTGCAAAGCTCAAAATGTTGCCCCAGAAGTTATGCTTTCTGCATAAAATTAACTTTCCAATGATATATAACATGATGGTATTATCATTCATACATATCCCGTATTTCACAATTTTAACCACTAATGTCAAGCTCAGCTTGTAGCCCCCTCAAGCTTGTAGTCTGGTGCAATAGCACCCCCTGTAGCCCCCTAGCTATGCCACTGAATCAATTTATGCCAACACAACAGTCTTCCTGTTCCTGTCATTGCGTGGGCAGGCTGGTGCATATCTGTGCACTGACCTAATTCCCCCCCCCCCCCCAGGAGTGGTGCAGAACTTCTGCGACACCCTCTGGCCAGCACGATACTTGTGCCAGCCTATCTGGGGATTAGGATTGCTAGCTTGTGTCCATAATGCTAAAAGAAGGTCACTGAACCAGGTCATGGAAATTTACTAGCCCAAAAATGAACTTGTATTTTGGCTTTAACTTAAGACAACTGTTGATTTGGAATTTGTCTCCAATGTCTACTGAGTAGAGTGATGCTTTGATGATAAAGGTTCTAATGATAAAATTGATGCTCAACATTTTTAAGAGCAGAACCAGAAAATAATTGACAGGCACTCTGTATGTTGAGTGATATCTCCTATTTTAGAACAGTTCACCATCTCTACTAATTTGGGTTAGACTGTATTGCACAGCTCCATGATAGCATCATTTTTTCCAAACACAATTAAGCCATTGCCTTTTGATTAGATGCATCATTGGGACCATTTTGTAACACTTAGGCTGCAATCCTAAAGACACTTTCCTAGGAGTGAGACCCATTGAACACAATGGGTCTTACTTTTGAGTAGATATGGTTAGGATTGTGCTCAAAACCTCACAAATATAATAATTTCCATAACAAAGTTTGCAGCTGTCTGTTGAACAATAGAAGCGTTTGCCAAAGCCAGTCATTTGTGCACTTTCGTTCAGTGTCCACCCAATCCGGATTGTCACTAAATCAATCCACAATAGGAAGTCAGAATTTGTGGAAAGCCTTTTTGGGCTTAGGTTGTGGCTTTATAAAGCCAACAGCTTCAAGTTGCAGGCCAGGAGTTGTAAATATTCCAACCACGCACTTGACACTGATTAGCCAAAACAATCTGTGCATTCACATGTGGGCTTTCCTAGCTGACATCTGTGTTTTTTTTCTTTCCTGGGGCTTGCTTGCTTGCTCACTAGTCACAGGGCAGGCGGGTGGGCACTGTAGGCCTCAGGCGGGAAGCAGTGTGTTTCAGATGGGATTACCCCCTAGTAATAGCTTGCTCAGCTTGCCAGTTTTGACATTTACTAGGTGAGAGTGAAGGGGCGTGCCCCGAACCCTTCAGGAATGTTAATGGGCTAAAGCTGTGGCCAATGCGTAGGAAAGCAAGCTGCTGGGCCTGTTTGATATTAGGTGAGTTTAGGATTTGATGCGGAATGGGGTTTTATGGAGGCTGCCCATAGCTTTTGGAAGATGGTGGGATAATACAGTGTGATGCCTTCATCTTAAGATGGAGGAGGCTCTGGGTTTTAACCTCATCTTAAGATAGGGAGGCTTTGAGTTTTCGAGCCTTATCCCTTCTACCAAATGGCAAAGCTAGTGATCATGATATATATTATGTTGTATGGAAATGGGAGGTGACTCATATTAACATCTTATTAGTTCCATGTTGTATCCTAATTATATCTCATTGGTTCTCAGAGCAATCAGGCTCATGGTTCAGCTCTGAGTTAAGAAAATCCACTTGTTCCATAGGTGTGTTTCATTTTCTGGTTAATTGGCCCTAGCGTTTATACAGTTATTTCAATGTGGAATAATACAGTTATTCCAATGTAGTTTGTTCCATTGCATTCTGCATTAAATCATGTTTCCATTGATATATAATGTGATGGCATTGTCATTCATACATACCTAAAATTGTTTTTCACAATTTTAGTCACTAGTTTAAAGCTCAGCTTTTTGCTCCATTCCCACACCAAAGCTAGCTGCCTGGTGCAACTGCAAACCCCCTACATCCCCAACTACTTCTACCTTTTCAGCTTGATGGCTTGACTTTTATATAGTGCCTCCCATCACATGGTCTCAGAGCACCTGACAAATAGGTGGAAATAGTACTATATGGTCAATATAGATTTGATTATTGAGGGTTTGAGATAGGAGTTTTGCTTTGCCAAATCTGGAAATACCAGGGATTGAATACTTTATGTGAGACCATCACCTTCTGCAGACAGAGCAGGTTCTCTACCACTGAGCTTCAGCCCTTCCTTTAGTTCTTATAATCCAACAAGCTGCTTTATTAAAACAGCCACTTGGGGGCCAAGTTGCACAAATAATTATTTGCTTAGGTTCACAATCTTCAAATCCTTCTGACCAGGCACTTATGTCAGTTGCAAGGCTAACACCAAAGTGTAATGGGGGCTATTCACTTTGAAGGTTAGCTCAGGTAACTGAAGGTGCAATTTAACCAATTTAAACTAACCAATTTAAACCAGTATAACTCACCTGGCATATCTTCCCATGATGGCATGGGGAGGTTGGTGTATGCCTGTGGACTAATCCCCCCCACAAATGGGGAGAAAGTGCCTAATGACACCCTGAAGTCAGCACAGGACTTATACTGGGGCTTAAGCCGGCCTAACTGGAGCTTAGAATTGCAATCTCAGAAATGTTTTGCAAAATTTTGGTATGTTTTGATATTTCAATTTTTTATAAATTGCAAAAATTCTGATATTGCAAAATTTGATTCTGTAACATATGCTTCAACAGTATAACAAGAACACCAAAAGGAGGAGAGCATCTGATGTAAATGTTCTTTCAGCAGTGAGAGAAAACACTGCAATGGAAGAAGTGAGGTAATAAATTCCACCACTAATAACTACAAAGAAAACCAATAGAATAAAATATGTAGGAAAATACAAAAATTTTCCATATTGTCATGAATTAATAACCATGCCATTTAACCATGGCCATTGAAGAAGCATATCACATGACTTCAAATTCAAAGAATGCTTCTTTAGGGAAACCAAGTCAAAGCCCAGTTATGTTTTTTTAAATTGCTTATACAGTACATACATGCATTAAGAAGCTGCTCTTGGCTATTGATTTACAGCGTATGGACAAGTGTAAACACAATGGAAAACTTGCATGTAGGGTTGTAGCATATGATATTTATTATGCATTTTCAGTGTTTATATGCTGCGTTTTAACAAGTTTCTAAGTGTCTTTTATGTAAATTCCAACACATAAATACCTTTTATGTAAGAATCTGACAATATGCAAAGTGGCTCTAAGCTCAGATTTCTCTGCCTCTCAGATTTAGAGAAATCTAAGCTCAGAGAATCATAGATTTCTCTTTGTTTTCAGAATCTGAAAATTCAAATTCAGAATCTGAGCTTAGACTTTGGGAGGGTAATGGAAATATTGCTTTATAGCTAAGATTTCCAGGAATTTAAGCAGAGGTTTAGCCAAAGGAACACAAGTACTATAGCTCTTGGTACCATGCCTCGAAGGGGTACCATCCCATCCTCTCCTCCCAATCAGTTCCCAAGTAACCCTATGAGTTTTTGATGCACCTCTGAACCCCTTGGCCCACAGGGGTGTTAATATGGAGTGTTAAAAATGTGCCTGATCCCTTAGCTGCCACTATGCTTGAGTAGTTTAGGAGTCAGCCGACAGCATGGACTAGCTAAAAAATTAAGAAGCTAGATTACCACGGGCATGATGAAAGTGCAGAGAAATTTGCAGACGTTTTTCTCATATCAGGAACAACAGTGAACCGCAGGCTGAGTCTAAGGGTGACAAGAAGGTAAAAAGCCATGAGAAGGGTAGACTAATGACACTGATTCTTCTTTATTATAGTAATAACAAATTAAATTGTGGAAGCCATGTGACACTGACTACAGAAAGCAAGAGAAAAGCACCATGACTGCAATCCTCATAATCTCTTACCAGTATGCCAAAGGATGAAGATGATATAGGATTTTGGCCGGACAGCCATTAGTCTCTGGCTGTTTTATAAAAATGTCTTATGTCATAATTGCAATTTTTTTCCTAGAAGTGAGCCATCATTTCCCACAAAAATATACAGTACAGAATGAAAACTAGGCAGCCCTTTCTATAGAGAAATCTCATTTGCAAATGGGTCAGTTGTTGTTGGCAAAGAATCCATGAGGGGCAGGGTGTACTTTTCCTACTAGTTTTTTTTACCTCTAGATCCCCTAAGTAAGTTTTTCCATTTGGGATTCTAGATGTAAGTTTACTCTCACAAAAGGATTTACAGTAGAATTCCAAGGGCAATTTGAACCTGAACAAAATAACTGGCTGTGAAAGAATGAAAAACAACTTCTCTAGTACTTCTCCATTCAAAACTGCCTTCCTCAAAGGTACTTGTCATTACAAAAAAACCATTTGTTGGGGTTTTACTACTTGCCCTTCTGTGTCACATTGTTAGTAGGGCCTGAGCCATGACTCACCAAGGGCCACACCTCTGAATCAATAGTTGGAAATACTGCTGTGGAGCCCCATTTTTGGAGTATTTCTTTCTGAGGCCAGGCTCGCTTCCTCTCAGCAAAAGGCAGATCAAGAAGAAACAAACAATTGGGATAATTGTTTCCAACTTCATCCCTGCGCATTATGGTTTTCATTTGGGTCATTAGCTCCTCATTGGCCAAGGGCAGTGATTTCTCCTTAACAAACACAGAGGGGTTAAAAGGCTCCTAAGTGCCTGCCCAGGTACTAAAGAGCTCTTGTGCTGTTGAAAAATTGAGTGTGCCTACAACCACTCAGCAGTGGGCCTTATGGCATTATATTATAATGTGCCATGGCTTGAATTGTGCTGATTAGCACATGAAAAACAATCCTAGCAGTAAGGAATGCCAGTAACTACAACAAAGGGGGAAGCAGGAGGAAAAGGGGTGGGTGGATTATAGAACAGGGAGGCAGAAGGAGAAATGTAAAGCTTGCGATTTGTTTGGTGAAAAATTTACAGCCCGTGAGTTCATAAAATCATTTGACTGCTGGATCTGTCACTGCAGGCTGCCTCTTTTTATAGGGCTTGGTTTCATTTTTATAATTGAGGAGGGCTTCAAAAGAATCGTCGGCAATTAGGGCCCACTAGGGGGATGGAAACCAGATGCGAAGGCTTGTAGTCTGTATAGGCAGCCATGTGCAGAGCCATAAAACCAAGGCAAGGGAAGGGAGGAGGAAAATGGAAGTGGGGTCTTGAAGTTCCACAGCCAGGTTATTTAGTCCACAAAAGCTCTTTGGGTAGCCACCTAAACTTCCCCAAATCCAATGCCCTGCTCTGGTACCTCCTGCTCCCAGTCCATGCTGAGGTGAACAGTTAGCAAGCAGCATCTTGATGGCTACTCTTCTAAGAGCTTGGCCGTCTGCTGCCTAATCATTTGCTTTTACACTGAACATGTTTCTTGTTGGTGACTCTCAGACTGCTTCATGCACTCAGTCCGTCATGCATTTTAAGGCCATTTTGGGAGGGGTAATGAATGGATTCATGGAATTCGATCTATGCATTAATACATGTCCAAATCCTGGCCTGGGGGCAAGATCAGTGGGGGCAAGATCAGTGGTGGCAGGTTCGCACCTACTCTATAGAACCGGTTGTTAACAAGAGATAGGACATACAAAGTTTTAAAATAGCATATTTAAAAATGGCTGCCAGATGGGCATAGAACTGGGTTGTTAATTTCTTTGAATCCCATCACTGGGCAAGATGCCCCCACAGCGAGCCTCAATGCAGCCCATGGCAAGACCCCTTGTCCGGCCCTCTGGCAAGCCTTATAATCCTACTGATCTGTCTCTAATTCACTTTATGTAAATTTATTGAAATTTGAAATGTAAATCTGGCCCTGAACATAGTGTTAGAGAGATGATGTGACCTTCCTGCTAAAAAGTTTGGACACCCTTGCAGTAATATAATAACAGCAACATGGCTGTATTGACTTGCAGCCTAGGAGATTTATACAGGAGCACTATATGCATTTTCTAGACATTTCAATCCTATCTACATGTTACTGAGGTATAATAAGGGCTACTTGAACCTAAAGGGACAATCTGTTTGGGATATAAGTGCAAGGCACAGCTACTCCTGTCCTGAAGTGAGGTAGAGAAAGCATGGCTAAAAGGACATGGGGCAAAGGCAAAAGGGTTCCTGTGCCTTTATTGTACAGGAGAAAAGAATTTGGCTAGGGTAGCTTTTCTTGCCCATGCAAGACAAATGTACTTGTCACAATTTCCTCTGCTACACAGTTCTGTGCACCCAGTTTTCCTTCACAACTGACCAGGATTTATTGTGATCACATTTTAGTCAAAATTTGCCACCACTGGTGATAGTCACTAGTTGGCTTTAAAAGATAAAGCCGAGAGGTGGAGAGATCCTTATGGCTATGTGGAACCTCCCTCTTTGGATGCAGTATACCACTGAAGAACAGTAGCTGTGGACAGACCAGAGGACGGCTATCCTGCATATAAACTTCCCAGATGCATCTGGTGGTTTGCAATGACAAAAAAGAACGATGGGCTTAATGGACTTTTGGTCTGATGAAGCAGGGCTCAAGTTCTTTTGATTCATTTTTATCCTGCTTTTCATTATAACTCAAAGCAGTTTACAAATCAAACACCATTAAGAGAAATTCTGATAACACATGGCTTCCATTAGAGCAATGCAAACAATACAAAGGTAATAACACACCACACAGCCTCAACACAAAGCAATAAAAACCATCTCAAAGCGGTTCCAGAATTACCCAGAGCAAAGGTGCTTCCCTGCTGCAAGACAGGCAGAATTCAACAGATGCAGTTCACTGCCTATCTATGTCAAGGGAAGCAGCAGCTACAGAAGTTCAGCTTGACATATTAAAGGTACAGAACCTCAGTGAGGAAAATGAATGGATTCTACCACTAAAAATCCTTTTATGAGGCTTGGGGGCCAATCCTGTCTAATTTTCCAGCACCAATGCAACCCCAAAGTAAGGGAATGGGATAGGGCCCGTTGTCTCCTTTTCCTGATTCTGCTATCATTTTTGCACTCTGACACACATGCCATACAAGTTGTGAAGAATACATGGTTCACACTGCTTGCCCTTTCCAATGACATGGAAATGATGGCAACAAGTCTTGGGCCTTTCAAAGGGCCAGTGGCAAATAATCTATGCAGTCACCCTGCAGAACTAACATGGCACTTGTGTATCTTGTACCAGATTCCTCCACCAAAGTGCTTTCCATGTAGGAATGTGGTGGCATCTGAAGCAGGCCTGAATTTTAAGTAACAGAGATAGCATCCTGTGCTGAAGAGCTGGAGAATGTTACTGCTGGTTCATGCATGTGCCACCAGATGGCAAAATAGGCCAGGACTGCAGGTAGCAAAAGCCTTTTTAAAAGTAATGTGGGTTGTAAGCGGTCGCATTGGGATTTCACTACTTGTCTTTATCTCAAGTGCTAGTTTAGAAGGTATGCCAAAGGTGAATCTTGACAATTCATCTCTATATTTTAGTCCCTGATACAATAGAATAAAGCATATGTGCATTTTAATCCTGTGCACAATAACTCTACAAGCTCTGATCCAAAATTAACTTCATTTTAGTGCAGGAGAGAAGGAGTGGGTAGCATGTTTAAAAATCTCTAGAATGAAAACTTGAAATCTCTAAAATAAAATATAATGAAAATGAAAACAGATGTGTCACTTGTCACTAATAACATAATAGATAAAGACCACAATCCTAATCACATCTACTCAAAGGTAAGTCCCACTGTGTTCAGTGTGTCTTACTACCAGGAAAGTGTCTTTAGAATTGCAGCCTATTTCAATTTTTCAGCCCCTTAAGGGTTAAATTTCTCCACATTGGTTCTTGGTGGGTGTTTATGTGACAGAAGGAACTCCCTCCCAGAATTTCATGCTTCTAGGTCCGGGGGTTGGGGCAGAATGTTGATGAGTCATCAATTCTTCAATGTAAAGTATAGGGAGGAAAACACGTTGTGCCCCTTTTCACCCCCTTCTGGCTGGAATTTCCAAAAACCAGTTCTTAGTGCACCCCTCCGTCACAGAAGGAACACCCATTTCATGCTTTTCATGCTTCTAAGCCCAGCGGTTTTGGCAGGACGTTGATGAGTCAGTGAGTGAGTCAGTCTCTTTTACTAGTGAAAAGTGTACCGCATTGCGGGAGTAACATTTCCCCATGCGCCATCCCCCTACGGCGCATAAACACCCCATGTGCATAAACACCCCATGTGCCACTTTCCCCATGCGCCACTTCCCCCATGCGCCACTTCCCCCCACGTGCATCAACCCCCATGCGCCACTTCCCCCCATGCGCAAGCTTTCCCCTTGCGCAACTTTCCCCATGTGCAACTTTCCCCCATGCGCAATTTCCCCATGCGCAAATTCACCCAGGCGCATCATTCCTCCATGCACATCATCCCACCATGCACAACTTCCCCCATGCGCAGCTTTCCCCCATGCGCATCATCTGCCCATGAGCAACTTTTCCCCATGAGCAACTTTTCCCCATGCGCATCCCCCCATGCACATCCTCCCCATGCACATCATCCCCCATGCGCAACTTTCCCCCAGGCGCAACTTCCCCCAGGCGCATCTGCCTTCCATGCACAACCTTTCCCATGCGCAACCTTCCCCATGCGCAACTTCCCCATGCACATCAACCCCCATGTGCAAGTTCCCCCATGCACATCAACCCCCATGCGCAACTTTCCCCATGCGCAATCTTCCCCATGCACAACCTTCCCCATGCGCATCAACCCCCATGCACAACCTTCCCCATGCGCATCAACCCCCATGCGCAACTTCCCCCAGGTGTATCAACCCACATGCACAACTTCCCCCATGCGCAACCTTCCCCCCATGTGCAACTTTCCCCCATGTGCAGCATCCTCACCAGTGCAACCTCTTCCTCCGAACAACATCCCCCAGTGCACCAGGCAGAGAGCCCCAAATTGGCTGGATGTTGTTCAGTCTCCCATGTTAAGTATAGGACAGAAACACGTTGCCCCCTTTTCAGCCCCTGAAGGGTTAAATTTCTCCAGGTGGTTCTTGGTGGGTGTTCAGGTGACAGAAGGAACTCCCAGAATTCCATGCTTCAGGCCCAGCTGTTGGGGCGGAATGTTGATGAGTCAGCAATTCTCCAATGCAAAGTATAGGGAGGAAAACGCATTGCGCCCCTTTTCACCCCCTTCCGGTTGGAATTTCCGAAAATCGGTTTTTACCCATCCCAAATTTCACGCTTTTAGGCCCAGAGGTTTTGGCAGTGCGGTGATGAGTGAGTCAGTGACTTTTCTCTTTTATATATATAGATAGATGAGTTATATGACAATAATATGACAATGGGTTTATCTTATGATTTTTACCTAATTGCACTACTTTATACAATGGGTTTATGTTACATTTTTATTATAATAAACTGCTAAACTAAATACTGACATAGAGCACAATCTTAACCATATCTACTAAAAAAAAAGTCCCATTGTGTTCAATGGGTCTTACTCCCAGGAAAGTGCCTTTAGGATTGCAGCCATATTCTTATAATCAAAATGTGGTATTTACTTGAATTTTATGTGCAATTTAATCTAATGCACATCCCAATTTTGGAGATTAGCCCTCAAATCCAGAGTAACTACGGGAGCATGTATGAGACTTTACGTGCACCCGTAGTTACTGCACCACCTACTGAAAACCTATGGGAAATTCATATTGCAATCCAGAGTAACTTGTTTTTACTCCGGAGCAAGGACTCCCCGTAGTTACTCTGGATTTCACCCTAAATGTGGCTGAAAATGGTGAGTGTCAGATTTTAGTAAATATGGTAATTATGTAGAGCTGTCTTCCTATGCTAATTGAGAACAGGGATATCGAGATAGCACCACAGAGGAGGAAGAGAATCAAGGGGCTGATCTTAGGATAGGGAACATCTAAGCCTCATGTGCATTACCAAGCATTTCATCTAACAATGGTACATACATTAGATTATTTGTGGTGGTAACATCTTCTCACCCCAATTATATCTATTTTATGCTTCACTTTTGGTCTATACCTGCTCTCCATTCATTCACCGAATATATTTTTCTATTTTCTTTCATGTACAAAAAAACCTTGGTAGCAATAAACAGATTTTAAAAAAAAGTTACTGTACATAAAGAACAGAATTGCAATGCCAAATAACATGCTAATCCAATACAGTGAGCCACCTGCTTCCCATGTACCACTTTCCCTACTTGAATTATTTCTGAAGCCAGAGCTGACACTTCTTCAAAGGGAAACAGCTTGGAGAAGGAAGTTCCTGTAGAAGAAGTGACAAGAAGAGCCAGTGTTGGAATTCTAGGGATACCTATAGAAGAATAAACAGTGCTTCAGGTTGAGAGGGCTAAAACAAAGTGATAGCGCTAAAACAAAATGTGAACATTTGGATTTTAGACTCAGATTGCAAGCCTTTGGCATACTTTTGCTCTAGTTTTATCCTCTACCAGTTTATTCCTGGCAGCAAATTAATCTTTGGACCTATGCTAAGGATCCTCGGGGTGAGTTGGGCTGGAGAATGGGGGAGAGGATCTTGGCATGCACTAATACCACCAAGATCCCTCCTCCAGCACTTATCTTGCTCTTGCCAGTGGCATAGCTAATGATTATGTAGCCTGTGCAAAACTCAAAATGTTGCCCTGGAAGTGATTTCACAACTGGAAGTAATGTCATCCTGGGGTACTTTTTAAAAAATCATTTCTCCCTGCAAGAGCAAAATGAAATTTAATTACGTAAATAAAAAAGTGAAAATTGTGTCCTTTATTGGTTAGGGAAACTGTGCTGGAGACAGAGGAATTGTTCTTCTTTCCCTGCTAACTATAAGTGGAGCATCACTTAGAAGTGCCTGTATACCCACTTAGCATTGGTAACTGTATATGTGTATATAGAAAAGAAGTTGATTCATATTACCAACTTATTAGTTCCATTATCAGAATTACATCTCATTGGCTCTCAGACCAGTCAGTATCATGGGAACATATGAATTTTAAAAATCCACTTTTTGTTCCATAAGCTTTCATTTTCTGGTTAATTGGCTGTAACTTTTGATAGAATATATATATATATATATATATATATATATATATATATATATATATATATATATTTCAATGTTGTTTATTTCATTACATTCTGCATAAAATTACCTTTCCAATGATTTATAACATGATAGTATTATCCTTCATACATAGCCCTTTTTCCACAATTTTAGCCACTAGTTTCAAGCTCAGCTTGTAGCCTCCCTAAAGGTTGTAGCTTGATGCAGCTGCACCCCTGTCCCCTAGCTACACCAATGGCCCCTACTCACCCTGCTTCCCACATTGATACTTCTGTGAACTTCCCACAAATTTCTATGCACCAATGTGCATGTGGGTCCTTCTGCCCGTGGCCCACAGTGCACAACATTGACACACCTTTTGGAAATCACATATATTGTGGGGAGTAAGGTTCTACTCATTACATGAAATGAAACACATGGGAAAAGAAACAAACCCACCATCTCCTTACTCTTTGACATAGAGTGGCTTCCTTACCTAAGGCCAACAGTGGAATTCATGGAGCAGATAAAATTTGAATCAAGGAAGGATACTAAAATGTACAGACTTTCCAATACCAAGCCAAATATAAACAAACGACATTTCAGCAATCAAATCACAAAATACCATATTTACTTGAATCTTATGCTCACCTTTTTCAGCCAAATTATGGGCACACTCCAGAGTAACTATGGGAAGTCCTTGCTCCACTGTAAGAACAATTTACTCTGGATTGCAATATGAATTTCCCATAGGTTTTCACTAGGTGGTGCAGTAACTACAGGTGCACGTAATGTCTCTTATGTGCTCCCGTAGTTACTCTGGATTGTAGGGTTAGTCTCCAAAATTGGGGTGTGCATTAGATTCAATGGCACATTAGATTCAAGTACCGTAAATACAGTATTTTGATTTTAAGTGTAGGTCAATATTAGTTTAACAGCTTACTCATTTTTTACTAATAAAAAATGTAGTATAAACCCATGGTTGTATAATGTAGTGAAATTAGGTCTTGTGAAATGTTATTAGGAAATAACATAAATCCATGGTCATATTGTCATAATTCATTGTTTAATGCAGTAAAATTAAATTTTGCACCTGCTTTGTAGCTTTACAATCACCAGTAAATATTTTTTCTCTCTCAAGCCTTTTAAAATCAGAGTGCATAATAGACTTGATTGTGCATTCAATTCAAGTAAAATTTGGGTATTATTACCTACGGATATTGTCAGATATTCACCCTATAATTCAGAGTAACTACGGGAGCACGTAAGAGACATTATGTGCACCCATAGTTACTGCACCACCTAGTGAAAACCTATGGGAAATTCATATTGCAATGCCGAGTAAATTTTTCTTACACTGGAGCAAGGATTCCCTGCAGTTACTCTGGATTGTGCCCTAAGTACTATTTATAGTGCATGATCAATCACTGATGCTAAAAGTTTCCCCCGCAGGTTGACTTGCTTGTTGTAACCAACACTAAGGGCAATGCTCATTCCTGTTACAAGGCTGAAGAGCCAATGTTGTCAGAAGATGTCTCTGAGGTTGTGTGACTGGCAGGGCTAAATGCCAAAGTGCATGGATCACTATTACTTCCCACCAAAATGTTACCTTTTTATCTCCTTACCTGGTCTTGAACTGTCAATCTACTAACCTTCAGGTTGACAAACATAGCATCCTTAACCACAGAGCCACTGCAGCCCTTATGATCAACCACTACCACATATCAAATATTGTCATGTTGACAAATATTGACTATTTGGGTAACATTTGTTATTAAACATGCACAGAGGGATCTTTTGAAGTGAGGCTTTTTAAAAAAAAGGGGGGGGAGTTTCTTTCCAACTACCAGTGCTGCAATAGCAGTGGCATTGACCCCAACAAGATAAGCTCTGGTAATGACATTACTGAGGTTACTTCTGGAAATGATTATGTGACCGGGAAAGGGCCACATTGCCGACTTGCATGGCTGTCTTTTGCTCACTCACATGCATGACTTTGGCTAAATAGGAGGCAAAGTACTAAGCAAAGAAAGTAAGGAGACTGCGTGATCTTGTCTTGCTGACCACAGTGGGCTTTTTCCACTGGTTGCAGTTATGGTTCCCCTATGATTAACCATTGTATTATACAGTAGATTAGCAGTTGGTATGTTGCTTTTGATGTATCCGGGCAGGAGGCTGTAGGGGGATTTTCTTCCTTCTTCAGGGTTAATCCTGCCTCCCCTATCACAGCTCTTTGATTATAAAGTGCTGCCACTCTGGCAGATAAAACGTTTTATTCATGAGGCGCTGGCAGGCATGAATCGGAGAATGGTGGACAGGAGGGCGGTGTCGCGGGGGAGATAAATGGGGAATTTCCATGGGAAATCAAATAGATGATCAGGAGAGAAGGGGAAGCTATTCCAACAGACACGTAAAATGGATATACTGGCTACCATTCTCTGTGTACAGCTGCGTTCTTGTATTTTAAATGGAAAACAAGGATGGGAGCGATCATTTGCAATAGCCAAGAGGGCTGCACGCATGTCGTAGCAACAGCACAGGACTGCAAAACCTGAAGGAAACATTGATAAGCAGCCCTGAAAGTCAGCTCCAATAAATTTGCCCATTATTTTTTTAAATGGGCTTTTAAGAAAAGAAGATATTTGGGGATCACAGCAGATCCGTGCAGACCCCAATTCAGCAAGGTTTCCCTGAGTTCTCTGTGCAGCTACTAATTTATTCCTTCTTTCCAAAAGGCAAACGTCTTCCAGCTGTGGTGAAAATTACCAGTAATTGGTGAGGGTTTTTGAACATTTTTAAAAGATTTCCATTTTATAAAAAAACCAACACAAAACTCTTCTTCCTGTACAATGGTCTGCAAGTTTAGAAGCTAAAAACAGCTTAGTTTCCATTTGGGCTAACAAATGAAGAACTGTGGTGGCCCAAGTCCGAGTAGACCTTTCAGGGTTATGCCTTCTTTACTTCAGGAAAAGAGAAAAGCTTTCCCTTCCCATGGTACCACACCAGTAGCCCTGATAATTTCTCTGGATACAGAAGTTGTAAGCTAGCCGACCTATTCCAACACAGTTTAGAATCGTGTTGCTCACTGCCTTTCATGGAAGGAGAGTAAGGAGAGTATGTGGTCTCCACACCATTAGCAAAGCTAGTGGGCAGAGGATGGAGAAGTATACAAGCAAACAAGGTTCCAGAATCTTACAGATTTTTGTTCCCAAAAATTCTATGGGAGACAAAAGGTCTTCTCTTGGTAGTGGATGACTCTGGCTGGATCCGGCCTTTGTTCTCCTACCCATTTGGATTTGTGGTGGTAACCAGCTTGCAGGGATGGGAATTTGAATCTGATGACACAAGGTTGAGTCATGAAAACACTTTTTTTTTTTTGCTGACTTGTGTACTCTAGAGAAGGGCTTGTCACTGACTTGGGCACTAATTAGAGTCCTCATATTTGCTGATTTGAGTCTTGGTGTGCTTTTTTTTAGCATGAAACATCTCAAGGGGCCATAATTCAGCCTGGGCAAGATACAGCAGAGAAGTTCCAGCCAGATTGCAGAGAATGGTTAATGTTTTTCAGGTGGCTGTAGGTGGAAGGCAGGACCATCTTGTCCATCTCTGAAGGAACTGATGATAATTGGAGAAATGTTGGGTTGTCTTTTAATTTTTGTTCATCTGGACTGGGCAAGCAAGGAAGAATTGAAGGTTATTCTTACCTTGGGATTGACTGGAGGGGGAAAAGGGATTGGCATGGGATGGGGAGGAAAAAAACAATTTAAATTTAAAGCTGGAGCATTATGATGTATGGGTAAACTGTGACGGAGGAAAGTTCCAATGGAGTGTGTGGACATCCTGGTTCTGTGACCTCCGCCCTGCCATTAATCCTGTGAGCCTAGCATGTATTTAGAATTTAAATTTTAAATTAATATCTCCTGCATGTTTTGAATTAAAGAAAATAAACAAAAATAAAATATTGACCATGTAGCAACAGCTACGGTTAGAGGCTTTTGTGTCATGAACAACTTTGTTTACTCTAAGGCAGGAAGCTTCCAGGATCTGGGTTCTGTTCAAAGAATCAAATGTGCTGTGCAAGCAAGGTGCAGTCACCCATGGAATTTTCCAAGGAGTGAACAAGATTCTTTCCAAGCCAGCACTGACAATAAAAAGGATGACCTTCCTCTTGGCCTGTGGATCTGTGCTTCTAAAGCCATTCTACTGGCCTGAGTCATGCTCTCTTGGCAGGTGCCCAATGCCATGAACTTGTGTGTATACATGCTTTTAAAAAACAAAAAGGCCTATCAGGCAAGAATGCTACCATGGCTGAAAACCCAAAGTGGTACAAACTTCATCCCAGCTGTGTGGATGTATTTACTTACATGAAGATGTGCTGTGGCCCTACTTTTGCCTTCTTATTTTTGGTCTCATTTAATTGTGTGGTCTCCTACCAGTTGTAACACACACACTCCCTCATATTAATCTTTATTACTCAGCCATTCAGGCTTGCAATGTTTGGCTGATGCCTCCTTTTCTTCTTCCTCCTCCTTCTCCTCATCAATTTATTCCTTACTTACAAAACTATAAATTCTTATTAAAAGTTCCAGGATGCTTTTAGAGAATAAGCATTAGTTTCTTTTTTTAAATTACATTTCCAAACTTAAAGGATGCCTAGCAGATCATAAAGGAGCCTGCAAACATGAGGTTTGTATATGGGGATATAGCCACAATTTCTGAGCACTGGCCTTTAGTGAAGTTTTATCCCACAAACACAAAGCAGTCATAAAAACAAGGCTGGATGAAGTAATGGTGCTTTTGCATAAGTCCTTGATTTTCAGACTTTAATAAGCTTCAACCTCTCTCCCCCCCCTTTTCAATTTCTCTTTGAAATGCCAAAAGACACCAGAACAAAATGAGACTTAGAAAATTTCTATAAAAATAGTTTGTGTGTTTCTTAAATACAGCTGAGTTTCATTCTGTTGGAACTGCAGAACTGACTTGATTCATTCTGGCAAAGACTGTCCATGTTCCACTGAGTGACTCTGAGTCCTGTCATATTTGGCCTGCTACAGTGGTTCCCAAACTTTGAGCAACAGGACCCACTTTTTAAAACAACTCATAGTCATGGTCCACCTATGTTTACCAGACGTTTACAAAAAAGAACTTGAAAGAATTTTTTTTTTATTTCTTCAAGTAATAATACATAACCAGAAAAAATAACACAAACATTTAGGGATTGATATTTATACATGTTTGCAAGTTCCAGGAGCTCAGCTCCTTGTAGGATAGTTAACAGCTATCTTGCAAACTCCAGGAGCTGAACTCTTTGCAGATTTCTGCCAGATAAAATTCCCCACCTCCTGAGGAGACCTCTAGTAGCTCCCAAGTACCACAGGATACAATAGTAGCTACTTTGGTGCTGCTGCACCTGATAGATGCCACTACCTTTAGGTTTTGGTTCTTTACTCCCTTACTAGGTTTATATTCCAATCTTCCTTCGAAATGGTTTACTGCTGTTTTTCATCCAGGCAGATTATAGAGTGAAACCTTCTTAGCATTATCCATAAAATTGCACTGTGTGTCTTTGTGAAAGATCGGGTACCTTTCAGTGTGTTGCAACAAAACCAATACAGTGGTGCCTTGTAAGACAAACTTAATTCGTTCCAGAGGCATGCTCTTTAAGTGAAATGCTCTTTTAGTGAAGCAAATTTTCCCATAGGAAATAATGGAAATTCAGATGAATGGTTCTACAACCCAAAAATATTCATATAAAAATATTAACTATGTGTAAAAAAGATGACAAAACACTGTAATTGAATTCAAAACACTATAATATAATACAGAATACAATTACTGTAATAAAACACTGTAATATACTGTATGTACAATAAAAAAGAAAAGGATGACTAATTTTCACTAAAACAGTCACTGGTGTAGACTCCATGTAGTCTACTCAGAATCAAGCCCCATTGCATTCTCTCTGGTGGGAGATCCATCTCAGGCATTTAAAGGTGAGGGGGGAGAGTGGCTCTCCAGGATTTTCCCTGCATGCAAAATGGGCATGATCCCAGGGGGTCTACTCAGAATCAAGCTGGCTGAGGGAGGGGGCTCAGACAATGCTGCTGGGTCTGCCTGAGGCTTACTCCCTGGTAAGTGTGGAAAGGACTGAAGCCTTGGGACCAGTGGTGGGCAGCAGCAGGTTCGCACCTACGCTATAGAACCGGTTCTTAACAAGAGATAGTACATATAAAGTTTAAAAATAGCCATTTAAAAGTGGCTGCCAGATGGACAGAGAACCGGTTCTTAATTTCTTTGAAGCCCATCACTGCTTGGGACACAATCCAAAGCATGTTTGCTCAGAAGAGCATTACACTCAACCCATTACACTCAACAAGGCTAACTCCCAGGAAAGTGTGGGGAGGTTTGCAGGCGCAGCCCACCTCCCTTCCCTTGGAAATCAATCCATCTCATACCAGGGAAGAGGAGCCTCCTGCAGCCGGCCATGCCTCCTGGGTGCCCTGCGCTGGGGGTGGACCTCTCTTTGGGATCCTGCAGGGAAGCCCCGTGCGTATGCCTGTCTCCTCAGAAGTAAGCCCTAGTACAGTCAATGAGCTTACTTCCAAGAAAAAGCAAAGAGGATTGCAGCCTGCCCACTGCCTCTGCAGGAGGTTCATCAGATGAATGACAAACATCATGATAATGTGTAGAGTCTACCATGAAAAACATCATGAAATATAGACCATCGTCAATGCAAGCTTATTTTGAAAAAAATTGGTTGGTCTTCAAGGTGCTATAAGGCTCTCTGCCCTTTTTGTCCTCTTTTGCTAACTTATTCTGTATCTTTATTTGTTTATATGTATTAAAACCATTTACTAACCCACTCTAATGCAGAAAAATGTTTACTGCAAAGTGGAATATAACAACTGAAGGAACAATTATTTAATAATAATTTTTACAACTAACTTTGAACAACTTTTGGCCTGTGTCAAATACCACGTTCCTGGGCAAAAGGTCAAGCAGGTAGTGGTGTCCCAGCTTCTTAGAGTCCTGAATGAAGCTGATTATCTGGATCCTTTTCTATCTGACTTCAGGCCAGGGTTTGGGATGGAGACTGCCATGGTTTCCTTGGTGGATGGCAAATGCCAAGTGTCACCCGGTTGATCCTGCTGGACTTCTCAGTGGCCTTCAACACTATTGACGGTGTCCTTCTGGGTTGGAAGGCACCATTTTCTGGTGGTTCGGCTCCTTCCTGGCTGACAGATTCCAGAAAGTGGAGCTGGGAGATGCTTGTTTGGCACCTGGGCCAATGGATATCAGATAAATATCCTTTAGGCAAGTTCTTGACTCTGCCCATGATTATACAGTATTTCAGGATGCAGTACTATATACAGTACACACTTTCCTGGGACTAAGCCCTATAGCTTCTTGCTTCTGTCTGTTCTTTCAGCTAAGTACATTTATATATCACTGTATTAAGCGGCTGTGGGTGGCACAAGCAGTTAAGACGTTGTGCCTGTTAACCAGCAGGCCAGGGTTCAAGACCCGGGTCGGCCCCACAAGACAGGGTAAGCTCCTGTCCTTAGCCCAGCTCTGCGACACAGCTGGAACCAATCGTATTGGCTCTGCCTTTCCATTGGACTCATCAGTGGTGTGGAGAGGGGGGATTTGCTGCTTGGGTAACAGCCTATCCTCCATAACAATCCAACCCAGGCTTTCGTGCTTCGTATGCAGTGCTGAGCACGATACCATAGTCTTTCAAGACTGACGGAGGCCTGCTTTTATTAAGATAGAACCTTCATTTAGGTTGTGTTGAATATGGATGACCTGACATAACTGTGGATTCTAATTTCTCACATTCCCCACCTCGAAATTAAAAAGAAGAAAAAGTCATCATGCTAAGTCATTCTTGTAAATAAAACATGAAGAGGTGGCAGCCAGAGGTACTCTACAGAAGTGCTTCATGCTAGCCCCTAGACTCCTTGTCACCAATCTGATTGGTAGACTAAACAGCCAGGACCCAGTCCGATCTTTCACTTATTTTCTCTCCTGAGTGAGGCCAGTACTTTAGAAGTAGACAACCTAGGTTATCGAGGAGACAGCAGCACTCCTGCTAACAAGAGGGTGGGCTTTCCTTACCTTTAGGGGGGAGGAGGGGGAATGCAATGGTTTGCATCAAAACTGGCAGCAACTCAGAATGGTGAAAGCTTGGAGGATGGGTTGGGGAAGTGGCATTCATCAGACTGTATGGTTCCTAGCAGGAGATGCTATTGGCTTGCTTGCAGAGATCCAAAGAAGACAGGCCACTTGCTGAGCTATGTGGGATGTGTTTTAAAATTCTTTCCTTAGTGCAGTGGGATAAATATACCTTGAATTCATTCATATGGCTGCTTTTATTATTATTATTGTTATTATTATTATTATTATCATCATCATCATCATCATCATCATCATCATCATCATCATCATCATCATCATCCATAAATACACAGCGAACTATTTCATGCTGGTTTCATTTATTATTATTATTATTATTATTATTATTATTATTATTATTATTATTATTATCCATAAATACACAGCAAACTATTTCGTGCTGGTTTCATTCACATCACCAGTCGGACTGGTGTCTGTATTATGTCTGTATTATCGTCCTCCTGTGTATAATAGTTTCACCCATTCATATAAAGTACTCATATACATACCTTTAATTTAAATTTGAAATGTAAATTAATTCTTTTTTTCCTGACCCCCAAAACAGTGTCAGAGAGTTGAAATGGCCCTCCTTCCAAAATATTTGCCCACCTCTGATTCAAATGGTATGGTACTGCACAGAGTGAGGGTTGAAGCCATTGTGAGGCCAGTTGATGCACCACTCCACTCCACCCTCAGCTGTCTCACTTATGATTTTTAAGGTGGGGTAAGTGGCTTCTTAATTTGTTATATGACGGCCTCTGTTTAAAGAATGAGAATGAGATCCATGTAAAGAATGAGATCTCTAAAATCTCATTTAAGAAAGGATCAACTATAGTTAACTAGTAGTAGCTCTTCTCCCTTTGCTAACAACTGTATGTTCCCAATTATCTTGCACCCTGGCTTCTTTCAAGCACCCAAGAGTTACACAAATAATCTTTAAACAACCCTTTTGATACATTGGTACAGAATGATACATTGCTGTGGAGTCTAAAAAAAATCTCTGATTACACAGTTCTGTAATTGACAGCTCATCTTGAAATGTAGTTGCTCTCTGAGAGGCTCTCTACTCTCTAGGAATGAAGCCTGTACCTGCCGAGTCTTTAAGATTCATTGCCCTTTTAAGATGCTTCAGGCTCATTATTATGAAAAAAGGAATACTTAGAATACTCTGCCACTAAAACAGTAATTGAATCTGTTTAAGAGTGCCCCAGCCTTTTGTCTTTCACCTAGACTGACCCCCATTTCCCCTACTCATATCATCACAGTTCCAGTCATATTTGATCACAACTGGGAGACTCTTAAGAGACCATGGGGCAGTTCGAGGCTCACAATGGGCTGCATTTGGCCTCTGACCTAGGTTTGGATACCCCTGATCCAGCAGTTTCATGCAAAGATCAGCAATAATTTTAAAATTTCTTTTAAAATCAGTCAATATATTGAGAAATATATTTTGTGGGGTTGGATACATACTAGTTAACAGCCTTCTCAACACATCCCCTCTTGGAGCCATTTTTCAAGCTTTCTGGTGGATAGGATGCTCCCTGCTGAACTGATGAGACCAGAGTAAGGAGCAGTTGGTTGTTGTCTGGAAACTGATGTCTTATCAGATAGACCTTTTCAGTTCAGGAGTTTGAAGCAGATTTTAGGTGAGAAAGGTTTGTTTATCACTGGAACCTTCAAAGGAAGATCCACAAGAGGTCTTATCTGTTGGGGCACCTTCTTGTCTAGAAGAACATATCCAGGATCAGGACATAATTTAGTACAGAAGCTATGTTGGAGTATCTTTGTTGGTCAAAATTGATGGTATCAGATTATGATGGATTTTCTCTAGCATTTAAGGCATAATCCAGCAAGGGTTAAAAACATGTTAGTCACCATTGATTTTAGCAGTAGATGAAGCACAGGCTTTAATTCACTCCTCTAGAGATCAGTTAGAGATGTTTAAGCTCCCCATCCCAAACTAATTTTAGCTGCCTTGTGCTTTTGCAAATAGAATCATCTCTAGATTTGAACACCCAAATTGGTTCAGAGCGGTTTTCCCAGTTAACCAAAACTGAACCCAAACCTAAAATCTCAGACAGGTTAATCCAAACTGCTGGTTGAGCTCATTCACAGGCTCTTGAGTGCTGCAAACATGCTGTTAAGGCAGCATCTCAGGCACTGCAACCAAGTTTCAGCACCCTTTCAAACTTAACCGGATGTGACATCACTGTGATGACAGAGTTCCTCCATGTCTACTCAAAAATAAGTCCCATTATGTTCAATTGGACTTACTCCCAAAAAAGTCCAGATTTCAAGATGGTGGATCACACACCCTTGCAACCCCCTGACCTGAGTTTGCGAATCCCCAAAGGGGGGTCCACTATGAGTACCACTGCTGGGGGCATGTTTGCACTGATGGAAGAATTAACTGGGCTGGTGTGGAGGCCCACATCAACTCACCAGGACTTCACCCTACATTGGATGACTGGTATACGTTGCGCCTGGCAGTTAAGAAGGTTGGAGCAAGTGGTAGGACAGAATTATGGAGGGGGGAGGTGGGCATTTTGGGGCAGGATGTGGCAGAATAGGAAGTGGATCAGGTCTGGGAGCACCCACCAGATCCCACCTCCTGAGCCAGGAAACTTTACATGGGCTGCTTGATTCATGCCAGCTAAATAGCTAGTACAGATCCAAGTAGTCCCGTGGGCAGGCTGGAGTCCGACATGGAGTAAGGGGGAAACAGGTGTCACTTAGGTGTAAGTGACCTCCAGCCTTCTCCTAACTTGAGCTGGTCCACTGAGTCCAACTGGATTTATAGCCCAGTCCTATCTTCAAGATATCAGTGAATCTTCACATACTGTATGCTGGTGTAAAGACAACCTACTTACATAAAGGTTTGCTCCTCAATGGATGCATCATGGATGCCAGTACAAGGTTAAAAAACACTGCACCATCATAATTCATATTCATTCATCATTGGCATCCTTCAGTCTCGAAAGACTATGGTATCGTGGTCTGATTGGAGGTCTTGAAACAACATCTAGTGTGGCTAAAAAGGCCAGTTCGAGAGTGGCAATCCCTTCCACAGAGGACAAATAAATTCCGTCCCCTGCCCAGGCCCCAGGTTTCGCTGCTTCTGGGTCTGTCTCTTTGCTTCAGCCTGCCGAACAAGTGTCTCTTCCATTTGGAGAAGGCCATGCTGGGTCTTTTGCCTCCACTCTGAACGATTGGAGGTCAAGGTTTCCCAGCTGTTGATGTCCATTCCCAACGCCTTTAGATCCCTAATGCAGATGTCTTTGTATCGCAGCTGTGGTCTCCCTCTAGGGCGCTTTCCCTGCACTAATTCTCCATACTGGAGATCTTTTGGGATCCAACCATCAGCCATTCTCATGACATGCCCAAGCCAGCGTAGACGCCGCTGTTTCAGAAGTGTGAACATGCTAGAGATTCCAGCACGTTCCAAGACTGCATCATTTGAAACTTTGTCACGCCCGGTGATGCCAAGAATACGTCAGAAACAGTGCATATGAAAGGTGTTCAGCTTCCTCTCCTGCCATGCATAAAGGGTCCAAGACTCTAGTACAAGAGTGTGCTCAGGACGCAAGCTCTATAGACCTGGATCTTTGTATGTTCCATCAGCTTCTTATTAAGCCATACTCTCTTTGTAAGCTTGGAGAATGTGGTAGCCGCTTTACCAATACATTTATTCAGCTCAGTATCTAAGGAGAGAGTGTCAGAGATAGTTGAGCCAAGGTAAACAAAGTCATGGACAACCTCCAATTCATGTTCAGAGATTGTGATACAGGGAGGTGGATCCACACCCTGACCCATGACTTGTGTTTTCTTCAAGCTGATTGTTAGTCCAAAGTCTTGGTAGGCTTTGCTAAAACGGTCCATAAGTTGTTGAAGGTCTTCAGCAGAGTGAGCAGTAACAGCAGTGTCATCTGCGAAGAGGAACTCCCGCAAGCATTTCAGCTGGACTGTGGACTTTGCTCTTAGTCTGGAAGGATTGTAGAGTTTTCCGTCTGATCTGGTCCGGAGATAGATTCCCTCTGTTGTGTTTCCAAAAGCATGCTTCAGCATGGCTGCAAAAAAGATCCCAAATAAAGTTGGTGCGAGGATGCAGCCCTGCTTCACTCCACTTCGGATGTGGAAGGAGTCTGATGTTAGGCCATCAAAAACTACAGTGCCCTTCATGTCCTCGTGAAAGGACCTGATGATGTTGAGGAGCTTAGGTGGGCATCCAATCTTGGGGAGAATTTTGAAAAGGCCATCCCTACTAACCAAATCAAAAGCCTTTGTAAGATCTATGAAGGCTACAAAGAGTGGCTGTCTTTGTTCCCTACATTTCTCTTGCAACTGTCAAAGGGAAAATACCCCCATAATAATACCCCCTATCCCCCATAATAACCTACCCAGGCCTTCGTGCTCTGGAGAGGAACTCCAGCCTTGCGTACAGCATGGAAACAACACGGGAAGTGGCAATTACCAGTTATAAGATGTTGCTCGATTGGTGAAGAGTGTGATGCCAGGGGCTACTTCTGATAGTGGGAGAGGTCATCGTGCCTCATTGGACACCTATCGCCCGCCTTAACCTGGGCAGCCCCCAGCCAGTAAGATGCTGCCTCGCTACGGTCTGTTAACCTCACAGGGTGTGTGGGGTTTAGGGTGAAAACCAACAAGCAGATCGACAACTCAGCACCATGCAACAAACATAAGAAAACTTCAGCCCTTAAGTTGGGCACCTGGAACGTTCGGACAATGACCCCCGGCTTTTCTGACGATATGCGAGAACTGGATGACGTACGTAAGACAGCTGTCATTGATATGGAGCTGAGCAGACTGGAGATGGACATAGTTGCCCTTCAAGAGACAAGGCTGTCAGACTCAGGATCTATTAAGGAGAGAAATTTCTCATTCTTCTGGCAGGGAAAGCCATCAAGTGAGACTAGGGAATATGGAGTTGGCTTTGCAGTTAGAAACACCCTACTTGGATCCATTATCCCACCTACTGGAGGAAGTGAAAGAATTCTGTCTCTGCAGCTACAGACATCAGTAGGGCTGGTCACTCTTATTAGTGCATATGCACCAACACTATCATCTTCAGCAGAATCCAAAGACAAATTCTATGATGATCTGGCTGCCACTATCAAGAAAATCCCTGAGAAAGAACCATTGTTTATTCTTGGTGATTTTAATGCAAAAGTTGGATCTGACCATAGTTCTTGGCCCGCTTGTCTAGGTCGTTTTGGCATTGGGAAGATGAATGAAAATGGCCAACGCTTGCTGGAGTTTTGCTGCTATTATGATTTTTGTGTTAGCAATACATTCTTTAACACAAAGCCTCAACATAGAGTGTCTTGGCGACACCCAAGATCGAAGCATTGGCATCAGCTTGACTTGATCCTCACCAGGCGCTCCAGCCTTCCCAGCATTAAGATCACACGTGGCTATCAGAGTGCTGATTGCGATACTGACCACTCCTTGGTGTGCAGCAGAGTAAAATTACAAGCAAAGAGACTGCATCACTCAAAGAAGGAAGGAAGACCACGAATTAATATCAGCAAGACCCGCAGTCTGGAAAAAGTGTTGGAATTTGACCAAGCACTCGAGGAAATTCTCCCAGGCCCGGCTGCGGCAAACGCTTCTGAACGATGGGAACATTTCAAGAATGCTGTTTATACTACTGCCTTGTCAGTTTTTGAAGGTGAGGGTGAACCTGTGACTCTGCATATCATACGAGTGAGTCCTTGTTGAACCTACCTAGGAGAAGGAAAACTCCCATTAAACCTCCGCTGCCTTGTGGCTATACCCATTTATGGGAAAGGCTTCAGGAGTAAACTTCGAGGAAAAATACAGAGCCGGAGTCCCAAAAGCAGTTCTTGACTGTGTTACAGTCATGTTCTGGTAACTCCTGCGACGCAGCTGGAACCAATCGTATTGGCTCTGCCTTTCCATTGGACTATTTCAGTGGCGTGGAGAGGGGGGATTCTCTGCTTGGGTAACAGCCTAATTCATATAACCTCTAAGTTATGTATAACTAATATAGCCTCCAGGACAGTACATCTCAACTGATGGGGAGATCAAAATAGAGAGGAGATTGGGGCATGACATGCGGGAGAAGGGAGACGAGCATGGGAGGGATAAGGAGGAGTCAACACACACCATACCCTAACCTGCTTGAAACTGACCTCCAACATCAGAAAAAGCAACAACAGGGTTGGGATTGATAATCACATAAACAAAAATTTTATTTATTTATTTATTTATTTATTTATTTATTTATTTAATCAATTTATATCCCGCCTTTCCTCCCACGCAAGGGGGAGCCCAAGGCGGCTGACAATAGGAATAAAACATCATTAAAACAGCATATAAATGAAGATTAAAACACCATTTCCGGTTTATTGTTGGACAACATTGTTTTCACACATACATCAAACAGGCCAAAAAAAATTAACAGCAACTTCATCAACCAAAAAAAACAAAAAACAGAAAAAAGAAAAAAACAGAAAAAAGAAAACCCTTTATCTTTGGCCTTGCCATCTCATACAAACCCACTATTTATGGTACAGCTAAAGTACATACACAAAAGAGAGTTACTGGAGTGCTCAGAATAAAGATTGGACTTTTTTTGGGAAATATATCCCCCAAAAAATATATTTTTGGGGAAAAAAATGGGAAGGGAGACACTATAAAACATGGCACCTTCAGTCACTTCCTTCCCTATCCACTTCCTAATGACAAAGCATATATGTGTGTGGACGTGGCTAGCAGGGCTGCACCACTGCACATGCCAACCAAGTTATTGGCAAGTGCAGTGCTCCCTCTGACAGGTCCATCTGCTATGGCCTCCAAGCCATGTATGCCTATCTGCAGTGATGCAAAATGCAAGGTGTTAACATTGCCCATCTCGTCCTATGGCCAGGTGAAAAAGCAACTTTATGGAGTGGCCTTGACATGGTGTTGCTGGATAGGGCTGCACCAGTGTTACTGGGATGTCTGCACTGATGTTGCTCAACCAGGCTTCAAATATGATGGACATCGTGCTTGTATCTGTGCAACAACAGTGGCATCCAAAAAGGATTGATCTTTTCCTCACAGAGAAGTGTATATACTGTATATAGGACCTCAGCCTAGTACTCTGCAAGCTACCAGTAACTGGCCAGATGATATTTTAAATCTGGCATTCTGAAAAAAGGAGATCATTAGACATTTATGTTTTAAAACCACAAGAAGCAGATGATTGTTATAAAATGAAATAGGCTCAGTCAGGATTTGAAACTGGATATTTTCAATAGACATATGGAAATATGCTAATAAATGGAAACACAGGTTCTTCCTCTGTATGAATTTACAGGAAACTGATTACAAAGCATCTGTGGATGATATTTTATGCTATATATGCTATATGATATAAAATATATGGTATTTTATGCTATAAATATTGAAACAAGACTCACTGTATGGTACATTATTGTAGAATGACTATGGCAAATGTCAACAACCTATTTTTCATAGCTAATCAGATTAGAGTTTGATATAAAAAGAGCAGAAAGGGACATACTAGAGATAAATAAAGTTTTATTGTACGTTGGACCTTGGTATCCATGGGGAATTCATTCTTAGTCCCCCTCTTCCAAAATTCCAAAACATATGGATATTGAAACCTGTAGGTTGACCCTCTTTTTCCTCCCAGATGTGACCAAAAATGTCTTCCAATCACATCCAGGATTTCTGAATCCTGAGGATGATGCACAAGCCTTCAGGGGCCTCAGAGAACCTCTGAAAGGTGCTTCTGGTTTTGGTCCAGAAGTATGTTTCAGAGTCCTACAAAACCTTCCCAGGTCCTAGAGATCCTCTGGAAGGCTTCAAAAATGCATTTTCAGTATCCATCCAAAACTAGAAGTGCCTTTTGGAGGCCTTTGAAAGGCCTGAGTTTCATGGAGACCTTCCACAGCCTTCTTGGGCATGAGAAGGACTTGCCCAGACTTCAGAAGGTTTCTCCTGGAAAAGTTACATCTGGGAGATGCAAGTAGGGCCTTCTGACCTGCATTAGGTCAAATCCACAGATCCCAAATGAGTGGATAAGGAGGGCTGACCTTGTACTAAAAGTAGTTTGTAAAATGGTTGGATTCAGTTTCCTGTTTGTTCCTATGGCTGCAATCCAGTACATACATTTCTGGGATTATTTCCAATTGAACACAGTGGGACCTAGTTTTAAGTAGACATACATAGGCTTGAACCATAAGGCTGCAATCCAATACACACTTCTCTGGGAGGTTATCCAATTGAATACAGTGGGACTTAGTTTTGAGTAAACATGTCCAATATTGCATTGTAAGGCTCTATTTCTGCTGTTTTAAAGATTTAATACTGTCAGGGAATAGGGTCTCTTGTATGAATATTTTAACATCATCACCATGTTCTTGCTGCCCAAAATTATCATTGCCAGATAATAGAAATTGCTTTTCCTGCTAAAAATTGTTGACAGAATAATGTATTATTTGAAACTATGGAGATGAAAACACTGCAACAAAGGTGAGGCTCTATGTCAATGTATGAAACTACATATAACCTTGGGAAATACATTTCTATATTTGCATCTCTATATAAATATCAACTAGCAAAAAGCGTACCCACGTTGCAGGAGTAACATTTCCCCATAAAACATCCCCCCACGGCGCATCAACAACCCATGCACATCAACACCCCATGCGCAATATCCCCCCATGCGCAACTTCCCCATGCGCAACTTCCCCCCATGCGCAACATCCCCCATGCGCAACTTCCCCATATGAGCATCATCCCCCATGTGCCTGAACCCCCATATGCAACATCACCCATCTTCATCAGTCCCCAATGCGCAACTTCCCCCATGCACTACTTCCCCCGTGCTCAACTTCCCCCGTGCGCACAATCCCCCATGCGCAACTTACCTCTATGCACAACTTCCCCCATATGCAACTTTCCCCATGTGCAACTTCCTCCCCTTGCGCCACTTTCCCCATGCACAACTTCCCCCGTGCGCAACTTCCCTGTGCGCATCATCCCCCCATGCACAACTTTCCTCTATGCACAACTTCCCCCATATGCAACTTTCCCCATGTGCAACTTCCTCCCCTTGTGCAACCTCCCCCATGTGCAACCTTCCCCATGCGCATCTTTCCCCATGCGCAACTTTCCCCATATGCAACTTCCCCGTATGCACAACTTTCCCCATGCGCATCAATTCCATTCCATATGCCTGAACCCCTCATATGCAACATCACCCATCTGCATCAGTCCCCCATGAGCAACTTCCCCCATGTGCAACTTCCCCCATGCACAACTTCCCCCCTGCGCAACTTCCCCCGTCCGCAACTTCCCCCGTCCGCAACTTCCCCCATGTGCATCATCCCCCATGTGCATCATCCCCCATGCACAACTTCCCCTCATGCGCAACTTCCCCATGTGCAACTTCCCCCATGTGCAACTTCCCCCCATGCGCAGCATCCTCACCAGTGCAACCTCTCCCTCCGAACAACATCCCCCCACTGCACCAGGGTCTGAGCACCAAATTGGATGGATGTTGTTCATTCTCCCATGTTAAGTATAGGAGAGAAACACGTTGCCCCCTTTTCAGCCCCTGAAGGGTTAACTTTCTCCAGATGGTTCTTGGTGGGTGTTCAGGTGACAGAAGGAACTCCCAGAATTCCATGCTTCAGGCCCAGCAGTTGGGGAGGAATGTTGATGAGTCAGCAATTCTCCAATGCAAAGTATAGGGAGGAAAACGCGTTGCGCCCCTTTTCACCCCCTTCCGGTTGGAATTTCCAAAAACCGGTTCTTAGTGCACCCCTCAGTCATGGAAGGAACACCCACCCCAAATTTTACACTTCTAGGCCCAGCGGTTTTGGCAGGGCGTTTATGAGTGAGTCAGTGAGTGAGTCAGTCAGTCAGTCAGTCAGTGACTTTTTTCTTCTTATCTATATATATATGAAAAAGAGAAAAGTCACTCACTGACTAACTCAGTGACTGACTCACTCACTCTCTGACTCATCACCGCCCTGCCATAATCGCTGGGCCTAGAAGTATGAAATTTGGGGTGGATGTTCCTTCCGTGACTGAGGGGTGCACCATTATTTACCATTATTTATACACAGGCACACAGGTTATGTAATATCAGTAAACAGAATAAACAGAACTCACTCAGGCTGGATTTATGGGTAGAAGAGTGGGCTCTTTCACCACTAAAAAACTAGGGTGACCAGATGCCAAACCCAAAATTTCTGAATCCCAAGGCCAAAATTCCTACCTCCAGGGCCAAAATTCCTACCCCCCAAAGCCAAAATTCCTACCTGCTTAAAAAAAATGCCAAAAAATGTAATTTTTTTGTTTTTATATTTTTTATAGTTTTTATATTTTCATTTTTCGGTTTTATGGCCATAACTTTTGATAGGAAGAAAATATCTCAAAACTGATTTTTGCATTGGATTCTGCTCTTCAATACAAATCCAACGACATATGACATGATGGGGACTGTGCACCACTGTGAAGTTAAAAAATGAAGCCAAATTGTAGGACAATGAAGCAAAAATGTAGGACACCCGGACAGGAGGCTAAAAATCCAAACAAATCCGGGTTTTTCCAGTCATATGGTCACCCTGCTAAAAAAGGCACTTCATTTAGTCCCTTTTGTGTTCTCCCGACACTTTACAAAATGATGACTTACAAGGGCATACTGTAGTTTCACCAGGTGATTCTACTCTGACACCTACATGCTTACTATCCATGAAAAACAGTTTTTTGCTTCGAGTAGCACCATCCAAAGGATGGAACCACAGAACTGATATTGCAAATTGACCCCTTTTTATTAAAGGACTATTTGGGTCAATGGATTGCCATTATCTAACTAAACACAGTTGTTTATTCATGCAAGGGTTAACAACACTGCAAAACTGGGATATGAATGTGAAACTACTGAAAGTGAAGCAATCACAGTTCATTGATCCAAATGAAAGCACACAATTGCTAGAACAAAATGAGAAGCAATGTTATAACCTCATGGAAAAACTGGACAGCTTCAAGGTTCACAAGTGCCATATGCATCATATATACTTAAGAATTGTTTCCTGAAATTTAATGTTGCTAACATGTCTCCCATATTACGAAGGCTTTTTTGCTGAGAATGGAGAGAAATGGGAATAGTCAGCTTTCAATACGTTGTGTACATCTTTATTTAATTATATTTGAAGCAAAGCCACATATTTAAAACAGCACCATTTAAATTCACAAATTGTTGTAAGTCCAGAAGAATTGCCAAATGATTGCTTGTAACATGTTTTAAAATTCCTCTTTCATCCTGTCCCTGAAAGCCAAAATAGTTATTTTTATTGCAAGCATAAGTTCCCTATTTTAAAAAAGAAGTATAATGCAAGAGAAATCCATCCAAGTTTGTCACTGTCTAAATGAGGCTCTCCAATGAATATTTTTTATATATTTGTGCTTGCCAAAAAAGTTACTGAGGTTTGGGGGAAATGGGCAATTGTTGTTGCTAAAACAACCCATAAACTTTGGGTTTTCATCTCCCACAGTAGCTTACAAATAAGTATTCCAGGATTGCAGGCTGCAGGCCTGGCTTCATGTCTTTGGAAACAAAAAGTAGTGCCAGAGTCAGAAAATTTAACTCATTGGCTATGGATGCTGGCTAAAAAATCATTACTGACCAGAAAAGAAATTGAGAACAAAAAATGAAAACTTTCATAAACAATCTGGACTGACAGCCCAGTTTCTGCAATGGTTTTTTTTCAATTCTGTGCCAGCCAAATCACTGGTACAGACTTGAGAAGCCCCGTGTTGGGCTTCTGAGCATCACATGAAGATAGGATGTGGCTGAGGATGCCTCCATTGATCCCATTATATCCAACGGGGGTGGCACACAGGTGGTATTTTATTCCCACAACGCGCCGGGCACATTTTGCTAGTATAATATAAAATAGAAGTAGACATGCAAGACTTGGTCTCTGAGGAATCCAGGTGACAGAGTCACTAGAGCCACAGCGTCACACAGAGTCACTAAAATAACCTGATGTAAGTGTGGTGCCTGTTGGTGACTAAAGTGCATATAGGTACAATGTTCAGAAAGTGAGTCCTTGTGTGTGTTTAACTCTGTGTAGCTTGAAACTCTGGGTTTTAAGCTGCTTTCCAGCCTATTAAGCTCCCCTGATTGCAGTACATGACAAGCTAAGAGTCTTCCTGCTCCTGTGAGTCTCTCCACACATAGCCTTGCACTCTCTCCCGCTATCAGAGAGAATGAGAGCTGGTGCAGGGCCAACACGTCATCACTTCGTGCAACACACCTCTTACCTGTCAGGAGCTTAGACTTTGCCAGCATGTCACAGGCAGCAGCTGATGAAAGTCATGGCTCTTACTCATTCCACTACAAGAGGAGATTCCAAATAAAACAGCTGTAATTTGTCCTGCGTTTTAGTCCTCCAACCCCCAGGGTGGCCATATACAACGGAGAACAGAGTACCCCTACCTTTAAACATTGCATAACAGAGAGAATTTAGGCAAAGTTAGATCAGCATGGAAAGGTTTAAAAAGTAGTACCTGCCTAAACTATTGGGGATTATTGAATAATTGTGGTTATTTGAATTTTTATTTCTTTTTTTCTAATTTGTCTGTGTTTAATGAAACACAAAGTGGAAAAATCAGAAGGAAATGTAAAGATGATCTCAAAAAGGATATAATTTCCGCAAGCAGGGTGATTCATTCTGCATATTGTCATGTTCAGAAATAATCCAAGAGTGTCTGAAACAGAAAAAAATACTTCCTGTAAATGAAATAATTGACAAAGTGTGCAATCCTAAGAAATTTAGGCCAGCCTAACTCACCTGGCCTATCTTTCTATGATGATGTCCGGAGGTTGGTGTATGCCTGTGCATTGGCCTAAACCTGCGCCCCCCGCAACCCTAGGAGTGGAACAGAAGAATCTTATTGCATTTTTGTGACACCACAGGACTTACCCCAGGGCTTAGGCTGGCCACAGTGGAGGTTAGGATTGCAGCCAGAATTTTATTGAATGATTAGTTGATTCTTATTGTACAGTTTATTATATTTAGGATTGAAAATATAAAATTGGATTTAACTAGGGTTGAAACAGAAAGTGTACATCTCATATCTACTGAGCTATATGAATATAGGTAACAACATATATAAATATACGTTGTTATTTGTTCGATCGATTTGTTCGATTCATTTGTTCGATCAGTGGTATTTTTTAACCCCACTTTTTTTCTGTAAGCTTCCTCTGAAGGAGCAGGTCCGCAGCTTTGGGGTCCTCTGGATTTGCAGCTGCTCCTGGAGTCACAGGTGGCGGCCAGGGGAGTCTTTGCTCAGCTTCAGCTGATTTGCCAGCTGCAACCATACCTGAGTCACTCGGATCTGGCCATGGTGACCCATGCTCTAGTGCAGTGTTTCTCAAAGTGGGGGTTGGGACCCCTTTGGGGGTCGCCTAGAGCTTTCCTGGGGTTCGCCTAAAGACCCCTGGTGCAGGGGGCCAGGTCAGGTTTGCCAGACCTCCTGCTGTAGCTGCGTGTGCACTGGGGCTGACTGACAGCCACAGGGCCCAATCCTATGCATGTCTACTCTGAAATAAATCCCATTGTAGTCAGGGGCCCTTTACTCCTATGTAAATGTGGATAGGATTGCAGCCTCAAGGCCCAATCCTATGCATGCCTTCTCTGAAATAAATCCCATTCTGTTCAATGTGTGCATAGAGCACACATTTCATTTGTAACAATGAAAATACATCCTGCATACTGGATATTTACATTATGATTCATAACAGTACCAAAATTACAGTTATAAACTAGCAACGAAAATAATTTTATGGTTTGGGGTCCCCACAACATGAGGAACTTATAAAGGAGTCACAATGTTAGGAAGATTGAGAACCACTGCTCTAGTGACATCAAGATGGGACTATTGTAATGTGCTCTACGTGGGGCTGCCTCTGAAGTCGGTCCAGAAGCTCCAACTAGTCCAGAATGCGACAGCCTGTGTGGTTGCTGGGGCTTGTTGGTTTGACTCTGTCAGGCCACTGCTTCAGCGACTACACTGGCTGCCCATTTGTTTCTGGGCTGAATTCAAAGTGCTGGTTCTGACCTTTGAAGCCCTAAAAGGCTCAGGTCCAGGGTATCTGAGGGACCACTTTCTTTTGTACAATCCGACCCATCACCTAAGGTCATCAGATAGTGCCCTACTGACTGTTCCGCCACTAAGGGATGTGAGAGGTGTGGCGGCCAGAGATAGGGCCTTCTTAGTGGTGGCACCCAGGCTTTGGAACTCCCTCCTCTTAGAACTTAGGAAAGCTCCCTTGATACAGAGCTTCAGTCGGAGCCAAAAAACTTTTTATTTTAAAAAAGCATTTTAATGGGTTGTTGTTTGTTTTGTTTTTAGCTTATATGTTTTAATTGTTTTTAATAAATGTTCTATTTACGTTTTTAATTATGTTTTAATGTTAGCTGCATTGAGTCGGTCTATGACCCAAGAAAGGCAGGATACAAATTTTTAAAATAAATAATAAATGTGGTTTACAGGGATATTTTGGGCTATTGATTCCCATGAGCATACATTTAAAACTCCTTTTCCCTTAATTCTGCAACTCTATTTTTGTGTTTTTCTTCAGTTACTAGATCTGATTGCTTCATGTCCTCGGGTATCATCTGAGGTGTGATCATTTCTGCTTTCTACATACGTACATATATGCATCCAAAGTAGATTTTATTTTAAAAATTCTTTTCTTTCCTTGTCAGCCTGCAGAGGTTTCATTCAGACAGAAATGATGTCAGATCCAAAGCAGTGTTGAGTTGCACCATGCTGTAATTTGAAACAGCCAAACACAGCCATGTCATGAGAAGTCGCAAGGGCAGTGTTAGACAGGAGAGTTGATCGGAAGCAGTATGACCAAAGGTTGAGTTGCCACGCTGAAAGGGAGCCTTGTCAACATGTGGGCAAATCATTTTGGTAGAAGGGTGCTGAAATCTGCAATCAGAGTAGTGCTGAGGATCCATCTGGGTTTTGTCTGGAGAGGTGAATAGAGGCATCTTTCTACCCCTCCTCCTCTCCCTCCTTTTTGCTGCTGACCAGCTTCTAAACAAGCATTCCAGTGGGCTTTGGAACAAGGAGACTGTCTCGAGCTCCCAGGAAGCCGTTGGGCCATAGTGGAGCCAGCCTCCTCCTCATCCATCATCCTTATCAGTGTTCTCTGGCAGTGCTGCAGTCCCTGGCAGCAGGGCCTGCTAGGACAGAATCCTAGGTTTGGTTGAGAAGGTAGCGCCTGTGGAGACAAGGAGGGGGCAGTGGTGTGATAAGCTATACCACAAACAAAAACAACTGTCCCCATTGGAAACTTCAAAGCCTGCAGGCTTAAATGCATGTAGTTGGATCACTTGATAGAATGGCACTTAGAGAGACTAGGGCTGCAATCCTATCCTCCACTTAGGCTGGGCTAAGTCCTGGCATAAATCCTGTGTTGACCTGAGAATGTTTTGTGCCACTTCTAGGGGAAGTGCCACTTCTAGGGGAAGGTTAGGCCTGTGCACAGACATACACTTGCCTCCGTACATCAGCATGGGAACAGGAAGCTCAATGTGTTGTGTCAGCCTAAGTTAGGATTCTTACTTGCGGCAAGTAAGAAACCCGTTGAAAGCTTTGAGTTTTAGAGAGTGTGTTTCATATACACTCCAGTTACAAGACAGCTCACAACCTTGTCATTCTGAAGACAAGAGCAAACTCATTTGAATTTTTTCCTATATTTTGATTATCTTCTTTACAGTTTTTGAAATTTTTTTGAAACAGATTTTGTCCTGTGTGCTATATATTTGTATAGCAGTTAATGGATAAGGGTGCAATCCTGACGTAGGCCGGCACAACTGGTGTTCCTGTGGTGATTTAGGGAGGCAAGCACATTTCTGTGCACTGGCCTAACCCTCCACTCAGAAGTGGCACAGAAGTGCCTTATGGCACTTTTCTGATACTCCCAGGTCAGCATGGGACTTGTTCTAGGGCTTAACCCAGCCTAACTGGGAATTAGGATTGCAGCCTAGGTCTGCAAGAGTGCAGACCTCACTCTATTTTAGCAGCAGAGAAAAAATTAGCATATTTTTCCTGGCAAAATACAGATAAATTTAATCTTAACTGAATAGCAAGGTCTAAATAGCACAAACAAGCTTCTTCTTAATCCCTTTATTTTTTGCAGAAAACTGCTCGTAACTGCTGGTTTTGCCACATAATGATGATCTTTTACGATACAATCCTATTCACATGGTCTGGCTCTGGAGTTAACATTCTGATGGCAGAACACACTTTATGGTCATCATAAACAGCCTGCTGTCAGTGCTCAAGTTGTGCATTATTGGTCAATTGGTGGAGAACGAAGAACCAGGCAGAATGTTGGGGGGGGGGGTGAGGTGGAAGAATGATGTGGCTGGAGGGACAGAGGAATTTTGGTATAAGGGTGGGAAGTGTGTTGGAGTGGGAGGGAGTAGCACATGGCATGGGTGACTTGTGCTGGATGCTGTTCCCTTCAGTAGGAGCCAGTACACCCTCCTTCTTGCCTTTGACTTGTGTGAGCCAAACTCTAGCAAAAGTCCAAGGAAAACTATTGGAAATCAGAAAGTTTACAGGGAAGGGGCAACACTTGATCTGCCCTCCCCCACAGGATGCAATGCCAATCTTTTTTACATGACTTCTCTGGGGAGGAAGGCTAGGACCAGGCAGACTCCCATCATCACTCAGGGTTGTTCTGGTCTGATTCAATGCCTTATAGTTTGGAAGGATGAATTAATTATATCAGGTCACTATCACAAAGGACAGTAGTTTTCAGCCTTCCCAGAGGATTAATTTCTGTGTCTAAAACGCTGAGGTTTGGCACAAACAGCTTATCAACATTCTCTTTCACATTTCAAGAAATTCTCTCTCACAATTCAAGAAAGTGAGGATTCAGGGTGAAAATACACATCCCTGTATAACTACAAATATTTGTCACAATTGTAATTACATTCATGCAAATGACCAGCTCTCCTCTGTGGTTTATATCAGCTCTTTAAGTTTGTAATTTATCTTGGCACAGTCTAGACTGGAGCCACTTTGAAACTGTTTCAAACAGAATAAGAACAAACAAGTTTTCCAAAGTGGCAGGATTAGGAAAACTGGCCAAACATTCATCTTCTTGGTAAGGTCTGTGTCTCTGCACAGTCCAAACTGGAACCAGTTTGTTCCTCAATATTATCTTTGTAGTACTGAAACTTGGGAAACACAAACAGTTTGAGATGTGAACTTGTGAAATTTTAGAAAAGCAGGAATGAGGCAGCAAAATTTTCGCTGTGGTCTGTGTGTGTAATGGTACTTGTAAGAAACATGGTAGATGTTGACATTTTACAGCAATTTATTTATGAAATAATGTATATCCCACCTTCAAAGAGACCCTTAAAGTGGCTTAGAACATTTTAAAAGTACAATTCAATAGTAGTCCTCTAAAGACCAGGGCTGGTCTCTGTAGGAGATCAGTTCCCTTTCATTTGGTCACCTCTCTTTCTTCCTTACTCTCAAGAAGGCTGATCTGTTAATAATTTTGAACACTTTAAGAAATTCTAACTTATGTCTGTACAGGTGTTCCTTGTTATCCACTAAGATTCTGTTCCAGAACCTCCCAAGGATAAAAAAATATGAATAAAAAGTGAAAAATTGATTGAAATACCTACTTTCAGGTTTCTTGCTACTCCATTGCTCCTAATAGAATATTTTATTTATTTATTTAATCAATTTATATCCTGCCTTTCCTCCCCCGCAAGGGGGAGCCCAAGGCGGCTGACAATAGGAATAAAACATCATTAAAACAGCATATAAATAAAGATTAAAACACCATTAAAATATAATTAAAGTACAATTAAATTAAATAAAAACAAGCAGATTAAAAATATTTGTTAAAAACAGTAAAAAACAATAAAAACAACTGTCCCCACCTCTGCCCCATTTAAAATGCTTTTTTTAAAATAGAAGGTTTTAAGGCTCCGCCTGAATCTCTGTATTGAGGGAGCTTTCCTCAGTTCTAAGGGGAGGGAGTTCCAGAGCTGGGGTGCCACCACTGAGAAGGCCCTATCTCTGGCCGCCACAACTCTCACATCTCTTAGTGGCAGCAGAGTCAGTAGGGCCCCCTCAGATGACCTTAGGTGATGGGTCGGATTGTACAGAAGAAGGGGGTCCCTCAGATACCCTGGACCCGAGCCATTTAGGGCTTTAAAGGTCAGGACCAGCACTTTGAATTCAGCCTGGAAACGAATGGGCAGCCAGTGTAGTCGCTGAAGCAGTGGCCCGACAGAGTCGAACCGACGAGCCCCAGCAACCACACGGGCCGCCGCATTCTGGACTAATTGCAGCTTCCAGACCATCTTCAGAGGCAGCCCCACGTAGAGCACATTACAATAATCTAGTCTCGATGTCACTAGGGCATGGGTCACCGTGGCCAGATCTGAGCGACTCAGGTATGGTTGCAGCTGGCGGATCAGCCGAAGCTGAGCAAAGGCTCCCCTGGCCACAGCCGCCACCTGGGACTCCAGGAGCAGCTGCGAATCCAGGAGAACCCCCAAGCTGCAAACCTGCTCCTTCAGAGGGAGTGCAACCCCATCCAGAACAGGATGATATTCCAATACCCGAATCGAGGCCTTCCGGACCAGGAGAACCTCTGTCTTATCAGGATTTAATCTCAGCTTGTTCACCCTCATCCAGTCCCCCACTGCCTCCAGACAACGATTCAGGACTTCAACTGCCTCCTTGGACTCAGGAGGAAAGGAGAGATAGAGCTGGGTGTCATCGGCGTACTGATGACACCTCACTCCAAACCTCCGGATGACCTCTCCCAGCGGCTTCATGTAGATGTTGAAAAGCATGGGGGATAGAATAGAACCTTGTGGCACCCCGCACCGAAGAGGCCAGGGTGCCGAGCAAGCATCCCCCAGCACCACCTTCTGGGACCGGTCAGCCAGGAAGGAGCGGAACCACTGCAAAACAGTGCCTCCAATCCCCAACCCGGCCAGTCGACCCAGAAGGACACCATGGTCGATGGTGTCGAAGGCCACTGAGAGGTCCAGCAGGACCAACAGGGACGCACTCCCACTGTCCATTCCCCGGCGTAGGTCATCCACCAAGGCGACCAAGGCAGTCTCTGTCCCAAACCCCGGTCTGAAGCCAGATTGGAAGGGATCCAGATAATCAGCTTCATCCAGGACCCTCTGAAGCTGGGACGCCACTACCCGCTCGACCTCTTTGCCCAGAAATGGGATATTTGAGACTGGCCGATAGTTGTTTAGGTTTTTAGGGTCCAGGAAGGGTTTCTTCAGGAGGGGGCGAACCACCGCCTGCTTTAATGCAGAAGGCAACACCCCCTCCCTCAGAGCACCACCCTCCCTGTCCATTCGGCCAGTCCATCCTGGGCCAATCTGATTAGCCAGGCTGGGCAAGGGTCTAGCGGGCAAGCAGATGGTCTCACACTACAGAGAATCCTGTCCACATCCTCAGGTTCTACAAGCTGAAAAGAATCCCAAAAGATGGACAAGACAGGTGCCCCAGGGACATCGACTAAGGTAGTGCCTGGATATTCATAGGGATTTGATTTGATTCTTGGACTCCCCACTGCTACAAAAAATGTGTTAAATAAAAGCAGTTTTAAAAATAAAAGGGTGTTACTTTCAGTTGTTTTAAAACAGCTTTTCTTATTGTTGTAGAGATGTAGTCAGCAATTAGAAATGCAAAGGACCACATGTCTTTGCCTAACTCAGCTGAAGAATGAAATGATTGCTTTGCATGACTGCCTCTCTAGAAAAGGAAGAAAAGCCATTTTCAGCCTGTGTTTTTAAAGGGATGCATTTTTCCCTTCTCCAGAATCATTTCATTCCTTCTCATTTGGAGTAGTCATTCGTGTTGAGTCAAATCTGTGTATTAAAAAATCACTGTATAAAAAGGTTGGACAGGTACACAATACTGCTGCTGTTGCTAACACTACTACTTCCACTATTTTTGCATGGATGGATACCTTACCTTAGCTCCTTGGGACAAGAAGGTATCTGGATTTCAGATTTGTCTGGATTTTGGAATAATTGCCAAAAAATACAGAGGTATTTATCTTTATCAGCAGATTTGCCCCACTGCAAATGCCACCCTCCTGGATTCTTCCTCTGGTTTTCAGATGGTGGCCAAAGCTTAGAATGGCTTCAGATGTGACTGGAGGAGTGGTGGGCTTTGAAAACTGCAGTTTTTGTTATCCAGGATTTTTATTATCCTGGGGGGTGGATTCTACAGATAAAGATAATGAGGAATGCTTCCTCTTACTCTTATCACTGTTACTCATACTGGTGACTCCTAGTCGTTCTAGCATTTTTCGGTATGGCTGTACATAGAGCAATGAATAGAATTTACAGTCTGTACTTTCACTTTACAAGGGAATGTGTAGAAGACGTTTTAGTGTTCAAACTATAGAAATAAGTCTTGGACAAAAATATCTGGATTTTTGAATAGTCCGGATATGGTTATCCAGATAAGGGGTAACATACTTATATTGTATTTTTGAGTGGTCAGCACATTTCAGGTATACCTTACAGGACTGTTGTAAAGATTAGTGGGTTAATTAACGTATGTGAAGTGCGTGAAGCACTTTGGGAAATAAATTTCAAGTCATTATCATATGGAGAGGGCTCTGAATTATTGCCAGTTGTTTACATTTGATGGTTTAATTTAGAGCCCTAAAAGCCAGTTTTGCAAAATAAACCTGGAGAGTGGAACTACCAGAAACTATTACTTCAGGGTGTACAAAGGCTAAGAAAGATCCAGTTAAAATTATACTTATTTATACAAAATTAATTCTTGTGAAAGCCTTTCCTGTTATGAGGTGCATCATTGTAACTTTTCTTGAACTTTCTTAGATGCAGGAATTTGGGGAGAGTTTGGATTCCAGGATAAGGTATTTTGATACTCTCCTTTCTTTATATTATGCTTTATCTTAGGTTTTTTCTAAAGCAGGCATTCCATTTTTATTCAAAAACAAAAATTACCGGTAAAAACCAGATAATGTACTCAGGATAGCTGAACCTCTGTGCTTTGGAGGGTGCAGTACTTGTTTGTGGCTTAACATTTTTGCTTTCAACTTGAACTTCAGAGTAAGAGGGTTCCGCTACAAGGAGGAGATGGTGTAGCCAGCCTAAGACCTCCTCATGCATGCCAAATTTTGTCCTCCCTCCATACCGGGGGATATTTCAGCCCCTGCACCTCTCACTCCCTGGATTGGGTTAGACTGCCTCTGATGTTGTAGAGCTCACCACTCTTTCTCCTCCACACTACTGCTTCCTGCTTCTCTTCCTTTTCCAGTTCCAGGAGTGGAAGGGGGGTGGAGGTGTGGGCATCATTCTGCACACCTGTTGCTAGAAACAACTGCATCAATCAGTGTCAGGGTAATCCTGAGCATGGTATGGTGACTGGAGTGCTTGACTGAGAACAAGAGGTTCCTACTTGGGGGAAGGCAATTTGGTCACTTGTGGGTCTTATGACCCTAAGAGCATCAGCTTCCTTGTAGCACCAGCCAGTTGTGGATTTTCCATTGGCAGTCATTTGAAGAATTAGCTGAATGTACCCATCATTGCGGGAGTAAAATTTCAAAATTATTTGCAGGCTCAGGACAAGCTGGGCACCAGTGAGCATTCCAGGGAATTGGTGGACACACTGGGCACCAAGCACCAGCAGGCACTGGCACTGACACTGAGTGGCGCTGGCCTTAGGAGTGGTGTCTTATGGCACTTTTGTGACATCCTCAAGCCAACACGGGACTTGTGCCATATTTTCCTGGGAATAAGTCTCATTGAAAACAATGGGACACATGATAGGCATGAGGGGATACCTCTGGGATCACGGGTAGGGGCAAAGGAGCAAGCCTGCCAGGCACCTGCAACTGAGGTGGGAAGGGTAACACAGGGAGGGTGTAGGGTGGCAGACTGCTGTGGGAGGTGGGAAAAAGGAGGATGAGAGAGCGGGCATAGATGGGGAGCTGGGGCACCACGGTGGATAGTGGCTGCTTCTGGGAAAGAGGGAGGGCATACCCTCATCTGTTGAATGGGGGTGCCAAACTTTAGGTACCCTAGGTGCCAAATGACCCGGTGATGCCACTGGCTGCAAAGAACCAACCCCATTCACTTTCACTCTCCCTTTCACCCTCCATTCTAACAAACACACTTCCCCTTTTCAGTCTACTGGTATCTTCCACCAGAAGGCTTCAGTGGGCAGACTTGCACCAGTTTTGTCTACTAACATCCACCCGCTTTGTCGCAACTCAGGTGACATATCCTCCACACATGGCTTCCAAAAGCAGCCGGCTCCCAGCTTCTGTCTGCTCACATCCACCAGCTTCCACCATATAACATATGGGTGACCATATCTTATAACTGGAAAAGAGGACAAGGTTCCCTCAAAATGTAGGATACCCAAGAAAAGTGTAGGAAAAACTCATAAATATTGCTTTCCGGTGCTTAATTTAAATACTATATTACTTATCATTAAATTTTAAAAAATGCATACTGTATAATTTATTTTATATTTAATTTAATAATTTAAATTAATTTAATAATTACAAGAAGGCTACAGTGCTGCCTGATCACAAGGAAAATAGCAAAGGAAACGATAAAGATTTTTTCCAAGATACAACGCTGAAAAAGAGAACATCCTGGAGAAAGAGGACATATGATCACCCTAGGTTGGCATCGACTGACTTCAGGCCATGGATAGCAGCCTGCTTTGGTCCACTTCCTCACCCCTCACACTGCAAGTTGAACTTGCCTTCTCTCCTCAGTCTCATGACCCCCTGCATTCTCTTTGCACATGGCCTCCAGCTTGTGGCAGATACACCCTGTGCTCAAACTGAGATAACCGTGGTTTCCTACTGTCATAAAGATGATCATTTCAGAAAGGCACCTGCTTGAAGGGAAGAGACAACCTGGCCTTCCCATCCCACCTCCTTACCTAGTCAGTCATGTTGGGCAGCCAAAATAAAAGTTGCTTCCACCTACCAGCAGCACCAGTTTTATGTGGCAATGAATCTAGATGTCAATCTGACAGGATGAATTGTTTCACCCAGAACCCATGAATGCAAAATGGACATGAGGTCAGAGTTGGTGGCCTGTGGGATCATGAGACTTAGTGAGACCAAGAATCAGCCCCATCCCTTCTGAATCCTGCTTGTGCACCAATCACTTCTGGGGTGCACTTATTTCTTTTGGGTCCAGTTCTCACACAAGCTCCACTGTGATCTCTGGTGTCCTGAAGGAGAATGGAGTCTTAGGGCAGCTACAACAGTGCGAGAGCTGATGGTGCACTCCCTTACCATATTCCTTATATTGGTGAGAGGCACATGATGCTGCAGCTGCCAGCCAGATCTTCTAGGTCCTTCAACTCAGTGTGTGTCAACTCTAACCTCGACTACATCACTTTTGGGCACAAAAAGTTTTTTTAATTGATGCACAATTTCCTGTCCTTAGTCTTTTACACTAATGCTGTGATCCTTGCCATGTGTGATGTCATGGCTGGAAGTGGCATCAAACAGTAAGTACCATCATTGCGATGCCAGAGTTCCTCTGTGTCTACTCAGGTCCCATTGTGTTCAATGAGAGATGGGGTGCAATCCTAAGAAATTTAGGCCGGCCTAACTCACATGGCATGGTGATATGGTAAGGTCAGTGTTTGCCTTGCAATGGCCTAACCCCCTACCCCACACAGAGTGGGGCAGAAGTGCCTTGTGGCACTTTGTGACAACTCCAGGTCAGCACAGGACTTGTGCCAGGGCATATGCTGGTCTAACTGGAGCATGCTGGCCTAATTTATGATTAGTATTAGGTTAGGATTGCAGCCGTACTCCAAGGAAAGCAGACTGAGTGCCCTGTTTCAAGATGGCATTCCCCAGTGCCAGATTCTAAGATGGTAGTACCAGGTTTTTGCAATCTCCCTGAAATGAAGTCACAACCCCTCAAAGGGGGTCCCAACCCTCACTATGAGAACCACCATATGGATGGATGTTGTGTGAAACCCTGTAAAGATTTGACTGAATGATCCCAGACAAAACATCTCATCAGAACTGCCTTAAAGAACCACGTCAAGAGGTTGGCCAGGTCATGAATTAGGGAACCCATGCTCATGGGAGCCCATGCCCAACAAATGATCCGCATAGCAAGGCTGACCCTCCAACCTTAAGTACAACCAATAATAGTAGCACCATTAGGTGATGGTGGGGTGTGTGCAGTATGAGGCTGGTCCAGGTGTTTGTGCCAGGGCCCCCAGCAACCTTGGTGTCAGCACCTGTATAAAACAAGGGTTATCATTGGGCTATGGTGGGTTATGGTGGCAAGTGGTTAAGACACTGTACTTGTTAACCAGCAGGCCAGGGTTCAAGAACTGGGTCCTACAAAACAGAGTGAGCCTTAGCCCAGCTCCTGTCAACCTTGCAGTTTGAAAGCATGCAAATGCAAATAGATAAATAGGTACCACTTTGGTGGGAAGGTAACAGTGTTCCATGCGCTTGCGAGGAAATGTGGATGAGCACAGCACCCTACAATTGGTCACAACTACCAGTCTAACTTGCAGGGGACACCTTTACCTTAATCATTGGGTACTTTGAACAGTCTTCTTCAGTGCTAGGCTCGTAAGGTGCACAAGGTGATGGAAAGCTTGTGCATTCTTCCTGAACGGGTGTGTGCGTCCTTTCCGCCACCACCACAATCTCTCATCTGTTTAGCAGTCTAATTGGAGTAGCACATGGAGATGGAATGCTACATCTTTACCATCAGATACTGTGATTCTGTGGAGGCTGTCAGTCTGCGCAGGCTATTTTTACAACAATAGCCTGGAGAGAATTGGCCCATTTTGTGAGCCAGTAAACATCTTGGTCTCAATTTTTTTGCAAATCAAATGCTAAGGGGTCCATCTGGGAAAACATGTGTTTCCTATATTTTCCACACAAATGCTGTGTTTTAAATATTATAGCTGCAACACTTGCCCAATTGAAGCTGCCAGAGTTTACGATCATTTCTTCTTTTCAAGACTTTGCAATAACCTGTTAGTGAGAGCTCGCCTGGCAGCAAACACAATATGCAAAAAGAAAAATTGTTTCCCTCCAGGATGCACTCCTGGACTCCAATGATCTCCACAGGCATCAGGCCTCTCAGGTGGGGAAAATGTATATTTATCACCAATTAGCAAATATTCATCATTATTTTGATTTAATTTTAATTATGTTAAATGGGAGTGGTGGTTCATTGCTAAAGACCCTGTGCTTTATTCAAGACCCGAATACCACACAACTGAATGATCTCCTGTTATTGCCCAACTCTTGCTATCCTAGCAGTTTGAAAGCATGTAAACGCAAGTAGAAAAATAGGTACCACTTTTGTGGTAATGAAACAGTATTCCATGCATCTTTGATGTTGAGTAATGTTGTCCACATGACCATGGAGGTGTCTTCAGAAATGCTGGCTCCTCAGCCTTGTAACGGGGATTGTATCTTGCGGGGGACACCTTTACCATTACCTGTGTTTTAGGAGATTGCAGGATTTTGCTTAATTTACAGGTGATTGGAAAAAAAAACCACACAGGAAAATAAGAAAGGGATGGAAGACATATAGGCAGGTGCCTACAGCTGCGATTCTGCATAGCTTATGGAAGAAAGTGCTAGAAACAAAATGGCAGTGGGGGTGGGACAAAAATAGAAAAGAGGTTTTGAGGAACAAGTTCTGTCTTGTATATGAAAGTTATTATGCTCCAGACTTCCTGCCAGTATTCTGACAAAATTAATGTATGCAAAATAGTTGGAGAAAGGTATATTTCTTTGCATTGGTGGGAGAGGGGGTCAACTATCATGTGTTTTTTCCCCTCAATCAAAGGGACGTAATTTGTATTGTTCATTTTTGTTTGATTGGTTTACAAATGTGTTAAAAGGACTGGAAACAGGTTTGGAATAGGTTAAGTATTGGAAACCTAAGAGAAAAACCAAACATTTCACAAACCTCCAACTAAAATGAGTTTCAAACTGTGCTGAAATTTGCATTAATCAAGAGAGAGAATGAAAGGCCTTCAGTCTCTGTCTCTTTGCAATCTGTTCCAGTTCAAACCTGAGCCTTACTACTAAGTGCCTTACCTCTGCCTTACTACTACTTTACGAGGACATGTCCTCTTTGTAAGCCTTGTATCCTGGAAAAAACTTCATTGTCCTCTTTTTCCTTGTTGAGTAGGCAGCGTGTACCCATCTTGGAATTAATAAATTATATGTAATAAACAATATGAAATAGTTTTAAATTTACAGTGGTACTTTGGGTTACAAGCATAATTTGTTTCAGAAGCATACTTGTAATCCAAAACACTTGTATATCAAGGCAAATTTTCCCATAAGAAATAATGGAAACTCAGACAATTCATTTCACAACCCAAAAATATTCTTATAAAAATGATTACAATATTGTAATATAATACAAAATAATAAATAGAATACAAAATAAAGAAAAATAAAACAAATTAACCTGCACTTAGTTTCTCAGGTCTCTCAGACTTCAGTCTGCCCCCTTTACACAGGAGAGAGCCCCACTCATTATAGTGGGGCTTATTTTAGAGTAGAAATGCAAAGCTTCTTTCCATTGTACCTGTTACACGGGAGTGAGCTTACTAATAGGCTTACTTCAGAGTAGACATGCATAGGCTGGTCTGTCAGGAGAGCTGAAGAGGTGCTGAAACCGCCCGTATCCTGGCTGGGTCTATTTTCTGCTTGTATTGCAAAACAAAATTTGTCTTGCGAAACGCTCTCAATCCAAAACGCTGTCAGTCCAAGGTTTTGCTGTAATAGTAACACCATGTTTGATTTAACCACAAGATTGCAATATAGGAGTGTTTTTAACTTTCATTCTGCCATGTCCTACATTTTTCTTGAGTGCCCTACATTTTGGGGAGCTTATACTCTTTTGTGGTTATGACATCTGGTCATCCAGCCTCAAGGGAGGTGTCCCAAAGATGCAATGGATGGAGCAGATAAAACAGCCAGCAGCCCACCAGCATGGCTCAGGGTTGCCCCCTTCAGTGCGACTCTGCCTTTGCCGTTCCCTCTGCTGAAAAATAAGCACCGGCTGAGCAGCATGAGTGATTGCTTGGGGTGGGAAAGCAGGGCATTACCTGGTAGGCTAGACAACAATTCCCTTTATGTAACCCCAGCGCTTTAGGCTGGACTCAGTAGCAGCCCTTTGCATGGAGGGGAGCTATTCCAAGCCCCTGTTCAGGCCGTCACTAACGCACCTCTCTGCTCATTTGTTCACCTCTGGGCAGCTTGTTGACAGCATTTCCCTTTACTACCAGCTGCAAAAACCTGGCAGCTGATTTAGGAGAGCTCCTGAGGACCAAAACGTAAACTGTTTTTCACCAAGAATGTATAAGCAAGCCATAAACTAAAAGATTTGGATCTGGTCACATGGGACAGGCCTCCCATAAAATTGAAGCATTGATCTCTATTTTAGTTAACAGCCTCTAAGCTGCCCAGATGATTGAAGGCCCAAGCGTTAACAAACTTTGTAATCTCCTGCCATACATCTGACGTGGCATGTTTGAAGTCTGAGAACGAGTTATTTATATTATTTATATAATATACGGTGAAAGGACATGAGCCAAACATTAAGACTGCAATGGCTCCCACTGTATGTGAGAGAACTCAAATACACACATGTACCCTGGATGGCCACATTCCTTCCAGGTTAGCATTATAACACTTTTGTGAAAAGACATTCAGGTACATGTCCTGGATTTTGTATTCCAGATGCACATTTTGTTCAAGGGTTACGGTGGGGAAAAATATTGGCAACATATAAACTACTAAAACTATCAAATGTTGGCAGATTTTTATTTCAAAAACAAATGGACAATAAGTATGCACAATAAATGTATTGGTTTGGAATTCAAAATTGGTTTGTTAATGCTTACTTTGAAAAAAATCACACTCTTGGATCCAAAGATTCTAAGGTTATACTGATTTTCCTAAAATCTTATCCAGTTTTCAAGCTGTTCCAAAAACTGCAATTGGAAAAAAAATATTAGCACTTTAAGATAGCATATTCTTAATTTTCGTCTACTGAAAACACACTTAAAACATTAGAACTTCTCTTTAGAACATTACTAGCCTATCCCTTTTGTCATGACATTAGATATTGCCCATTCTGAAGTCTTCCAACTAACTTGATCTTTAATATTATTCTTAACATTTGCCATGAAATCAGATATATAGTATGTTTTGGACAGTTGTCAAATTCTCCCAGTGTTTCTTGTATATTTTCATTTTTCATATAAATATTAAATTAATGTCAATAAAATTAGTAAATATTAGTAAAATTAGTAAATAATTAGTAAATATTAGTAGTAAATATTAAATTAGTATCATTCACAGTGCAATCCCAAACCCTGGTTAAGCCATCCAAAGTACTGTCAGAAGTCCTGTGCTGAACTCTGTATGTCGCAAAAGTGCCATTAGGCACTTCTGCACCACTCCCAGGGAGGTTAAGCTGGTTCACAGACACGCACCAGCCTTTCCACACCTTCATGCCAACAAGGAAATGGTTGAGTTGTGCTAGCCTAAATTGGTTAGGATTGTGACTTCTGTTTCTAAGGGACAGCACCATTGTGTCAAAGTTAAACCATGAAAGCATTCCCCCCCCACCCCAAAATCATGGCTGACTTTTCTATATCACCTTCCAAGGAGCTCAGAGCGATGACAATAATGGAGATGAGTGAGCGTACCTTAGTACCTCTAACCACAATTTTGCCATAGTGGGTATAATTTTACACAGACACACAGAGAAGGGGGGCTTCAGCCGTCTTGGCAAGTAAAATTAAAAGCCCAAGGATCTAACAATTTTTTGTTGTTGTTAATGTAGTTTCATTTCTGTCTCTTCTACTCCAGGACAGACAGTGGCTGGCTTCCAATAGAAAAAAACAAACATCATGGTATCTGTGTCACAAATATCTGGGGTGGCAGGAAGCAGAATTGCTTCAGCAGATTAAGCTGCAATTACAGTTGGTGCTGTGGCACATATAAAATCAATGGGGAGCCTGTGCAGTATAGCCTAACTTGATGCCGTATAGCCTAGCCTGTGCAGTATGCCAGGAAGACAGAAGGCAGAGCTACTGAAAGAAAAAGGCATTTGTTATAGCCTAGTATTTTTATGTACAGTATTTTTGGGTGGTGAGGTGGGAGAGAAAGGAGGCCGAGCCTCCTGTTAGATTGATTTGCTTTGCATTCACATGTTCACTTGCTTCTTTTCAGGTTCTCACAAACAATACGTATCAATCTAGAGTTGAGCTGAATTTTTGCATGTTTTGAGTTTCATGTTGAAGTGCGTGTGCAGGAGTGGGGAGCGGTGGAGTCTTGAACAGTCTAGTCATTGTGTGAGAAAGCATTTGTTCCCAAGTCCTGGACAACTCAGGCAGAAGTATGAAAACATCTCCCAAAAGTTGATTTTTAAAGCTCAAGGGAACCATGCTAGCTAGCATTCAGGGCAAAACTCAAGGAAAGTCCTAAATCTTGGGAACAACAATGCACAAATAACAAAAATTTGTGATATTAAGCCTGAATTGAATGATCTGGCTACCAGAATCCCCCACCCCCCCCAGTCCCATCAGAATGATGTTATGGCTGCAATCCTAAAGACACCTTCCTGGGAGTGAGAAAGGAAGCTTTCTTACTCACAATGGAGCTTACTTTTGAGTAACTACCGTGTTTCCCGGTTTATAAGAAGCACTTTTTTCCTCCCCAAAGGGGGGGAAATGTATGTGTGTCTGATAGAGTGATAGGGCCAATCCTGGAGCACCTTACCCCATCATGTCATATGTCGTTGGATTCATATTGAAGAGCAGAATCCAATGCAAAAATCAGTTTTGAGATATCTCCTTCCTATCAAAAGTTATGGCCAAAAAATTAAAAATCAAAAATATAAAGACAAAAAATACATTTTTTGGCAATTTTTTAAGCGGGTAGAAATTTTGGCTTGGGAGGGTAGGAATTTTGGCCTTGGGGTTCAGGAATTTGGGGTTTGGCATCTGGTCACCCTGACACAGTTGCAATCCTAAGAAGCCTTCCCTGGCTTGGAGACTTGCTCCAAAGGAGACATGCACAAGACCTGGTCCCTTCTGCTCCTTGCCTGTGCCTCCCTCACTCTTCCCTATATATCTAGATCCCCTCACCTTTCCCTACCTACCCGCCAAAAGAACCCCCCCAACTTACCTGCCTTCCTAGACTATTTGCAATGAGATTTGTGCAAAATGTTGTTTGATCATTTGCAATGAGATTTGTGGAAAAGTCGCAAATCACTGACACTAGAGATGATGAGTTTTTGGGGTTTCCAGAAAATTAGAAGAGTGCTTGAAGCTTAAAGTCTTTCCTCATTTGTTAATGACAGTGATGATGGTTCTTAATACCACTGTTGACTTTACATAGTTGAAAAATTATTCTGCTATATTTTATTAAATATATTAGTACACCATTTGTTTCAGAATATTTTTTTTCTTGTTTTGCCCCTCTAAACTTTGGTGCGTCTCATGGTCCGGTACGTGTAATAAGCCGGGAAATACGGTACTTACTACATCATTCTTGTGGCAGTTTGAAGTTTGTGGCAGTTAGTTATTCTGGATTTTGCCCTAAGTGTTACACCAGAATTATAATTCTGGTGCTACCAAATTACAGTATTTACCAAATCACTGTACTTTCCACAATTAGGGATGTAAATAAACACCAGCCTACAATGCAAATCACGCTTTCCAGGGATCAGTTCTGCAGATGATTGCAGTTTTGGATTCTGAAGGTTTGCACATGCTCTGTTTGTGATAAAGCTTCAGTGCCACAAGTGCTACACATTGTGTGATGAGCTTATGCATACATCATTCTGCATAGGGAGCAGCCACAGTTCTTGTGGTTTTGTGCTTAAACTAACTCCTTAAAAGGGAAGGCTTGCAAAGGCTGGAAAGAATCCTAAATCATTCAAAGGAGAAATAAGACTCCAGTTTTGAACAATTTGATCCAAACAATGGCTCAGAGAATGTGGGACTGAGTAACTGGGTCTTTAAATAAAACCTGATTACTTTCTTAAATATGATCCTTTTCTCATCCACAAGTTATGAGCTTTGATGCAGCACGTCTGGGGGACAGTCTGCATTGGTAAGTATTTGATGAAGGTTGGATCAGATGTTGCAGTGTAAAATAAATGCTTCCTGTCTTTCAGATGTTCATTGCTGCTGTTATAAATTGGTCAAGGAAGAATGAATCATGAAGTGTCTATTGTAGTTTAAAGGTTCAGCGTACAGTATATACTCTTTATGTCTTGAATACATGAAAGATCAGCAAGCAGCCACTGAGAAAAATAAGGCTGTGCTGTGGTGAATAGACCTCCCCTGCAAAATACAAGAGAATTGGTTTGTAAACTGCAATTTGTGCATAATGCAGTGGCCCACATGGTTACAGGAGCCAGATATTTTCTCACCAGGACCATACTTCAACAGTTTCACTGGCTGCCCATTTGCTTCTGATCCCAGTTCAATGTGCTAGTTCTTTCTTTTTAGGCCCAGGGTACCTGAAAGACCACCTCCTTCCATACATTCCAGTCCACCCTCTTTGTTCTGCAGAAGGAACTCTTCTGCAAGTCCCCCTATTGTCCCAGGTGAGATGGGTGGCACTTCGAAAACAAAGCTTCTCTATAGTGGCACCATAATTAAAGCATTCCTCCCAGGAGATCAGAGCCAGGAGTCACTGGTTACAGCTTGGCTTATCTGAAACCTCTCCTGCTGGAAGCGTGGAAGGTATTTCCCGATGCCAGAAGTGATGACCACACTGTGAAGGATTCTGTTTGGAAGAGAAGAGTTCTAAGAGCTGCCCTTAGAACAATAAAAAGCTATGTAAGCCACCTTGGGCATTTGTTTTGACAAGAGAATGGCAGAGTATAAATCAAATAAATAAATAAATTTTACCTGTTTTATTCAACAAGCTTCTCATTCCAGTTATAAAAACTTAGGCTATTCCACTGAAGTCACCAAAGCCAGCTTTGTGTTTCTAGTAAAGTGAGTTCACTTTAGTCCTCTTGTTGAGCCAGCCCAGCCATCCAGATGTACCTCCCTTCACAGCTTGTTAACTCAGAGAGAGTTAAAACTAATTCCCACCATGAAGTCACCCAGTTTTGACCCTCTCTCCCTTTTATGCACAAGTGGGCTGCCATCAATTATGTCCAGTCCATTCCATTCAGTCCTTCTTCACCACTTTTGCCTTTCCTCTTTGATAGCAATATCATTGCCACCCATGAGTCAATGTTCCACATATCATTTCAGAAATGGAAAGTTTCCAATCTTTTGATTCATTTTTCAGATCTAAAGCTATCCAATTTGCTTGTCGGTACAAATACAAAGCCTGAGTTCCCCAGTGCCCTCAACCGGGAAATGTAGGTTCCAATGGTGCACAGTAATGGTGCTGTTAATGACTTATTTTAAGATGTGTTCTCCATTCCTTGCAACAAGCCTCATTTTCTTCAGCCAAGACTGCAGCACGGAGGTCAATGCATGTCACTTTGACAGCCATTCACTTTGTGGTGTAAGGCTGGGGGTGGATAGGGGGTATCTGCTTTTTCTCAGTGGTGGAGCTCTCAAGTGAAAGCGACAGAGGAAGGCTGTAGAATGGGGAATGCCGACCGAAACAGCCTAACACTTGGTTCCTACCAGATCCCTTAGCAGGCAAGCAAAGTTGGCCTGGCACCAGGCTGGTGATTAAGAAAAGGGGGTGAGACAGAACGAGAAAAGGGAGTGTATGATAACACTCACACTGGGGATTGCTTTCTCAAACCCTGGTTTAAAGAATACAACTGGAAAGGAGCCTCTTAAGACATATAAGAGGGATAAATAAATAAATAAATAAATAAATAAATAAATAAATAAATAAATAAATAAATAAATATATATGCTGCTGGGATAATCCCTTATCCCACAGCAGCAGCGCCAATGGGTCTATTCAGATTGCAACACCTGAAAAGATGGTACAGATCTGAGCAGTCTTAGACTGTCATGGATTGCCAAGAACAAGGCTTGGATTTGCACAAGAGCTGGATTCTAGTCCTGCCTTCCATTCCTCATTTGCCTGCCCAAGTTGCTATACTGTTATCAGTTACAGTTACGGCAGTGCCCGCAGAACATATGTGCTGCCTGCTGCAAAAGTGCTATAAAGCATCTTTTCTTGGGGGGGGGGGGGTGGTCAGTGCAAGGAGCTGGTGCATCTGAGGAAAGGCCAGAGCCTTCCTGTGCATGCCAATGATAAGATCCAATTAGACCCAATGAGGATGCTGCTCTTAACATCCCCCAACCTAGATAGCTAGGGAAGTTGATCAGAGCAAGGAGACAAATTCAGCAGAAGCCTGCACCACTGAACTGTTGGGGGATGTTGTGCATGGGGAATGTTACCCATGGGGGGATAATGCACATGGGTGGATGTTGTGCATGGAGGGTTGATGTGCAGGGGGGTTGAGGCACATGGGTGGTTCAAGCGCATGGGAGGATGTTGCACATGGGGGGAAATATGCATGGGAGACATTACGCATGGGGATGATGCACATCGGGGACAATACGCATGGGGAGATGTTACACATGAGATATTGATGTGCATGGAGGGTTGATGCTCATGGGGGATTTTGCACATGGGGCATTGATGCACATGGGGGATTCAAGTGCATGGGGGAGATTGTGCATAGGGTGAAGATGCACATGGAGGGATGATGCGCATGGGGGAATTTTGTTCCTGTAATGCAGGTACATTTTTGCTAGTTTCTAATAAATTTTGATTTAACAAGCAATGTCTTGATTAGAAAAAAATATTGAGCCTGAACTGTTGAAAAGCAGTATATAATACTGTAGATAGATAGATAGATAGATAGATAGATAGATAGATAGATAGATAGATAGATAGATAGATAGATAGATAGATAGATATCCTAAAGCAACCCTTATTATAATCAGCGGGGATCACTCCTGTGTAAAAGGGCAAATTGCAGCCTGAGAGGCCTGAGAGACTTAGGGCGCAATCCAGAGTAACTACGGGGAGTTCCTTGCTCTGACGTAAGAACAATTTACTCTGGATTGGATTGCAATATGAATTTCCCATTGGTTTTCACTAGGTGGTGCAGTAACTACGTTAATGTAAATGTCTCTTACGTGCTCCTGTAGTTACTCTGGATTATAGGGTAAAATCTGCAATCCTAATCTCCAGTTAGGCTGGTATAAGCCCCAGCATAAGTTTTGTGCTGACCTAGGGGTGTCACAAAAGTGCCATAAGGCAATTCTGGCCCACCATGAAGTGAAGTGGAGGGATTAAGCCAGTGCATAGGCATAGGCCAACTTCCCCACACCACCACAGAAAGATATGCCATGTGAATTAGGTAGGCCTAAGTGTGTTAGGATTCCACCCTTAGTGAAGTTTAACTTGTTTTATTTTTCGTTATACTTTATATTTTCTTTATTATTTTGTATTATATCACAGTATTATAATCATTTTATATGACTATTTTTGGGTTGTGGAACAAATCATCTGAGTTTCCATTATTTCTTTGATTTTCTTTGAATTTCTTCCAAGTTCACTTTGATATACAAGTGCTTTGGATTACAAGCATTTTTCCAGAATGAATTATGCTTGCAAACCAAGGTTTTACTGTAGTTTAATCCTCATGAAGTCACAGCACACACCTCTCTAGGATTTGCTTTGATGGAGGCATATCCCTCTGAACATGTTAAGAAGTGCTGAATGTGACCTGGGCATAATGAGGCACATTTTTCCATGTGAGATCCCTGGGAGGCTTGTTGCAAGAACCCAGATGGGTAGACAGTACAGTTCACACTGCTTGTCCACATGAGCCGTGTGGGGAATCGTTGGCCAGTTCTGCAGGGCGAAACATGCCGCAGGTCTGGACTGCATTCCCTATGTATAACTGACCTTAGATTTTGCAGATGTGGAATGATTGATTATTTTGCCACAACATAGAGGTGGAAGCAGATAACAGTTAAATACAGATAAATACTGAAACCAAAGGTTAAAGGCAAAAAGCAAGAATTCTTTTCTTTTTCTTTAAATGGGATTGTGCAATGACTGAATACTTGTAAGAGTCAAACTGGTAGGTTCGCCTTATCTGTTTTAGATGACTGTATGGGTCATATAAATCAGTTTTGGACCATTGAAACCACATTCCATAAGCTGGGCATCTCTAGGTTTACTTTTAAAAACAGAGAAATTTTTATTCTTGCTGTAAGAGGAAACAAAACCATTTTCTCTCTTGGCGAAATGAATAGCTAGCACGTGAGTGTGTGAGAACCAACGTGGGGAATGGGGAAGAGCAGAAATAAGTTTCATCTGGCAGAAGTCCAGAAAAATATTTGAAAGCCTTGGGTGTTTGAATTGACCCCTTCATACACAACTCAAAATGCAAATATTTTACATTATGTTTGTCATTAATAGATATTTCTCAACAAACATGATACCTTCCACAAACATGATATCTAGATTCCTCTACAAATATAATGCCTAGATTTTTAGGAAGTGGAATGTAAATGGGAATTAAATGCACAATCCTGAGTAACTACAAGAGCACTTATGAGACATTTATGTCAATGTAGTTATGGTGCCACCTAGTGGAAACCTATGAAAATACATAGAGCAAACCAGAGTAAATTTTTCTTACATCAGTGTAAGAGCTCCTGTAGTTACTCTGCATTGTGCAGTAAGAGCACAACCCTAATCATGTCCACTTAGAACAGTGTTTCTCAAAGTGGGGCTCGGGACCCCATTGGTGGTCGCCTAGTGCTTTCCTGGAGGTCACCTAAAGACCCCTGGTGCAGGGGGCCAGGTCAGGCTTGCCTATAGCAGCATGCGCACTGGGGTTGACTGACAGCCTCAGGGCCCAATCCTATGCATGCCTACTCTGAAATAAATCCCATTATAGTCAGGGGCGCCTTTACTCCCATGCAAATGTGGATAGGATTGCAGCCTCAGGGCCCAATCCTATGCATGCCTACTCTGAAATAAATCCGATTGTGTTCAATGTGTGCATAGAACACACATTTCATTTGTAACAATGAAAATACATCCTGCATATCGGATATTTATATTACAATTCATAACAGTAGCAAAATTATAGTTATAAAGTCGCAACAAAAATAATTTTATGGTTGGGGGTCCCCACAACATGAGGAACTTATAAAAGGGGTGATGCCGTTAGGAAGATTGAGAACCACTGACTTAGAAGCTCTGTTGTATTCAATGGGTCTTAAATCCTAAGCATGTCTACTAAAAAGTAAGATCTCCGGTTGCAGCCTAAGATGTTCATTCAGTTGCACTTGAAGTTGCTTTGTTGCATCTGAAGTTGTGATTATATCCTTACAGAGTTTTTTGAACCATGTTATCTTCTTTTGGAGGGTTTAGGATGGAAATTATTCCCATTATGATTATACCCACGAAATTATATCCAGCAGCCTAACAAGTTATGATGAAACAATTAATAGTTACCGGTACTTACAAAAAGATTAGTGTTTAATAAATCCTCACTCATTATCTATATATATAAAAGAGAAAAGTCACTCACTCACTCACTCACTCACTCACTCACTGACTCACTGTCTGACTGATCACTGCCCTGCCAAAACTGCCCGCCCTAGAAGCATGAAATTTGGGGTGGGTGTTCCTTCCATGATGGAGGGGTGCACTAAGAACCGGTTTTCGGAAATTCCAACGGGAAGGGGGTGAAAAGGGGCGCAATGCGTTTTCCTCCCTATATTTTGCATTGAGAATTGCTGACTCAGCAACATTCCGCCCCAACTGCTGGGCCTGAAGCATGGAATTCTGGGAGTTCCTTCTGTCACCTGAACTCCCAGCAAGAACCATCTGGAGAAATTAACCCTTCAGGGGCTGAAAAGGGGGCAACGTGTTTCTGTCCTATACTTAACATGGGAGACTGAATAACATCCAGCCAATTCGGTGCTCAGTGCCTGGTGAACTGGGGAATGTTTTCCGGAGGAAGAGGTTGCACTGGTGAGGATGCTGCGCATGGGGGAAAGTTGCGCATGGGGGAAAGTTGCACATCGGCGGATGATGTGCATGGGGAAAGTTGCGCTTGAGGGGATGATGCACATGGGGAAGTTGCGCATGGGTGGAAGTTGCGCATGGGGGGATGATGCGCATGGGGGATGATGCGCATGGGGGAAAGTTGAGCATGGAGGAAAGTTGCGGATGGGGGATGATGTGCATGGGGGGAAGTTGCGCATGGAGGAAAGTTGCGCATGGGGGAAAGTTGCACATCGGCGGATGATGCGCATGGGGAAAGTTGCACTTGAGGGGATGATGCACATGGGGAAGTTGAGCATGGGTGGAAGTTGCGGATGGGGGGATGATGCGCATGGGGGATGATGCACATGGGGAAAAGTTGAGCATGGAGGAAAGTTGCGGATGGGGGATGATGTGCATGGGGGAAAGTTGCGCATGGGGGAAAGTTGTGCATTGGCGGATGATGCGCATGGGGAAAGTTGCACATGAGGGGATGATGTACATGGGGGAAGTTGCGCAAGGGTGGAAGTTGCGCATGGATGGAAGTTGCGCATGGGGGGATGATACGCATGGGGGAAAGTTGCGTATGGGGAAAGTTGCGCATGGGGAGATGTTGAGCATGGGAAGAAGTTGCGCATGGGGGAAGTTGCGCATGGGCAGATGATGCACATGAGGGAAAGTTGCTCATGGGGGAAGTTGCACATGGGTGGAAGTTGCACATGGGGGAAGTTGGGCATGGGGGAAAGTTGCACATGGGGGAAAGTTGCGCATGGGGGTTGATGCACATGAGGGAACTTGCGCATGGGGGAAAGTTGCACATGGGAGAAGTTGCGCATGGGGAAAGTTGCGCATGAGGGGAAGTTGCGCATGGGGGGAAGTTGCGCATGGGGAGAAGTTGCGCATGGGGAGAAGTTGCGCATGGGGAAGAGTTGCGCATCGGCGGATGATCTGCATGGGGGAAAGTTGCACACGGGGGAAAGTTGCACATAAGGGGATGATGTGCATGGGGGAAGTTGCGCATGGGTGGAAGTTGCGCCTGGGGGGATGATGTGTATGGGGGGATGATACGCACTGGGGGTAATGCGCACGGGGGAAGTTGCACATGGGGACATGATGCGCGTGGGGACATAATGCACATGGGGGAAAGTTGCGCATTGGGGTTGATGCCTATGGGGGAAAGTTGCGCATGGGGGAATGTTGCACATGGGGGAAGATGCGCATGGGGGAAAGTTGCGCATTGGGGAAGTTGCACATTGGGGAACTTGCGCATTGGGGAAGTTGCACATGGGGGATGATGCGCATGGAGGGACGATGTGCATGGGGGATGATGCGCATGGGGGAAGTGCACATGGGGTGTTTCTGCGCCATGGGAGGATGGCATAGGGAGAAATGTTACACCCGCAACTCGGGTACGCTTTTCGCTAGTAAGATTATAATTCAGGATAATACAAATGACAAGAATAGAAATACTGTACAAATGACAACACTGCAATTTGCTGGGGTTTCCTCAAACCATAAACTGCCATTGCTTTTCCTCCCACTGCTGGCGCCAGGTTGGTGGAAGCCCTAAGGCAGAACACTGCCCTGCCTCCCATCCCTACCCCAACCCACCCCCAGCAACCCGCATGTCCTCTATTTTAAAAGGATCCTGAGAGGAAGGAGTGAGGTGTCCACGTAGATTTTGCCAGGCAGGGGGGAGGCAGAGATTAATTTTTCCTACTGATTTATGTGGTGTATTAAAGTTATTTGGTTAGATCAGCTAGTCCTAGTTTGAGTCCTGGCACAATTCTATTTACTCTTTCTTGGGAAATTTTACTACCAAGTCAATACGTTTAGGATTGGCCTTGGCAATTGATGTAGTATGCAAAGGGACTGCAGAAGGAATGAGATGCGTGGATGCTGGGATAGTTCATTTTATATGGTCACAAGCGTCATTCTGTGCTATGTAAAGGCTGCTTTGCCTTTGCACATTTTCCCATTTTACAATCATGACTGAAAAATGTCAACATCCATGATCCTATTTTCCAGAATGAATTAATATATGGACTGTATACAGCACCAGGCCATCTGCCACCCCTATCATTTGGAGCTGCAGTAGATGAAAGATCTGAAGCCCTTGCAGTGACACATTTTCATTTGTTTACATCTCTTTCAATTTCAGCGCAACAGGGAGATCCTATTAGCAGTGGAAGGTAATGCACTCCCGTTCACTGGCCTTTTCTGCATGTCTGGCTATAGCAGAAAGTGGCTTAGGTCAGCAGCCTTATCAGTAGCAGATCCCTAATTACAGTACTGAAGTATAATACTCTAGACTTGGGTGGTACCTTTGGGGAATTATTCCACAGCTCTTCGACAGAGCCTGTTATTATCCAGATCAACACATTTTTTCCCTGTCAAAGGGAATGTCTTTCTCTGAAGACTTCTTAGACAAAGCAACTATTTTGTGAACGTGTGCAGAGAAGATGAAGGCAACATAGGAAGGGATAACGACTTTCATCTGTTTTTCACCACTCAAATGAGACAGGCTGGAATACTAAAAATAAATATCAACCTATCTGAATAGGAAGTGGGATGACAGAACTATATATTTTGTTTAAATTATTTGTTCGGTATGGTTTCCCTGGGCTTTCCAGATAGTGGAAATACTTTTAATAACATTCTGAACAACAGCATAACAACAATAGTTTTAACTCTATCAGAAAACATGGTGTCTTATAGCAAAACACAAGCCAAAGAAAAGTCCATGATCCAAAAATTTGCCTGTGTGTTCCTTGCTCTTTTTATCCCTTACTGAGCCCTTGCTCTGTCCCAGTGGTGCTTGACATGCCAAGACTTGTAGAGCCCTTTCTCCTCCCTGTATGCTCTCCTGTGTGCTTTACAGAGCTTACAGAGCTTGGGAGAATGCCCATGTGTCATCTATATGTGTCTGCTATATGTGTCACAACATTACAAAATAATTAGGCAAACTACGTAGTATAAAAGTTAAGTCTTGACTTTATACAGCTATTTTCTTATCTCTGTATTGTTCTATAATGTATAGAGGTATGAATACGTGGAGGTAGCATACAAATCTCTATTTCTGATACTTATTGTTATGACTTGTACAGCAACCTCTGTTGCATGAAAGCAATTGGGGAAAGTTCTTGCATGGGTGTGGGCTTTCAAGTCAATGCCTGATGACCCTGGACCTCCAATGCTGCCCTGCTCAGCTTAGGCTGCAATCCTAAATACACTTTCCTGGGAGTAAGAGTTGAACACAATGGGGCTTACTTTTGAGTAGACATGCTTAGGATTGTGCTCTCTGTGCGTCCTTTTCCCACATTTTTTGGATGGCACAGAGAATAAAGCACTTGAGAACTGTTACCCGAGTTCCTATTTCCATAATCTTGAAGGTCTTGCCATGATTTCCAGCAGGGTTCCTAGCTAGTGACAGCTTAGTGGACTGTTTTTTTTTTACTGCACTGCACTAAATTTTAAACAGTGTGGTTTTATGAGTCTGAGACTACTGCTAATACAATACACAGGGACCATTACCTGGAAGACTGGCTTTCTATAAATTAACAACAGAAATGACACCACACTTCAGGAGGCTTGTTCAAGTTGTGTACGACTTCCCAATGAGGTATGGAGACATGGTGGTATAGGTGAATTCACAAGCAAGGATTGCTAGCCTTGTCCCTGCATCTCTGCCTGCGAAGATACCTTTGCTCAGATGCCAGGTGGGAGAGCCAAGAAAAACAAATGGAAGGGAAGCAGTTTCCTCTTGGCTTGGACCATAATCCGTGTTCATCATCATATATTTTTTTTCAAGAGTGCATGAACCCCATTGAAGTAAATAGAAAAACTCTCATTCACCACTATGACAGCAAGTTCAGACCCTACCCTAACCCATTAGTTCAATAAGTAATTTGATCATATGTAGCTGGTTATTATAATGGAATCAGTGACTTTAACAAGCTCCTGCAAATACTGGATTACTGTGCCCACTCAACCATAGTTCATTAGTGTTTTAGAAGTGAGATCCAGGAGAGGCCATGAAATATGATCTCCTAATCTCTCCTAAGCAGGGAAAGACTGGTTGGCAGGCAAGTGCCTTTAAATAGACCTGTGAAGTGAATAAATCTTGGGCATGCTAAAGGGTAATGAAAAGTCACCTGTTAAGGGCATTGCCTTGCCAAATGGATACAGAGAACAAGAACATGTGCATATGCTGTCTGTGCATCTCACAGGGAAACAGGATTCTTGAAGGATCAGACTTAAAGAAACCCTTAGGACCCAAGTCTTACTTGGGGCCCAATCCTAAAGTAGCTCAGCACTGGCACTGGATGCCATGAAAATGCCCTAACGCATGTTTATGGCCCTCTCAGAGTAAGGAGCATTGGCACTTGCCCCCACCAGTCAGGCGCTGGGCTCATCAGCTGCAGAAGAAGAACGCACCACTGGGACAGGGGATGAACCAGGGAGAGAAGGAGGTGAGACTGGCAGAGCTCTGCTCTGCTGTATCCTGAACTCCATCTCAGGACTTCTGGCCCAACACAAATCTGACCCAAGACAAATCTCTCAAATATGTGCTGGCAAGATAACTGGTGCGGACTTGAGAAGCCTTGTTGTGGGCTTTGAGCTTGAAGGCACCAAAAGTCCTCATCTCCCAAGGAGACCACTCACCACTTCCCTGTGACTGCTGGATGCAGTGGTAGCTGCTCTAGCAGGTGTTGGGAAGCTCAGGATTGGGCTGTTATGTATAACGAAGAATAGGCTTTTCTTCTTCTATATACAGTATATATAAGACTGAAAAGTCACTGACTCACTCACTCATCAATGCCCAGCCAAAAACCGCTGGGTCTAGAAGTGTGAAATTTGGGTTGGGAGTTCCTTCCATGACGGAGGGATCAACTAAGAACAGGTTTTCAGAAATTCCAACTAGAAGGGGGTGAATAATAAGGTGTTAATATAAATCAGCTGTCAGTACAAATATCATATAAAATACATATATCATAAAACAGTTAACCCAAGCTAACTGAGTATACAGGCACTTCTAAGTTATGTTACTCTTATATTGAGCAGGGAAAGAATACATAACCATTCCTCTTTGCCCAGCACAGTTTCCCTAACATCTACAACTACATCTACAGTATTTATATACCGCTTTTCAAATGAAAAGTTCACAAAGCGGTTTACAAGAAAATGAAAAAATTAATAGCTAATTAATAGCTAATGGGTCCCTGTCCCAAAAGGGCTCACAATCTAAAGTGCAAAAAGAACACCAGCAGAAGCCACTAGAACAGACATTGCTGGGGTGTGGAGGGCCAGTTACTCACCCCCTGCTAAATAAAAGAGGAACACCCACTTGAAAGAGAGTCTCTTGTCCAGTAAGCAGGGGACACTAACCAATAAGGGACACAATTTTTATTTTTTACTTAATTAAATTTGATTTTATTGTTGCAGGGCAGGGAAGGGGCAACAAAATCTTCTTTGACTCCAGATAGCAAATAGGTACTTTAGCTATGCCACTAGCAGAAGATATTGGTGAACTGCTGAGGAGGAGGAGGCAGGGTTTTCTCCAATTTTATTTTTAAAAATACCCAGGGATGATGTCACTTCTGGTTGTGACATCACTTCTGGGGCTACATTTGAGCTTTGCACTGGGCTACATGATCATTAGCTATACCACTGATAGCATGTCCTCTTTTTCTAGGACATGTCCTGGATTTGTGTCCTGGATTTTAGCCTTGCGTCCTGCAAAAAAAAAAAATCTTCATTGTCCTCATTTTTTTGGTGAACAGGCAGCATGTAGCCTTTTTGTAATGAATAAATTATATGTACCAGTAATTGATTACATTTAATAGTTTTTAATTTAATAATTAGTAATATAGTGTTTAAATTAACCACATGAAAGTAATATATATGAGTGTTTTAGATTTTATTTTGTCATGACCTACATTTTACTTGGATGTCCAACATTTTGGGGGTCTTTATCCTCTATTTTAATTATGAACAAATGATTACCCTGTTCATATTTTTAAATAACAACAAAAATCAAAATTTGTGCCAAATTTTTTGCACTTTGCTGAATTATGCAAGCTAAGCAGACACTAACATATTCTGTCACTGATATGGAATAGGGCAAGGAAAGCCATAATCTCTTGAAGATTTACCAAATATGCTTTGTTTACAGCTCAGTTTCATGCATATTTACTTTGAAATTTACACTGAAAATTATTTCCAAAAAAGTATGCAAAGCCTCAGTATGCAATATTAAAAAGAAAAAAGAAAAAAAGAGCAGTGACCTCATGATGAAGCAACTTGGAATACAACTATTGATTTCAATATGTTACAGTAAATATGGTGCAGCATCTTTGAGTGATACATCTTTTTTGTATTCACTATGGTCTAAGGAAGTGGCTATCTTGCAAATCCTGTACATATACATTTACACAGAGCACCCGAACTGCTATCCCAGCTCTCCATGTAGATAGTCATATAGAACAGATGATGATCCAGTAGAATAATCACTTTTGATCTGGACTCCACCACGCAGGCCTCCATACCTCTGGAGAAACAGGCTAGCAGCAGACTCCAGACGAAGAGAAATGTTTGACAGAGAAGCATACATATTCTAAACATTGTTTGATTCATGTTTTAAAATCTCACTTGCAAACATACTTCCGCAGCTCCAACATTAATCACCGGAAATATGTTCTTATAAACAAAGGAATACTGACTGTCTCTTCCACCGATACCATGCACAGGTCACTGGGTAGCAACCCCCAGAAAAGGAACTTTCTAGAATTATACATGAATGAAGCCCTAAAAATTATAAAGAGTCATGGTCTGAAATTTTATTTTTAAAAGATATTGCCCACTTTTGGAGAGGAGTATTGATGTTATCAAAGCCTTTTGAAGTTATCAAATTCTATCCATGATAGAGTTATGAAATGTGACAGCCCATCACACTGCATTTCCCATGTGATAATGTAGCAATGACACTGTGGTGCCAAGGGAGTTTGTCTCATGAACTTTACCCAGATTTTACTATTATTCTAGGATTGCCATAATTTTCTTACACAAAATCGGGACATGACCCGGTGTCCCATTTGCCAGTGAGGAATATGCATGTGTGTTCTGACCTGCAGCATGGCTTGTACCATAAATGCTGAAAACTTAGAATAGGTAAGCATTATAATAAAACTAGTAACAATGTCCCAAAACTTTAGAATAATAGTTAAGCGTTATAACAAAACTAGTAACATTGTCCTAATAGCACTCATAAAGCATAAACTCATAAATGATAGCACTCATAAAGCAATAAGAAAAGTAATGATTTGGCAACACTGAACAGAAAATTGTCTTTTTAAAAAAATACTAAGAATATTTAAACTTTCCCCCTGCTTCCTATAACACCAGGAATGGAAACAGGAATGGAACACTGCTGGATTCAAAAACTTCCAAGCACTAATATATGCTTCTTTTTCTTTATTCCTTAACTGGTGCATAATGAAAATAGTATGAAGACAATAAAAGCAACAAATTCAGAATTTGTTGCTTTTACTGTGGCACCTCACATAACAAATTTAATTCATTCCGGAGGCATGTTTGTTACGTGAAACATTCTTTATGTGAAGCGGATCTTCCCATAGAAAATAATGGAAACTCAGATGATTGGTTCCACAATCCAAAAAATATTCATATAGAAATATTAATTGGATGTAAAAAATGATGACAAAACACTGGAATTGAATTCAAAACATGCCTTCAATGAGCCTGATACCACAAAGTCTAGTTAGGCTGCAATCCTAAAGACACTTTCCTGGGAGTAAGCCCCATTTAACACATTGGGGCTTATTTCTGGGTCGACATGATTAGGAGGCTGCAATCAAAGACACTTTCCTGGGAATAAGACCCATTTAACACAGTGGAGCTTACTTCTGGGTAGACATGGTTAGGAGGCTGCAATCCAAGACACTCTCCAAGTGTCTCCCCACTTTCTCCTTCTCTTCATCCTGAGCCTCCCTCTTCTCTGCTCCCTTCTGGCTAGCCCTGAGCTGCTTCCCTCTTCTCCACTGCTCTTCTCTCCCTCTGCCCAGCGGATGCCCAGCCACAGGAGGAACAAAGTGGAAATGTTGCTTTCATTATAGGCAGGCATGCTAGGCAGCCCTGACACTTTTTAAAAGGGCTGCCAGCGAGCACGTCTGCCCCACAAGTGTGTTCTTTACGTGAAGCACAGTTTGTTACGTGAAGCAGAATCCAAAAGAAATTTTTGTTTGTTATGTGAAACATACTTTACAACAGGTGCTTGTTACGTGAGGCGCCGCTGTATATAAAACTGAAAAGTCTCTGATTGACTCGACTGACTCACTCACTCACTCACTCACACCCAGCCAAAACCACTGGACCTAGAAGCATGAAATTTGGGGAAGGTGTTCCTTCTGTGACAGAGGTACCCACTAAGAACCTGTTTTTGGAAATTCCAACCGGAAGGGGGTGAAAAGGGGTGCAAAGCGTTTTCCTCCCTATACTTTACATTGAAGAATCCCTGACTGAAGGACATTCTGCCCTAGCCACTGGACCTACAAGCACGAAATTTGGGAAGGATGTTCCTTATGTGACATGAACACCCATCAAGAACCAAGAATGTGACATGAACACCCACCAAGAATTTTGAGAAGTTTAACCCTTAAGGGGGTGAAAAGGGATGCAACATGTTTTTGTTTTATACTCAATGTTGAAGACTGAACTGATCAAGATCCAGCCCATTTGGTGCCTTGTGCCTGATGCACTGGGAGGGATGGTGCATTGGGGGGATGTTGTGCAGAGGTGATGCGCATGGGGTTTGTTGCACATGAAGGAGTTGTTGCGCATGGGGGGTTGTTGTGCATGGGAGGTGGTGCGCATGGGGGACACAAATGGGAGGATGTTATGCAGGATTGATGCACATGGGGGATGGTGCACATGAGGGGGGATTGATGAGCACGGGGGTTGATGCACACAGGGGGTTGATGTGCATGGAGAATGGTGTGCATGGGGAATGGTGTGAATGGGGAGTGTTGTGCAAGGGGGATGGCACACAGGGTGGGTGGTGCATGGAGTGGTATTTTGCTCCCACAATGTTGGTACATTTCACTAGTCATTGGCATCCTTCAGTCTCGAAAGACTATGGTATCGTGCTCTGATTGGAGGTCCTGAAACAACATCTAGTGTGGCTAAAAAGGCCAATTTGAGAGTGTCCATCCCTTCCACACTGAGGACAAATAAATTCCGTCCCCTTCCCAGGCCCCAGGTTTCGCTGCTTTCAGGTCTGTCTCTTTGCTTCAGCCTGCCGAACAAGTGTCTCTTCCATTTGGAGAAGGCCATGCTGGGTCTTTTGCCTCCATGCTGAACGATCGGAGGTCAAGGTTTCCCAGCTGTTGATGTCCATTCCCAAGGCCTTTAGATCCCTCCTGCAGATGTCTTTGTATCGCAGCTGTGGTCTCCCTCTAGGGCGCCTTCCCTGCAATAATTCTCCATATAGGAGATCTTTCGGAATCCGACCATCAGCCATTCTCATGACATGCCCAAGCCAGCGTAGACGCCACTGCTTCAGAAGTGTGAACATGCTAGAGATTCCAGCATGTTCCAAGACTGTGTCATTTGAAACTTTGTCACGCCAGGTGATTGCAAGAATACGTCGGAGACAGCGCATATGGAAGGTGTTCAGCTTTCTCTCCTGCCATGCATGAGGGTACAGGACTTGCTGCAGTACAAGTGTGTGCTCAGGACGCAAGCTCTATAGACCTGGATCTTTGTATGTTCCGTCAGCTTCTTATTAAGCCATACTCTCTTTGTAAGCTTGGAGAACGTGGTAGCTGCTTTACCAGTACGTTTATTCAGCTCTATATCTAAGGAGAGAGTGTCAGAGATAGTTGAGCCAAGGTACACAAAGTCGTGGACAACCTCCAGTTCATGTTCAGAGATTGTGATACAGGGAGGTGGATCCACACCCTGACCCATGACTTGTGTTTTCTTCAAGCTGATTGTTAGACCAAAGTCTTGGCAGGCTTTGCTAAAACGGTCCATAAGTCGTTGAAGGTCTTCGGCAGAGTGAGCAGTAACAGCAGCGTCATCGGCGAAGAGGAACTCACGCAAGCATTTCAGCTGGACATTGGACTTTGCTCTTTGGATTCAGTAAGGACTGACTACTAATAAGTAAAAAACTCCTGTTGGAATAGAATGGTAACATGTCTCCATCCTAACATAGGCAAAATGATTATGGTTTTCTTGAGCTGAGGCTTGTCTTGGATATTGAAAGATTCATAAGAACATTTGTTACTATTTTCACACTTTTTGGTACCCCAAAATATATTATTATCTTGGTCAACAGAAAGCAAGAGAGTCAGTGCATTGATACTTTTTCATTTTTGAGTGGTGCATTGTAGTGGGCAACAATGAGACTGACTCATATCTATCTATCTATCTATCTATCTATCTATCTATCTATCTATCTATCTATCTATCTATCTATCTATCTATCTGTCTGTCTGTCTGTCTGTCTATCTGTCTATCTATCTATCTATCTATCTATCTATCTAATCTATCTAATCTATCTGTCTGTCTGTCTGTCATGTCCCAGTCCTATCCCTCATCTCTAGCACTGATGGAGCATATAACAAAGGCACACATTGTACTAATTTTGGGGGGTGGTCAACCTGAGGGCAAATGGGAGGTAAGTAAAAATTATTTTTAGTTACCTCTGGTTGGACACTGGGGCCACTTATGAGTCTCCTCAGACAGATGTCACCTTCTTTGTTGAGATTTTTTCTGAAGAGAGGAAAAAGGTAGAGTGTTATAAAGAAGAGGGTATAAAATCTGGGATGTACTATTGCTTTAAAATCAATCCCATCCAACCTCCTCCCTTCTCTGGTTCCTCACTGGTATTGTGACACTGTAAATTAAACTGCATTACCAGAATGTGTTATGCATTAGGACTAAGACTAGTCAGAAGGATGCCTGCAACATCATGTGAATAATGCCTTGTATTCTCAGGTCAAATCTACAAAAAAGTTCTCACCTTCCAGGGAAATGATCACACTGAGGTGATGAATCACACATACACTCTGCAGATTATTTGCCTGGTGACACATAATGACATTCACATGTAATAATGTCCCAACTAGTTTTGACTATCTCAACACAATGATATTAATACAGATCTGAAAGTCTTAGCTACTCCTTAGGAGTTGTTGGGAGTGATTGCATCATTCCACAACTGCCTGTATCTCCCAAAGAAGTCCCACCTCACACTTGGAGACCCTTGCTTTAAACTTGTTTTAATAAATAAAACAAAATTCTATGTGTCCCTCTCCTTGGGAAAAGCTAAATGGAAGGAATTCCATTTGGGAAGGATATTCCTTGCTGCTATAGATGGATCAGCTTTCAAGACCATCGAGAAATTGTTTGATGTGATTGAACCCAGGAGATTGTCCTGAAACATTCTGACTCATATAAGTAAATAACTCCTTTCAAACGTACTGACACTCTCCAGTCCTGGATTCATGACACTGGCGGACAAAATCACACATTAAAGCTTAATGGGGATGTGGCACTGACTAGGGCTGAGCACAGAAATTTTCTATCCACATTCACATTTCACTATGGAGATTTGGCTCTGTGAGTTTGATAGGAAAGTTTCTTTGAAACCTCAAGTAAGCTCCATTGATTTAACTTTGATCCTATAGCCCATTACTTCATCCATGAAGTCTTGAAAATTGAACACTACTTTCTCAATCTTGAGGCAATGTCATGATCATGAGTTAGTCCCAGTCCAACACAGTTTGCTACATGAAGTGAAGAACAAAATGGTTTGCCCTTTCTTCTCTTTCTTGCTACTAAAATCACTCCAGTCTACTTTCTTCTTTCAGATCTCTCCCCTTTCCTTCCTTTTCCATTAAGAAAGTTAGAGGAAAAGCAATATGGTACCATTGGCTGATTCTCACATTACATGTTGCACAGAACTGCAACTAAATGCCAGTCTAAAAATCACATTCTGAACTTATCTTTCAGGATCCAGGTGGGAAAGCTGAAAGTGGTCTAATTGCTCCCCACCTCATCCCCTCCATCAATGTGACTGCATGGAGGAAGATGGTGCAAGATAGGCCTGTGCTATTACCCTGATTCAGAATGCAATCCTATCTGGGCCTTGTGCTGCCTTTTGGCAGTGCAAGGTCCTTTATGATGGTGTGAAAGCTGGCCTGTCATTGCACTCTTATGGACTACTGTGGCAAATAGGTAGAGGTGCAGCACATGCAGCAGTGGTTCCCACAGCCTCTGCCAGTGATGGTACGTTGGCAGCAGAGGTGTGGTGTGGGCTCAAAGAGGAAGGAGCTTCAGAGGCGATTCAGGGCAGGAAAGGAAAGGGCAGGATGCCCTTTCAATTTCAGTGGCAATAACTTCCACCAGGATGCTATCCCCTCTTCCTCAGGCTACACCACTCTTTTCTTGTATTTATGCCACTGATGGCTGGGATAAATTCTGAGGACACTCACAAGCAATTGGGCTCCTTCCTGGAAGGTAGGTAAAGAATTACTTCTACTTACAAATTTGTTACTTACCTCCCGCATGCTGTGTGATCACCCCTACCCTAAAGCATGCAGAGCAGCCTGCATTGATGAGCCTGCCTGCTATAACATGGCAGGGACAAGATTGGGCAGTGAATCCTATTGAAGTTAGTGGGATGGGATGTAAACAGCCTCACTGCATGCAGGTTTGTAGCCATGAGAACATATCTTTCCCCATTGAGAAACAGCTTGGAACACACTTGACTCAGCCTGTCCTGTGACTATTTGGCTCAGCTCCGATAAGAATAATAACAGACTACCTGAACAGCCTCAATTGCCCCTTAAGATATTTGCCTTTGTTTTGGAAACCAGAAAGACATCATACACAATGGACTATAACAGGCTGTGTTTACTCACACAATCCATTAAGTTTGTGCCTAGAGGAGACAAGATACTCGGCTCAGACTCCCTAGTTTTGGGAATCTTCATAATTTATTTGCCTGTGACATTATGTAAATAATTGCTTGCTCCTGAATATAGGAAAATGTCAGTTGTTCACAAACGCTGGCAAATGATTTGAGTTATCCTGTTGCAAGACTCATGAATACTGCCCTTTGACATTTTTTCAAGATACTTTTAATAATACCTTTACACTTATGCCTGGCTTGCCCTCCATGATCAAATCAATTTCTGACCTTTCTGGGAAACCCAGGGAAAAAACTGGCATGTCAATAATTGTGGTGTTTTGTTTCATGATGAGACAAGTTTATTTCTGAATCACTCAAAGAGCACAATCCTAACCATGTCTACTCAAGGGTAAGCTCCAGTGTGCTCAATGGGTCTTACTCCCAGGAAAGTGTCTTTAGGATTGCAGCCAAGGTGTATTTATAAATATTTATGAGTCTATAAGTCTTTATGACTGAAGAAACAGAACAGTTATTGTTTCAAAGGACTGAAGGTAATTTGAAAGAATTATGCTTGGGGATATCTGTATATTTGTCCTACCTTCACCTCTGGCAAACCGAGTTTTCACATTTTAAGTTCTTGCTCCACAATTTAAAAAAGACCAAAGGAGAAACTAGAAAACAGACTCTGGAAATGATGCTATTCCTGGATGAATAGATAGTATGTCTTCCCCTATGAAATCTGAGAGAAATCACAGCTTAAAAATGCTTCTGAGCCCAGTTTGCAGCAACTTCAGTTAACCAACAGTCTTGAGTTCTCTGTAGTGTTTTGAATAACTCATTATTGTGATATTGTACAGATGGAGTTCACCAGTGCCAAACATCAACAACAGCAGTTAACCTGGAAAGAGAGAAGAGCTTGGGCTCAAAGTAAGCTTAGAAACTACTGTAAGTGTAAAATCAACTGAGACTGCCTTGTATCCAGCTCTCCAAAATAATAATGCTGGAGTTTGTTAGGTATAAATAAGCATAAATATTGCATAAATAAGCATAATAATAAACAAATAATAAGCATAAATATTGGAGTTTGTTAGTTCCGTCTCTTTTTTCGTATCTCTTCCTTCCTCACTTCCTTTTCACTAGCCTATCGCTGTGCAAAAAAGAAGTACCTATATACTCCAGTATAAGCCTACTTTTTCAGCACATTTTTTATGCTGAAAAAGGCCCCCTCGGCTTATACTCGGGTTGGCTTTCACTTGTCATAAGATGGGCAAAGAAGTGGATTTCTGCACAAGCAGCTCAGCTTAGATCAGTCTTTTTAAAAAGCAATAAAGGCTGCTTTGCTTCCTTCTTTTAAAAAACAAAACCCAATCATCAGATTGATCCCTCTTCTCCCTGCATGTAGGAGCTTGATGGCTCACCACATTGGCTGTTTCCTCCTCATTAAAACTGCAGTAGCTGCTGTATTTCCCATCCTAGGCTTATACTCCAGTCAATAAGTTTTCCCAGTTTTTTGTGGTAAAATTAGATGCCTCAGCTTATACTTGGGTTGGCTTATACTCGAGTATATGCGGTAATTAGTGAACAAGCTGCTTCTCATTTCTGAAGCCTTCTAAAATGGGGCACCCTTGACTAATGCTATCCCATGAACTAGCCAGAAGGCAAGATGAGAGTATGCAGGAAGGAGAAAGATCCTGTTTCCATTTGGATACCACTGAGATCTGGAATGTTTAATTAGATGTTAATGGAATATTAATTAAAAACAACATTCATGGGGTAAATCCACATAAACTCTGAACAGCCTGGTAGTGCCTCCTAATCCCCTTCCTGAACTCAGTATTGCAATGTATTTAGTTAGTGCAGATCCAAGTAGGTCTCTCTCTCTCTCTCTTTCTCTCTCTCTCTCTCTCTCTCTCTCTCTCTCTCTCACACACACACACACACACACACACACACACACACACACACACACACACACAACACAACACATAGAACTGAACTGGGAGTGATGTTTTGCAGTCAGGGTCAGCTTGACTGCTGAATGACCAGCAAATCTACCTGACTGGTGAAGGAGAAGCATGGCCACTCCTGTTAATTAATATAAGAACAATGCCATTTTTTGAAAAGCAATTAATAAACATAATATTCAGTTGAAAAGCAACTAATAAAATATTTAGTCTGTGTGTGATAAATTGGGGGAGTGGGAAATCCCAGGGACAGAGCTGACAGGGGGTAACAGACCACTCACTCTCTTGTTTCTCCCACTGAAATCCATAAGACTTAACCGGATGAGATGAAGGAGATCCATAAGATTGATGTCTTATCTCTATACAGTGAATAGCTGCTGTTTAGATGGGTTGGATAACTACTAAGGGCCAGTAGTTAACCCTTTCCCTCATCAATGAAACACAATGAAAATTCTTCCCAAAGCTGTTTGTCCTATGGGGTGAGATTTGTGTGTTATATACCCTACTGTTCATTTTGACTGACTCATATCATGGATCCAAGTGAGGTCTGGTTCTGAGAAAGTGAAATGTGCAAATATCACTGTAAAATAAAAACAAAAGTGAAAAGCTCACCAAGTGATAGGGAGTGAGGATATTGTCAAAGACTCGGGTCTGGGGAATGGCATAGTCTTGCTGGTATTTGGCACTTTTTTCTGGAATACATGAGTGGTATACTGTAATAGAAAATGCTATTTTATTAGCTTGAATGCATACACTATAATGTGGAATCCCACAACCATACCAAAGATTAAGTGAATTCATAATTTGTACATATTGGTTTGAGGAACAACTGCAGTGCCAAACCATGGAATCCGTATGAAGAACACTGTGTGAGAAGCAGATCCACAATGGCCTTTATCTGCTATAATCAGGGAAACATCAGCAGCAAGGGAAGGGGAATGCGGTTTACACAGGAGACACCGGCTGTATAGGGTTTCAGTTCTGGTTAATGACACTGTAAATCAAGCCTGTCATCTTTTCAAATGATTTTTCTTTCAGCTTGGACTTAAGAAAACAACCACCACCATCTTCCTGAGATGAGATTCCACAGGAACCAAGTTTGCCCCCCACCTCTCACCCTTAATATAAGGAGAGAGACATTGTGACTGGGCAGGAACCCTGAGGAATACTTGGGGTGCTACAATTTTCTTTTCAGCATCCATCATTTCTATTTCATATTGAGCACCACTGAACAAAGACCACTTTTCTATTGTCCCTGAGATCAATCAAAGATACTAGCTAGGTTTAACGGATTCTCACCAGCCTTATCCAAATTAGGAACTGTTCAATCCCAGAAGAATAAATGCTTTTTCTGATAGTTTTGCACTTCAGCAAAACTGGGGCCCATTGACTAACCCTACAATCCAGAGTAACTGCGGGAGCACGTAAGAGACATTACGTGCACCCGTAGTTACTGCACCACCTAATGAAAACCTATGGGTAATTCATATTGCAATCCAGAGTAAATTGTTCTTACACCGGAGCAAGGACTCCCCGTAGTTACTCTGGATTGAGCCCTTCGGCCCATTGACTATGTCTCATCTATTATTATTTATTTTTCAAATGTTTCTTTGGTCTACAGTAAGAGGTACAATATGCCCCTCATTGTCTGAATTCCACCCAAAATGATACCTCTGTGAACAGACAATAGGGCTCTCCCTACATGAATGAAGTAAGAAGGCTGTTGAGCAAACCAGCAGATGTGTCCCCATCTCTATTTCCTTTTTTAAATGGATCACAGGGAATTCCGCATCCCTTGTTCCTGCTTATTACAAAAAGAAGCAGTGCAGAGCAGGGAGGCTGCCCATTGAGCTTAATGTAATCAAAAGGAAGGTGGAAAAGTGGAGGGGACAAGCTCCAAACCACTCTTGTGCAGGGTGTCCATATGCCCTCTATTTCTAATAAATATCTTCTTTTTATCCTCATGTCCTCAGGAAAAAATTCATTGTCCTCCTTTTCCTTGTGAGCAGGCAGCTTGTAGCTATCTTATAATTTAAAAAGTTATGCATTATATGTAATGATTAAGAAATATAGTGTTTAAATTAACTATATGAAAGCAATATACATGAAAGTTTTTAATTTTTATTTTGCCATGTCCTACATTTTTCTTGGGTGTCCTACATTTTGGGGAGGCTCTGTCCTCTTTTGTGGTTATATGACATATGGTTACTCTGCTCTTGTGAACAACCAGTAAGTGGGCAGAAGCTATTTGGAGCCACCATAGCTTTGAATTCTAACGGAGCAATCCTTAGTTGGCTATTGCCAGTGAGAGAAGCACATGTCCTTGTTGTGGCACCATGGAAGACTGTGGCATTGGTGGAAAGGTTTGTGCTAGCCTGCTGGCAATAGTCAGAGACCATCGTAGACCAGAGTAGGTAGGCTTTTCACAGAAGGGCAGGTAGGGGAAAGAGATGGGGGTGTAACAGGGAGGGAGAGAGGAGGAAGGGCAGATCAGGCCCATGATGGTGCAGAAATGGTAGCAGCTGCTACCTCTATAACATATCCCCTTACCTCGCTCTGATTTCACCATCCACATCTCTGCTTCCCTCTAATTCTGGTACCCACCTAATTCACAATGCCTGAAGTTCCCAAGAATGTGCAGCTGAGTGTGGCTCTTTCACTTCCTGAACAGTTTTATCTGTAAGACTTAACAAAATTGTACCCATGTTGCAGGAGTAAAATGCCCCCTGTAAGCCATCCCCCCACTGCACATCAACCCCCCCCCCATGCACATCAACACCCCCCCATGCACATCAACCCCCTATGAGCATCAACCTCCCATGTGCATCATCCCCTATGCACATCAACCCCCATGCGCAATACCCAGTGGTGGGCTCCAGCAGGTTTGCACCTACTCTATAGAACCGGTTGTTAACGAGAGATAGGCAATATAAAATTTAAAAATATCCATTTAAAAGTGGCTGCCAGATGGGCTGAGAACCGGTTGTTAATTTATTTGAAGGGCATCACTGGCAATACCCTCCCATGCGCACCAACCCCCATGCACAGCAACCCCCCATGCGCACCATCTTCCCATGGGCACCACCACCCCATGTGCATCAACACCCCCACTGCGTATCATCCCCCATGTGCACCAATCCCCATGCACACCAACCCCCCATGCACATTACCCTCCCATTTGCACCAACCTCCTATGCGCACCATCCTCCCATGCACACCATCCCCCATACACATCTTCCTCTCATGCACACCAACACCCCATGCACATCAACACCCCCACTGTGTAATCCTCCAGGCACACCAACCCTCCATGCATACCAATGCTCCATGTGCACCAACACTCGATGCGCACCAACCCCCATGCATACCAACCCTCCATGCACACCATCCCCGCATTCACAAGACCCCCCCCCATGCATACAGCCCCATGTGCACCATCATCCTCTGTGCACCCTCCCTCCCACTGCGTTAGCTAGATGTTGATCAGTCTTCAATGTTAAGTATAGGCCAAAAAGGTGTTGCACCCCTTTTAGACCCTTAGGAGTTAAATGTCTAGAAATTGGTTCATGGTTGGTGTTATTGTCACAGAAGGAAAACACTCCCCAAATTTCATGCTTCTAGGTCCAGGGGTTGGAGCAGAGCCTCCCTCAGTCAAGGATTCTTCAATGTAAATTATTGGGAGGAAAATGCGTTGTGCACCTTTTCACCCCCTTCTGGTTGGAATTTCCAAAAACCAGGTCTTAGTGGGTGCCTCCATCACCGAAGGAACACCCTCCCCAAATTTCATGCTTCTAGGCCCAGTGGTTTCGCCTGGCAATTGATGAGTCAGTCACTCAGTGAGTCAGTAAGTGATTTTTCAGTTTTACTTGTGTATTTCCTTTGATACTCTTGTTTCCTTTTCAGATTTCCCTAGAGGAGAACTGAAAGAATGCCCTGGCTTTTGAGATGCCTTTTTTTTTAACTGAACCAAACAAGATTTGGGACACTTTTCTAGAGCTGACAGACAAAAAGAAACAGGGGGAGGTGACAGATAACAGCCTCATGTTAACTGCCTTCTTATGATGTCAATTTGTACTGTATTGTCCTGACTGTAATATGTTTCAGATTATTTTTTTCACAGACACATTCCAGATGAATGTACAACATGTCAGCCTCATCGCGGTTCCTGGCAAAGAAGAGTTTCATTTTTGAGTTACAGCAGGCGCTCTTTCAGCCAACCCACTACTCCTGATATGTAACTGGCTGCTGAAGACAATTTCCAATGATTTCGGAAAAGCAGAGAGGAAATGCTACAGAAAGATCTTTAAGGTACATATCAGTACAGAAAGAGACCATACAATTTCACCACCATTTGAAAACTATTTCTGAATCTCAGATCACAACAGGTGTCTGTCAGTGCAGTGTGTGTATGTTGGTCAGGAGTTTGAGAATGACATGTGGGTGGATCTGTAGGCAGATGTGCATAAGATGTTCAAGAATCTCACACTTATATTAACTTACCCTTGCAGACCCTTAGATTGGATTGAATAAAAAAATTTATTTCAGTACAAAAGACTCATCCTGGGAAGAGAGAGGAATGTCAGAACTCTGATTTCACTGGTACTCATCACAGTGGTATTCACCACAGTCATCCCCGTATGACTAATTATTAATTAGCTGCTGAGGGGGCATGTGGAAAAAGGTGCCGGTACTGAGTACGGTACTGATTATCAGTGATTACCCCCAGAAAAAGCCCTATTTATTACTATTATTTTACTGCATGGTGTTCTATCAGTCTGTGTTGTGTTTAATTTTAAATATTTTTTATTTTATTGTAAGCCACCTTGTGCAGTTTGCAATTAGAAATATTATAAATAAATAAATAAATTTGCAGCATAAACATATAAATTTGCAGTAGCCTATCAACATCAGTAATCACAATAGCCAAATGTTTGATTGAGGTCCAAGGCTTCTTTAGCCATTCCCTTTATTTATTGTGAATCCCAGGCTTTCTCCTTTGTTCCTCTTTGTCCAAAAGTGTTTGTTACACCAGAAAATATGCTATATTCCTGCAGTAGCAAATATTGTATACAAAATGCTCACAGAGCCTGCGGTTAAATGACTGAACCCAAGTTGTGGTACATATAGTGGGAAAGAGCTGAATCTAATTTCTGCTAATTAATGGAGTGCCACAAAACTGAGGAATATACAATATATGGTAACAGATTAATTGTGGAACACCTAGCACTTGGGAACTTTTCAGAACCTATATGTTAGCCGATGGCTTTATAGAACATTCAGCCTTCCATTACTTACCTAGGCAATCAGAGAATCATGAAACTCCTCCACTATCACCAACAGTTAGGTTTCCTAACACAATTGCAGTCAAAGAAACACACAAAGCAGAATCATTGTTCTTAATATTTCCAAGGTATAGCACTGAATCTACCCCATAACCCTAATTAGCCAATGTTTGTTGTCAGATTAGAAATAAAATGCATCTGACATCTGATGTCATGTTTTGGCACACAGTATTTAGAGACAGCAACTTCCCAGATAGAATTTATGATCTCGGCAGTCTACTAATGGCAATAAATGTGAAGTCCCAAATTGTGAATTACAGTTTTTCAAATAAATACATTTTCAAATAAACCAGTCTTTGCTTCAGCTTGGATGTTCCTTGAGACACATCCATCTGTATAAAATATACACTGGAGAGGAAACTGAGCTGTGACTTTGTTCTGATGACATAAAAATCTTTGTAAACACATTGTCATTTACAGGACTAGTAACTGAGAAGGTAAAAAATGAACAGGGACGGCTAGACTGATTCTTTTGCAGAGCACATGGAAAGTGTTGTGACCTTTTCCCATAAAGTTCTGTTTGTGCTGTGATTTATTCTACACTCTGGTTGAATGAGTGACTGGTTCACCATAGATTGTTTTTCTTAGTAAACAAATGTTTACATTTTTGTGCAGTTTATACAAGGACAGCACCATAATTATCTGTGTAACAAAAATTAGATACTCATTGTCTTGATGTATGTCAACCTAAGAAAGTCTGCAACCTGTTGTATCCTGACCGAAGCAGAACCAATTATTTCTGTGGCTCCTTAACTTTTCTGAGTTTTATCCTAAGCTCAGTTACAGCCCTCTCTGAAACACTCCGATGTCACTGTCTACAGTAGCATCCAAAGGACTACTGTTGTATTCAGCAGGGCCAGGGAAGCCACCAGAGGTTTCTTTCTGGGATAAAAAGGACTTCTGTCCCCTTCCTTCCTAGAAACCCCAAGCCCAGCAATGGAGTCTTTCAAATCTTCACCAGCTATTTTGCCACACAGACTTGGGGTTGGTTCTGGAGGAGAGAGAATAGGGGATAAAATCTGGTGAACTGGTCCCCATCCCACCCTCCATCCTAAGCTGAATTTAGGATAAAATGTAGTTTAGGTAGGGGAATCACATGAGCATCTGAAGCTACCTTATAAGGAATCAAACAACTGATCTTTCTTGATCAGTAGTATTAACATCGATTGCCAGAGGGAGTATTTCCCAGTCCTGCTTCAAGATGCCAGGGACTGAAGCTGAGACCACAGCTAGCCTTCGAAGCTGCAGGGCACAATGCAAAACTTCCTACTCTTCAGGGCAAGTGGCAACAGCAAAGCACCCAGCATTGGCATCACGATCAGCTGTTTCCTGGGGAATGATTTCAAATTATTGGGCCCAGAGATGGGCAGGTGGGGGGCTATCCAGCAGGAATGCTTTGCTCACCATGCTCTCCCTGAAATGCCTTGGCATGGAAAATTCTGTGCCAGAACATTGGAGTAAAGTGCTGGCTGTGGCTACTAGTGCTTCATGTGCCAGCCAGTGTAGGTGACCTTGAAGCATAAGACCTCGTTTGGCCAGCTTACCCTACAATCCAGAGTAAGTATGGGAGCACATAAGAAACATTATGTGCACCCATAGTTACTGCACCACCTAGTGAAAACCTATGGGAAATTCATATTGGAATCCAAGATAAATTGTTCTTACACCGGAGCAAGGATTCCCCATAGTTACTCTGGATTGTGCCCTTAGTCAAATTTCCCTTTAATTAGCCCTGGCTGGGACCTTCTGCATGCAAAGCAAATTGTTTTCTACTGAGCTAAGCCACTTCTCAGTTCAGATCTAAATGTAGAGAGGCTCTCATGCAGCTAAGATTTGTGATGGGGATTCAGGGCACATTGTTGTTCTCAGAAGTGTATCCTGGGCTGAAACACTTGAGAACCACTGGTGTAGTGGTTAGGGAGTTGGACTAAGACCTGGGAGATCTAGGTTCAAATCACCCTTCAGCCATGAAGCTTCCTGGTGAGCTTGGGCTGAATACTCACCCTCAGCCTCACCCACCTCACAGGGTTGTTGTGAGGACAGGAGGATGAAAACCCTGCTAACTGGGCAAGACGCTTTCAAGTGGTTTAATTTAACAGGAGAAGAGTAACTGGCCCTCTTCACACCAGCATTGTCTGTTATAGTGGCTTCTGCGTTTGTTCATTTGTATTTTAGATTGTGTTTGAATTTAGCATGTATTTGTATTTTAGATTGTGAGCTCTTTTGGGACAAAGACCCAATAGTCATTAATTTTTTTCATTTTCTTGTAATTTCTTTGTGATTTTTTTTCATTGAAAAGCAGGACTGACTGACTGACTGACAGGCAGGCAGGCAGGTAGGTAGGTAGGTAGGAAGGCCGACCATATGTTGCCTTTTTCCAGGACATGTCCTCTTTTTTGTATCCTGGAAAAAAAATCTTCATTTTCCTCCTTTTTCTTCTGAGCAGGCAGCATGTAGCCTTCATGGAATTAATAAATTGTATGTCATAAATTACATATAATAGTTTAAATTTAATAATAAGCAATATAGTGTTTAAATTAACCACATGAAAGAGTGTTTTTAGCTTTTATTTTGTCATGTCCTACATTTTTATTTGGGGGTCTTTCATTTTGGGTAGGTTTTGTCCTCTTTTGTGGTTATGACACATGGTCACCCCTGGGTATAAATCTCTTGAATGAATGAATGAATGAATGAATGAATGAATTCTGTGCTCCTCACTTCCAGCTCTGCCCTAAGCGAGTCTTCTCAGAAGTCATCCCCATTCTGTGCAATGGGCTTACTCCCAGGAAAGTGTAGCTACGATTGCAGCCTAATGGAAACCCAGTGACATGATTTATGGCTGGAGAGCTGTGCTGGGGCCATGATTTACTGGACTTTGCAAGGAGACTGTGCTGCAGAAGACAGTGGGGATGTTTTACGGGGCTGCAATGTAAACAGAGCCCTGGGGATGGAGCCCCTGCAGTGACAAGACCCTGATTTACTGCCCTATTTGGAGAGCAAGGTCCGCAGAAGGCTGTCCCAGAGCGCAGCCCATCAGGGTACCACTTCCCCCAACCGCCACTAGAGGCACTAACGAGTTAGGAAAAAAAGGTTCGGTGCTGATTGTGATTGGCTGAGACAGGAATTCGGATGCTCCCTCTGGGCCAATCAAAAGAGGAGAAGCTCAGCATCCCTAGGGAGAGCACAGCATCTTCTCCCTGTGCTGGACCTTTTGGGAGGAAGAGGTTGCAAGGAGTTATCTTGCTCAGTGGGCAGGATGAGCATAAGACCTCTTTTTCCCAGGACATGTCCTCTTTTTTACACTTATGTCCTGGGGGAAAAAATCTTCATTGTGCTTCTGCTAAAATAGCTGGGAGGAGATTTCAATATGATTTCAAAGAAAGTGGTCTGCAGCTGCAGATTAATATGTAAATACTGTTTAATTAGGCTTGGGGTAGCAAAAGTTAAGCATCTTTCAAACTCAGTAAGAGACACTCTTTCAAGTGGGTGCTCCTCTTTTATTTAGCAGGGGGAGAGTAACTGGTCCTACACACTCCAGCAATGTCTGTTCTAGTGGCTTCTGCTGGTGTTCTTTTTGCACTTTAGATTGTGAGCCCTTTTGGGACAGGGACCCATTAGCTATTAATTAGCTATTAATTCTTTCATTTTCTTGTAAACCGCTTTGTGAACTTTTCAGTTGAAAAGTGGTATATAAATACTGTAGATAGATAGTTATTTAAGTCAGTTCAGTATGCACTTTACTCTTCTGCTGAAACGAGGCCTGGAAGACTCTGGTTCAAATCCCTTCTCAGCCATGGAGCTGCCTGGGGGTCCAGTACTATCCAACATCCCAGTACTGATGCAGCCACAATGCAGCACCATGGTAAGAGTAGGGGTTTGTTCATTACAGGGTGCATACACTCACCCCCCATTGGCATGGCTGCCTCAGAGCTGGAATATTGGAGAAGGTTGGACCCTGCGATACCTTGGGACAGACAATTATCTCGCTCAGCCTAACCTAAAGGGCCATTTAAAATCTGAAAAATAATTAAATTAAAGCCTGCTTTTGGCAGTAGCTAGGACCAAGGCCTTTTCAGTTGAGTGTATGAAAATTGTTATTTATTAGACCCTACAATCCAGCGTAACTGCGGGAGCACGCAAGAGACATTACGTGTACCCGTAGTTACTGCACCACCTAGTGAAAACCTATGGGAAATTCATATTGAAATCCAGAGCAAATTTTTCTTACACCAGAGCAAGGACTCCCCATAGTTACTCTGGATTTCACCCTAAGACAGAAATTAAGGCCATGGTGTTCAGTAAGATGCTGCAATCCAATCTTACTCATCAGAAACAAGCACCTCTACTTATCCATGGTAACACTGGTAAAATTCCCATGTTAGTCTATGGTAACCTTCCCAAGGGACAAAAGGCTGTTCTTTCATGTTCAAGTAGCATCTGAAAGCGACTCTGTTTTATAGAGTCTTATCACACTTTGATCAAACAAATATAACAAACATTTTATATTTTCTTTCTTCAAGATTTTATATTGTCTTATTTCATTGTTATAACTTATACTGATTTATTGTTTTTAAAGTTTGTCACTTTGGTATGCTGGTAGCTGAACAGAGTGCCAGAATGAATGCATGAATAAAACAAAGTATTATAATAAATTTCACATCTACTGAAATCTCTCTGGTTGAACCAGTTCAGTTATGCTGCTGTCAGCCAACAAGTGTGGAGGAACTGAGAAGAAGAAAAATGATGGATGCACATGTCAAGGCAGCCCCAATTGCAGGGAACTGACTATTTAAAGGGGTTGGAAAGAAAGCAGGTGTTAGGTGTAAGTGGTTACCCACCATACCAGAGCTTTCGAGCCCATAAATTTGCAAGGAGAGATCTTTCCAAAGGAACTTGAACAAAAGCAAGCCTGCTGCCTGAATTTAGAAGGTGTTAGACAAAAGAAACTTTTTTGCAGGGGGACAGAAGTACGAAGTGCAAGCTGAAAAATATGATTTTCCCCCCTTATTTATTCAGGTGATGGACTCCAAGTTCACAGACTGGGACACGATTAAAGAATAGTAGTAAGACATTCCCTTACTGGTGGAGACCACATGCATTTGAGAAACAAATAAAATGAATGAGAGCTGTTGCTATGACTCACACTGGTAGTCTCAGGTGTAATTACCTTCAGCCAATGTTTGTGGTTCGTTAAATAACATGTGGGCAGAGTGTTTCCTATGAAAGGGAAAAAATTCCTGTAGTGGTAAATTCAAAACAGAGCAATCTGATATCATTCCAGTTTTGCTCCACAGCAGTGGAATTAAATACCAGAAGGTGACTGTAGATGTGCCACACTGAGAGTGAATGTGTGGAGACATGGATTTCAAATTACAAACAGTGCTGTAATAGTGAGTCAGACCATAGATCCAGTTTGCTCAGTCCAATCTGTACTAACTGGAAATGGCATTTCAGAGGGAGATCTTTCCCAGCCTTCTCTGGATATACTGTATACAGGTATGGGACTGCACCTGTTTAGCATGCAGAAAGTCCCAGGTTTTCTTCCCCAGCATTTCCTGGTGAGACAAAGTGTCCTGCTTGAGAGGGAACCATTGGCAAGCAGTGCAAGCAACAAGTGAACCACTTGCAACAGTGGCCTGATTCAGTAAGTCCCATTGTGACCAATAGGGTTTACTCCCAGGAAAGTGTGTCTTGGACTGCAGCCTCATAGTCCAATCCTAAGCATGTCTGCTCAGAAGGAAGTCCTACTATCATCAACGGGGCTTACTCCCAGGAAAGTGTGGATAGGATTCTAGCCTGATTCAAATTCTTTGGCATGAACAACATGGTCCAAATTAGGGCCTAAAGTAATTCTTCTGTGCAGGTTTCCTAAGTTATTTAAACCACTTTGAATTCACTTCCACAATGAGGAAAATGCCTGATCTAACTCCAAATTTGTATTCATAGAATCATAGAGTTGGAAGGGGTCTAATAGGTCCCCTAGTCCAAACCCCTACCTGTAGAATTCATCAGGTGTCAAGTTAAAAAAGAAGACAGTGCTCCTGCCCATGGACAGAGTGTCTTTCTTTAATTCTCACTTATCCTGTATGAACCCACTCTGGGTCATGTGTTGAGTTTCATTGGCATCTTTCATCTGAGGAAGTAAGTGCCGCCAATTTGCCCTGTCTGGGGAGGAATGGGGGCTCCTGGCATGATCCATCCCCACCTTCCTTTTTATGGTATCATTTCTAACTCTGTAATCTTCATGCACCTCCTGCAAGGATTTGTGAAACCCAGAGATGCCTTTGGACAGCGCCCAGCTTCAGTGGGGCTGGAGAAAGGGTTAAAGAAGAGGCTGTGGGGGTGACCCTTTTAAGAGCCCCCTTCTAACCCCTACTCCTCTCTGCAGACTCTGCAGCAGCTGCAGCTCCCTTATCAATGAGATTCCTGCGGCACAGACAGACCCACTGAGGCTGCGATTAGATAAGTGCATCTGATGCCAGAGCCTACTGCTGGCTGTGGGAGGTGGGGAGATGCAAAGTGGGGCAGATCTGCAGGGTGGATGCATGGCTGGGGGTCTTCCATCCATGCACAGAATTGAAGGCAGAGACACCTTTAGCCAGGCTCAAGTGTATATAATTTCGGGGCTTTGGCTTCCCTTCAATTATAGCCAACATTACATTCATATACATTGTATTATATCATTCATGAATACCATACACTATATTCAGTAATGAATCTAAAGATAGAATATTTATTAACTATATTTTATACCCACACTTACTCAATGCACCACTGAGTCTAATGCGCACTCAATTTTAAAAGGCTTGAGATTAAAAAAAAAGTTTACTGGTGATTGTAATGTGCAGCTGCAAAGTGGGGGCAAAATAATTCAATGCATACAACACTGAGTCACTGATAATAATAATATGACAATGCACTACCAACCTGCACTGGTTTTTTAAAAAGCGTTTTAAAAACATAAAGATAAATTTTATAAATTTTATATATATTATAAAATTGATATATAAATACTCTTTGTGTGTGTGTGTGTGTGTGTGTTTGTAGCTAGCTAGCTACTTACTAGCTAGCTAGCTAGCTAGATAGATAGATAGATACTGCTTTATGAACTTTTATTGAAAACTGCTGAATAAATGCTGTTGGTTGGTTGGTTGGCTGGCTGGCTGGCTGGCTGATTGATTGATTGATTGATTGATTGACTGACTGACTGACTGACTGACTGATTGATTGATTGATTGATTGATTGATTGATTGATTGATTGATAGTATCTGTTACTGATTTTAATGATTTCATTTATTGTCTGATATAGATTTGTATATTTTAGTATGGGTTTTATAAGTCTCCTTGAGCATTTTCCTTGTGATACAGGGAATGAATGAATGAAGTTGGGCTTCCTTACTCAGCAGGCGGGCACAGATAGTGCCAGTAAAAGGCAGAGAAAACGTGGCATATTAAGGTAGAAATGAGGGGTATTCTAGTTGGAGTTCTCCTTTTGGGACTTTCGCTCCGTTTGGGGTTTCGCTCCGTAGGCAGCCCATAGGGTTTGGGATGGGGATGCGAGGAGAAAACATATTTCTGTTTTCGGCCAGAGAGCGGCAGATCTGTCCGTGGGCTGCCCCTTTCCTTCCTTCCTTCCATCCATCCATCCATGGTGTGGAGACTGCTTTAACCCTCGCCTGAAGGAACTGAGCCTGCTCTTGCCAACCCCAGGGTTGGAAGCTGGAGGGCTGTGGAAGGTGCCACTCCAGGAATGAATGAATGAAAGAATGAATGAATGAATGGAGGGAGGGAGGGAAAGACGTCTAGGGTCCTTTATAAGGACATTTCTGGCATTCCTCAGGAGGAGGAGGAAGGGTGGTGGGAGAAAGAGAAAGGTTTGCCTTTGCTGTGTTGTGTGTGTGTGTCCGGGGGTGGGGATGTGATTGACATGGGTTAAAAGCATCATAAACTGGGCCCCTCCCCAAAGCTTAGGATTACCCCCAGCCAGTCTCCCACCCACCCACCCACCACTGAGGTCTGTGCCCTGAGACGCCTGCCTAACTTGTCTCATGACAGCGCCGGCCCTCCATGCGCCACCCTCTGGCTGAACAGCACAGACCAGCCAGTGGAAGGAAGATCCCAGCGCTTTGCTTGGAAGAAGGTCCATGCTGGGCAATAAAAGAGAATTATTTTTGGTTGAGTCGTGGATGATGATGGTGGTGGTGGTGGTGGTGGTGGTGGTTATGATAATGATAGATATGGTGGTGGTGGTGATGATGGTAGTGGTAATGATGATGATGATGATGATTGAGAAGAAGAAAAGCAGAGCGAAAGAAAGAGTCCTGCTGCTTTCCTTTTGTTTGTCTCCCAGTCCTAGAATGGAAATGCGCGAATAATGACTACCAAATGTTTCCACCTCGTGGGTTTAAGGGAGGTCTTGATGGGGGACTTTAGAGGTTGGAAGAACAAAGGCAGACGATGTGGGCGGACGAGGAAGGCCAGCCTCGCAGTCTCAGCCGGATCCTCTTCATTCAAAGGGCGAGAAGGGAGGAAGGGCAGGGGGAGCCCAGGCCATCCAGCAGTGCCCCTTCCCTCCCCTCCAGACTTCATGAGTTGCTCCCCAATGATCCTTCCGTCTTGGGGGCTTTTCAGAGCCTCTGAGAAGGAAAGGGGGAGGCCGGGCTGCCTCTCGAGTCCTTTCTGGGTCAGCCCACAAAACTGGTCCCCTCCAGTTCAAAGGCAAAGGGACCTTCACTCCTGGACTGGGAGATCAGCCCCCAAACTCCTTCCCACCCCCGGCTACGCCATTCAGCCTTTGAAAACCACCTAATGGTTAACATGCTGGCCTGCCTGTCGGGCTGATTTAAGGGCTGTGTGTGTGTGTGTGTTTGTGTGTGTGTGTGTGTGTGTGTGTTGCAGTTACCTTTCCAAAAGCATTGCCTGCAACTGCAAGGGGTCTACAGTTCAGGATCAGGTGGGGCACCCTGGCCTGGGGGTGAGTTGCAGCCCTTCTCCTGCATCCTGATAACCCCCACCCCACAGAATGATCAGCCGCTCCTATTCAGAGGAGTCTAGTTTGAAAAAGCAGACCTATTTTTTAAAAAATCAGACAGACACACACACCAGACGGCAGGGAAACCCTCTTGATCTCCCTCTTCAAACAAGCTCTCCACCATATACCGAGCTTAAATGATTTTTATGCGCCTGAACCTTCAAGCTTTTAATTTGAGAATAAATCCTGTGGACTTTCCTTCAGAGCACGGATTAGCCCCGCTCTAGATAACACAGCCTCGCTTGGTCGCAAACTAGATCCCGCAAGAATCACTCCCATCAAGGCTTTACCCTTCGTTGTAGATCACAAGTCACTTCCATTCACATCAATTATACTTTTATACCCAAGCAAAGTCTTCTCCAGTTATGGAGTCTTTTCCGTACATATACGTGTGTTTTGTGTGTGTGTGTGTGTGTGTGTGTGTGTGTGTGTGTGTGAGAGAGAGAGAGAGAGAGAGAGAGAGAGAATGAATGACTGAATGAATGACACAGGCTGCAATCCTGAAGACACTTTCCTGGGAGTAAGACCCATTGAACACAATGGAGCTTACTTTTGAGTAGACATGATTAGGATTGTGTTCACAGTATAGTCCCTGTGACTGTCATCCAAAAAACATAGCTCTGGATCAGGATGTTAGTCAAAAGACCCCTCCATATATAAATAAACCCCATATATAAAGAAATAAAAGATACCCCCCCCCCCAAAAAAAATAGCCATTACTTTATTTAGCTCCATCTCTACTAATTGTAAATTTTATATAATGGCTATTTTTTCACCTTCTGCGAGTTTCTGGAAACCCAGAAGACCTGATCTGTCTGTCTGTCTGTCTGTGCGGACTCTGCGGATGTTCAGCGCTGCAGGGCGATTGAGCGCGACTCCGAAATGGCACTCTGGAGATGGGGAGGCACTTCGGAGGGATCCCTTCCTTCCTCCCTTCCTTCCCTTCCGCAAGGGCTTGTCCCAAATGCCCAGCGGGGACCAGGACTGGGCTGGCGTGGTGGGTCTTTTCTGGTCAGCCCAGCCTTGACTTGAGTCCCGGGTCCTGCTCCGGACTGAAGCCACCGAGCCTCGGACTCTCTTCTCTCCCGTCCCGTCCCCACTTCGGATCCTCCAAGAGAAGGCCAGGATTGCGGGGCTTCCTCCAGTCCTGCTCCCACTACTTCCTAGCCCTGCAAAAGCCACGCAGCACAGACAGACAGACAGACAGACAGGAGTCTTCCCGGGCTGTGACCGGTCCCGGAGCCTCTTCTTTCCACTCTCACCGCCTGCTGCAGTTTCTCGACCGACCTAGACACAGAACAGCAGCAGCAGTTTCTTTGGCAAAAACATGGCTGGTGAACAAACACCATCTATCTATCTATCTATCTATCTATCTATCTATCTATCTATCTATCTATCTATCTATCTATCTATCTGTCTGTCTGTCTGTCTGTCTGTCCGTCCGTCCGTCATCAACTACGACTGCAGTCTTGTACATACTTTCCTGAGACTAAGGGCGCAATCCAGAGTAACTACGGGGAGTCCTTGCTCCGGTGTAAGAACAATTTGCTCTGGATTGCAATATGAATTTCCCATACGTTTTCACTAGGTGGTGCAGTAACAACGGGTACACGTTATGTCTCTTACGTGCTCCCGTAGTTACTCTGGATTGTAGGGTTAGTCCGCTAGAACACAATAGGACTTACTTCTGAGCAGACTTAGGATCGCAGCCTAATTAACTAATGCTGCAGTCCTAGCAGCACTTTCCTGAGAGTAAGCTCCACTGACTGTAATGGCACTTGCTTCTGGGTAGACAAGCATAAAATTGGGCTCTACCTAACTAACCATTTAAATATCCTTTAAACATGATTACCCAACAGCAATCTATCATTGCTGACTGCATGACGTTTTTATACTGTTTTCTCGTAATTGTATTTTATTGTTTTAATTTGTATTTTACTATGTGTTTTATTTATTCTTAGCCGTCTTGGGTGCCCTTCCGGGAGAAAGGCAGAATACAAATCAGATAGATAGATAGATAGATAGATAGATAGATAGATAGATAGATAGATAGATAGATAGATAGATAGATAGAGAAAAGTAAGTCACATTGTACTCAGTCATGGGGCTTGTTCCCACGGAAATGTGGATAGAATTGGGCAGTAATGATTATTATTGTTGTTGATTTTCGCACAGTCAGTTAGATGTTGTTGACGGGTTTGTTTTTTCTCAAGAACCTGGAATGCCCCGTTTTTATTACTGTTACTTTACTACTACTACTAGTAGTAGTAGTAGTAGTAGTAGTAGTGGTAATTTCTTAATTTTGATGATGATAGTGTCGAAATAATTACACCCCAATCCTAGATGACTAAGGCAGCGATCCTAAAAACACTTCCCTAAGACCCATTGAACCCAATGGTGCTTACTGTGGAGTAGACATGGTTAGGTTTGTGCTCATAATGTATATGCCAATCCTTTCAACCTTATACCAATACATTCCGGATAGATTCCGACCCCTAAGGAGGAGACTCACAGTCCAATCCTATGCATGTCTACTCAGAAATAAATCCCATTGCAGTTACTCCCAGGCAAGTGTGGATAGGATTGCAGCCTCAAAGGGTAACATTCTAATTTAATTCTTCCAGGACATTTCTTCAGCTCTTGGGATGCCTTCCTGATGATTCACCAATTGATAATTGATGGATCTATTAAGATGGATATTACAAGATACAAAGACGGCATTAATTTGAAGAAAACAGCCAGATTTCTTCTCCCCCTCTCCTAAAAAAAATTCAACCTCCTGGAAAACTTTCCTGACCCGTATTTTGCGAATCAAGATTCAGGTATCAGAATCAAGATTAGACTTGGTAAGACCAGATCTCCCTAAGCCTTAGTTTATGTTCTTAGCTTTCTTTCCCACTGATTTCATAGGAAAGTGCAGACAAATTCTGTGCAGCAAATCCATTCCAAAAACGCGACTTGTCCTCGTAAAATAAATCCTAGTTGCAAATCCATTGCATCTGAATTTAATCACTTTGCATGACATGGACTGCCAAGGGGCCAAGCTGCACCCCAGGCAGGCTGAGGTGGGACTGAGTGGACCTTGTAGACATACATCCAGGCGACACACTCACAACAGTGGCATCCAGCGTCACCCTCAACCCCACATCTATGATGGAGCCAGACCCCATCACAGGTGCTCCTCTGCCATCCTCAGAGATCTTTTCCAGGGAAGAATCCTATACCAGGGCACCCTTTAGTGAGATCAAGAGAGAGCGACCAGATGCCTTCTTTTTCCAGGACGTCCTGAATTTTAGCCTTGTGTCTTGGAGGAAAAAACAAACAAACTTCAATATCTTCCTTTTCCTTATAAGAAGACAAGATGCAGCCTTCTTGGAATTCATAAATTATATGCAATAAATTACATGTAATAGTTTTAAATTTAATAAGTCATGTTGTGTTTAAATTAAGCACATTAAAGCAGTATATATTGGTGTTCTTAGCTTTTATTTCGTCATGTTCTACATTTTTCTTGGATATTCTACATTTCCGGGGTGTCTTGTCCTCTTTTTGGGGTTATGGCATATGGTCACCCTGGATCAAGATGTTTGGGATCGGGATGTTGCTGATGTGTGGTACTTAACAGATACTCATACTGACTGAGACAACTACTACTTCTCCATAATGGGGCTCAGCTTCTCTTGGATGAATCCGATCTTCCCAGAGCCCCAAAATCAGAGAGTGAACAGACTCCAGGTTTTATGGTATTCACTTCATTCCTTATGGATTTCTTGATTTATTCCGAACAAGGTACAAGATTGTGGCTGCTGGAGGCAGAGCTGGATGCCAAATGAGGACTCCAGGAGGTGGAGCCCATCACCAATCTTACCTCCTGATCTCCTATTAATATGAGTAAATATGTCTCTCCTGACTGAACCATATATAAATAAGGCTCAGGATACCGGCATCCCCCGCTTTCTGACCGTTCCGCTCTTTCAACACCTATTCAGGACTCATTCATTCAAATAAATATGGTTGTTAACGAATAGTTGGATAGGTTAGCAATTTTAACTGATTGAATTTATGGCTTTGCTGTTGTTGTAACGTATGAATATAATTTTTAAAATTTTTTTTATAAAATTTGAATAAAAATATTATACAAAAAAGAGTTCTCTTTCATTCAACACATGTTCCACTCTTTCAACCTCTCTCTTCTAGTCTAAAGGCTAAAATTGTCTTCCCTGATGTTGATTTGCATGTGACATGGTGATCAAACTGTGGCATTTCCTTATGACTTTATTCAGTAAATAAACATCATTCAAATACATAAGATATTCATTGCCCACACATGCCTTTGTTCATTTTATTGTAATTTGTTGTGTATTTTGATGCTGTGTTAATAAATATGTGTTACTGAAGCTTTTGCAAGTTAAGGCTGCAATCCTAAAGACACTTTCCAGGGAGTAAGATCCATTAAATACAATAGGTCTTACTTTTGAGTAGACATGGTTAGGAATGCACCCTCAGTCTCTTTTTTGGGTGGCCCTTTTGCATTTGCAAGCTGAAAAAGACTGGGTTCCGTTTTTCAACGATTTTCACTTTTGGACGGTTCTGCAGTCCCTAATCCGTCTAATAAGTGAGGGATGCTTATATTTGGAGTGTGATCAGGGCAAATAGATTTTTTTCCTGAGGCTTCAATCCTATCAGTTCTTTCCTGGCAGTAAACCCCATCCATTGACTAAAATGGGACTAACTTCTGAGTAGTCACTCATTGGATTGAGTTATGGACCAGTGGCCACAGCAAGGTCATCGCAATGTGTGCAGAAACAGACAGGAGCAGGGTGACCACCACTCCTCTTTTCCCAGGACATGTCCTCTTTTTTAGCCTTCTGTCCTGGAAAAAAATCTTCATTGTCCTCCTTTTCCTTGTGAGCAGACTGCATGTAGTTTTCTTGTAAGAAAATATAGCAGCAAACACACTTTCCTTGGAGTAGGCCCCATTGAATACAATAGGGCTGAGTAAACATGCTTAGAATTGTGCTGTTAATGTTATCAATTACGTGACTGTAATAGTTTTAGATATAATGTCATGTAGTGTTTAAATTAACCACATGAAAGCAATATAGATGAGTGTTTTTAGCTTTGATCAAAAAGACGGGATATAAACAAACAATCTAACTGAGCACATTCTTAACCAAGTCTACTCAAAGGTAAGCTCCACTGTGTTCAGTGGATCTTACTTCCAGGAAAGTGTGTTTAGGATTGCAACCTAACTAATTCCAGGCCATCTTCTTGGAGTGGACTACAATTGTTAAAAAGAAATTCATTATTGGATGTCCTATATATTTGGGGTGGGGAGGTTGTCCTCTTTTGAGGTTATGGCATCTGGTCACTATAGGTGCCACCTATGGCCTGTAGCCCTCATGCAATGAGATATGAATGGATTTCAGGTGTCTGGGATCAGCGAAAAGCAACTTATAGTACAATCATAACCATGTCTACTAAAAAATAAGCCCCATTGTGTTCATTAGGTCTAACTCCCAGGAAAGTGTCTTTAGGATTGCAGCACTAAACGCACTTCCCAGTTGCCTCCTGTGAGCCCTACAGTCAATGTGACCAAGGCAGGCAGTCAGACCCATTAACTCATTGCATTTCCTTTCAGTTTGAGATTTGGGACTCTTGGGACATTTTGTAGCTGGGACTGAGATCAGCTGAGATCAAGGATAGGGAACCCCCACCCCAAATCTGCCAAGAAAAGCAGGTCTTTTTAAAAATGCCCCCAGGGAGTTGGCAAAAAATGTGTGGCTGAATATGCAGGCATCTTAGAGTTATATCACATTTTAGACATTGCCCTTTCTCTGTGTGTGTGAGAAAGAGGGGGGAGCTGCAATTCAAATACAAATTTTTTGCCCTGGCGTTTCTTGATCATCTCTAGATATGGTTTCGGTGGAACTTCTTCCTATTTTCTACAACACTTTAGGATTACAGTTTAGGGTTTTTTTAAAGATTTCATTGCATCGAAGACTGGCTGCAATCCTAAAGAAACTGTCCTTGGAGTAAGACCCATTGGACACAATGGAGCTTACTTTTGAGTAGACATGATTAGGATTGTGCTCTAAGGCTCAGATCGTCCTAAGCTATTGCTGAACGTGGAGAGGGAAAGGAGCACCAGTTTCTCCCCTCTTCCCTTTTACAGATACCAGGAAGGCAGACTTACATCCCCAAACGATGTAAGTCGTTTGGGGCACCAGGGTAGGATCTATATGATTGATCCTTTAGGCCTTCCTGTCCCCCGATCTCTTTGGGGTGTTTAAATGGAAAACATCACCAGACACCAGTAAAATCAGTGTTACTTTAGAAACATCTCCCGCCGCATGTGGGGAGAGAGAGAGACAGAGATTTGAAAGCCCGATCCTATCCTTACTTTCCTAGGACATAAGCCTCATTGATCTTAATGGGGCTTCTGAATAGAAATGCATAGGATTGCGTTGCATGAGTGCCATTTGACTCCCATCCAAGAAAAATGCAGAGAAATATACAACTCCTTGTTCAGTGCCAGACTGTTTGGTCTAAAAGAGATTTAGGGTCAAGGAAGGCTCCTTAACTGGAAAGCTGCGCATGGGCACGATCCACCCACAGAGAATCACCATCCTTGATGTAGGTAAACCTCGCTTACATTCGGGATTCAAGCAGGCGCTTGGCGCAACCCTGCTTTATTCCCAAGTAAGGCTACCCACTCTTTTCTGGGAGTAAGACCCATTGACTATAATGGGACTGACTTCTGAGTAGACATGCTTGATTGGGAGTAGATTGGGCTCCCAAGTATATGTGCACACCGGAATGTTTAGACGTGGTTGATTTTCCTTGGACTGTGTCCTGTTGTTACTGTTCATGCAAAGTCGATACACATACATAGTATATTTATATAATATATTTTTAAATTATACTTCGTATATTTCTTCTTTCTAAGGTGCAAATGAGGAGCATCCCAACTATTTTGAGATGAGCCTGAAGACAGAGTTCCTTTTAGCCCAGGTTCTCCCCACCTTATATTAACTCAGAAGCGACCCAATTCACTTCAACGGTTAGCTTTCGTTGGCGATCTGAAGCGCCCTTTAGAAACCAGCATAATCTCAAGTCAACATGCACATGATCGGGCAGTGTCCAAGGCAAGCCTGCCTGCAATCCTATCCTATAGCCCTATTGACTATAATGGGGTTTACTTTCATGTAAACCTAGGGAGGTATCCATGAGATCCCATGGGATCTAAGAGCACAATCCATTGTGTTCAGTGGGTCTTGCTCACTTTAATCCTAAAGTGTCTTTAGGATTGCAGCCAGTGAAACTTTCAGGTTCCCAGGAGGCTTGAAGGTGGGTCATTCAAACATCAGGGAAATGTAGGTTTCCAAGGGAGGAGGAGGTCCCAAGATAGGAAGATCTCCAGCGCTTGGGGGCAAATAGTATGTTGGGAATTATTCAAATTAAAAATTCCATTTTGGGCGCAATCCTATCCTAACCAACTTTCCAGCACTGGCATTGCTGTGCCAGTGGAGCATGTGCCGCATCCTGCAGTTGGGGTCAGTCACTGTCAGGAAGGCCTCCTTAAGGTAAGGCAATGTGTATTCCCTTCCTGGGAGTTTCAGTGACCTTATCTGGGACCTGGAAAATAGGTTAGGATTGCGCTCCATAACTCTTGGGGTGTATGTGTGGAAAGAGGGTGAGTTGTCCCCACAGCTGATCAGGAGGCAAATTCCACTGAAATTCATGCTGCAATCCTGTTCACACTTTCCTCGGTGTAAGCCCCATTGAGTCTAATGGAACTTACTTCTGAGTAGACAGGCATAGAATTGCTATATAGATAGCTTTTATGTGGTTAATTTAAACACTAAATTATTTATTATTAAATTTAAAACTATGAAATGCAATATATTATACATAGTCTGCAGTTCTAAGACACTTTCCCAGGACTAAGACCCATTGAACACAATGGGGCTTACTTTTGAGTAGACATGGTTAGGATTGGGCTCCTAATTATTTAATTGCAAGAAAGCTACATGCTGTCCGCCTACATGGTAAAGGAGGACATTGAAGAACACCCCCATCCACAGCACAGTCCTATACATGTCTACTCAGAAATCCTACTGTGTTCAATGACAATACTCAGAAATCCTACTTCCAGGATTGTAGGCTCACAGTCCAATCCTATGAATGTTTACTCAGAACTAGTTCCTAATATAGTCAATAAGGTTACTCCCACATAAGTGTGGATCCTCAGGCTGCAATCCTAAAACAGTTTCCTTGGCCGCAAGTCCCTCTAGTCACAACGGGACTGAGTAGTTGGTTCTGAGTAAATTCTGAGTAGACATTAGTCCTGAATCCAGATGCACTGTCGAACTGTGTTTTCTTGGAAGTAAGAATGGCTGCAATCCTAAACACACTTTCTTGAGAGTAAGTCGCATAGAACACAATGGGATTTACTTCTGAGTAGACATGCTTAGGTTTGCATCCTAAGTACTGTAAGTCGTACTCCAATACGACCCAGCTGTACTTGTAAGGAGTTATGCTTCAGCGGCGATGTGGTGCTGGGAAGTGAGTAACCGCTCTGAGATTTACTCCCGCTTTACATGTAATTTATGATTTACATGATTTACGTGGAATTGACTCTCCTGCAAAAAATGGTGCTGTCTTTGTAATCTGGGAACAAAGAGATCAAAAAGAAAAACCTTTATTAGGACCACCCAATTGACTTGACTTTTAGGGGTTCTGCAGGGTGTTTCAGCCGGTTGGGATGTGGGGGGCTGTGGGAATGTGGCAGGAGCCTCAGGATGGGCAAGTCTCCAGGGGATGAGCCTCTCTCACTACAAGATGGACTGATTGGACACTGCATGGGGGTCTCCTGGATATCCTGGTAATGGATCGGGATCCATCACCCACCTCCCCTTCTCCCACCTTCACCTACGGGGCGAGCACCAAGTTTCAAGGAAAGCTGGACCTATACCCAAATTTGTGCATCGCATCAGGGTTGGGAGCAGCCAGAGGAAGGGAAAGGGGGGCAGGACGACCATATGTCATAACCAAAAGAAAAAGGACACCCAAGAAAAATGTAGGACACGATAATAGAAAAGCTAAAAACACTCATATATTTTGCTTTAATGTGGCTAATTTAGGGCAAAATCCAGAGTAACGATGGGGACTCCTTGCTCCGGTGTAAGAACAATCTACTCTGGATTGCAGTATGAATTTCCCATAGGTTTTCACTAGGTGGTGCAGTAACTATGGGCGCATGTAAAGCCTCTTATGTGCTCCCATAGTTACTCTGGATTTGGGGGTTAAACTCTGTCTTGCTTATGATTAAGTTATTACATATTATTTATTACGTATAATTTATGAATGAGGAAAAATGAGGACAATGAAGATTTTTTCGAGGACAGAAGTCTTAAAAAGAGGGCATGTTCTGGAAAAAGAGGACCCCCTGCCCTTGCATGCTGTGCCCTCCCCTGCCCAGAGTGGACCGCGGAGGCTGGAGGGGCGTGACGGGGGTCGGTGATGTTGGGCTGCTTGTCTGCGCTCCTCCCCGGGGACGTCGTGGGAGGCTGTGCTGCGGGCAGGCAGGCGTCACATGGACGGGGGTGGGTCCCATAGAGGACCCCTTCCCTTCCCTGCCTCTGCCCGTCCATCGGTGGTATAAAGGCTTGGGCAGCGCAGGAGGCGAGGAGTGAGCGCACCTCGGGGCAGAGCCGTCGGGCGATGGGCGCTGCTTAGAGCGGGGCTGCCGCCATGAACGTGGTGGGGGGCTACCCGGGCCACCACCACCACCGCCGCCACCCCCACCACGGGGGGCTGCTCCACGAGCCCTTCCTCTTCGGCCCCCCGCCGCCCCCGACGCCCGCCCGCTGCTTCCCAGGGGCCCCCCAAGGCTGGCTGTTGGGCGCAGAGCTTTCCCCGCCGCCGCCCCCTCCGCAGCCCCCTCCGCAGCCCTGCTCGACCGCCTCCCCGGCCTCGTCCTACGGAGGAAGCCCGTCGGAGCTGGGGTTGGGGCTGGGTGCGCGGCTGGGCGCCCGGCGCAGGGGAGTATCGGGGGCGGCCGCGGCGACGGGGCTGCCCCGCAAGGAGAGGAGGCGCACCGAGAGCCTCAACAGCGCCTTCGCGGAGCTCCGGGAGCGCATCCCCAACGTGCCCGCCGACACCAAGCTCTCCAAGATCAAGACCCTCCGCCTGGCCACTTCCTACATCGCCTACCTCATGGAGGTCCTGGCCAAGGACGGCCCCGCCGCCGAGGGCTTCAAGGCCGATCTCAAGAAGCCCCCCGAGCCCAGAGACCGGGACCGGGAGCCCGCCGTCGGAGCCCGCAGGAAGCGCCCCACGGTAAGCCCCGACGGAGACACAGGCAGGCAAGGGCGCTCTGCACACGAACAGAGGCACCCTCGCCCACACTGCAAGTATGTCTGTGGGGTCTTAGACGTGCACGGTGGGGGGATGCACTCTGCACACGCTCAGAGACTCTCGGTCACTCTGAAAGTGTGTGTGTTTCCCCTAGACGTGTGTTTGTCCTCCCTCCTGGGAAGGATGCTCTCTGCACTTACCCATTTACATCTGGAAGTGTGTGCGCGTTAGACGTGTGGGGAGAAGTCATTGAGTTCTCCTTGGGGGATGCACTCTGCACACACCCAGAGACTTTCTCGGCCACCCTGGGAGTCTCTGTGTGTGGGAGAATCTGTATTGGGGGGAGGTTTTCGTTGAAGTCTCCTGAAGAGGAGGGGAAATGAACACTGCACATGCCCAGAGATGCCCAGGAATGAACACTGAACATGCCTCTGCTACATCTGGGAGTCTGGGGAAAGGGTGATTTCATAAAACCTTGCCTTTGGCTGTGGAGGGAGATTGAGATCTCTTGAGGGGTGCACTATGTACATGCTCAGAGACAGCAATATTTGTAGCAAAATTGCCAAGCCAGGAAACCTGTCCTGCTTTGTTTTGATTGTGATGTTAGCATTCAATTGAAGGATATAAATCAGGAGATCCTGTGATGGGACAATAAGTATTGGAAGAAGAATAGTTTGTGTGTGTGTGTGTGTGTGTGTGTGTGTGTGAGAGAGAGAGAGAGAGAGAGAGAGAGAGAGAGAGAGAGAGAGAGAGAGACCAACTGTGGTTCCATAGGAAAATTCTTCTGCTGGCTTTCTGAGATGCCAGTCATTAGGATGCTGTACAGGGCAAGAAGGGTAGGACAGTGGCATAGCTAGAGGGGGTGCCAAACACTAAGTTTTGCAGGGACCCTCACAGCAGAATGCAAAGGCCTCCCTCCCCTTTGGAGCCATTCCAGATGTAAGTCTATGTTTTGCTCCCAGACCTGGTGTCAGGAATGGCTCAGAAAAGAAGTGGGCCCCTTGCACACTACAATGAAGCTCCCTGCAAATGTATTGCTTTGCACCCCCACTGGCTACACCACTGGAAAAGGGTACTCTGCACATAATTGGGGTGTTCTTGCCTTTGAGAGGACTTGATAAGTCTTAGTGGGCCACTGTATGGCCTATTAGGTCCTCCTGTGCTTATACTCAATTATTATGAGCCTTGTGTGCCTATACTCAGGTTGTCAATCTGCCTCAAAAGTGTTCCCAGGTCAACCCAGAAGGCCTTCTTCCCAGTTAGACATGTCTTTGTGCTTCCCAAACAAGCAAAAAACAGAAGGGAGCCCTACATGTCAGGAAGAAGATCACCCCAGTCCCACTTCGGTGAGTGTTCTCTCCACCTCTACGCCACCTGAATGGAGCCAGATAGGAGCACTCTTGCAGGATAGCCCCATCCAGTACCTAGGAGGATCCAGGCATTAGGGACGTGAAGGCAGCAGAGGACTTTTGTGGCCAGCCCATCATAAGGTCCATCCTGAGCCATTACACATGTTAGCCTCACTGATTTCAGTGGCCTTCCAAGGATAACTAATTCCAAGCATGTGGTCTTGGAAAACTCTGATATCCCATTTCCACTGAGGAGCCATTTGGAAAGTGATGCTCTGACTGGTTGAAGTCTAGGGGCCTTCCAAGTTGTGAGATGTTGTTTTGGTTTTGCCATTGGAAGCAAGGACTGTGAATGAGGTTGGCCTAAAGCACCAAGTTTTGCACAGACCTTCAATTCAACTTCCAACTTCTGCAAGGCCACCCCCCCCCCCGCCCAAACCTTGGAAGCCATTCCAGATGTCAGTCTCTGTTGTGGGTGTGTGTCTGGCTAGGGTTGTGGGAGTTGCATGAAGGGACCATGCATGGCCCATGCGTGAGAGACCAAACCAAGTCTCAGAAGTCATCAAATGTAATGAGATGGCTCTAGGCTGGAGAAGGAACCCTAACTGACTTTGCTGCCAAGCCAACATGTCTATAGCTGCCAAGCCAGCATGTCTAGGAGCAAGGGAGGTTGGCCTTTGGATTTCTTCTGTAAAGTCTCAACCCTGCAGGACTTGCAATTCTTGCATGCTTTTGAAGCCATGACCTGTGATTCTGTTTCTAAATTGGCTTAAAACTGGAAATGCTAGAATGGATGTCCACCACCACTTGAACCAGTGGTTCTCAATCTTTCTAACGCGCCGTGACCCTTTTATAAGTTCCTCATGTTGTGGGGACCCCCAACCATAAAATTATTTTTGTTGCGACTTTATAACTGTAATTTTGTTACTGTTATGAATTGTAATGTAAATATCCGATATGCAGGATGTATTTTCATTGTTACAAATGAAATGTGTGTTCTATGCACACATTGAACACAATGGGACTTATTTCAGAGTAGGCATGCATAGGATTGGGCCCTGAGGCTGCAATCCTATCTACATTTACATGGGAGTAAAGGCCCCCCTGAATATAATGGGATTTATTTCAGAGTAGGCATGCATAGGATTGGGCCCTGAGGCTGCAATCCTATCTACATTTACATGGGAATAAAGGCCCCCCTGAATATAATGGGATTTATTTCAGAGTAGGCATGCATAGGATTGGGCCCTGAGGCTGTCAGCCTCAGTGCACGCGCAGCTACAGCTGGAGGTCTGGCAAGCCTGACCTGGCCCCCTGCATCAGGGGTCTTTAGGCGACCCCCAGGAAAGCTCTAGGCGACCCCCAAAGGGGTCCCAACCCCCACTTTGAGAAACGCTGCCTCCTCCTTCCTTCCCACCATCATGGAAGTCCAGCCAGTGGAAGTCAGGGTGCTAGAATTTCCAGGGATGTTGGAACGAGGGTGAGAATGAGCTGTGCAATGAGGACAGGGAGACATATGTCCTCTTTTTCCTTTTAAGCAGGCAGCATTTAACTTTCTTGCAATTAATAAATTATATATAATAAACCATATGTAACCATTTAAAATTCAATCATAAGTAATATAGTGTTTGCATTAACCACGTGAAAGCAACATACATGAATGGTTTTGGTTTTTATTTTTTCCATCGTCTACGTTTTCCTTGAGAGTCCTACATTTGGGGGGACCTTGTCCTCTTTTCTGGTTCTGACATCTGGTCACCCTGAATGAGGATGACCCACTGGTGCTGGTGGGTGATGCTTAAAAGCTGCACTGCAGGAGTGTTGCCTGTACTATTTAAGGAAAGAAGTTGGGGAGAATGGGAGCCAACCTGGTTCAAGCCACACTTCCTTGTCTGGATCCTCTAACTTCCTGTACATTTACCCCATTTTTGCTCCCCTTTTTCCAGTTCCCCAAGAATGGAGCTCTTAGGGGAACATTAGGAGATTAGGGGATTCCTCCTGCTTTGCCCACTGCCCAGGCAGCCAGTTTCTTTTTGGATCCCTGCTCATGTGGGATCCCACTGCCTGCCTAGTGCTGAGTATGTCCTCTTTTTCCCATATATGTCCTCTTTTTAAGCCTTGTATGCTGGGAATTTTTTTAATTGTCCTCCTTTTCCTGGTGAGCAGGCAACATGTAGCCTTCTTGTTATTAATGAATTATACATAATACTTTTAAATTACAAAATAAGTAAGACAATGTTTAAATTTAGCAACGTTTTCAGTTTTGTCATGTTTTACACTTTTCTTTGGTGTTCTACATTTTGTGCTCTTTTTGAGGTTATGATATCTGGTCACCCTGGGATGGGGTGTCTGGCCCCAATCCTGAGTCTGATCCTGTCTGAGCTCTTTCATGTAGACGGAACAGCCCTCCCCCCCCCCGCTGAAAGCCCAATCCAATGCTGGTCTACTCAGAAGTAAGACCCATTATAGCCAATGGACCCCCTCTACTCTACCCTTCCGCAAGGATCGAACCCCCGCAGCAGGCAGCTCTCAATAGCTGGGCTTGCAGCATCGTCTACTGCAGCAGGTCTACTCAGGAGTAAGTCCCACTGTGTTCAGAGAGGAAAGCGTGCCTAGGATCAGAGCCTCAGAGGTTGCCATGCTACTCACATTTTCCTGGGAGTAAGTCCTGGGAAAGCAAGAGTGACCAGATGTCATAGCCACAAAAGAGGACAAAAGCTTCGAATACTCATATTTATTGCTTTCATGTGGTTCATTTAAACATTATACTATTTATTATTACATTTAAAACTATGCCATATAATTATTGCATGAGGCTCCATGCTGTTTGCTCACAAGGAAAAGGAGGACAATGAAGATTATTTTTTCCAGGACACAAGACTAAAAAGAGGACATGTCTTGAAAAAAGAGACATAGGGTCAGGCTGCGGGGAAAATCTTCCTCGGGAGAAAGAGCAGCCCCTTGGAGGGATTGGTGCCTGAAACCTGCAGGGCCCGATCCTAGCCAGCTTTCCAGCCCTGATGCAGTCCTGCCAATGGGGGTGTGCGCTGCATCCTTGTGGGGGGCAGTCAGGGAGGATTCCTGGAAGGAGAGGAGATGCTGGTGCCCTTCCTTGAGGAGTCACTGCAGTTGTCCAGGCTGGACCACAGAGCCCCTTAGTCCCCGACCCCCAAATGTCCTCTTTTTTAACCTTGGCTGCAATCGTAACCATGTCTACTCAACCGTAAGCCCCATTGTGTTCAATGGGTCTTACTCCCAGGAAAGTGTCTTTAGGGTTGCAGCTTGTGTCCTTAAAAAAAAACTTTACTGTCCTCCTTTTTCTGTTTAAATTAACCACATGAAAGAGATACACCACACACACACACACACACACACACACACACACAGTGTGTGTGTGTGTTTAGCTTTTATTTTGTCATTCATTACTTTGTCATAAACATGACATGACAAAATAAAAGCTAAATACACACACACACCCGACGGGGCGGGTTGGAGGAGAACTCCTTGAAGGACGTGCTCCGAGATGGTCTTGCCGTCCAGCCCTCCCTCCCCGGGACGTTTCCCGCAGCCCTGCAGCTCCCCAGAAAGGCCTCGCTCCGGAAGGCAGGGGGGCCCGATCCTCACCCTTTGCAACCCTGTCGGAGGGAACCAACCAAGGACGCCTCTGCTTCAGGCTGTTTTACTGTATTTGGAAGTGGAGAGTCCAATCCTATGTATGGCTACTCAGAGGTCAGTTCCTTTGGAATCAATGGGGCTTGCTCCAGGAAAGTCTGGATAGAATTACAGCCTCAGATCCAAATCCTCTGTATGGCTACTCAGAAGTCAGTCCCATTAGAATCAGTGGGGCTTACTCCCAGGAAAGTGTGGACAGCAGCCTTCCACGATGGAGGACGATCCTTTTGGGAAATGCTTGCTTAAGCTGCAAGTAAAGGAAATTCATGGGATGAATTTTCAGGAAAGATCCAAGGTGGCAGTCCTATCCACACTTTCCTAAGAGTAAGCCCCATTGACTCTAATGGGATTTACTTGTGAGTAGACATGCCTTGGATTAGGTTCTGTGACTGCCATCCTATCCACACTTTCCTGGGAGTAAGCACTATTGACTCTAAAGAAATTGACTTCTGAGTAAACCTGCACAGAATAGATGAGAGAGGAGCTCTTATAGATGTGAGAGGAGCATGCCAAGCATGGCTCTTATTTCTGATTATTTTTAAGTCCATTCCTTTGAAAGTACTGTAATAACATACTTGATCCTACCAGTTGTTACTCCAAAAGGACCGTCCCTCTCAAGGTCGTTCCCCGTGCGGAGTATAGAGTAAGAGCACAATCCTATTCCTGTCTACTCTAAAGTAGGTCCCATTAAGTGGCAATCTGTGGCTGACCCTCTTCCTAGGCAAAAGACAGAGGGAACAAACAGCAAAGAGAAGTTTTTTAAAAAAATAAAAGTATATGGATTGATATTTACACAAGAAAAAAGTAAACCAGGCAATAAAAATGTGCTTGAGTTCAATGTGTGTAAACCTTGTGTTATTTATTCATTCATAGAAACTCCTTGGCAATTAAGAGGCTCATCAGGAGCATAATTTAGGAGGAGGCTTGGTTGTGTATTTACCAAAACAGAACTTTGGGTATATATTTATAAAAGGCCAGGGAATAAAAGTCCCAAATTTATTGCCTTCCGCCTGATCATCTAATACTCCTAAACAGATGAATTATGCTTGGTTCTTCTTTACAACCTTCTGGGTGCCATTGTCAAGCAATGCAGGGCTGGACCCTGGAGGGATGGCTAGTCCAGCGCCTGGCTGGGCTCTGCTCCCTCTTGGGGGACCCAGCAGCTTGTTTAATTTGCTTGGTTAGTTGGTTGGTTGTGGGTTTGTTATGACTGGCCATGTGAAGCACTTGATCAGGAGGGTTCAGTCCCTTCCATCCAAACCAGGGAAGTTTTCAAAACAACCCTTGTCTGTCTGATAATGTCACAGAGATGGACACATTTCTCTTTTTCTGGGTCACTTTCTTCCTGGGCTCCAGTTCATCAGATGCATGAACTGCAAATAAATTACACAAACAAAAATAAATCACTCATACACAGTATTATTATAATTATACAGTATTATTACAATATACAGTATTGCGTGTGTTTGGGATATGTGCAGGAGGGGGCACAGAGTCATTAAAAAAGAAGAAAAATGGTAAAAGCTGGAATCAGACTTGTGGGGTGGAAGAGGTCCTGTCAGCTAATGTTTTTCTATATATATAAAGTTCAGTTTCAAATCGATTTGTAGCAACCAAAAGAGGAAGGATGGGATTCTGACTTTTGTGAAGTAACTGTACTGATAGGAATTTATAATAGTTATATTATTGTATTATATTATTATAATATAATAATTTATAATGATAGGATTGTAACTGATAGGAATTTATAAATCATTTTGAGAGCATTTTATATTTTTATATAACTATATAACTATTTTATATAATTTTATTATTATTATATTTTCACGCAGTTGGTGTTATTAACCAGTTTGTGGTGGTGGTGGTGGTGGTGGTGGTGGTGGTTGTTATTATTATTATTATTACTATTATTATTATTATTATTAATAATAATAATAATAATAATAATAATAATAATAATAATAATAATAATATGTTTAAAGGGTAGGAGTCTGAATCAGCAGCAAAGCAGGACCAGCAACTCCACTTCCAATGATAATGATAATGATAAGTATAAGGATAATGATGATGATGATGATGATGATGATAATAATAATAATAATAATAATAATAATAATAATAATAATAATAATAATAATAATAATGACTTTGTGATTCCTAGTTCCTTGGATAGGAACCAAATTACAATTGAGCCAATTCCAGTCAAATATCTGGATACTGTGATAAACAACATTATAATGATGATGATGACAATGTTGTTGTATACAACATTATATTATTATTATTGTGTACTATTTCACAGTCGCCAGGTGTTTGAATTGACTCTGTTGTGATTTGGTTCCTATCCAAGAAACTAGGAACCACAAAGGTATTGTCTCAATATAAGTGAAGTTCCCAGGAGCGCTGCTTTTTCTAACTGGGCAGTTGTGATCTTCTGAATGCCCATGGAATCACTCAAAGAGTACCTATTATTATTGGAGTAACAGTGGCCTTCTTTTCCCAGATTCTCTGAATTTCTATTTGTAAGATTTTCTCATGTTCTTTCTCTTGAAGCTGATGATCTATTATTATTATTATTATTATTATCATTGTTGTTGTTGTTGTTGTTATTTATTTTTGCAAAGTCAGGTACAAAATTGGTTTGCTTTATCCAGACATTGAGTCCTTCCCAAGAAAGTGAAATGCCTTGTTTAGGTTCTTAATTTAATGTTTTAAATATCGTTGCAAGATGTAAGCTGTTCCCAGGAAAACTGCTTTTTGTAGTTACTGGATAGTAATTTCTGTGGCCCCGAAGCTATTCTGGTGCTCTTCAAGATGTTTTGGAAGAGCACGAACAGCACCAGTCACCATTGGGATCACTTTGGTCTTTTTCTACCACACTCTTTCAATTTCTGATATTTTTAAATTTTTATTTCTCAAACTGTTTTACAGAGGAAAAGCACGATCCTAACCATGTCTACTCAAAAGTAAACTCCATTACTCCCATTACTGGTCTTACTCCCAGGAAAATGTCTTTAGGATTGCAGCCAAAATCAAATAACTAATGGCTCCTTGTCCAAAAATGAGTCACAATCTAAAAAGATTTTTAAAAAGCAGAAAAGGAAAGACACTGTTGAGGTGAGGTGGACCAGTTACTCTCCTCCTGATAAATAAAAGAGGAGCACTCACTTGAAATAGTGCCCCCAGTTTGCAGGGATCAATCGATCGATTGATAGATCTAAGCTGAGCCTGACACTGGTGGCTAAAATTGTGGAAAACAGGGTATGTATGAATGATAATACCATCATGTTATATATCGTTGGAAAGGTAATTTAATGCAGAATGCAAAGAAACAAACTGCATTGGAATGTCTGTATTCTAACAAAAGCTATGGCCAGTTAAGCAGAAAATGAAAACACAAAATCCTATGGAACAAAAAGTGGATTTTCTAAACTCAAACTTTCCCATGATACTGATTGCCCTGAGAGCAAATGAGATGTAATTATGATACTGTTTGGAACTAATAAGGTGTTAATATGAATCTGCTGTCAGTACATATATCATATACAGTATATATACCATAAAACTGTTACCAGTGCTAACTGGGTATACAGTCACTTATAGGTGGTGCTCCTCTTCTATTTAACAGGGAAAGAATAGCCATTCCTCTCTGCCCCAGCACAGTTTCCCTAACCAACAAGGAACAGAATTTTTATTTTTATTTTTAAACTTAATTAAATTTGATTTTGTTGTTGCAGGGGGGCCACAAAATCTTCTTCAGCTCCAGATAGCAAATAGGTGCTTTAGCTATGTCACTAGCAGAGCAAATGGGTGGTGAACTGCTGAGGAGGAGGAAGAAGGTTTTTCCCCAATTTTCTTTTTAAAAATACCAGGGAATGACATCACTTCCAGTTGTGACATAACTTTTGGGGCAACATTTTGAGCCTGGCACGGGGCTACATGATCATTCACTACGCCACTGTGTTATGCTCAGAATGGTCAGTGGCAAAAGACTACAGAACAAGCAACTGAAAGAAGCTGTACCAGATCAGAAATCATGGAGAGAGTGGTTCATGGAATTGAGTTCATGGAGTTGTGTTCATGAAGTTCATGTTGCCAAATATCCAGCAAGACTGAATGGATGATTTGATTCAAGATATAGATATAAAACTATATAAATTATTGATAGATGTCTATAGATATACAAAACTTATTTTCTGATGCTGGTTGACTGGTTCTTGACATTAATGTTTTTCTTCTTGCAGCCCACTGAAGTCTACTCACACACTTTAGGATCCGGAGAGAAAAGACTCAAGGGCAGGACTGGCTGGCCTCAGCAGGTCTGGGCGCTGGAATTGAACCAATGAAACCCGGAGTTTCAGGACTAGACAACTAACTCTATTGTTGCTGGTGGTTTTGGACTGTCTGATTTCCCACCCACCCATCCCAAAAACCCAAAAAGCCCCTGTAAGGCTCTGTCAGAGGAAGAGTATTGAAGAATGTTACTTCTGACCACCTGCCCATCTCTCACTCCAGCAACCCTGGAGGGAGTGAACCACTGCCTTGGTGGTGATGTGCAATGTGCCTTTCAAGGAGAAGGACTGGGGTGGACTTCTTCTTCTTCTTCTGCACCCCCCCCCCCCCAAATGAGCAATGTCCCTTGTGAAGCCCAGGAAGGCCTGGAACTGAAATATGGTTTACACACCCATGCCCTGACCCGACAGCAGCACCGTTGGAAGGAAGGAGAGCAGGCAGGCAGCTCCTTGGAAACCAATGGGATGTTGAATGTGTGTTCTGGAACCAGGGTTTCATTACTGTATATATCTCTCTATATCTATATATTGCCTGAGATTGTAGACTGCCTGAAATCTTATATTGCACAAAGTGTAGTTTTGAGAGGAAGAATGAAACACCCAAGGCGGTTTGGGCCAGCTACACATGGCATTAAACACCACAGGCTAGGCTGATCTGGATCTTGGCTGTAACACCTGGCCCTCTGTGGTCATGATCCAGAACCCACCCACCCCTAGTTATTTTACAAGAGGAAAAAAAATAAATGTCCAGTGTTGGTCTGCCTTTTGGTTTGGTGGGATCCCTTTCAAGTGAGGTGGTTTTAAAAATGCATGTAGAGGAACTAATCTACCCCAGGTCAATACTTCAGGTCAAGCCAGTTTTACCATCACCTTCTTGGCCAGTATCAACATAAAAAGATGGCCCATTTGTGGTAGGAGTATTTATTCTACTTTAAGTATGATCATATGGATGGCTTCCCTTTTAAGTGAAGGGAATTTTTATCTCATTTATACTTGCTGAGTAAATTTATTGAGATCCTGATACGGTTTCCATTCTTGCAGTCCCATCCTAAAAACAGTTACTCAGAAGGAAGCCCCACTAACAAGAATGAGATGTCTTCTCAGCATCAGAGTATTACAGCTTTATAAAACAGTTATTTGGGGAAATTAAAAATTCCACTTTTGGACATGATCCAGCCCAAATTTGATTTCCCATTTAAACTAATGGGGAAGTGTACAGAGTGATTGTGGTGCCTCGGGCTTGGACTGTATTCATCCCTTTCATATCAGTAGATCCAGACCTGCAGTCCTCAAGGGGTTGACTCCCAAACAGTCCAATTTGAACCGTTTGAACAGCAGCAGGGCATGCAGCTGGCTCAGACTGAAATACTTTGTGTTAAGAGTTGTTGGCTGGGGATGTAGGAAAGGGAGGCTGGCTTTGTTCTGCCTGTCCTGTGACTTTCTTATGATTGTGTGTGCATGCATGTACACTCACATGTGAGTGTTTGTGTGTGTGCCATGCCTGATTTCCGCCTCCTTGTAGAAGTGACACGAAATGTTTAAAGGGTAGGAGTCTGAATCAGCAGCAAAGCAGGATCAGCAACTCCACTTCCAATGAGCTGGTCAGAATTTGCCCTGATGTAAATATCCCATCATTGGTCTTGGTTTTGGCTGTTCTGCAAACCTATCAGAGAAATATTACTGATGGTAATAATAACTGATGCAAACCTATCAGAGAAAAATTACTGATAGTAATAATAATAATAACTGCTGGACACCCTGTGCCCTCAATACTTATTTTCCTCCTGTCCACATATTTTGTGATTGGCTTCTCTTAGGGGAGAAAGAAAATGACAGGTCACAATCCAGCTAAAGATAAGCACTGTTTAGAAACCCAGTTGATTTCAATGAGTTAAGCACATTATTCTATCACTCCAATCGCACACTGAATTGAACGGTATGCAAAGATGCTTTCCTTTGACTGAATTGTGCCCTGTGTTATTGTGTTGATGTAAATAAACACACCATTTCCAGGTCCCTTTCCACCAACACCGCCGCTTATTTCTCTCCTCCCTGACCCTTTTTCTGCCAATCTTGTTGAAATGTGTTTTTTTTTAATGTATTTAAACTACCTAGATTTGATACATTTCCTGTACTGGGTTTTCTACCTCAAATCTGTATGACCACTTGCTAAGAGAATAGATTTGCCAAGCCAAATATTTATGTGGATGAAATCTATATATATATATATAAAAATAAATATAAATAAAAGTGTTATGAAAATGAACTTTCTTCACCCCTTCCCTCAAATTCAGAATCCTCATATAAGTGAAATTAGAAATGGAGGGTGTTGGCCACTGCTTGGGATGTAATATATTTAGTTGTGGTGCTGCTTATAAGGGTCCTGTGGCAACAACAACAAAAGGGTCCGGTGGCAAGCTAAAGACAACCCAAATTATTTCAGCATAAATTTAGAGGATTGCAGTCCTTTTAATCAGGTTCATCAGGACTGCTTTCAAGGCAATAAACTAAGATGATAGTTCCTCAGGAAAGTATGAGAAACAATTTAATGTTTCTTATAAGGAAAGCTGAACTTGACAGGAACAAAAAATTTAGAGGGCTGAAGAGCAGGGAATGAAATACTTAGGACATGATTCAGCCCAAAGTTTAAGCTCTGTTAAGGCTCATGTATCTCAATAACAGGACTTAATTTTTTTAAAAAAAATTTCTAATCTAGGTAACCAGCCCATTTACCTCCTGGATGATTGTGATATATTTCTTAGCCATATGGAAGTGGGGGTGGGGGAAGGAGCAGGACCTTACACAAAAAACTGACTTCTAAATTGATGTGGTGTTGATTTACAAACACGGATTTATCTGAAATATACATTACTCCACAGGAAATCTCCATATCAATTGATAATCACTACCTTCCAGTACTATATCTTAAGTATATGCAATTTAGAGACTGTTTAATTGGGGGGAAAAGTGTTTATGGTCCTCAAAGGTGCTTAAGAGTTTGCAGACCAAATACAGTTTCATAGCCACAGACAGACATGAGTAGCCACATGCAAGCATCCACATAAACACATATACAGATGATCATTTACACTCCTTTTAAACAGTACTAGGTGATTTGAAATATGTTTACCCTGTTTCTAAACACCCTCATTTGGAAGTAAATCCTACTGAATCAACATAACTTGCTTTCAGGAAAACATGGAACATGAACATTGGCACCCTGCTGATTTCAATGAGAGACTTGAGCATGAGCTTAAATAATTCCCATTAAGATTATTGAAACTTGGAAGTATTTCAGTGGGAATTATTATTGGGATTTAATTAATGGGATTTAAAATATTTAGAATAGCTTCAGTTTTATTCAATAGTGTGATACACTGACATAATTTAATTGCCATTATCAGCCTCTGTGCCTGAGGTAATGAAGGTTTGGTAAGACATTTGTATATTCAAAAGTATATCTATATTTTTATAACTGTTAGGAGAAAACTGTTGCAGGCACAAGGTTCAAGCAATTTTAGATCCCTTGCATTTCACCAGGAGAGTTTAAAGCTGTGTAAATGAAAAGGTGGAATTTCAAACTGCTTAACCACCCCTGATGTGTTTACTCAGTCTTTGTACTCACTGAGAAAGCTCAGTGTGCTGCCTGGTAGTGTTTATTGTAAAATCAGCACACACATATTACGAGTAGTTACAAGCCTGTCTCTGTAGCGTTTATGGGGTATGTGCTCCACACAGCAGCATTTGTATATTAATTGAAATATACGTATCTGAGGTTATATGAAAATACAGGCGAAGCTACTAGCGGAACAAGGACTTCTTAGAGCCCAAGGAGTTAATTCTCTTCTTTCCCACTGCTCCCTCTTTTAACTGATGGAAACTCCATTAGTACTAATGTGGCAAGTCAAATGAATCTGTATATTTTGGTTTCAAAAGGAAAGCCATCCCAGTACAGTTGCTTGCCTCCAAGAGTTTTGTTAAACTTTTTAAATAAAAATAATTCCACCAAGACTTATAAAACATGTTAGCATGAAGCCATAGGGGATAATCCTAACCAACCTGTCCACCCTAACATGAAACCAATGCAACTTGGAAGTAAGGGACAAAGAGTGCTGAGCAGGCTTCTGTGACTGTCAACCCCACAATTGCAGGACCCAATTATCCCAGTATTGGAAATTTGGTTAGGATTGCACCCCAGGAGTAAGATATTAATGACAAATTAGTTCAAAATAACTGCCTCACTGGGACTGTGAAGGACCACAGATTTCTAGTGAAGCAATTTCTGGTGAAAATGTAGCAGGTCTCCCAGTCACTCCTGCAACATCTCCTTTTCTGACAAACTATGGAGCAGGTCTTCAAGAATACTCAAATATTAAAAGTAGGGGGGAGAAGCTGAGATGAGCCCAAGTTCCAAAAGACAGCAGGTGGTAATATCCAAAGAAATGAGGTGACAATCCCATTGAAAAACTGCAGGGTCTGCTTATACCCTGCATGTTGTTCAAGATTACTTGCACATTATTTAAACTCAATATCAATATCCTATTAGATTATCTTGAGACTTGTACACTGCCTGAATATCCACACATTACTTATACAAACACCTACACATAGGAATTACTAGCCTTATAATTTAGAGTCTTATAAAAATGAAGAATACATTAATAAAGGGAAAATATTGAGAATTAGAAAAGCATGTACCTACGTTGTATGTATTAAAGGGAAATATTGGTGGTCAGAGAAACATGTACATTTGGCATGACAAACAATTGGTGTACACTAGTGTCATGCTTGTGCTTCCCCCAGCAAATGCACACTACTGATATGTACACCTTCCCACATGGGTGAAGAAGTGGCTGGGAACCAAAGTCATAATGCAAATAGCATTCCCTCATACTAGATCAGCCACGCACAGTAAAACCACACATAAATTAAAGTCTTGTGAAGTTACCCTAAATAGAAAAAAAAATCCAGTGTGGTTAGAAACGGGGAGCACACTCTTGCTCACTTCTATTACTGTGGGCTCCCAGTATAGATTGCCATACAGTATGTCTTGGAAAACTGGGATAGTTCTAGTTTCCAAGGTCTTCCATTCACATATTGGCATGTTTGACAGGGTTCCCATCCTGGTTTTGTGGAAGAGAATTATGGCAACCCTGTCCCAGTACTGCAATGCAAAAGATGTGTCCCTATCTGTGCCAACAAAAGTGCCCTTTTGTTTCCAGTGGGTTCTTCTTTGCTGTGATGAAGCACTGTTCCTTTGAGAGAAGCCTCTCCTCAATGCCCATGGCAAGAAAATGAAGCATGTAGCCATGCACAAAGAAGAGTTTTGACCTGCCACACTACAAACATGGCCATGGATCTGTAGTGTAAGGTACAGAGGCCTAACATTAGCAAAGTTCTTGTGAAAGATATGTCCAATTTCCATCCTCACACTTCAGCAGAATCCAAGTAGTGACACAGAAATACCCGCTAGAGTAAAAATGGTCTGCTGTCTCTGCTTGTGTTGAATATAACTGTGATCCCTGCACTGCAATGTGCAGTTGCGCCTTTTCAAGCCTTAATTCACATTTTGGTTGGACAGGAAAGAAAAATCACCGCCTGTTCTCGTTTGCCAAGCCCAGGGACACAGGAGAATGAGGTGTGTCTCTTTGATCCGAGCAGCGAACCCTTGCCTTATATTTTGTCAACACTTATCCCCATACAGCTTTAACTCTTGTCAAGACATTTTTCAAAATCTAAGCAACTCTTCTCCTCCCACTGTTGCTTAATTATCCCTTGAGAAGTCTGAGAGGGTTTTATCCTCCTTCCCCCTTTTCCTGAATCCCATCCCCCTCAGCTTATAGATATGTGGCTTGCCTCTTGCATGGTTTAGGTACGCCTGGAACATTCCAAATGGCTACTCCGTCTCCCTAGAATTTCTGGGCCTCAAAAGGATGGCAGGAAGGCAGGCAGGCAGGAGGGACATGGGCACACCAACTCATATTCTAGCTTTCTTTGGGTGCAATCCTAACCTAGGCCAGCAAAACCCATTGGTCTTCCCATTCCAGTGGTGATGTGGGGAGGCAAGTGCATGTGTGTACTGGCCTAACCCTCTCCAAGTAGTGGCACTAAGTTTCTTATGGCACTTCTGTGACACCACAGCACTGATGCTGGGGCTTAGGCTGGCCTAACTAGAGGTTAGGATTGCAGCCTTTATCACCCAGAGCCACTTGCCACACCCTCCTCTTGCGCTTGCACTCAGGCCGGCACAGAGACAGCTTAAATAGTGAGATAACTATAGCTGTGCTGGAATTTTTTCCTTAGTTAAGTGTGTGCGTGTTTGCCTGCAAAACACGCACACACAGGCACTACGGTTTCTCATTCCATATCAGCCTCATAGACACGGGTTCACTTCTTCTACTCTTCCTGACATTCCCCATCACTGGGAATGGCTTCGTCCCTGTCAAATGGAACAGTTGCCACAGAGAGGCTCTCAGCTAATTATGTTCCTGTTTCAGTGGCACAAACGCATCCAAATGTCTTTCACCGTTATGGTTTGCTTATTAATTACAGACACTTAATGCTGCCATGTGGGCTCGATCCAACAACCTAATAAGTGCAGAACTTCTTATTGCCTTGACGTCTGATTTGCTCAGGTTTTAGAACACGTGATACTGCAAGTACAACTATTTATTTAATTTTAATTTTACCATTTCTCCCCAAAGGGCACGCAAGGCAGAATAAATATTTTTATATATGTAGCTCTCTCAGGCTGCAGTGGCTCAGTGGTTAGAACACTGGAGTTAGAACATTGCTTGACAGGAATTCCACTCAGCAGGCCAGCACTTCAAGACCCGAGTACTGAAGTACAGTGTGAGCTCCGATCCTTAGCCCACTCCTGCCAACCTAGCAGGTTGAAAGCATGCAAATGCAAGTAGATAAATAGGGACCACTTTGGTGGGAAAGGCAACGTCCCCATGTCACATCCATCATGGATTGGAGAAAACAGTACAAATGCTGATAAGTTGCCTAGCTCTCTCAGGCTCTTAGAAGTCTTTACATGCATCTGTAGCCATTCTTATATGGCTTGTGCTTTATTACTTTCATACTGCAGGGAGATAAATTGAAAGGAATTGGTGGCTCAAGGCCATTTAATGAATTCATACCTGATTGTAAAATTTGATCCAGCAACTTAATCCAGGAACTGGACGAAGACCTGGAAGATCCTGATTCAAATCCATGCTCAGCCATGAATCTTCCTGGGTGACCCTCAGCCTTGCCTACCGCACAGGGTTGTTGTGAGAACAGCAGGACGGAGGAACTAAGCTTTGTAAGCCATCTTGGGCATTTGTGTTGGCATGGGAAAGGTGGTGTATAAATCCTTTAAGTAAATCAAATAAGTTTATTCCACAGCAACCGCTGTCACATTGTCAGTGTTTTCCCTGCAACCCTGAGGGCCAGAAACTTAATTATGTTTAATCGAAGCTGAGTCTTGTCCATCTAGCATGCCCCCTACATGGCTAATCAGTCATTCTTGCTGAACTGACAGTCTTTGGGCTTGTACAGTGAAAAGGTAAGCAGTTAGCCCTGCAGGGGATCACCCACTCCATGACTCATCTCTTCACTTACTTATGTGTTTGGCCTTTTGGCACATTATCTTGTCTTTCTCCCCTTGTCCCAGCACAGTTTCCTTCAGAAAGCCACAGTGCCTGCTTGTTGTTTTTTTCCGGTATTTATGAGAGTGTTTATCTGATTTTAAAGGAGCCAATTCTTATCTCTGAAGCAGCAAGAGAAGGGTTAAGCGGGACAGCCCTGTAGACAGCATGGAGCCAAATAAAATACCAATCTGACAAAGAGGGGGAAAAAAATAGAAAGGAAAACAGAAAGTGGAAAAGGCACATCATGGAAGCAAAACTGAAATTAAAGGAGAACTGACCCAAGTCTTTGAGAAGGCTCATGTCTCCTCTGGCCAGTCTGGGCCTGAAACAGCTTGCAGTGAAATTATGGCGATTGCAGCCATATTCAGCTTTTTCTGCCTGCCTTGCCTCAAAAGGCAGAACTACTGTTGTCCTGCCAATGCGAGAGGCAAGGGCATGAAAGACCAGAGCAGGAGCTTAGCCCCAGGCCTTCTCCAAGACCCCTTTGCATGAAGGCATCATCACCACACCATACAAAAGTGGCTCTCAAGCATTTCATATTGGGACCATCAACATGGGAGTGATGTCATAGCTGGATTGCCATCCTACAGGAAGTGATGCCACAGCTCCTCCATGTCAACTTGGAAGTCAGTTGCATTGTGTTCAATGTGATTTACTCCCAGGAAAGTATGGATTTCAGCCTGAATGTCCTATTCCATGATGGCAGCACCAGATTCCAAGATGGCAGCGCTCAGTGAACCCCGTGAAATGAAGTTGCAACCCACCCCAAGGAGATCCTAACTGCTATTTTGAGAACTTCTGCATACAAGTTCAAAGGATGCATTGTGGCTCAGAGCAGCTATCCAGGAGACTACAACCCCCATCTCTAGTGAGAGGTACAGTACATGCATATGTCTCCACTCAGCTTATTAAGAAAAGTCAATGCAGTCTGCTATGTGGTCAGGGAAAAAGGTGGTAGCTTCATGTCTTGCAGTTACTGTAGTATCACAGACTGATGCTAGCTACTTCCGGCTTCAGAGTAGAGATATGAGACTCATGAGTGGGGTAGAATTCAGGAAGGCATATTTGTGCCAACATTGGTGGATGAGAGTATCAGCTTATTCAGTTATCCCATGGGAATCCCATATGCTTTACAGAGGAGAGAAGGGCAATCTGGTCAAGACACATGTGTCAAAGCCTTCCTTGGGAGCTAACTGTGTGTGTCTTTGCCATCAAGTCTAAGAGAAAAAGAGATAACTATTACATTATTAAAGAAAGGACCAAGCTCTGAGGACCAAACTTTGGCCTGATGTATGTGGAAGAAATTGGGATTTCTCACCTTAAAAAAAGGTAATTAGCAGCCCCATGTGGCTGATTTGAAGATCAGAGAGATGGTGTTGAAGGAGGAATGGGGGTTTAACCTTTTCCTCTCAGTTTCCTTAAAGCATCTCTTTTTTAGCCCTGCTGCTATAAGCTCTGTGAGAAAAACAAGCAGATAAATCAATAATAGTATGTTTTCCACAAAAGAGCTTATAGAATTTTTGGGTGGTGGGAGAAGTGAATTAGAGAAAAGAAATGGCATTATAAGAAAAGACATTTAAATATCACTTTGTCCCCAGCACTAATTTTCAAAGTAGCCAGGTTGGCCTACCAACCTCTAAGGCTCAAGAGACAGAAATAACTTTGTGGAGCAAACAGAGAGATAGAAAAGGACCTTCAGGTTTAGGGGAGTCAAGGGCCAAGGCTGTAGAACAAATGCAGGGTAGGCTAGGAATGCAGGGTAGATAGGAATTTAAAAGGAATTCCTATCATGGATTTTGCACATTATTTTCTAGTTTGATCTGGAAATAAGGACTGAACAAAAACTCCGTGGTGATCAATCTACAAAATTAAAGAATATGCCCCAAATCCAGAGTAACTACGGGAGCATGTTAGAGAATTTATGTGCACCCGTAGTTACTGCACCACCTAGTGAGAACCTATGGGAAATTCATATTGGAATCCAGAGATTCCCTACAATCCAGAGTAACTACGGGAGCACGTAAGAGACATTACGTGCACCTGTAGTTACTGCACCACCTAGTGAAAACCTATGGGAAATTCATATTGCAATCCAGAGTAAATTGTTCTTACATCGGAGCAAGGACTCCCCGTAGTTACTCTGGATTGCGCCCTAAATTGTTCTTACACCGGAGCAAGGTCTCCCCATAGTTACTCTGGATTTTGTCCTATGTCATATGTTCCTGTTTCTTGTCTAAGGTGACTTGAAGGACAAAACTAACAATGTCTCCTATGGGAAGTTCATCCAAGAGGAAGCAATTACATTAAACTAGAAGCCTGAACATTAAAAAAATTGGCTTGTTAATTCAAATCCATGTGCAGTTGATGTCCCATCAGCTTGGCTTTTTGACCTTTACTGCCCCCTTAAGTTTGTCAAGTTACAATGCTGATATGACAGGGAGAGGCCAAAACCTGCAAGCTCCTTTTCTTCTACTATTTTGGTTTCTGCTCCTCATTCTGTAGCCTACCCTGCATTTCTTCTATAGCCTTGGCCCTTGACTCCCCTAAACCTGAAGGTCCTTTTCTATCTCTCTATTTGCTCCACAAAGTTATTTCTGTCTCTTGAGCCTTAGAGGTTTAATCCCAGTCAAACTGATAACTTTTCCTCCCTTAGTAAGAAAGAAGCCTGCAGATACTGGACCACTTGTTTTCCTGAACAACTGGAATGTTTGTGCACATCCCATAATATCTGATCAGCCTGACCAATGGATTTCAGAGATTTTGCTTCTAATGTAGACGATGCCCTGAATTTTATAGATGTACCGTAATTTTTTTTGTGCCTTAATGACTGTCAAACAAATACCTGTAGGTGAGAGATGTTTGGATGAATTTTTCTAACTACACAACACTCATCTCTTTTGAGCGATTTAGAACAGTTCCCACAAAGGGTTACAGCATAAAAATATTAATATCAAAATTAATCATACACCTGTAGCAAGGAAAGTTGTGCAAATAAGTAGATCTCTGTCAGCTCATATCTCTTGAACTTTTCCACAGAAAGGCCCATATATCAGGAAAAAGTTTCAGAATTAAGTGAAAGGAATGGGGAAATTCTAACCACCAAGGCTGCAATCCTAATCTCCATTTAGGCTGGCATAAGTCTTGTGATGACCTGGGGGTACCACAAAAGTGCCATTGGGCACTTTTGCCCCATTCCTAGTGGTTAGACCAGTGCACAGGCATACGCCAACCTCCCTACACCACCACAGGTAGATATGCCAGGTGAGTTAGGCAGGCCTAAATTTGTTAGGATTGCACCCTTCAAGAAGAGTACAAGATATCTTGTCTTGATCAAGTCCACAAGTTCATGTTTATTTTAAAATAATGATATTTGGGTGAAGGACAACAGCTCAATAAAAATATATCTGCTTTAGATTCAGTCACTTCCCAGATTAAATGTAATTGTTTAGAAACAAGTCTTTTATATGACTAATAGCCCTTTTGTAATTATATGTGAAATAAAACAATTAAAATTCAATATCACCCACTCTATGTAATTTCACTCCTCACTGGCTGATTTCAGTAGCCAAATCTTACACGCAAAATGCCCAGATCCATCTCAGGGCAATAAAAGAATTCAAGTTGGGAATGCAAGGCGTCGCTATATGCTTTTATTGTTAGAGGTACATGAAACGATGGGCTTACTTTGGTTGCAAATAAATATATCCTGTCCATTACATTTCCAAGCATTCTGAGAATTCAAAAGGGATTCTCTCCTCATTTCCTGAGACATTAGAGAAGTCATATCGTAACCTCACAACCCTATGCATGAATACTAGGAAGTAAGCCTCACTTTCAGGACCAATATAATGATTCTGATTTGTCAAACCTTTAAAAAGTTATGAGATTTTTTCTAGGCAGTCACTTGTAGTGCAGGCCTATGCACTTCTATTCAGAAGTAAGTCTGATAGGACTTACTTTCAGGTAAGAATATATGATCTCAACCACTCATCATCAACCCAGCTGCCATTAGAATATTGTACCAAATTAAGAATTAGGCTAAGTTTTCACCTTGACTCTGGAAACTTTAAGACTAGACCTTTTAGACTAGCTGCTAGGATCTCACTAGCGGAGCACTGAGTGGCGCTTATTCACACATGCTTGTGTATGGGGTTGCAAAATGGCTTTTGAAATTCGTACTGAACTGAGAAAACAATTATATTTGCAGAAAAGTCACTTTACAATAAATACTGCCAGTCCAAAAAGAAATTAATTCATCAGGCAGATAGAAAACTGGACTTTCTTTTGAAACTTTGGAAGGCTTACTACACAAACTAGGAAGGAATAAAGCTATTAATAAAGAGTTAATCCATGAACTACAAAATTAGCTGTGGATGGACTAGGCAGCTGAAATAGGAGTTAAAGATCACATGAGGTTGTTGAAAATAGTAGTGCATTTTTCCTATGGTATAGCTAGTTTACCAGAGTAGTTTTTATTAAAAATGAAATTAACATGGAACATCTTAAGTTACTAGAGTTGAATACTTGCTCATTAGTAAACAAGAAATACAGCAGTGTTGGATATTATCTCCAGCAGGGAGAATGTTGCAGTGTTCTAGGGCCTGGACAACTTTTGGTCCACACATGTATGTAGCGATGTTGCCCATAAGAATTCCCACTACTGTGTGGACTCCTTCCATTGCTGACAATTTCTGGATACGCAGTGATGACATCATATGTCATTGCTGAACTCTGAATCCCCGAACATTTGGCTTTAAGCTGTTCAGCTTAGGGAAAACAGTGGAAATAGGTACTCCACAGCTTTCCTTTCTTCTTCCCTGTTTTTGGTTCAGTTATTGAAAATACTGTACTCTTATTTTGCAGCATGTGTTTAATGATCTGGATTTGTTCATCCAAATTTATGTTTTTAAGCCCCATCTTGTGTTGTATTTATTTTTGATTGATTAGGTTTTATTGTTTTTTGTTTTGATGATTTCTCATTATCCATGGGTTCATTTTTTGAAGCGCAGGGTACAATTTTTTAATGTCACAAAAAAGCAACTAGCCAATCCCAAAAATGTTTATTAATAGTTTACATCATAAAACCATAAGATCACGTATAGACTTAAATATGTGAACTGCTAAATACGTAGCCATCAGCCTAGGTATAGGGTTGCCATAGTTCTTTTCCACAAAATCGGGACCGGACGCTCTGTCCCATTTACCATTTAACACAATCTCCCAAAATCAGGATTGTCCTTGTTTTTTGGGACATGCGGCAACCGTACTTAGGCAGGACGCTCACACCTACATGTCATGGTTTTCAAAGTCCATTCATACACTCAGCTGTAGGTACATGATGCAGCATATGCATCAAAAAAGACTTTTTCCAAGGAACTGCTAGATATAAGTTAAAAAAAATTTAAGTGAAACCTTTATCCCTTTGCTTTTTGAAAACCAGTGACATGAACTTGTTTTTTGGGACAGAAACTGTTCTAGTGATTTTGATGTTAACGTTTTAATGGTTTTGACAGTCAGCCTGCCAATAAAAAGAGGAGTGTTTTGGATGGGTAATTGTACCAAGATGGTGTCCTGCCCTGACACCTCTCCCTTTTTCCTCCAGACTCCTTTGTTGAGATTTTCTTAAGGAAGTACCTGACAATTCCTGTCATTTAAGGTGGCCTCTCCACTTTTAGATGGCTCCTTCAGGGAGGGTAATTGGGCTATAATTTGTTTTTTATGTCAAGATGGCGTCAAAGATAAAGCGGATGGTTCTAAGCTTGGGGACTAATAAGACAGGAGAAATCTTGACCTGAGCCCGACCTCAGAATAATGGCCACCAGCTCCAGTAAGCAACAGTTGCAGGTGAAAGATTTACAACCAAGGAGGCCTTTGATCCTGGGCCAAGCTTCCAGTCTATCAAATCCTTGCCTGGCTTTCAAATTAAATCCCTGCAATGTCTTCCTTGCATTTCCATACTGAAACACAACACTAGGAGAATCCTGCTAGACCCTCCCACCAGATTTGTCCAGAAGTGGGTGAACACAGTTTAACTTTTTCACAGATTTATGTATTTTCTAAAGTCAGAAGTACAAAAAGTATTGCATTGTTTTTATTCAGAATTTACATCATAATTTGTACTTATAATCATTTTAAAAGTGTACAGTCCAGTATCAGATTGTACTGTATCAGTCCAGTATCAGATTGGTGATAGAGGTGGTACACTATCAGTAGATGCAGCCACATTAGCCATGTACCCTCCCCATAAACAATCAATAAAACCTGCAATAAAATGGTTTTATTTTTCACAGTTTTGGGGGTGGGTTTTTGTTTTTCAGAAAAATGAGAAGTGTAGAAAACAGTGTTATCTATTTTTATTTCATTCCCACTGTTTCAACCCACCTCTGCCCATACTAAATTATTCTAGAAATTTCCCTTTGGTAGTTGCAAATTGCTGTGAGCTGATACAACTGATAGGAGAGCAATCTAGCAATGTATGTTTTCCTATAGAAACAACAGATCAGACAATCACCCTTGAAACTGAGGATTGTCCTTCAGGCTTGAGAAAGTTACCTGTGAAGAGTCTTCATACCAACATAAACAGACTGGTCACTTTCTTATGGTCTGGAAGACACTGTAACTACTGGGGTTTCAGTTTTGATTCTGAAAGAGGAGATGGAGCTATTCTCCCCACCCTACCCAATGCTCCAGAAGCAAACTAAGTGGTTATGATTAGTTTGGTTCGGTGCTGCTCCGTTCACCCCAACTTCCTTGTTTCACTATAACCAGACAACTCTACTAAACTTTAATACAATTCCACCACAAATAGATTGTGGTATCAACTTGCCATTGGGGTTGATTCAGCTCCCAGTCAGCAGCAAAGCGTGCTGCCGTCATTACTCACGTCATTAGTAGACCTGACAGAGCATCATAACTGCGCTGAGTTGCCTCATAAGGCTGGAGTGTCAAACTCACTTCCTGGAGCAGGCCAAATAGGATTCATGATGCAAACTGAGAGCTGGAAGTGAAATCATTAAGCCAAAGCAGGTAAGTCAGAAATAAGCATTTTAAAGTACAATCCTAACCATGTCTACTTAAAAGTTAGCCCCATTGTGTTCAGTGGGTCTTGCTCCCAGGAAAGTGTCTTTAGGACTGCTGCCTTAGGCATAACTTTGCAGCTCAGGCTCTGAGAGTGATGTCTGAGTAGGGCAGTGTCTCCCTTGCTCACCATCATTGTCACCTGACTTCATAGCATTTGTTGCCTTCCAAGGTCTTCCTCTGTTTCTCCCTCACAGAGACTCCACAGAAGTGATGCTGCTAAAAGAGCAACACTGGTAGAGCCCAATTATCATGGGGTACTGGACAGAGCTTACATGGGCCACACCTGGACCATGAGCAGACCTTACTGTTCTGTCTTCTTGATACTCATCCTTTTGGTAGACCTGGGCTTTGGGATGATCTGGGCAGTTGTGCCTGTCCAGGTATCCTGATGTGCCATCTTCTGGGACACTGGGCAACAGATGTGACTCCCATATTGTCCTGATGCCCAAAGAACAAGCTGTGCAAGAGTGGAAACAAAAGTTGTAGTCCAATAGGGACTGTATTGTCATCAGAGAGTGGTGATGAGTTTGGGTTCCACTCCTATACATTGTGATGGATTTTCTTTTGTGAGGGGTCCATGGCCCCCCTCCTCTATTTCTGTGGTTCCTTGGGGAGCTATGGCTCATAGTTTGGGAATCACTGCCATATAACATTATTTGTAAGATCAATTTGGGCTCAATCAATTCTGCTTCTGTATTATATGAAACTTTCAGCCTTAACATCTTGATTTTGTTTAAAGACTTGGTAAAGATAGAGAGCAGCAAATGAGTGCTTGGAGATTATTTCTTCTATTTTAGTCAAAACAGAGCTTACAAGCAAGACTGATAAAAAAATCAGGGATATGATTAACATCATGTGTCTCCTACCCTTAAGTGGCACATTTGTTTATTGAACATGCTCTGGCTTAAGTGACCTTCTCCAGACAGAGACTGCCACCATCCCAGTCCCATTTGTGAACATCATTGGGGTATGAGAGTGCACTTCTTGATAACAAACGTTTTTTCTCAACATGGGGCAACAAAAATACAGTGGTACTTGGTTTATGAGCATAATTTGTTCCAGAAGCATGATTGTAATCCAAAACGCTTCTCTATCAAAGCTAATTTTCCCATAAGAAATAATGGAAACTCAGACAATTTGTTCCATGACCCAAAAATATTCATATAAAATGATTAAAATACTTAAAACAAATGTTAATTTGTAATAAATTAACAAAATAATATAACAAAATAATAAAGAAAAAAATACAAAATATAAAGAAAAATAAACCAAATTAACCTGCACGTAGTCTCTCAGGTCTCTCAGGCTGTAATTTGCCCTTCACTGCCCATGAGTGAGCCCCACTGATTATAGGTATGCCTTATCAATGTTACAATGCTGCTTACTTTAGATTAGACATGCAAGGCTAAGGCTGCAATCCTAAAGACACTTAACTGGAGTAAGACCAATTGAACACAATGAGGCTTACTTTTGAGTAGACATGGTTAGGATTGTGCTCTAGGTCTCTCCGGCTCCATTGCCCCCTTACACAGGAGTGAGCCCCACTGACTGTAATAGGCTTACTTCAGAGCAGACATGCATTGACTGGTCATTCAGGTGAGGCTGTGGTGGTGAAGTGCTGAAACAGGCTGTATTCCAGTTGGGACTATTTTTTCTGCTTGTATTGCAAGACATTGCTTGTATTGCAAGACAAAATTTATTAGAGATGTTTGCTTGTCTTCCAAAATGCTCTCAATCCAAAACGCTCTCAATCCAAGGTTTTACTGTACAGTATATTAGCTTTCTTTGTTATGCCTATAGAATCCCAACAGATCAGTTGATTAAGAGCAGATTATGCACTTCACCCTTCCACTTTACAGGTTTTGCAATCGTTAACATTTTAATTTATTTATTTTCTCTGAGCAGTTGATCAGGTCAAGGCAAACTATTAGTGCAGTTATACAGAATTTATATTAAACCATATTTGAATCCAGGTTGTGAACAAATGGAAAAATGCCAGTTCCAGATCTCTGGAACAGAACAGTTTTCACCTCTCTATAGTGCAAATTGCCCATTTACACCCACTCTGTTTCCTGTTCTTCAATCATTTCCTAATCCATGAAGACCTGTGTTCTTATTCTGACTGTGAAGTTCATAGGAGACTTTTGAGGGCCAGTCAATGCAATCCAAACTTGTGCTGGAACAGCCAGGACACTTGGCTGTGCTGTATCCAGCGCAAGTTCAGGGCTGCTGCTGCGCTACCATGGGGAAAGGGGAAGGCTTTCTCCTTACTCCAGGTAACACAGTAGCCCCCCTATAGGTCTACTCAGATCTGCACTACCTTAGGAACTGTTTGGTGTAGATCTCAGCAGACCAGAGCAGCCAGTGCTCTGCACTGACCCTGGAATGGGGCTTAGATAAGGCACAAATACTAGATCAGGCACTATTCCACAAGTAGGCACATCTGGTGTACTGCATTCAGTTCTGGTTGGATATTTTGAAAAGGATATATAGTAGTGGAAATGAAAAAAGTGCAGGATAGAATGGCTAAAATGTTTACAAGACACCACTCTTACATGGAAAGCTACAGTGCTTGGGGCTCTTCAGTCTAGAAAAAAAGATAGATGTCATTTGCATCTGGTGACTTCTTAATCTTTAATTTGTCAATAGGTTTTGAAATGGCCTCTCTTTTAACCTCAGATTGTTTTCCACTTATAACTTCCTGGAGAGTTGGGAAGGAAAAAATCCTTTTTAAAAAGATGATAGAGATGTGAAATCAACCCCGGCTCAAGAAATCAACTCTGGCTCTTGAAAAAATGTGCCTGAAAAGCTCATTAGTCATCCATTATGTACACAAGAAAAAATAAAATATAAGCCTCTGTTATTGCTATAGCATATTTGATAACATATTGTCTATTTTTAAAGCCTGCTATTAAATTCCCATTTACATTTTTTCTTCATCTTCCAATCTGCCCTTTCTAAGAGTGATGCAGAAAAAAAAAATCAAAGCCTGGTTTTTATCAAACATTACGGAGAGGGTGAAGAAAAGTCTCCTTCAGGAATCCAACCCATTGTGTATGTTCCATTTCATTCTCAACCTGGCTATTAAAATATAGTCAATCCCTTTTTATGATCTCCACATCCCTTAATACTGCATAATCCCACTTCCGGTATCTGACAAGTACAACCACTTCGAATAGAAGAGCCCTGTTTGTGACAGGAAAATGGCTGAGTTCCCTCTTAGGAGCAGTAGAAAATGTTCCTTGCCCAAGCAGCAAAGAACAGCTCTGTAGCAGAGGTGGGACTCGCTAAAGGCACCACCAGCCAGGTTGCTTAGAGGATACTGCCCTCATACGGTCAAAAAGCAGACACATGGGAACAAGGCAACCTAGTCACAATCTACGCAAAATCATAATACTTCGACAGTGATGTAGAAATAAAATGAAGTTACCTTCGCTAGTGGCAGGACAACTATACATTCAGCCTGTACAACCTTTACCTATAGAACCAGAACACTTAAGCTGTGTTAAACTCAGGAAAGAAGATATCTAATCAAGCCAAATCAAGAAGATATCTAACCAAGCCAAATCAAGAGGTACAAGAAAAATATGATACAAATGTTATATTTTATGATATAATATAATCTCAGTTGGAACTGGATATTTTTCAGATAGTGTATAAAACGTTTAAATTAATCCTGTGTAGTTGTATCAATTTAAGATTTCATGTCACTAACTAGTCACTAGTTTCATGTCACGAGTTTTATCAGAATTTTCTTTAATACTATAGTAACAGTTTTATATGGCAACTAGTGAAAACGTACCCGCATCAGTCATCAAACAACACATACGAGATACTGAATGGCAGAATGACCTGGCAAGTGTTGCAGATCCTTTTGTTAAAGCTGAGCTTAGACCACAGACCATGGCGCAATATCTGACCCATCTAGAAATATACAGTTATAGGAGGGCCTTCACTCTAGCTCGTTTTAATGTCCTACCCTCTTCTGTGGTAGAGGGACGCTATAAGAAAATCCCTTACCATGAGCGGATTTGCCCCTGTGGTCAGGATGAGATTGAAACTACAGAGCACATTCTTTTACGTTGCACTTTTTATAAAGATCTGCGTACTATGCTTATTTATCCACCGCTGTCCAGTCTTCCTGGAAGATCCAGCTGTCAATTTCTGCATATGCTTTTGACTGATGGAAATTTAACTTTGGTATATGTTGTTGCAAAATTCCTTGCTGCTGCTATGAGAATTAGGACCGCAGCTATGAATGCTTCAGATTAAGCGATTGCCAATTTTTACTGCCTTCTACTAGATAAAGTTGGCCAATATTAGGCCATTATTTTATGTACAATCTTGGCGGAGGTTTTAACCTAAGGTTTTTAGGATACATTATGATCTTTGTATTTTTATAATTCCTATGCTTCTACTTTTATTGTGTACCTCTCTCATAGGATATATCTGTAATTAAGATGCTTTTAGTCTTTTGTGCTGGTCTATTGACCGTAATAAAGGTTTATTATTATTAATTTTAGTACCCGCATTGCAGGAGTAAAATTTCCCCATATGCCATCCCCCACTGCGCAACAACCTCATGTGCAAAGTTTTCCCATGTGCAGTGCCTCCATGTGCATCAATGCCCCCATGTGCATCAACATGCTATGTGTAACATCTCTCCATGCACATTGTCCCCATCACCATGCATTGTCCCCCATGCGCTTCAAACCCCCATGTACAACATCCCCAATGCGCATCAACCTGCTATGTGCAATATCCCCCCTGTGCATAAACCGCCATGCACAACAGCCCCTATGTGCATCAACCCATATGCACTATATCCCCCCATGCACAACATCCCCCTATATGCATCAACCCCCATGTGTATCATCCCCCATGTGCAACATCCTCCATGAGCATCAACCCCCCATGCGCAACCCCCCATGTGCAACACCCCCTGTGCGCAACACCCCCATGTGCGCAACACCCCCATGTGCATCAACCCCCTATGTGCATCAACCCCCTATGTACATCAACCCGCCATGTGCACCATCCCCCCAGTGCACTCTCCCAGTGCATCAGGCACTGGGCACCAAATTGGCTGGATGCCAGTCAGTTTTCCATGTTAAGTATAAGACAAAAAACATTGCACCCCTTTTCAGCCCCTTAAGGGTAAAATTTCTCAACATCAGTTCTTGGTGGGTGTTGATGTCTCAGAAGGAACACCCTCCCCAAATTTCACACTTCTAGGTTCAGAGGTTGGGGAAGAGCATCCCACAGTCAGGGATTTTTCAATGTAACGTAGAGGGAAGAAAATGTGTTGCATCCCTTTTTACCCCCTTCTGGTTGGAATTTCCAAAAACCTGTTCTCAGTGGGTGCCTCCATCCCGGAAGGAACACCCTCCCCAAAGCCCGGCAGTTTTGGCTGGGTGTTGATGAATGAGAGAGTGACTTTCCAGTTTTATATACATAGAGAGTGTTAACACAAAAGATGTAATATTTTGGTAACTTATAAAAAATTTCTCCAACTTTTAATAAACATTTGCTAAGCTATGACTTTTTAATCTGCAAGATAACATGCAAAATCCATGCTATTTTCCAAAGGGGATTTACTGATTTAGTGACAGCAGTCACAACACAGGTGAACCTTCATTCATATTCACAGATGCAAGATTTGGTGTAAAACTGGGTTCCGCTGCCTTTTGAAAATACACAGATTTTCAGAAGTTACAGGGTGGCACAGCAAAGGCAACTGGCATTAGTAGGGTTGGTGTCACCCCTATTAACTTTGTTTTCAGTACAACAGTAGAGAGCACCCAACAAATCAGTAACCAGCAAGAATATTTGTGGCTCTAAGCACAACTGGGCACCTGATAGCAGACACCAGCAGGCATTGAGCACTACTTGGCACAGACAGGCACCGGAGGGTACCAGGGAGCAGTGAAGGGCAGCAGTGGTCATTGGTGGGGACTGGGCAACCTTACAGAACACCATTGAGCAGCAGGCACCACGGGCACCAATGGGATCCTTAGTGGTCAGCACTGGGCATTGGGCACCACCATGCAGAGGTCAATGGGCACCACTGAATAATCCTAATAGGCACCAACAGGCACCGAGCAACATTGGGCAGCAGGCACCATTGAGCAGCAGGCACCAGGTGGCAGTAGACACCAGCAGGGACCAGTGGGATCCTTACTGGGCATCACTGTGCAGTGAGGAGCGAGTACCCTCCCCCCAGTGCACCCTCTCTCCCACTGCATCAGGCTCTGGGCACCAAATTCCCTGGATGTTGATCAGTCAGTCTTCAATAATATAGGATAAAAACACATTGCACCCCTTTAAGGGTTAAATTTCTCAACATCAGTTCTTGGTCGGTGTTGATGTCACAGAAGGAACACCCTCCTCGAATTTTATGCTTCTAGGTTCAGGGGTTGGGGCAAAGCATCCCATAAGTCAGGGATTCTTCAATGTATAGAGAGGAAAATGCACTGTGCCCCTTTTCACCCCCTTCTGGTTGGAATTTCTGAAAACTGCTTCTTAGTGAGTGCCTCCATCACAGAAGGAACACCTTCCTTAAATTTCAGGCTTTTAGGCCTGGTGGTTTTGGCTGGGCATTGATGAGTCAGTGAATCACTTTTCAGTTATATATATGTAAGTTGATAGATTCCTCAATACCAAGATTTCAGAATTTTGGCCAGTAGTGGTGTCACACACATATTTCACGTGCATCATCATGTGCGGCTTGCACTCCCTGTACCCCCAGCGATGCCAATGTCTTCCCATAGTTCATCTAGTATTTGCACTATTTGACATGTTTAGTACTGTATATTAGAAGAAAAGCAAGATATTTACTGTATTTACTCAAATCTATTGCTCACCTTCTTCAGCCAAATTTTATCTCCAAAATCAGGATGCGCATTAGATTTGATAGTTAATTAGATTCTAGTAAATAGGGTATTCTGAATATAGGGTGTGCATTACATTCGGTGGCACATTAGATTTGAGTAAAGAGGAGGACATTTAAGTCTGAGGACAGCAAGTCCACATTTACTCTAACTCTGCTAGTTGGCCCTGGTAACTGAGCAAGTGACACTCTTTCAAGTGGGTGTTCCTCTTTAATTTAGCAGGGGAAGAGTAACTGCCCACCTCAACTCAGCAATATCTGTCATGGCTTCTGCTAGTGTTCTTTAGCATCTTTTTAGATTGTGAGCCTTTTGGGACAGGGACCCAATAGCCATAAACTGCCTTCTGAACTTTTTTGTTGAAAAGTGATATAAAGTATATATAAATATAAATACTGTAGATAAACTCCACTCCCATTGGACAGGCTGATCTCATGCCTTTGAGTACATTCTATCGAAGACATGTATTTTTTGGAGAGTATTTCTGATTGCAAGAACAGTGATATAAATATGGTATTTGGGAGAAATGTACATTTATACATGGATAAATCAGGATAAAGGACAACCCATATAAACTGAAGGACACTGCAGACAGAAAAACAACAGTCACAACTGTCACAACTCTGTGTCAATACAGAGTTGTTCTGTAGTTTAAAAACACTTTCATTTGTACTGTGTATGGTGGTCAGATAACTCATGGGAATGAAAGTTTTTAATGTGGATGTTTTAGCTGCTATGAGCTACCAATTCAAAGACAACTCGAATAGTATGGCATTTGGCAGAAATGCTACCAAAAGGAAATGGCAAAATGTTGTCTGTAAAAACCAATTTTTTCAATAGCTAGAAAACCCGGAATAAATGCACAACAATTATTGCTGGCCAGAAAAATCTTACACCTGATATGAATGGACAGAATGTTTGCTCTTTCTGCGCAACTAAAACAGACCATTCTGAAAACTATGGCTACAGCCAGATTCTCAGATATCTCCTCATTGTACCCCTTTGGCCAAGGCTAAACTTGAACATCAATGAACTTGATGTTAAACTTGAACATCAGATAATGCGATAAGTAAGCTGATAAATAAAAAGGCAATGTAATTCTATGTGAAGATGCAAATTCTGCTAATTAAATTGTTTTGAATGCATTGTTAAATCTATATTGCACCTTCTACACTATGCACATTGAGAGCAACTGTACATTAAAAAACTGTTCTATGATCTGTATTTAACATGAAAGTGCTGCAGTTTTAAAAAGATAGAGAAACAAAATGACTGTGGTTATTCGCTGAATTAATCATTTATTAAAAAATGAGTCTCAGGCATTTATATCATTTTTATATCCAATAGTCCAGAGTTTAATTCTGATACACAGTGAAAGGAGGGAAGACTATACATCTCAGAGAAAAGAACTCTACAGTTTCACTATTAAGTAAGTTATTAGATTGTTTTAAGAGTAGTTATGTTTTCACAATTAAAAATACAAGCTTACCCAAAACATTTGGCATAAAAATAAGTACAACACATGAAGGCCCATCAGAATGAAGAGAAAGGGATGTTGTTTTCCTTCAGTAAACCTGTCATATAATCAAAGGGGGCTTAAGAACACATTACTTAATACATTTGTATGTTTTTTCCCCCCAAGCTTTTATCAGGACAAGAAACGAAAGACAAAGTCAAAAGACAAAAAACTCCATAAACCTAAGTATGGAAGGTATAAAAAACCAGAGAAACTATTGCTAAATGTTTCATCATCTGATTTCATTGAAATTCCAAGTTTAAGGCAAAAGGCTGCTTCTCCTCTACAAATATTTAAAACATAATTTAAAAATGTACAATTAATGAATGGGTAAAGGATACCAAAGAATAAAAATTATCCTGTACATACAGCTACCAACCTCCCTCTCCCCTAGTCTAATACCCAAAGAACTGTCACCAAGCATATCAGTTACCCACAAATGAAGGAGCAACAATATTTTGTTGAGTCCTAGTTGGGGCCTTAAACAATTTTGTGGACGGTGAAATATTTTCCTAGCACAGCTAACTTGAAGCTTTGCCAGTCCCTCATTTCAGCTGTTGGATGAAGCAACACTAGTGCACGATACATGACAGTTTGCCATTCAAGACAAAACATCTTCATTAAGATGTTTCTTCCAATCACGTCTAGAGTTTTCATCTTATTTACATTAAGATTTATAAACATATGGTAAAGTGCAAGGCTCCCCCAAACCTACCTCCATATCAGCTTTTGGCTAATTTGCTCATTGCAAAATTTAGAATACTAGTCAGTAATTTTTTTCTCAGATAACCAACAAGAGTTGCTTTGAAGGAACATTTTGCTCCACAGCTTTGTATTCTACTTTTTAAGTATGATACATATTCATGTGATGGGGTACTTTGGCTTTCAGACTTTTTACTTGCCTACACAGGAAATCAACTTACTGACAGATCTTTTAGGCGGCAGAAAAAAGGGTGGTTTGGTTTAGCTTTGTGAATCTATGACTCACGGGTTCTGCAAGGCCAGTGGCAAGAACACGTCTTCTGAATTATGATATACCTTGAAAGAGTATTTGAATTTGATGCAAGAATTTGATATGCAATCTTTACATTGCAGCAATATACAGTGGTACCTCACTTAACAAGTGATACACATAACAAGCAAAAATTTCTCTAGGATTCTGCCTATGTTGCTTAACTTAACAAGCACACTCATTGGCAGTTGGAGAAGATGTGCTGGCCAGCAGCACTTTTAAAAAGCTTCAGGGCTGCCTAGTGCACCTGCCCATAGTGAAAGCAACACTTGCTGTGCTGTTCCTCCTGTGGCCGGGTGTCTACTGGGCAGAGGGAAAGAACAGCAGTGGAGGGAAGCAGCTCAGGGCTAGCCAGAAGGAAGCAGGGGAAAGAGAGGCTCAGGATGAAGAGATGGAGAAAATGGGGAGACACTTTGAAAGTGTCTTGGATTGCAGCCTCCTAACCATGTCTACCCAGAAGTAAGCCCCATTGTGTTAAATGGGGCTTACTCCCAGGAAAATGTCTTTAGGATTGTAGCCTAAGTAGACCTCATAGGATCATGCACATTGAATGCATGTTTTGAATTCAATTCCAGTGTTTTGTCATCATTTTTACATCCAGTTAATATTTTTATATGAATATTTTTTGGGTTGTGGAACCAATCGTCTTGAGTTTCCATTATTTCCTATGGGAAAATCCGCTTCACTTAAAGAGTGTTTCATTTAAAGAGCACGCCTCTAGAATGAATTAAACTTGTTATGTGAGGCACCACTGTACGTGAATACTAAATCAATGGGTGAAACTCTTCCCAGTAAGAGCTTGACTGTTTTGTCAACTGCACGGTATGGTATTCTGGCATTATAATCATCATTGCACATTCCCCTTCCCTTTGCTCTTTGCTTAATTTAAACCTAAGGGATAAACAAAATTGTTGCACTACAACAACAAAGAAATGCACTGAGGACCACCATCTCTGATGAAGTTTACCTCATTATAGAAGATGTGCCAAATTAAGGTCTTCGGCTCTGATGCAAAGCCCATTGAGAAATGATGGCCCTTCTAGCTTTAGGTGGGTTCTTAAATGGGTTTGAAGGCTTCAAAGAGATATTTTGGTTTCAAGTAAATTTCATTCAATATAGACTGGCCAGAAATATGATCTTCAATTGTGAGGAAGCCATCACTTCCAGGTCAAGGTTAATTGCTGAATAGCTTAAACCCCAGTAACATTTACATTTGACACAAGTATAAAATACAACCAGTGGTGGGCTCCAGCAAGTTCGCACCTACTCTACAGAACTGGTTGTTAATGAGATAGGACATATAAAGTTTAAAAATAGCCATTTAAAAGTGGCTGCCAGATGGGCAGAGAACCGGTTGTTAATTTCTTTGAAGCCCATCACTGAATACAACCAACCAGTTTGTATCAGTGAACAAACATGTCAATGTGACTCTATTCTCACATACCCTATTTTAGCAATTTCTTAAGGATTTATACCCCTTCAAGTCAAAAATGCTGATGAAGGTTTTATTAAAACCAAAAGAACAGGAAAGGTTCCTTAAATGGCATGCAGCACAATCTGCCATTAAATTAAACAACTGCATTGTGGTGCTTTTGGCAATTCAATATTGTATTGTATCCTAAGTTTATGATTTTTACTAACTGATTTCAAAAAGGACTTGGTCAAAGGGACTTTCAAAAAGAGCTAACTAAACTTAGGATACAATTTTAGATGTACAAGAACCACATGCTTTCCCTGAATATAGATATTGCTGTTAATAGGATTTTAATTTCTATCATATGAAACCATGGATGTAACCCATTGAAGCCAAGGCATTTACTCAATACCTGTTGGTAGTAAAGTAGCTGAGAATAAGGCATGTAGAGATTTCTCTTAAAAAACAACAGTATTAGAGGATTATGGCATCAGCAATTCCTTAGATTCAAAGGTGAGATTCCTCAGACTCCTTGCCTACTAAACACTTGGAAATCCTGTTTCTCATGAATGTGGTTGTATAATGAAACAGGCAATCCAATTTTACACCAATTGATGCATTTAGGAAAAAGGGTTTCTTGAATTTGATCCCAAAAGCTACTGCTGTAGAGATATACCTGTTTTTGTAAAGAGTTTTTTCATGCTGGTGGTTGAAACATTGCAGATTTTTTCATTGCAAAAATAAGCCTGACACTATAAGATTTGTATTTTTGAGCTAGAAATGAGGCATATGATGCTTGTCTCTTAGGGAAAAAATGTTATTTTTGCATGGTCAGAATTCAAAACAGATATTCTGAAGCTCTAAAACAGTGATTTTCAACCAGTGTGCCACAGATAGTCCTCAGGTATGCCTCAGGAATTTGGGGATTGACATTCATTAATAGGAAAATTGGGGAATTTGAACAGTCTGGTGTGCCTTGTCAATAGTAAAAACAATTGATGGTGTGCCTTGATAATTTCACTGCCAACTTAGTGAGATGAAAAAGGTTGAAAATCACTGCTCTAAAAGGTCAAAGACTATTCTCTCAAGCCTTCAGTTTAACTGACTGGATAACGGTTAGATTTTTTTTCCAAGCAAAGGGGCAAGTGGTGCTTAAAAACACAAAGTAGCAATTTGAAATCATTCAGTGCAGTTTTCTTTTAGAAATGCATAAATGCATTAATATTGGTAAATTCTAAGTTGTCTAATATGTTAATTCTAAGTTAATATAGACAAATTCAACTGCTGAATCTTATTGTCTTGCACAAGGAAATGTAGTTTTGCCAAATTAAGCACTTGTTTTAAAAAAACACTCTCCCTGAAAAAGGGAAAATAAAGTCCACTATTTGATACCATGGAGTGGGTTGAATAGCACTTAATGAGAAAGAGCCTTTAAAGCAAACTCTTTGCAAACAACACTTACAGTACCTCCTTTATTTAGATGCAAGGTCAACTGATTTCTGTTACCATTTGGTTGCAGATCAAGGTGCTGAGGACTACGGTTTTATAAAAAGCAAGGATTAGAGCTGAAAGACAAATGATCCTAACAGTCTCAAAATTTAATGTGAATAAAATGTGAAGAGGCTAGAAAGTTAAAATTCAACTTTCATTAAAATCTTATCTTAGACCAGACCTGCGCTTTGGACTAGGTAATGTAATGTTGCCCATCAGTGGCTCAAACTAATTTGATCAATCTAATATTGCAGAAATGGGACTGATGCAGCAGATAGACGAAGTTCCGAAGGCCCATTTTCAGACCATAATTCTACCTTCTCCACTGAAGCAAATGCATTGCCCACAGAATTCTGAATTTGGGCAAAGCAGTATCTTATTTGTCACAGAACCTTTTAGCAAGGTGCATCTAGTAAAGGCAAATGCATTAGCACCAGTTCCCATCACAAAAAAATGGGGTGAATGGAAGATACTGCCAACCAGTGTTCATATTGACTAGTATCACTAGTCCTCGTTATGTACTGGTACATTCAAATACGTATAAAGTATCTGATTATGGAATCTTGGCTAGAAAGGGAAGATTGACAACTCAAAAGGCTTGGGGAAAAAATACCCAATTTGAACTGAAGTTGTAGACTAAACTTAGTTTTTAACATATTGATTTAAAGGCTGACAGCAACTTAAAAACGAAACTGTTTTTAACATGACCAAGACAATTAATTAACATTTCTATATTGAACTCTAAGATCCATGTGTAATTTCTAATTACCACTAACTTTGTCCAAATCATGTAACTTAAGGAAATGTTGAAAAAATATTTAATAGTTTTACTTTTGCGAATGAGTTTTTAAAAAGAGATTAGAAAATAAAGAGGGATGGCCAAATTTAGCATTCCTCTATCATGGCTAGGACATGGGGGCCTCTAGCATTAAGAATGTGCGGTATCTGAACAGTGCAATTTCTGTGGCACGCTAATGCTGAGCACATTTAAGTTATAGGAGCCACAGACAGGATATCTGAATTATAAATCCTATGCAATATCTGGCCTATGCCAATTTGCAATAAATGGGCATGAAATAAAACCAGACCAAGGATGCCAAATTCATCTAATGCATGTGTTGTATCAAAGATGTATTTCACTTCTATGGATAGTCATCGCCTAACTTCTTGATTTCCTCTGTGATTTCTAGTCCTTCAGTCAAATGTTAGGTCTTTGAAATGGCAGAAGTCTTCACACATTCTGGAGCGATGTTCTCTAAAATTCTGGAACAAAGTTGTTGATATTATTTTCTAGTTTACACTTTAATTTACAAAAGTATTTTAAGAGTTCAACAATGCACCTGATGCTTCTTTAATATTACACCTATGTGTCCAATGACTGTCTAATCTTCATTCTACTTTGCTGCTTTCTGATTTCTGATCCAACCTGCTCTTGTTACTCTTCACCATGTAGATAAAATAAGCAAGGGTCTCTTTTTCATTCACTGGGATGTTCCTGAAGTGGCGGCTGACAGTCTGAAAAAACAAGTTTACAAGCCTGAAATTTGATTCTTCTTTATCACGAGTATTAAGGAATAGAAATAAACTTTCCAAATACATCTCATTTGGTATTGTCCATCAGTGTTTTACTATGTTCACACTTGACATATACATGTAAACAAAGTATCATTGTACAGAATTCCTAACAGCTAGGTCACAAGAATAATACATTCAGATTAGTGTCTAGCCAAAAGAACACTCATTGGACGACTTTTGAACAACAGGTTCTCCAGTTTGAGATTGCCTTCATCATTGTATAGGACTAGCTCTAATGAGTACTTATTACTATGTTTTCCTTTGTGGTTAGAGACTTGGTAACTCATGTAATAAATCAGCAAAATCAGCTTATTTTGGCCACAAAAAGGTAACAAGATGGATATTGTACCTACAGTTTTAAAAAGGACTGCCCACTTTAAGCACCAGCTGCATAAGTTTACTTTTTGCTTGTTTAATCAGCTCAGAATTAAGGTATGTATTTTTTCTGCACAGAAACTCTCTCAATAAGTATTTTATTTAAAAAAATAAAAATAAAAGGTTAATATGAATAACCCAAAGTGAGCTGTGGAAGTTAGAACTTGATATTTAAGACAAAATTGATACAAGAATGATAGCTAGACACAAATCTTTTGTAAAGCCAAGGCAGCTCAGATTTCATAAAAAATCTGAGAAGTGTATAAGAAGCAAGTCTCCACTGGTATATAATTTCTGAAGGAAATAATTACAGTACATACTAGCAGATATAGCTGATGGGTAAGCTACCATGAATACAAATTGCAAGGTGTACATTTGGACACTTTAACAAGGCCATTGCATGAGACTGGGATAAGTTAGAAACCTAAGAAGCATAATGTGAAGCTGCTAGATTGATTTTTGGTGGTAGTAAACCAAGAAGGGAGGCAAGAGATTGAAAGGCAAGAGGAGCTAGTGTTCAGATGCTTCCCCATTAGTCTAAAACAGGCCACTGCTTCAGTGACTACACTGGCTGCCCATTCGTTTCCAGGCTGAATTCAAAGTGCTGGTCCTGACCTTTAAAGCCCTAAATGGCTCGGGTCCAGGGTATCTGAGGGACCGCCTTCTTCTGTACAATCCGACCCGTCACCTAAGGTCATCTGAGGGGGCCCTACTGACTGTGCTGCCACTAAGAAACGTGAGAGGTGTGGCGGCCAGAGATAGGGCCTTCTCGGTGGTGGTACCCCGGCTTTGGAACTCCCTCACCCTTAGAACTAAGGAAAGCTCCCTCAATACAGAGCTTCAGGCAGAGCCTTAAAACCTTTTATTTCAAAAAAGCTTTTTAATGGGGAAGAGGTTGGGGGGTGTTCTTTTATTGTTTTTAATGTATATGCTTTAATTATTTTTATTGTATTGTACTATTTATGTTTTTAATTATGTTTTATGTCAGCCGCCTTGAGTCGGGCAAAATAGCCTGAGAAAGGTGGGATATAAATTTTTAAAATAAATAAAATAAAAAATAGAATCAAATCCTCAGTTTATGAATTGTCACAAAACCTCATTAAACAGAATCTCCTCATTAATCTCCTCATGAATTGTCACTTTCTCCTGTGCTATTTCATTTGCTGTTTGTACTTAATCTTTCAATAGCATTCAGAGTTAGATAAGTAAATAAACATGAATTAAAAAACCTGCTTCAATTATATGCTCTATCTATATTCCTAATTATAGAACATATTTACTTGAATCTAATGCACCATCAAATCTAATGCACACACCAATTTCAAAAGGCTTGAGATTTAAAAAAATTTATTGGTGATTGTAATGTGCAGCTGCAAAGCATGTGCAAAATTTAATTTTACTGCAAATAACAGTGAGTTATATGACAACATTAATATGACAATGGATTTTTACCTAATTTTACCTAGATTTTAACTAATCGTACTAGGTTATAAAACCCATACAACAATGGGTTTGTTACATTTTTATTACAATAAACTGTTAAACTTAATACTGACCTATACTTATAATCAAAATACTGTATTTACTTGCATCTAATGCGCCATCAAATCTAATGCGTGCACTGATTTCAGAGACCAAGGGCACAATCCAGAGGAAGTTCAGCCTGCTCTGCCCTAACTGCTCTCTCCTAACTATTCTGTATCCAGAGCAGAAAGTAATGCTGCATCCAGAGTCAGGAAGCCTGGGCTGCCCTAACTGCTCCATAGCATGCTGAGTAATTGACACAAGGGGAGGACTTGCTCCTGAGGAGACACCCCTCAGATCACACTGAACAAGGAACAGCTGTGGTGCCTACAGTGGTGACACAACTCTGCACATCACCCGGTCTGTGCGTCACCCCTATGATGTGTGCACCCCCCACCTGGACTGTGCAGTCGCCAAAGCTGGTGCCTGCGCAGTTGTTTCTGAAGCCAACTGGCTTCAGAAAGAGTACTAAGCAGGCACCATCTCTGACGCCTATGCAGTACTTTACTGAAGTCTTTCAGCTTCTGAGGAGACTGTGCAGGCGTCAGAGTTGGTGCCTGTGCAATACTCTTTCTGAAGCCATTTGGCTGCCGCTCCGCATCTGCGGCCGTGCAGAGGCGCAGACTTCCTCCGCTCTAAGGAAGTCTCCTCTGAAGCTGTTCGGCATGCTCAGTGTGTTTCTGCACAGTGCACCTCAGCTGGCCGTTCGGGCCAGCTCCGAGGACAAGGCTGCTGCTCTGCCGTGGAGCAGGCCTGAATGGGCGTGCTGACACCTGGGGCCTGCCAAAGAACAATCAAACTCCTCTGGCGCATCACCCCACATGGAGCACATCATCCAATGCACATCATCCAATGCAGCCCCCACCAGCCGCACCAGTCTGGTGACACCACTGGGTGCCTGCCTTATAAGGAATCCCTAATGAGATGCCAGTACATTCTACAGTGAATACAAGGGGCTTCTTGGAGTGGCCTGCTGTATCCTGAGGTTTGTGGGCAGCCGTAGTTTGTTCCATATCCTGAGGTTGAGAGGCAGGGGTTGCAGCTAGGCTGGCCAAGAACTCAGTTTTTGGTCAACACGGACATTCTTACTCAGGCCTTATCATGGACCCCTATGGGTCTACTCATTACTATACCTGCTCCTGATGTGGTATATCTCTGAGGAACTGGAAGAGGGCATTTCTGCCTTGGAAACAGGCTCTGGATACAGAGTAACTGCTCTGCCCTAGGCAATGCTAAACATGCCCTCAACTTGCCTCTCCTGATCTGCTTAGGCTGCCCCAGTTAGGGCAGAGCAGGTCCACCTCTCTTAGGGCACCCTATGTTGCCTTGCTCTGCCCTAAGCCTTTTCCAGAGTAACTGGAGTGGAGCATCTTGCAGTTGCTCCACCCTAGTGATAGATAGGGCAACCCAAGGGCTCTTATGTGGACAGATTAGTTGCTCTGGATTGTGCTGCAAATTTGGCTCAAAAAGTGAGCATTAGATTTGAGTAAAGAGTATTTCTACCTGTTAGAAAAGTATACACAGTTGGAGAGAAATAATGTATTACAATGACTGATGTTTTTGAACACAACTGAAACTGCAAGAACATATTAGTTGCAAAGTTGAATCAGCACTGCTGGTGGAAAAACTCTAGAATCTACTTACTTCTGCCAGTTGAGCTTTATTGAGGCCAGGCTTGGTTTGCAATTTGTAATGCCGTTTATAACGGCGCAGTGTGTTTACCTGAAGCTGAAACAAGTCAACCTGCAAAAAAGATAACATGATAAACAACAGAAAGTCATCCTTAAAGTACACCTTCGCCTTTACCACTGCAGGCAGTCTACAAAGGACTATGCCTTTCTATTTTAAAGCAAGCATGTCTGTCTGTGTAACTAACCTTACTACAGCAACCCTAGAACACATTGGGTGAAATCCAGAGTAACTACGGGGAGTTCTTGCTCCAGAGTAAGAACAAGTTACTCTGGATTGCAATATGAATTTCCCATAGGTTTTCACTAGATGGTGCAGAAACTATGGGTGCATGTAATGTCTCTTATGTTTTCCCGTAGTTACTCTGGATTGTGTCCATTATTCCACATTTTCTATTGACTTAACAGTTTCTCACTTTGGAATTAGTGGCCAGGATTGTGGCCAAATTGGACACACTGATGGGAACACATTTCAAGTGCTTTTTGTGATGCAGCAACTAACAATGAACTATAGAATAATGTAGTTCTTTTTTAATCTGTTAAGAGGGCACTCTTTATTCTACTTGTACATAAAATTAAATACAAATACTTAAAAAATTGGATTGTTTTAATGAATATATTTTTCAGTATGAAAGCTCTTTCAAACATATTCAAGTTTTCATTGAAAGTCACATTTAAAAAAGATGTTTTTGTGGGGCTGAATTACTCAGAATTGAACTTTCTCCGGCAACTTAAAGCAATACTATTCTGTCAGAAAACTAAAAAAAATTACTCTACAAAGCTACCGGTAATTACATTTGTATGAATAGAGATTAAAAACGTTTACAGTGCAAAAATTTATGCAAATACAGATCAAACAATACTGTGGATGACTAAGGAATTATTTGCCTTATCTTAGCTCAGAACTACTAAAACATTTACAGAACATGGCTAAAAATGAATCTACTACTTTTGGATATTAACATTCCATAAGATTTCAGGAATACTTAACATTGTAAACTTAAGTAGCCTCTCTTTAGAGCAGAGGTATCCAACGTTTTTGGCAGAAGTGCCACATCATTTCTCTGACACTGTGTTGTGGGCCAGAAAATGATTTACATTTCCAATTTAAATAAACTTACATGTAAGAGTATATTAGAGACATTTCTGGAGGTCTACAAGGCTTGCCAAGGGTCACAGTGAGGTCCAATGTGGCCCCCATGGTTTCAACACCCATCACTGATGGGCACTTACCGGTTCGGGCCTACTTGCCAGCAAACCGCCAGCGGCAGGGAAACCCAAAAAGAGGGCGGACCAGTTCGTGCCGGAAGCCATCTTTGTTTTAGCGCCAGGACGCTTCCCCTGGCCGGAGTGAAGAAAGGACTGCAGCCTCAGAGACCCATCTTAAGCAGGTCTACTCAGAAGTAAGTCCCAGTATAGTCAATGGGACTTACTTCCAGGAGGTGTGGAGAGGACTGCAGCCTCAGAGCCCCAGCCTAAGCAGGTCTACTCAGAAGTAAGTCCCAGTATAGTCAATGGGACTTACTCCCAGGAAAGTGTGGAGAAGACTGCAGCTTCAGAGATCCATCCTATGCAGGTCTACTCTGAAGTAATTTTTTAATTTTTAAATTAAAAACCTCCCTGGCCCCGCCCCGTCCCCTTCCGGAGAACCGGATCTTGGGCCAGGCCGGGCCCACCACTGATACCCATGTGTTAGAGGGTCTCAATTCAATTACTACAAGATGTTTTTCTGGATGTAGGATGGCAGAACTAACTTATTTTGATATACCCAGAAGAGTCACTAGGGTCCGCATCACTAGATGCGGAGGCCAGCGTGTCACCCCCATGCAGTGCAAGGGACAACACCTGGATGGTAGACATGGTCATTTGACATTTGCCCTTTAGAATCATCCTCTCATGGTCCAATTTTGAAGTAATCTGGTATTCCCTATACTTCTTGTTAGGAAGGCTGGCTGCTGATAATACTAGCCCATCTACTTGTGGACAGACACAGAGGTTAGAAGCAGCTCTGCTAAGCTGGCAGTGAGCATCCTTCTGCCATGATTGCTCCTGTTTATCTGATCTGATTGTAGGGCAAGAGGAATCAGAGAAAATAAATACATGCATGACCAACACTCAGCATAGCAGGAAATAAGTTTTTCCTTTCCTCCCCTGCTTTATTCTAGTAAGAATGGCTAATAGCACAAGCTAGGTTGGAACAAGTCCTGCCGCAGCTCCCATGCTGGCCGGTGGGGTGTCACTTTTGTCCCACTCCTGGGAGGACTAGGCCAGTTTACAAACTTATGTTACAAGCATCTGTCCCAAGCCAGTGCAGGAACAGGAATATGGAAGAGTTGTACTAGACTAAACTGGTTAGGACTGAGGCCTGAGAGAACATGTAAAACACAAATAGCATGCTACAGACCACCCTACACTTTCTAACTCCTATATGCCTCTTCTTTGGCAGCGGACTTCCTTGGCAGCAGATGTCAAATAGCAGCTTCTCTAGAAAAACCCCTTCTGGGACGGGAACTCCAGCCTTGTGAGTCTTTCAAGGAGGCAGTGAGGCTAGTACCAAAGGTTTATATACTGTGTTCTATCTGATGGTTTAGATAGACTATCTTAAAAGGTTTAAACAGTGTATCTACTAAGCTATCTTTGGGCTATACAATGAATATCAAAGTTCTAAGTTTGTTCATAATTCATAAAAATACAATCAGCACAAAAACAGAAACAGCTAGCTAGTTCAGCATGTTACGTACTTCTGGAACATCCACTTCATGCTCTGGAGAGTCTCCCCCATCATCGCTGGTCTTCCTCTTCCTTTTATTTCGAACACTCTGAATGAAGTTCTTGTGGAAATCACATATGTATAGGTGTCTAACCTAAGAATTTAAAAAAAAAACAAAAATGGTGAAGAAAAGCATAGTGGTCAATACACAATAAATGATGATATACTGAGTTGCAAAGCTAATGAGGTCACAAAATTTGACCAGTTTTGGGCTGGCCTTTCCCCATTCCTGCACTAATGTACCACTGTGGGTTCACTACTAAGCTCAAAGCAGCTCTGTGACCCATCAGGACACCATTAGATATAGAATCTCTTCTGGGCTTTCAGTAAGAGGAAAACTCTATCAGAACTTAGCACACTTCTTCAGTTCAGCAGATCCAACAGCTCAAGATAGCAGACAGTCTCTACTACCATTCCTATCAGGATGCCTTCTTCAGGTCCCATAGTGAAATAACAAATAAATCTGGAGGTTGGGAAACAGACTGGATTTGGAACTGGAAGCTATGTATAGAACAGATGAAATTATTCATCCACCTTAAACTGCTGTCCTTTTTTCAAGTTATGCTAATGTGACTTGATAGTTATACTGTATTATGTGGCTTTACAATCTGAACTGGGGAATTATTGGTAGCTATTTAGTTAATTACGGTAGGTACCAGTTTGGACAACTGTCCAATTTTTAACAAACCTATCTGTGAATAAGGCTGCAATCCTAAATACACTTTCCTGGAAGTAAAACCCATTAAACACAATGGGAATGCCTTCTGGGTAGACATGGTTAGGATTGTGCTCTAAGCCTTCAAATGATAATATAAGAACCACGTGAACCCGGAGTTCATGATTTACTTCTTACTCAGAGAGGTTAGTGTCATGCTCCCTCTCGCCTCCTGTTTCTCTCCGCACTCTTTGCATGATATTTCTTCCTACATGAGGGGAGATCTGAATTTCTTCTTCTATAGCAGACATCTACTGAACAAGACCAGACTGAACAAGGTAAGTTGTAACAAAATTCAGGTTTACTTATGTGCACAAAGCTTAGCGGTTTCTTTCAATGTCTTTTCTTTTTTTACAGGTTCCATCCAACAACATCAGAATGCTATCCCAACAGGTAACTGGAAGATACAGGCTTCTTCCTTCGTAACTAGCAACCAACTGCTAAACCACCTTTAACCAACTCTCTTTTCTTTTGGCAGGTATCCATCAGGGTTTTTATCTGGAGCCGCCGAGCATCCTCTGTGCTCTCCAGCGCATCTCCTCTCAACTGCCACACTCCCGCCTTTTCCTTGCCCTTGACCTCATCCTCCCCCCTCCTTATTCCGGTTCCAGGGTAGGTAGGGTACTCTTCCCTCAGCATACCACCGAGGCGAGGATACCATGGTGATCCGCCTCCTGGACCGAAAACGTCCCCTGCCCCTATTCCTGAGGTCTACTATTTCCTGAAGTGACCAGACCTCCACAGAATCAGGAAAGCTTCTAATGTCCAAAGGAAGGTATGGGGGCGATGGTGCACGTAGAGGCTCTCTCCCATGCAGATGCCCAGGGGTTCCATGTTATGCTCCTCCCAGTCAGCCTCACAGTTGGTAAGAATTAGGATGCATACTTTGTATCAGTAGCACTAAACTGGGGGGTTGCGACCACTAATTTCTGTAAAGGTCCACTGATTCTTTGGGTAAAGTAATCTCCCTATATTTACATAAGCTTGCAAACTGCAGAAGTTCAGCTATTTGTAGGGCAACTCATTTGTCAGTCAGACATGTTCATTTGCACCATGACCCTGTACCAAAGCCTGTTTTCACCGTGGTGTGGAACAGCCACTTTGGCCTTATAAATATATAAAATAAATGTTTATAAAAATAAAATAACTTATAAAAATAAATGTTTTCCTAGTGCCAGCGCCTAAAACTGTCCTGAGAAGCCTATGCTAAACATTTACATAGTATTACATTTATATAACCCCACCCTAATCCTTAGGAATTCAGGATGGATTACTGTCTCATTTTAAATACTCACAACTGCACCCTACCTATGCCATTACCTGCATTGTCCATATCCTACATGTAATTGCCCTGCCACACCATGTACTGTATAATGAACCAGTTGGTATCAGTATCTTTTGTTCAACCTTTCATGCAGAAAAAACACATATACAATACTTTTTTAGTTAATCTTTTTCTTTGCCCAACTATCTCCATATTTTCACTTATTAGAATTGCATCAAAGTTTTTCAATTCTACTATCTTTTTTGGCCATTCTCAACCCACAATTGATTAGGGATAATTCATCTTCCATTGTCTTTAGGATCACTTTTATTGTTTTAGGCAGGTAACTTTGTTGCGTGTTTGCCCAGACCACATATCACTGTTGTGTATATACAATATTGGGCAGAACCAAGTTATTATTTGGCAGAACTAAATTAATATTGGGCAAAACTAAGACAGATCCTAACCATGTCTACTGAAAAGTAAGTCACAATGTGTCCAATGGGTCTTGCTCCCAGGAAAGCGTGTTTAGGATTGCTGTGTAAGTTAATATTGGGCAGAACTAAGTTTCCCATTAAAGGACTGTCTTAGATCACCAGGAATAGGTCCTCAAAAGCTTCAGAAATTTTTAAGGGAGTACACTAAGAAACAAATAACACAGGCAAATAATGTACACAAAGAGGCAACTTATTCCCAAGGCACTGCACACAATGTCTGTCACGCAGGGTGATCAGATGTGGTAAGCACAAAGAAGACATGCCTCAGAAAATGTTGGACGCTGAGAAAAATGTAGATCTCTCTCTTTCTCTCTCTTGTGTGAATTTAGACACTACATCTTTCAATGTACAGTGGTACCTTGCTTAACAAGTGCCTCACATAACAAGTGATCCACATAACAAGCAAAAATTTCTCTAGGATTCTGCCTCACATAACAAACATTGCTTCACTTAACAAGCACACTCGTTGGCAGTTGGGGCAGATGCGCTGGCCGGCAGCCCTTTTAAAAAGCGTCAGGATTGCCTAGTGCGTCTGCCCATAGTGAAAGCAATACTTCCGTGCTGTTCCTCCTGTGGCTGGGCTTCTGCTGGGCAGAGGGAGAGAAGAGCAGTGGAGAAGAGGGAAGCAGCTCAGGACTAGCCAGAAGGGAGCAGGGGAGAGAGAGTATCAGGGTGAAGAGGAGAAAGTGGGAAGACACCTGGAAAAGTGTCTTTGATTGCAGCCTCCTAACCATGTCTACCCAGAAGTAAGCCCCATTGTGTTAAATGGGACTTACTCCCAAGAAAGTGTCTTTAGGATTGCAGCCTAAGTAGACTTCATAGGATCATGCACATTGAATGCATGTTCTGAATTCAATCCCAGTGTTTTGTCATCATTTTTACATGCAGTTAATATTTTTATATGAATATTTTTGGGGTTGCAGAACCAATCATCTGAGTTTCCATTATTTCCTATGGGAAAATCCGCTTCATCTAAAGAGCGTTTCACATAACAAGCATGCTTCCAGAACAAATTAAACTTGTTATGTGAGGCACCACTGTATATGGCTGCAATCCTCACCACACTTTCCTGGGTGTAACTACTATTGAACAGAATGGGACTTACTTCTGAGTAGAAATGCTTGGGATTGCATTATTCATGTACGTAGATGTGTGTGTGTATATATATATCTATAGCGCGATTTAGATGCTACTAATTAATTATTATTATTGATTTTTGCAGCCAGGTAGATGTTGTTGACTAGTTTACTGCTATTATTTTACATTCACTTATTGTTAAATGTAAAACCATTACATGTAATTTATGGATTACAAGAGGGCTCCAAGGAAAAGGAGACACTGTGGTGAGTGTCTTTCTGGAGGAGAGCACTCTAAGATGGAGGGTGTCCTGGGAGAGGAGTGCAGGTGGTGCCCCTGCTGTCTGTCTGTCTGTCAGGCGGCTCAACTCACGGTCTTGTCGATGTCCAGCTTGAGCTTCTTCTGGGAGATGCTCTTCTGGATCCTCTTGCTGAAGGAGGCGTTGCCGGCCGGGCGGAGGCAGCGGTCGCCGTCGTCGATGAGGCAGCAGCTCTGTCCGTAGAAGGGGGTGTTGGGGGCCCCGTCCCGGCTGTCTTCCTCGGTGCTGAAGCCATTCATCGCAGCCTCCCTCCCACCCCCGGGCGAAGGACGGCAGAGCAGAGCAGCACCTCGTTGGGGCGGGAGGACCCCTTCGCTGGGCGCCCCCTTCCTCGGGGTCTCTCCTCCGCCGCCAGCCTCAGGAGGACGTCGGGGGGCAGCCTGTGGGTCCTCAGGGGAGCCTCACCGCCTCCGCGCGGGCGCCTCGAGGGGCCCCCAGGAGCTCCGGCCCTCCCATTCGGCCCCCAGCCCTCTCCGCCCCCCACAGCCCCTGAGGGAAACCCCGTCTCTCGCCCCAACGGCTCTCGCTTCAACGGTCCCAACGGCTCTCGCCCGGCCCCAACGGTCCAACGTCGCCCGGGCTGCCCAACTCCGAGCCTCCAGAGCCGGCAGCCCGGGACTGACTGACTCCCCCCCTCGCCTCAGCCTCCTCAGGCCCCGCCACGGGGGAGAGCCTGGCCGGGGAGCCACGACCCTCCTCCCCCCAACCCCACCACCGACGCCCCTCAGAGCCGGTGGGCGGGCTGACCCCCGCGCTCTGGCTCTCCCCGCAGACAACCGACCGGTCGGCCCGCGGCTGCCTCCCCTCAGCCACCCGAAGCGGAAGTCCCGTCTCCGAGCGGCCATTGGCTCCCCCGACAGGGAAGGCGGGGATGAGGGCGCCGCTCGCAGGAGCCGTTGGTGGGCACCGCCGTCCGTCTGCAGGGATTGGATTCTTCCAGCAAAAGGGGCGGGCGGGCGCTCGACGGGGTTTGAAGTACACTCTGAGGGAGGCAGGGAGGAAGGAAGTTTGGGAAGGGGTCAGCTTGGAGGTGCTTACACCCGAGTAGACCCTTTGAGGGCAGCGGTGCTGCCTGGGGGACTGTGAGGAAGCCTAGGGGGCACTGCTCCACAAGGACAAGCACAAGCCTATGCAGGTCTACTCGGAAGTCAGTCCCAATAGAGTCAGTGGGGCTTACTCTCAAGAAAGTGAGGACAGGAGCCCAATCTATGCATGTCAACTCAGAAGCCAGTCCCATTACAGTCAATGGGGAAAGTGTGGAGAGGAAGGCAGCCTCAGAGCCCAATCCCATGTATGTCTACTCAAAAGTAAATCCCATTATAATCGGGGGGGGGGGGGCCTTAATCCCAAGTAAATGATTGCATATCTCATGTAGAGGTATATATGAGAGCCTGGAAGAGGTGAGGATGAGACTGGACACGTGTTGATTTGGACTGACAGCACAATCCTTTGCATGTCTACTCAGGAGTAAGTTCCATTGTGTTCAGTGAGATTTACTTCCATTAAATAGAATAGCAGTCAAAAGCCCAGCACTGGAGAACTGGGTAGGATTGGACCTTTAGGCTGCAATAGTACTCATACCTACATGGGAGAATGCCTTATTGACTATAATGTATAAACACACAAACCCATATGCATGTTTACTCAGATGAAAGTCCCATTATAGTCATTGGGGCTTTCTCCCACATAACTGCAGGATTAGGATTGCAGTCTAAAGGTCCAGTCCTATCCAGTTCTTCAGTGCCGGTGCAGCTGAGTAAGTGTGGCATTTGTTGCATCATGTGCTGGAGTAGTTACTGCAGAGTGACTAGATGTCATAACTGCAAGAACAGGCCTCCAAAATGTAGGACACCCAAGGAAAATGTAGGATATGACAAACTAAAAGCTAAAAATATTCATGTAAATTGTTTTCATGTGGTTAGTTTAAACACTGTATTACTTAATAAATTTAAAACTATTGCGCATAATTTATTAATTACAAGGCGGCTATATGTTTGCTTGCTCACAAGGAAGAGGAAGACAATGAAGGTTTTTCCAAGACACAAGGCTTAAAAAAGAGGAAATGTTGTGGAAAAAGAGGACACCAGAGCTGGAAAGTTGGATAGGATTGGGTTGAGACAAGATTAACTGGGCACTGTATGGAGAATGCTACAAAAGGGTCCTGCTTGAAGGCGTCAGTGGACGGGGAGGAACATGCATGAACATGTTTTCCACAGCGACTGCTTTGGTTCTTGGACAAAATTCAGAGCTTTTCAGCAGAGAGGACGGGGAACCAGTAGTGGAGCTCGTGCAGCAGTGGTTTAGCTTTAGAAAGAGAATGATTGATAGAACTGGAGTATTTCCAAGTGGCTTTATAAGGGCAACCACATGGACAATCCTAACCTAACCAGTTCAGTGCAATCCTAACCACTTCTCCTCAAACACTGTGTTCAGTGGGTCTTACTCCCAGGAAAGGGGTCAGCTTGGAGGTGCTTACACCCGAGTAGCCATAGCCATTTAACTGAGGACAGATCAAGGTATGCAGAACAACAACCCTCTTTTCCTTCACCTGAGTATCCAGAAATACACACTAATGACTTGAGTAGAGGTGTTTGTTTCTAGTAAGATAGGTTAACACCCCAAATCTTACTGAAAACAGATAGCTTTACTTCTGAGTGAAATAACACCATTTTCAAACACTTCTGAGTTACCTGTTCTAACTAGAGTGACAGTTCAGTCATCTATACAGTCTACTCAGAAATAGGTTCCACTAAGTTCAGTGATGCTTACTCCCAGGAAAGTGCATATTGGATTGCAGCCTGTTTGTCCTTGTTTGCACAAAGAGACTTTAGTGTCCTCTCTCAAGAAAATGAAACTTAATAGCGGACTAGGTTCATTGGGATTTGCTTCCATGCATGAGAGTAGGACAACATGATGTGCTTTCCTGGCATAGTTTGAAAACATGTCATGACAGCACTGGAGGCAGCTATTTATCATGGTCTCTTGAGTTCTCAGTCAGCAATATGAGCTGTCCTCCACACCAATTCTATTGTCTTGATGGATTGGTAGTGGTAGATGAGCCTTATTCAGTTTTGCCTTTCCCACTTCCTGTCACACCAGATTTAGCTTTTGCCTCCTCCACCTTGTTTCCAAGTAGTACACAGTTTCTACTGTTTCTTGCTCAGTTTTGTGTCTACCATCTTCTATCCAGTTCCTGTATCTTAATCTATCGGTTCCCCTTCAATGAAACCTCCCTTTGGACACCCTGGTCCTTAATGCTTTCCTTGTTGAGTTCCTTTTCCACTGAGGTTGGCATTGCTCTGCTTCCCAGCTTGTTTACAGATTGTCTCTACCGTTTTTACAAGACCTTGCTTTAGCTAAGCTGATCTTCAGTTCACAGGAGAGGATTACTACCAACAACTTGCTTTGAGTGCATGCTTGCAAACATGTGACATTGAACACCTTTAGGTCAGTGGTTCCCAAATCTTTTAGCACTGGAACCCAGTTTTTTAAATGACATTAATGACCAAAATACAGTACCTTTATTAGACAAAAAAGTGAGGAAGTGTGAAATTTGGGGAGCATATTCCTTCTGTGATGTAGGTACCCACTAAGAACCTATTTCAGGAAAGTCAGACTGGAATGGGGTGAAAAGGGGTGCAACACATTTTCATCCCTATACTTTACACTGAAGAATTGCTGACTGATCAATACCTGATCAAGCCCAACCCCTGGACTTGGAAGAGTGAAATTTGGGGAGGGTATTTCTACCATGAGGTAGGCACCCACTAAGAACTGGTGTTTAGAAATTTAACCACTTGCGGCAATGTGTTTTGTCTTATACCTAACATTGAAGACGAACTGATCAACACCTAGTACCAACCCCTGGACCCAGAAGCATGAAATTTGGGAAGCGTATTCCTTCTGTAACGTACGGACCTACTAATAACTGATTTGATGCCCAGACACCAACGGGCAGTGGTACCAGGCACCAGGCACTACTGGGCAGCACAGAGCATCCCTACTAGGCACCACCTCTTCTGGGCAGCATTAGACAGCAAATAGTTTTTAAAGGGTCCTTATAAAAGGAATATGTTCCCCAGATTGCATTTTTCTAGGGTTGCAGCTGGGTATTGATTACTCAGTCTTCAATGTTAGATATAGGGACAAAAACACAGTGTATCCCTTTTCATCCCCTAAAAAGTTAAATTTATAGAAATTGGTTCTTAGAGGGTGTCTACATCATAAGGAATATGCTCCCCAAATTTCATGTTTCTAGTCTGGGGGTTTGGGCTCGGCATTGATGAGACAGTGATAGAAACAGGTCTATGTCTTGCACTGTCCCACAGGCTAGTTTAGAAGGCAACATGAAAGTACATAATCTATCTTAAAGTGCAGTCCTCACCATCCTTACTCAAAAGTCAGCCCCATTGTGTTCAATGGACCTTACTCCCAGAGGAAGTGTCTTTAGGGTTGCAGCCTTTGACTTGCTATTATATATTTGACTTGCTATTTCAAAGCAATCAATTCCACCCTCTCCCTCCACATAAACAAGACAGGACACTTGCACATGTCTTCAGAAAACACAATAAAAATTTATTTTAAATATATTATAAAAGAAAGTCCATTCTTAGAAATACTACAACCTTACATCCAAATGATTTCCAGTTTCTCAAAGCTACTACATTAAAGTGCTAGACATTCTTTATCTTCCCCAACACATTAAGATCTTGTCTCAAGATGTACAACATTACACAGGTTTATGCAGCAACACCCAATTTCAAGAAAATTGTTGAGTTTGCTTTACAAAGTATGAAATTTAAAGAGTCCCTGAAAGCTGCCTCTACTGTATTTTCTTCTCAAAGCAAATTAGGCTACTACACTACTGTTGGGAGGGTTAATATTTTAATTTGCTAGCTTGATTAGATACAATGTAATATCATGAACCCAATTTAGATAATTCTGTTTGCATTTTGGAATTATCCTCAGCAACAACGTAAAGGGCCTGTATATTTCTAGCTAAACCCATTGTTTGGAATCCCTGAAGACCACTGGATGGATTAGAGAAGCATCAGAAAAGTTAAATGTGGTTTGAATAGCCCAGAGAAAACTTACCTAACTGGTCATCCTGTTCCATACAATATATGGTCTTCTAAAGCGATTATGTGACAAAGATAGTGAATTTGTAACACAGTCCAGGGCTATGATTGACAAATGTGATCAGGCTCTGTCCCGATCATAAAACAGATTACATGTCTGCATTTTACAAGTAAAGAGCATGACTATGAAACTGGCCTAAACCACTATCTGTCTAGACATTGCCTTCTGAGTAGGCAATGCCCCATCATATGCAAATTTCCCCTAGTAACATGTTTCCTGGAATGTGAAAATGTCAATATTTAAACTGTGTTAATGAACCTTGTAGAAATCTTCACAGGAGATTGAAAAGCAATTTACAAGGAAAAGTACCAGTGTGATCTACTTTTATAGTTGGCTTGACCGAAGTATCTAGGAAGAGCTGCGAGTCTTGTATAGCAAATGTTAGTAGTAAGCTAGTAGAAGTAAATGGCCCCATAAAATGATATAAAATAAGTAAACTTATAATAAGTAAACTTATTTTATCCTTCTCACACACTTTTACAATGTTAACCAAGCAGTATTAACTGTATACAAGAAGTGATGCTTTTGCAAAATTATCCAACTAATTTTGTAAGTTTGGAAAAATTGGAATTCTTTTCAGTTAAGTTGATGGTGGTGTGAGTGTTAGGGAAATCACTCTGAGTCTCTTAAATATCCTTTGTCAAATCTCATTAAACTTGTTCATAACTGAAAAATAGGTGTCCCATAACTGATTCATAGACCTGTTTGGTAGATATGATGGTCTCCCTGTAATCAACAGTAGCAGTGTTTTCATATCTATTGAGAAGAATTGTAGAAAGCTAGGCTGGATGGAGGGGAGTTGCAGTTAAGACTTGAATAACTTAAACCTCAAATAGGTGACACTTGGTAGGGAGTAAATCCAGTTGCAATCAGAGACACGTCTAAGCAAATGGGATCAAGAGCAGGTTGTAATACAGGGTCAACTATGACAAACCTGGCAAAAGAGCTATACATGCTAACTTTGTTATAAATAATTTAATATTGACAGAGTAATAATTCTTATTACACTGGTTTAGACTTTCTCAAGCCAGTAGTGTTTAACATGGCACCTCAGTATCCACGGATTGGACTAACCACTGGTACTGAGGTCCATTTTTAAATACTTTGTAACAAGGAAAAAAAGCATCAAATCCATTTCTATCTTCAAATTATTAAAATTTTTAAATTTAATCCCACTAGATTCCATTACCCACTCTATCTTATGGCTGAATGTTCTATAGTGTCTTGTACATAGTATCTATACATTATGGGCCGACAATGGAGGAGGATCAAGAAACCTTGAAGTGGGTCTTTAAAGCTATTTTTCATTGATTTTCTATGCAACATTTGTTTCAATCCACTGGGGATTTTGGAAGGGGACAAAGCATGGGACCCTGAGTAGTCCCACTGAGTAGTCCCATACGCCAGGGGTTCCAAAATATGCAAAACAATGCCTTAAGCCCCCTTCTACCTATTCTCCCATATGTGCTATCCTAGGATCTTGCAAAATTTCAAGAACTGGGCATTAGGAGATTTTTATGAGATCCAAAATTGTGGCACTTGGCTGTGTCAGGAAGAAGACACTGTAGGGGTTCTCATGATCCAGGTAGGATTGGGAACCCCTGCCATAAGCTAAAAGGCAAGTTGTTTGCTCTTTTCATCTGTGGGTATAGGTTGAGTCTGGACATCTGTGAGATTCTAATTCCAAGAATCTCTGCAGATGTGGATTTCATGTTAACAGCATTTAAAAGATTAGGCAACTCCTCAGAATAGTCAGCTAACCATTATAATGGGGCTGACAGGCAATTAATAAACCTTCCTCTCGGGTTTTGTTTCAGCTGGGAGGCAGATTACCCTTACCCATGGAGTGCAAAAGAATGCAAAGTGATATTCACTTTCCAATTGCTTTGCATCCTGTCAAAGGGGAAGAGGGGTCTGCTCTCCAGCTTAAAGGAAGCTCTGAAGCTCTTCTAAATCCTACAGAGGGATGTTACGTGATTGGCTGCCAGCCTGCTGCTTTACCATGATATGCAGACTATTTTTTAACTTAAAAGAACATCTTAAAATTGCTTATCAAGTGATACCTGTATTCTTTCTTCATGGCATCATAACAAAACTGGAAGAGATTCCTCTTTGGAATCTCTTTGGAAACAAAACTGGAAGAGATGTCCTTTGGACCAGGACCACTTTAGTCCATTCCAGTGGACTAAGGCAAATTATGGCTCAGTTTCACTTTCCAGAGGGCTCAATGCATTTGCCTTTTCACATATCAGGTGACCATCTAAACTTAAGCTTCATGATCCCACAACAATCTTGTTACAACCCACCAACTGAGTCACAACCCACTGTTTGAGAAACCCTGCCCTATAGTCTACGGAACTGATAATTATTCCTTTGTGATGGTATGCATTTACCTTGTTAACATTTCTGTTAATATTTCAAACATATCAAGACAGAGAATTTCAGATCCCAAAGTTTTGAAACATAGTTGCTTCACTGAAATGAACAGATACCATGTATTCAAGCAGGTAAAAGGATGAACATTCTTATTCCTTCTTAATGAAGACATTGACTGAATGTTTGTAAATATGCTGAGGGACCCACAGACTTAATTGAAACTACGCTGTTAAGTTCTGATACACTTTCTAGACCACATCAGATAGCTTTGTATTAGCAACCATATTAGCAGTCAGCAGCCATTCATGAATTTCTCTCACAGCATTCATCCTCATTTTGTATGTAAGAATATTTGCTTGTTATTGTTTTATACAATAAAGTGAAATATAGAAACTCAAGAATGTCTTGATCTTTTAAATTGGGATCAGTTTCTTCTCATTCTGCAATGTGAACCTGAAATTAAACATTTAAAAACAAAAATCTCCATGCTCCTACAAGACACCATTAATTGCACACTGTATTGAACTCTATACATCCCCCTTCCCACTCCACTCTTGTCCAGCAAGGCACTAGGAAATTGTTCAAGTGTAGGCATTTGCTGTACATTTGCATTTTAAAAGGCACTTCTTTATTTTCATGATGCTGTTTGATGCTTTTTTAATGACACTGGATTATCTCTCTTGTGTTTCCACAGAAGGGTGTTTTTGAATTTATATTTCTCTAAACCAGTGGTTCTCAATCTTCCTAATGTTGTGACCCCTTTATAAGTTCCTCATGTTGTGGGGACCGCCAACCATAAAATTATTTTTGTTGCTACTTCAAGGCATGCATAGGATTGGGCCCTGAGGCTGCAATCTTATGCACTTTTCTTGGAGCCAGTCCCACTGAAATGAATTGACTTACCGGCACTTCTGAGTGCACATGCATAGGATTGGGCTCTACTGCTGCAGTGCTATGCACACTTTCCTTGGAGTAAACCTCACTGAACTCAATGCAAATGACTTCTGAGTAGACATGAATAGAATTGGGCTCTAAGCTGCAATCCTAGCACTTTCCTGGGAGTGGCCCCATTCACTATCATGAGGCTAACTTCTGAGTAGGCATGCATAGGATTGGCCTCTCAGGGTGCAAGCCAGCAACGGTTTACCTGGGAGTAAGACCTGGCTGGCGGGCAGCGTGCATGCCTGGAAGGAAGTTCCCTCCCATGTGATCTGGGCGGGCAGCACATGCACACCTGCAGGGAAGCCCCAGCAGAATCTGGGTGGATGGCGTGCACGCACCTGGGGGAAGCCCCCCCTCTGCAGTCAGAAGTCCCTGGGGCAGCCTCTAAGGAAGTCCCAGTGCGTGCGCAGCTACAGCCAGAGGTCTTGCAAGCCTGACCTGACCCCCTGCACCAGGGGTCTTTAGGCGACCCCCAGGAAAGCTCCTGGCGACCCCAAAAGGGGGTCCCGACCCCCACTTTGAGAAATGCTGCTCTAAACCAAGCAGGAAAGTTTACTGCAACTACCACAGATGCAGATAGCATGGCTAACATTTCTGTTCATACATTTTGATCACTCCATGTAAAAGATTTAAAAAAGGAGAAGTTTTAATCACAGCTACTATATGGGGAGTAATCCACCCAAACTCTTGCCCTTGGGAATGAAAGTTCACAGTTGCACTTTGAGCAGCAATCATTCCAATGATCAAATTTACAAATCTGGTCCGACTGAATGCCAGAAAAAGATTCTGACAATTGATATGCAAATCAACATTAGTGTGCACAATCAACAGTAGTGTGCACAAAGCATTGGCACTGCGAACACAAGAAAGCTGCTTACTACAAGACACTAAGCAGTGTTGCTACAAGATGCTACAAGATGCTGTACAGTGTTGTTAAGCATCTTGTAGTTAAGGGAGAGAAACGTTTATTTTCAATTAGGATAATTGATGGCACTTTCAGAGAGAATGCTGATGTACATGCATGCAAACATACTTCCTTTATAGACTCAGCGTGTTATGCTTGTAAAACGGGAATTAAACAACTGAATTAAAGATGAAAGTGCAGCTTCATTACTCAGCCAGCAGGTGGCAGACTGTGACAACATTTTTCACTAAACCAGGCTATCCACAGAACAAAATGCATCACTACTGCAAATTGAGATCATGGAATGCTACCCAGTTAGTAGGAAAGTCATTTAAAAATCTTTGTGAATAAACAAACATTTGAATTACTACAGAAAGGGGGGCTCAAGATCAGCACTTTCATAGTCTGTTTCATTTTGAGGATTTTGTGATTGGTTCCAGCTTACTGCCAACGAAACTCCATTTTACCAACACTTTAACCCTACAATCCAGAGTAACTACGGGAAGATGTAAGAGGCACTTATTCTGGATTGCCCTATGAATTTCCCATAGGTTTCCCAAAGGTGGCATCGTAACTACGTTGGTGTAAAAAGTCCTGCAGTTACTCTGGATATAGCCCTAAGAGTGAATGGAATGCAGCAGCTAAGAGTAAATGTTGAAAAAGCCCAGTTAAAATCTCACACCTCAAACAAGAGCCTGCTAGGTAAGCTTAGGCAAGTTACCATCTTGCGCTAGCGCTCGATACAGAGACCGGCCGGCTGGTCTGACTGACAGAGCGCTCTGCAGGGGCGGAGCATCCCTCCGCAGTCTCAGCTCACTGCAAGCACGGCTGCCTCTGTTGGAGGCCGGGTCACTTTCCCTCTCGCTGGTGAGAGGCAGCTGTGCTTGCAGCAGAGTTTTCTGAGACTGCAGAGGGATGCTCCGCCCCGCAGAGCGCTCTGTCAGTCAGTCAGACCGGCCGGCCGGTCTCTGTATTGAGTGCTAGCCTCTACTTCTTTTAAAAAACCCAGGGCAAGGATACAGAGGCTGTGCTGTACACAGCATGCTCACAGCCTCTATTTTTAAAACATCGCTGCTCAGAGGCCACTTTGAATGTGTGCCGTTCCAAGCAGCCTTACTGTGGCACAAAGCACTACACTAACCCCCCCATGACCGGACAAGCCTCTCCATGCCCAGACAAGCCGGACAAATATGCAAATTCCGGACCTGTCTGAACAATTCCAGGCATATGGTCAGCCTGTTTTTTTTTATAGAATCATAAAATCCTAGAGTTGAAATGGACCCAGTAGGTCATCTAGTCCAACCCCCTGTCTGTAGCAGGAAATCCTCCTAGAGCATCCCCAACAAGTGCTCGTCAAGCCTCTCCTTGAAAATCCTTGACTCTCTCCTTGAGGGAGAGTCCACCAGCTCCCTTGGCAATCTGTTCCACTGCCGAACCACCCTCACTGGCAGGAATTTTTTCCGGATATCCAACCAGAATCTCCTTTCTTGCAGTTTGTACCCATTGGTTCTAGTTCTGCTTTCAGAAGCAGCTATGAACAAATGAGCCCCTTCCTCCATATGACAGCCCTTCAGGGATCTGAAGAGGGCAATCATGTCTCCCCACAGCCTCCTTTTCTCCAGGCTGAACATCCCAAGTTCCCCCAACCTTTCCTGGTAAGGCTTCCCTTCCATCCCACTGATCATTCTTGTCGCTCTCCTCTGGACTTGCTCCAGTTTGGCTGCATCTTTCTTAAAGTGAGGTGCCCAGAACTGAACACAGTACTCAAGGTGAGGTCTCACTAATGCAGAATAAAGAGGAACTAGATCTTCTAGTGACTTGGAAGCTACAGTCCTCTTAATGCAGTCTAAAATGGCATTTGCCTTCTTTGCAGACACATCACACTGTTGGCTCATGTTCAGCTTGTGATCCCTGGCTACTCCAAGATGCCGCTCACATGCTGTGCTGCTAAGCCAAGTATCTCCAATTTTATACCTGTGTTTTTGGTTTTTATTGCCCAAGTGCAGAACCTTGCACTTCTCCCTGTTGAAGTTCATTCTATTTGTTACAGCCCAGTATTCTAGTTTATCCAGATCCTCTTGGAGGTTTCTCCTGTCTTCTGTTGTGTTTGCTACTCCTCCCAGCTTGGTGTCATCTGCAAATTTGATCAGGCTCTCCCGTATCCCTTCCTCCAAGTCATTGTTGAAAATGTTAAAGAGAACTGGGCCCAAGACAGAGCCCTGGGACACCCCACTTGAAACCAACCTCCAGGTTGATGCAGAACCATTTATTAAAAACCTTTGAGTGCGGCCACTGAGCCAGTTGCAGATCCACCTAATGGTTGTCTTGTCTAGCCCATATTTTTCCAACTTCCCAATTAAGATGTCATGTGGGACCTTGTCAAATGCTTTGCTGAAGTCAAGATAAATGACATCCACAGCATTTGGGGGAATACCATGTATTGAAGCCTTATGGAACTTGCATCCAAATCCAGAGTAACTACGGGAGCATAAAGAGACATTACGTGCACCCACAGTTACTGCACCACCTAGTGAAAACCTATGGGAAATTCATACTGCAATCCAGAGTAAATTTTTCTTACACCGGAGCAAGGACTCCCCATAGTTACTCTGAATTTCTCCCTTGATCTTGTAATTACTGTGATGATTTCCCAGATCACCTCAACGCCTTCCAAGTTTCACAGTACTAAAGGAATTCTTTGCTCTGACATGTGATCTGTTTGAGGCAATGAACAAAATACATAATATGATGAATGCAACTTTAGATTATACAGAGAACACTGAGTTTCATGCTATTTTTTATGTCTTCAGCTAATTAATTGAGAACTGGAAAGAGCGAGAAGCATTGTGCTAAAGAAATCAATTGAATCTTGAGAGTAGTTCTGCAAAATCTGTCAATTTAGCAGGCTTCAAATGGGCGATACTAGTTGAAATTCTAGGCCACAACACAAATGCAGGCATTACTCCTCTGCTACCAAGGAGACCATACAGGAGAATCTTCTAACTCTGCCTTGTTCCTTTCCCCACATAACAGAAACAAACATTTTCTGGAATATTTTGGCTGGAAGATTAGAGGGGATACCAAAGAAGGTGAAAATAGCCAGATTTGCAATCTGAAGAGAAACAATACAAGAATAAAAAATCATAGGCATGATACATTGCACACCTTACCAGAGAGCAAGTAACAAAGACGGGAAGCTGGTGTGGGGCACTAGGGTCTCGTCTTAAGAACTTGTCTTTTTTGAGACATGGTCTTGTAAGAGCAGTGGTCCTGAACCCTGTGAGGACCATGGCCCGGCACAGTGGGGAAAAAATTTCCCACAGATCAGGCAGGATGCACCTGTGCCTATGCAGTTTGCCCTGCCCCCAGGATGAACTGTGCAGGCTCAGCCCGGTGTCACAGCCTGGCTTGCCTCGCAGCCAGGGAGAAACTGCGCAGTTGCAGTCTGGGCTGTGCCTGTGCAGTTTGCCCCACAGACAGGGTGAACTGTGCAGCCCCAGCTTAGTAGCTGGGCTGCACTTGTGCAGTTTCTCTTGCTTGTGAGGCAAGCTTGCGAGGCAAGTTGGGCAAAACTGGGAGAAACTGGGCTGGACCAGGGCTGAGTGCCCCCAGGCTCCTGCCTCCGGTCCAGGGCCCAGTGCCAGGGCGGCCTGGTGGCCAAGGTGCTGCGGACTGGCACTGGGCCATGGAAGTGGGGTTGAGGACCCCTGTTGTAAAGGACACTCAATGAATCAGGGCTGTCAAAACTAAACAAAAAAACTTGCCACCAGAAAGAATTCAAAGGCCTATAATCACAAATCCTGGAAGATTTTCCTGTCAAAAACATTTCCTGCTAAATCCATATAGGTTCTATATTTCATGTGTATTTCTCAATGGATATTCTTCCATTAAAAAAAGTGGCATCAGCCTTTTGAAACAATATGAGGTTTTGCTAGGTAACAAGAATAGTCTGCAATTCCATTGCTAAATGGGGAATATGAAAATATAAGCTAACTGCCTTGCTGATATTTAGATTCCAGTTACTTGACCATCTGTTTAGTGGAGAATTGCAAACAGTATATTCCTAATTAAATATATAACAAGCTATTAACTTCTTCAATGTTTAAATCAAGGCTAGAGTACAGTGTATCATCATGACTATGAGTGGGTGAAAAGCTGCAGTTAGCACTGGAATTGAATACTCTCCACACCCAAAAGATAAGAAAATTAGAATGTATGAGGAAGCCCTTGCACTGAGAACCTTCCCGCTCTTTTTATGACTATACTGAATGGTCAATGGGATGTGTAAGCAACGGTTCCCTTTATTAGGGTAATAAAAACTGAACATGCAATGAGCTTTTAAGTACATCATGAGAAACTACTCTGATAACCTGTGATTGACAGAGCAGCCAAAACCAGTAGGGAAAATAGTCTATCCCAAAGAAGGGAAAAAGTACTGTCTGAATTAATTGGCATCCTTCAGTCTCAAAAGACTATGGTATTGTGCTCTGATTGGAGGTCTGTTTGAATACTGACCAGATTATGTACATTCTTGGAATGTGTTTAAATTATGTTAAAAAATAATTTTTCCGAATTCAATAATTTTTCCCCCCAAAGAATTTCCAAATAGGAAATGGATTATTATTAGCTACGGATTTAAACAATGTCTTGGACAAAAACAGAGGCTTAGTAAATGGGAAGAAAATGTACAGAATAACAAAAAGCGAGAAACTGATAAGAATAATTCACACCTCACCAGCTGTGGGTCTTGAGGATTTCAGCATGGGACCGTGTTCCGAGGCTTTTATTAGAGGACATTATCTATATTTGTTTTGGTAGAAACAGTGATGGTGGTCATACAAGTCTTAGATGTGACTTGGTGTCATCTCCAATTTTTTTCTGTATGGAATGGAACTGCATTTATAGACAGATCACCAAAAAGAATTACATTATACTCTTGAATTATCTTGAAGCAACTTTCACAGGAAGTCACAGTGAATTAAATTTTATGAAGTGATCTTAGAATTTAGCCAGTTTGTATAAACTTTTTTTTAAACTCAGTGTTTTACATGTTATGCTTATCAATAAAATGGGAATTAAACAACTTTAGATGACTGAGCTGAACAGATACATTATAGTTGATTTGTAGGATTCTTGTAGGACTAGCTACAAAAATTACATAACAAATAGTGTAAGTGTCGTCAGTCTACTGTTCAATATCAGATACCAAATTCAACCAGAATTTATAAGCACTATTGATCAGCTTCAGCAAACTTGCAACTGTCTTGACAGGTGAAATTTCAGAACCCAATTGTAACACCCAGTGGATCTTTTGTCCCAAAGGATAACTTCACAAAGATGCCTTGGGATGTTTTGTTATAAATGGCCCTCTATTTCAGTATTGTAGCATTACTGAAAGCTGTACAATTACTCTAACAGCTGGTTGTCACAGCAGTATATCATATACACTCTGAAGTTCATAACATGCAGACAGCAGGGTGCATGGATCTGAAAAGCTGTTTCTCACAACTACATTTTTTTAATATACAAACGAGACACTGGAGAAACTTATTCTGTTCAGCTTCCAATTTTACATGATTAAATGGGGCAAAAGACGCTTACCTGCTGATATCTGTGTAAGGGATTATTACAAAGATATCAATATTTTGCCTTTTTTTCCTCAACCCCTTTAATATTTTGCTTGTCCAGAAGTTGTACTATTTGTTATGTATTCAGCAGGACTGATATCAAATAAAAATCCTTAATGAAAAAGGAGGTGGCACCCAGATATGATTAAGTGTCACAGAGGCTACAAATTGATGCTCTGAACATGAAGGTGTTAGCAATTCAAGTCACTGCATGGGGTTACATACCACATATTCAAAGTGGCTAAGAAGGCTTTGTTCAGAATTTTCTTTGGAAAATTCTGGACAGATACTACTTTTAATACTTCTGTATTTCTGTAATTACCAGAAATTACAGTAAAACTATGAGTGTGGAATTAAAAAGTCAATAGTTTGTATGAAGTTTACATTATCTATATTTTATTCATATTGTAAAGTGTTGGAGTTTTAAAATGTTGGATGTTTCTGCTGGGAAAGCTGAAGGGGGGGAACAGATGTAAAACTCAAAGAGACAAGGAGCTCTTTTGAAGACTTGTCCCTTAATGATCAGTAGCTACATAAAATCCAATGTTGTGCTGAACCACATTTCATTCTTACTACTGTCATGCAAGTGTCAGAAGAACTTCGTACCATTAAATTGAAGAGTAGTGTGGAATGTACTATCTCTGTACTTGCATAGCACTGAAAGCATTGAGATGGACTATGAGCAATTGTTGTTAACACTCACCATTGGTTGCAATATGGATCCCTGGGCTTAGCTTGAAGTCAAGGAAAAACAGAACTCATGATAGTTGTGCATCACTCCATGTGGGGAAAAAGGATACTTTGAATGCTATTTTGATACTTTGAATATGAAGAGGACACTGTCTTAGTGTAGTGGTTCTCAAACTTCCCCAATAGTTTGTGGGAATGGTTTGTGTCAATGACACAATCCCAAGGATCACTTTGTAATTAGGGGCAGAGGGGCTGTTTTGAACCTTACCTGCATTCTTGCTGACCTCCGTGGGGTGTGGGGAGTTCAGCAGAGTTTTCCACAGCTTGTAAAAAGTAAAAAAGTGATTACAATCCAATTCCAGGTTGTAATTGCAAAACCAGAAATTGGTTATAATTACTTTAAAGTTTTAGAAGCCACAGGGGTTCCCACACCCAAGGAAAGTCATCGGAGACATAGGCAAGATTCAAAGCAGCCCATGTTGCCAGTGGTGGTGTTATTCTAAGGACCATGTCACTGCCTTCCCCAGAAAGGGCCAGGGCCATCCAAATGCCCCAGATGGAGAACCTCAGTCTTAGAGAAACACTTCAAGAACTTATGGCAATGGAGATTCCTACATTTCTGGCTTATGCTAATCAAATATCAAAAGAAAAAGATGCAGCACCATCAAAGTAAAGACTGGCCTGACAGTCATACCCTCTCCTGAGATTCTCCCTTTTTACCTTAAGAGTTTTTTTAAAAAAATTATTTTTTAAAAAAATGTTTTCTCCCCTGAAAAAACTAGAACTGTAATATATACATACATACATAGTCTTTAAAGATCAATGTTCTTATTAAAATTTTCCAGGACGGTTGAGTTTGTATGTTCAAATATCCACTGCTGAGTTGGAGATGAAGGATTGCAAGTATTCATGAAGATTTTTCGGTCACTCTCACTACAGTCCATGCAGCTGGCACTTACTGGGTGGTAAAGTGTCTTGTCCTGAGGATAAGAATTAAAGGTTAACTTACTAGACAGAAGGAAGTGTGAGGGCATTCAGAAAACAGTTGCAAGGAACAAGATCTCTGCCTTTCTACTATGTGTTAAATTTTGGCAAGAAGTACTCCTCACACATCAAGTACTTTACAGTTCTGACCACTTTCATTGTGTAGTGCAGAGTTCAATCTGTGGGTTAGGATTCCATTGGGATATGAAGTGGCCTCTTCTGTGGGAAAAAGGCAACATTTTCAAAGCCTGTCCTCTCATGACCACTTTCTACCCTTTCCTATCCAGAAGACAGGGTCAGGTCCTGAGACGGCCATAGCATCGGCAGTCAAGACACAGTCTGGTGTGTGTGTGTATGTATGTCATGACTCATAAAAGATTGAAGACCACTTATTTAGTGAATTTGTAAGTTGCCTTGTACAACTAGTCCAAGTAAATAAATCTTCACAACTGAAATGTAAACCAGTATCGACAAACATAAGTTTCCTTATTCTTTCCCAATATATTAGATCAGTGATTTTCAACCTTTTTCATCTTATGGTACACAGACAAGGTGCTAAAATTGTCAAGGTAAACCATGCACCTGATGGAGGGTTCACATCCAATTGGCCCTACTAAGAAATGATCCTTTGCCCAAACATCAATAGCACACCTATAGATCACTTGAGGCACACTGAACTGTATTGTCACTACACTGTCACTGTACTGTACTAGAGTCACTGGACACTAGTCTTCATTTGGAATGTTTCCTCAATGGTACTTCTAACCTTAGGTATTGCTAACCAATGATTTTGCTAACCTTAGCGATAGATTTGCATGCTTCTTTCTGAAGCAGACCGTAAGGGTGCAGTCCTCACCAAGTTTCCAGTACTGGCATAGGCTGTGCTGATGGGACACATGTTGAAACCTGCAATTGGGAAGCAGTCACTGAAGCTTCTTCAAGGTAATGCAAAGTTTGTTCCCTTACCTCACAGTTGCTTTGTTCTTATACCAGTGCTAGAAAGTTGGTTACTATTCCACTCTAAAATGTCTGAGATCTTATGCCTCATCACAATCCATCTTAATACAACTTCAGATGTATTAAGACCAGAAATAATCTCTCTTGACGTTATGGGCTAGGTCAGTTCAGATTCAGGCCAAGTGATTCCCTGAGGATGTGGCACACTTAGTTCATTCATCTCTGCCTTTGGTTTCTGCACTTTACCTCATGACATCAGAATTCAACTGGCATTAAACCTTTTTTAATATTTTTGCCTCCCATGCCCTCTTTTAAGCCACATGAAATGAAATCTGATTCATCTTAATTCATTGCCTGCCTTGTTGTCATGGCCAACAACTGCTTTTGTATAAAACAAAAATAAGTAATCATGGAGGTTCCTGGAATGAAATGTTGCGAATGGGGAGGTTCAATCTGTATTATAGTCAATTACACTGAGACAAAACTGTGTGATCCAAAATTCAGAGATAAAGTTAGTGAAACAAGTGGGAAAGGAATGGATGATAGCAACAATATCACAGAAGTATGTAATCATAAAATCATAGAGTTGGAAGGGATCCAGATGACCATCTAGTCCAATCCCCTGCCTGTAGCAGGAAATCCTTATCTTGTGGGGACCTGGGTCTTGAACCCTGGCCTGCTGGTTAACAGGCACAGTGTCTGTTAACCACTTGCGCCACCGGAGACTATGATCTTGAAGAGTAAAATGTGGGGAAGACAAATCTGTTGTATTTAAAAGGGTCACAAAGAAAGAGCCAAATGGATGCTACCCTCCCCAAGCAACACATTGTTTGTTCCTCATGCCTTGCATTTAAAGGATCATGTCACAAAAAAGGTTACATGAAGTGAGTGAAGCAGTGCACTGCTAACTATAATGGGTGATGGCATCCTCCTTCTCTATGCTTTCATATGAGATTTAAAGTGACCATGCAGAGGTAAAATCAAAATGAACAGGTACGGAAGCAGATTGATGCATCTCAGTCCACACTGGACTGGAGGGAAGTGACAGTGGCAAATTGAGAGAAGGGGCCCAAATCCACCACATCTCCCCACCATTCTGATGCAAGATACATTGCTTCTTCATGAATGGGCTGTGTCCGTTGTCACTCCCATATGAAACAGAGCATATTGTTTTATTTTAGCCATTTCTGCTAGAAATAATCTATCCTGTTTTCCCTTATGCCGAATAAATAGTGTGTGCTCTTTAACAGCACTCCTTTTCTTAAGTGGCAACAACTTCTTTGCAGCTTTATGACCACAATAACAGAGTATAAATCATGATACTTAAGGCTTCCATAGAGGGTCTATATTAGATTGAAATGCTCCAAGTAAGAAGTGCATACACTTACTTTTCTGTACTTCCACAGCTGGTTCCCCCTCATTCCATGACAATCATAAAGAGTCACTGGGCTGTTGTGGGAAATGGCATCAAAACAGAATTTCTTTGTGTGCTGTGGATCTCCTGGACGGATATCTTCTCGCCAACTGAATGTGAATACCTGCTATGACAGACACTGAATTCTCAGTAAAAGAAGGGACAAAACCTCAACATACTTCTGTGTCTATCTCTTTTTCACACAGTTGTCCCATGTGAAGAACCACCACTACATTCTCTAGTCTGGATAGGGTAGGGAACTAAGACTGGAGAAAAGACTTTAAAAATAATCTTACGTATTACACAAGTAAGCATATCCATTATCTTGTAGTCTTCTAATAATCTATCAGTAACAAAATATGGTACTTGCAGATCTGAGTTAATTTTCAATTAGCTGGAAGATCATGCTGTGCAAGGGAGCATCATACAAGTATTATACTGATCCAGTGTTCAGGAGAAATGAAACTCTTAAGTCCATCACCAGACAGACAAATGAACTGATCCTTCATTTGGGGTGGTGAATTACAGATGGGAAGAGAAATGGAAGTTTGGCCAGTAACAAAAAGGGTATGAAAGCAGGAGTACAATGCCAGAAATAACAATTATACTTAACCGGAAGAATACAGATGACACATTATATGTAGCAGTGCCTGTTTCTTGAGCAAAAATAATTAAAAGAGATGAGACAGATTATCAGTATTTCTTTAAAATGTAGCTAACTGATCCCAACAATGAAATTCAGGAAAAATATGTGAAATATTTGTGGGGTGAATAGACACACCAAAAATAATGACTGAAATAAAAGCAATGAGGCAAGAGTTCATCAGCAACAAGAGACAGTTTGTAATATGGGGCTGTTTGGAACTGTTTATGGACACATTCACTTGAAGGATAGTGGGAAGACAGTATAGCAGAGCATGTTCAGAACAAAAATAACTGGATACGCTGCTACTGTTTGCTCAAATAAAAAGCGAAGGAAATTTGTCTCTTTCTGGAGGAATTAGATGAAAAGAAGCAATTTCAATATTCATATTATGTGAAACAAAGTTACATGAGATGGACATGGTCGAGGCTTTTTTTTGTTATACTGGTTTTAGAGGAGACTGATTTAACTTGTAAAATCCAGGCGTCTGAACTGATATGCAACAATGTCTTTTTATCAAACAAATTCCTAATATAAGAATAATTATGTAGTTCTTTTGAGCAGATATTGTGTTTTTTTTTCCTGAACTTCCTTTCAATGCTTAGCTTCCTTAAAGTAACTTTTATCATCTGATAATATAGCTGACATTTCTGGATCCTCAAGAGGTTTAGAAATACTGCCTGATCAGTTTCATCTTTTTCCAGCGTCGACTACGATATTAAATCACAAAAAAATCATTGAATGTGCTGCAAGATCCATTAATATAATCTGCTATCATTTGTTCAGAAGGTGCTTAGAAATGCTTGGTATACATAGCTTTTCTAACACTGGTTTATTTTTAGCATTCTTTTTTGCCGTTTCCTCAGTTGTTCACTGCAAGATTTATCTCCCAATAATAATTTTTATACCACATTTTTGCTAAAAAAACTCAAGGCAGTTTATAATTTAAAATAATGCTCTCATTTGGCCAGAGGTGTTTGTCATATCTTACCAGGAACATCAATATGAATACATACAGCATCTGTTCTGACCTTTTTGGGCCAGAAGATACATTTCCCTCACAAAGTCCCTCTGATTAGTATCACATCACTGAAACTTATTTAGTAGCCTGTATTTGTTTGAAACATCTGTTTATGCAACATACATCTGTTTATACCTCTAGTACAGTGATTGTCTGTTTATACACATCTGTTTATACCTCAAAGTACCTTTTTCATCTCATGGCACACTTAACAAGCCACTGAAATTGTCAAGGAACACCATCAATTCTTTTTACCATTGACAAGGTACACCAGACTGTTCAAATCCCCCAATTTTCCTATTAATGAATGCCAATCCCCAAATTCCCATGGCACACCTGAGGACTATCCACGGCACACTGGTTGAAAATCACTGCTGTAGTACCACTCATTCTGAACGTAATGCAAGTACCTGTACATTATTCCAGGCTGCTTCTCCTCTTCCTGTCACACAGGGTTCAACTCTTAGTGATGAACCTGGAGCTCCATGCTTGGTATCTGCACACAGACCGGTCCCTACATTGCGGATCTGCAAGAATAAAATGCCAATTAGTTTTGAAGGTAGTTTTTTTGGTCTACTGACAACCAAGGAAATAGAAGCACATCTGTGACCGTCACTGAGCACAAGCTGGCATTAACACAGAGACTAAAAGGTAGGGTGCCTTTTTAAAATAAAGTTGTCACTGTTGCAAGAGAAAAGGAATGTTCAAGGGTTGAATGGACAATAATATGGAATCCAGAACATGTCAATCTGAGTGGTTTTTAACATTAGTATGTTGATCATCTGGATTGAGAACCATATAACTATGGTAATAGTTCCACTTGAAGAAATGTAAGCCTGGGGTCAACCTCAAAATGAGGGGCATGGTTTTGTTGCTATTTTCTTTTTTAAAAAGATGGTCAATCCTTTAATTTACTATCACATTAGTATTTATTAGCAAACTTGGCAGAAGACTTTGAAAGGTTTGAAAAAAGCCAAACCTTAAGTAGTAGGTACCAGGAGTTCAGCATGTACTACTCCTTAAAGGAGTAACAGCAAGAGTAAACTACTTTGAGGTTCCAAAATGTACCCAAAGTCAGTGGCATACACCTGAAACCAAACACAATCAATATTTTCCCTGTTTTTCATACCACCCTTCCTCTAAGGCAGTCACACACCACACCATTGAAACATAAAAGCAGCATTTTCCCCTTTAGGGAGTGACCCAGAAATGTATGCCCAATACTGCTGCAGTGATCACCCTGGAGCTCCAACTGAAAACCAAAAATGAGCTGGGATGGTCACAAAAGAGCTGGGAAATACTTCTGCCCCACTCCTGGGGGAGGGTTAGACCAGTTCACAAACATGCGCTTGCATCCCTACATCACCGGGGGAATAGGAAGACCAATGAGTTAGGCTGGCCTAGGTTAGATTGCATCCTTTATTTATTTTGCTATGAACAGTAAAGGACACTCAACCAATCAATAACCAATAATGAGCTGATGGGCCAGATTACTACAGTTGCTAGTGACTTGCTCTATTTCTAAGGCCTTGGCCAGGACTTGTAAGATTTTTGTATTTAAGAGCATTTACTTTAAAATCTTTTCATCTGTTTTTTCACTTCTTCCTAACAAGGCAAACAGAAGTTCCTGTATTTGCTATTCCATGTCCAGCATCTTATTAATTTCCTTTCTCTTTGAAAAATAAAAACCATCAAATTGGGAGGCTGTGTGATATCGCAGACTGACATTTACAGTCATATACATGATTGCTTAGTTCATGTGTAAATGAAAACAAATGCATCACACTGGGGAATGAGAGTAACAGCTCTTGGAAATATTTTCCACAACCCTACAACTTGGCAAGATTATTTTATCATGATGACTGAGTTTCCTGATTGGACCAACCTCTCCCCATGCAGCTGCTGGAGGTTCTACTGGTGGGTAAAACTTTGGCAAGTCCCAAGCAACTTCAGTCATGTACCACTTGAAGCTTTTGCAGTTCAGATTACTCCGAAGTTCCCTCTGAGCAATTACATCCCCTGCAGAGAGATGCCGGTATTCGGGTCTCCTCTGATATATGTACTCTGCATATTCATCCATCCAAACTTCAGCTACACGCTTCAGGTTCTATACAGGATACCAATATTTATGCAAGAAATAAGTGAAAAGAAAGTAGATTCATGAAATTAGGATTTGAACCAAACTTCAAAGATTAGGTCACAAAGATTTTTCACTCGTGTGCCACCTTACTTACAAACAAGTGAAATCTCTATTATTCTACTTCTGGTGTGTAAAAATAGGCAAAGCGACGAAAGTACAGACAATACTTTGTATACTACTTTGTCAATTTGTCTATTATTTACACAAAATAATTGTCTGGTTTAAAATCAGATTTCTGATATTAGCAATATTGTTAGAAATATATTAATAGAAATATGAGAAAAACCATGCTGATAAATATAAATATAATTATGTGATACCCTTAAGGACTAATATTTATATACTTAATGTATATATTTATAGTAGCACAATCTTTTACAGACTGGAGTCTACTTAGGCTTTGGCGTGCAAATACTTTTCTATGTATACAGTGCTATTTTTCTGGAAAAATAGGTGCTGGTACTCATCTGCCAGTACTCACAGGTACCCATTTATGTTATGTGTCTATGTGTGTTCTGGAACTCACCCACAGAGGTGCCGGTACTCTATATGAGTGCGTACCCCCTCAAAAAAAAACCTGTGTGTGTATACCCACATACACAATACACACTAGCAAAAATGTACCCGCGTTGCGGGAGTAAAATTTTCCCCCACACGCCATCCTCCCACTGCACATCAACTCCCCATTTGCATTGTCCCCCCATGCACAATACCATCATACAACATCCCCACAAGTGCACCATATGCAACAACCCCATGCGCATCATCCCCCATGTGCACTGTCCCACCATGTGCAACACCCCCATGCGCATCATCCTCCCATGCGCAACACCCTCATGCGCAACACCCTCATGCGCAACAGCCCCATGTACCTCAACCCCATGCTCATCAACTCCCCATGCACACAATATGCAATAACCCCATGAGCACTATCCCTGTGCACAACCCCCAATGCACATCAACCCCCCATGCACAACACCCCCATACAACATCACCCCCTGTGCACCCTCCCTCCTAGTGCATCAGCTGGATGTTGATCCATCTTCAATGTGAAGTATAGGACAAAAACATGTTGAAGCCCTTTTCAGTCCCTTAAGGGTTAAATTTCTCCACATCTGTTCCTGGTGGGTGTTGATGTCACACCCTCCCCAAATTTCATGCTTCTAGGTCCAGGGGCTGGGGCAGAGCATCCCTCAGTCAGGGATTTTTCAATGAAAAGCATAGGAAGGAAAACGCATTGCGCTCCTTTTCACCCCTTTCCGATTGGAATGTCTGAAAACCCGGTTCTTACTGGGTACCTCCAACACGGAAGGGACACCTTCCCAAATTTCACGCTTAGGGACCCATTGGTTTTGGTAGGGCGCTGATGAGTCAGTGACTGAGTGTTATACACACACACACACACACACACACACACCTTACTGACTCACTGACTCAGAAGTTTAACCCCTAAAGGGATGAAAAGGAGTGTAATGAGTTTTTGTCCTATACTTAACATTGAAGACAGACTGATCAACATCCAGCCCCAACCCATGGACCTAGAAGCATGAAATTTGGGAAACATATTCCTTCTGTGATGTGAGGACCCACTAAGAACTGATTAGGTGACCGGTGGTGTTTGCTGCCCATTGTTGCCCAGCGGGGATGTCCAGTGCTCAGTAGGGATGTCTGGTGGTTCCTGGTGGGTGGGGGTGGTGAATGCAGGTGCCTGGGCTGCCCAATGGTGCCTGCTGCCCACTGCATGGTAATGCCCAGTGGTGCTTGGTATCCACTGCATGGTGGTCCCCTCTACCTGATGATGCCTGGTGCCCACTAAGGCCCATAACTGCCCTCTGATGCCCAATGCATGGCAATGTCCACTGTTCGCCAGTGCTCACTGTCTGGTGTCCAACTGTCCCCACCAGTGACTGCTGATGCCCAGCCATGCCCAAGCCAATTTCAAATATGCTTGAAATTTTACTTCTACAACAATGGGTAAATTTCAATAGTACTGCAATAAAACTGGTGGGACAGGACTCTTGGTTTTGCTTCAACAGGATAGCATGATTATCCCAGAGTTTATCATATACCTGTACTGTCTGTTAAGCATTCAGAATTAAACTTGTTATGGCAGACCTATAAATGTATTTTCCAGAAATCAGGGTGAGTTTTCCAGAAATCAGCTGTGGAGCCTAGAATATGCTAGACAATCCAACTCATATGACAGGGAAAGTATTCATTATGCATCTACTACAGATATTTTGAAAATAGTTACTGGTAAGCAAACCAACATGGAGAGGAAATCAAGAAGTGCTAATCACCACAGTGAGCTATGATGGAAAAGAGTTCATCTAATTGTAGCATCTGATATGGGTGCAAATCCCAATATATACCAATAGACCAAGTTGGACAACTGGAAATTCAGACTAAGAAAGCCAGACCATCAGCATCCAATACATTAATGGAGAAGTCATCATAAAATCAGACATCTATATATATAAAAGAGAAAAGTCACTCACTGACTCATCACTGCCCTGCCAAAACTGCCTGCCCTAGAAGCGTGAAATTTGAGGTGAGTGTTCCTTCCGTGATGGAGGGGTGCACTAACAACCGGTTTTCCGAAATTCCAACCGGAAGGGGGTGAAAAGGGGTGCAAAGCGTTTTCCTCCCTATATTTTGCATTGAGAATTGCTGACTCATCAACATTCCGCCCCAACTGCTGGGCCTGAAGCATGGAATTCTGGGAGTTCCTTCTGTCACCTGAACACCCACCAAGAACCATCTGGAGAAATTAACCCTTCAGGGGCTGAAAAGGGGAAACGTGTTTTTGTCCTATGCTTAACATGGGAGACTGAATAACATCCAGCCAATTTAGTGCTCAGTGCCTGGTGAACTGGGGGATGTTTTCCAGAGGAAGAGGTTGCACTGGCGAGGATGCTGCGCATGGGGGGAAGTTGCGCATGGAGGAAAGTTGCGCATGGGAGGATGATGCGCATGGGAGGAAAGTTGCGCATGGGGGAAGTTGCGCTTGAGGGGATGATGCACATGGGGAAGTTGTGCATGGGGGGATGATGCGCATGGGAGATGATGCGCATGGGGGAAAGTTGCGCATGGGGGAAAGTTGCGCATGGGGGGAACTTGCGCATGGGTGGAAGTTGCGCATGGGTGGAAGTTGCGCATGGGTGGAAGTTGCGCATGGGGGAAAGTTGAGCATGGGGGATGATGCACATGGGGGAAGTTGCGCATGGAGGAAAGTTGCGCATGGAGGAAAGTTGAGCATGGGAGAAAGTTGAGCATGGGGTAGATGCACATGGGGAGAAGTTGCGCATGGGGAGAAGTTGCGCATGGGGAGAAGTTGCGCATGGGGGAAATTTGCGCATGAGGGGAAGTTGTGCATGGGGAAGAGTTGCGCATCGGCGGATGATGCGCATGGTGGAAAGTTGCGCATGCGGGGAAGTTGCGCATGGGTGGAAGTTGCGCATGAGGGGATGATGTGCATGGGGGAAGTTGCGCATGGGTGGAAGTTGCGCATGGGGGATGATGCGTGTGGGGGGGATGATGCGCGTGGGGGGATGATGCGCGTGGGGGGATGATGTGCGTGGGGGGATGATGTGCGTGGGGGGATGATGCGCGTGGGGGGATGATGCGCTGGGGAGAAAGTTGCGCATGGGGAAAGTTGCGCATGGAGGGACGATGCGCATGGAGGGACGATGTGCATGGAGGGACGATACGCATGGGGAAGTGGCACATGGGGTGTTTCTGCGCCATGGGGGATGGCATAGGGAGAACTGTTACACCCGCAACGTGGGTACGCTTTTTGCTAGTAATTCATAAATGCAAGAACGAAAAGCTTAATCAGTACATTAATCTGCTTTTTGTTCTTCGTTTATTGTCTTGTCCCACCAGGGGGAGCACTGATCCATAAAAATAAGATTTAAAAAAGCTTTATTAAATGAGGGAGATAATAATGGATTTCTGCGTAGTAGCTTAAAAGTGTCTACGGTGCAATTATATTATCAGTCATCCTGAAAACTGTCATATACTTCTTCCTTCTATTTGTGAAAGTGAAAATTCAGCATCAATAATACAAGTATGAGTGTTGGGATTTTCAAGCTTTGCAATTAACCCACAGTGGAATAGCTTTAAAAATCCTTGTTGTTATACCAAGATTTAATTATTTTTTTGTCTTTAACAGAGATATGAAGAGGAAATAACACAGGAAAGGCTTGTCACACCAACAAGTAACAGATTAGTACATTGAAAACTATGAAAAAGGATGAAACTGTTCCGGAAAATTTATTTATATTCTGTAGAAGTATAACAGAAGAGATCTTACCCTTGCCAGACTAACTCCTGTTGGAACTTTATATGGGACATATTTTCTATAGATATGCCCTACTCGAGAACAAGGAATGTCTTCCATGCGTCCACCACACATCCATACCTATGGAGTGGCAAGAAGAACAGGGATAAATAATACCATATTGAATATGATGGAAATGAAACTTTTCAATCCAGAATCTAATACAAACTTTGTTCCCAAATTATCTAGCATTTTTACCATAAATGTATTCCAATCTTGGCTGCACTTCCAAACCTGCCTGTTGATTTTCATAGAATTTTATGTATACCATCATCATGTCAAGAATACTGTTAGATGGCTGCAATCCTAACCTCCAGTTAGACTGGCCTAAACCCCGGCATAAGTCCTGAGGTGACCTGAGGTGTCACTTCTGACCCACCCCTAGTGGGATTAGGCCAGTGCACAGGTGTAAACTGACATCCCCACACCACTATGGGAAGATATGCCAAGTGAGTTATGCCAGCCTCAATTTGTTAGGATAGTGTTAGGATTGTGAATACTTTTGTAGATTTACTATCCATTTTCAGGAAACAAATCAAGTGTTATTTGGGGAGCATCGGTTTTGCAAACTTGAAGCCAGTGTACTCTTTTAGCACTGAAGGCAAAGAAATATGTGGTATGCAGCCGCAGATCTGCAATTAGCAACAGTCTTTAACAGATTAAAATCTTTATTTCATTTTAAAAATGAGTACCAATTAACTTGCCGGATTACGACCCAATTAAAGACCAAGTGAAGCCAAGAAATTTATTCCTCTTACACGAGACACTGTATTTGTGCCAGCAGTCTATAAGAACCTTCTTTCATACCTAGATTAAATATGGACATAATTTTTGCCAGTATGAATATAGAGCTACTGTTGAATTCGTGCATACCAGTAGGCTTAAAATGAATTCAAGTGCTTTGACCAATAATAGAATACTTAATCTGTTTTAGATTACCATGTCCATTTTTAAACAGACTGTTTAACGACTTAAAGATTGTCTGTCCTTGTCTGCTAAGGTAAACATTTTAATGATTAAACAAAGAAAACCTTATTGTTGGTTGTACTTCTATTTTCTGGCTTTTATTCTGTACAAGAAACTACATGTTGAACCAATCTTTTATTTATCATACAGATATGAATTTACGCATTGCAATTATGGAAAAGCATGTGCTAACCACTGGTGTTGACAGCTGATAGCATTTTTGTTCCATATGATTATCAGTTCCTGAATGCAATTCCTAAGAGCAGCTTCAGGAAAAAACAGGTTTTCATTAAAAGACACATAAAAGGAAGCTTTTGGATAAGGCTGAAAAATACAGTTTTGATCATTTGTTTCCACTGACCTATTTACACCACTCTGATTAGATTCTAAAGTAAACCTGACTTCTTACACTGAATCACAGATGAACTCTTCATTTTGGTAATTTGCTAGTATCAAGGCCAGCTGATCCATTAGGCCAGGCAATGCAGGATGCATCAGCAGTAAATTTCAAGGGGAAAGAAAACGGCAGATTGGGTGCCCTTCACTCTGTCTCCTGCCATCATCACCACTGCTGCCTCTCTAGTCCCCCCATGGATGCAACTCTCACAGATCTGATTTCCTTCCACTAAAAGCAGACATACCCACCTCCTTACTGAGCTCCTTGCACAGTTTTTTCAGACATGAAGTGCAGGAGTTCTGTAATTGAGGCTTTGATTTACAAGATCTGCATGAAAGAAGGAACTCCTTCATTAGTATCCTTCTTGTAAAGTGAATGTGGATGTCCTGCACTTCAGCAAATAAGAAACTTTGTGTCAGACACAGTATGAGGATGTTCTTTTATTATAAAATAATTTATTATGATGATTTTTAAATAGACCAGAAGCAAAAGAGGCATCTTCAGTCGTGATTTTTAGATAGACCAGATACATCTTGAGTCGTGCTACAACTTGTTTGCACCACAGCAACCAGCGTTTAATGGGATCCAATAAAAGTTCCCTTACAACAAGTGCCTAACAAACTCAAAACTTTTCCTACTTTTTAAATGACTACTGTGGTACACAGAAAAATTAAACTGCTCAGAAACAGTTAAAGTTTGTCAATATAGTAAAACAAAAAGGAACATTGTGCTAAACACAACGCTCCAATCATATTACACACTGATTTGATGAAAAGCTTTTCATGTTCATCTGCTAAAGTCATTATTTTGTGCTATTCTTTTGAAATTATCATTATGGCTACAATTCTATACAGGTGTGGTCAGATGAAATCTTATTTAGCACAATGGGATTTTCTTTTGAGTAGACATGTCAAGGAATGTACTATTAACACTGTAGATTTACAATTGTCACAATTACAAGGCAGACAAAGGTAGTCTTTCTATCTATCTACAGTATTTATATACCGCTTTTCAACTGAAAAGTTCACAAAGCGGTTTACAAGAAAATGAAAAAAATCAATAGCTAATTAATAGCTAATGGGTCCCTGTCCCCAAAGGGCTCACAATCTAAAATGCAAAAGAACACCAGCAGAAGCCACTAGAACAGACATTGCTGGAGTGTGTAGGGTCAGTTACTCTACCCCTGCTAAATAAAAGAGGAACACCCACTTGAAAGAGTGTCTCTTGCCCAGCAGGGGTTTCTCCTTCTACATAATCATTTATATTCTTTAACTTGATGTGAGGCAACCATGATCCAAAAGAATGAGCTTACTGAACATTACATATGTGATATGGAAAAGTATGCATACTGATATAATCATGAGTAATAGCAGAAAGAGGAAAAAGAGACACCATGGAAAACTATTTGAGAGAACCCATGCCTGCCTACTCTTCCGAAAAATGGCTTTGGCAAAGTGTGGTGAATGTGTGCCCTTGACCACTAGAGAATATAGTGACAATGTCCATGTGCTACCCTGACCAGAGATCTGTGCATCATAAAAATATTTTTCTTGACAGAGCTCAATCAACTAGGCTTAGAGACAGATGAGCTGTCACTAAGAGCACAATCCAGAGTAACTATGGGGAGTCCTTACTCCAGTGTAAGAACAATTTGCTCTGGATTGCAATATGAATTTCCCATAGGTTTTCACTAGTTAGTGCAGTAACCACGGGTACACATAATGTCTCTTACGTACTCCTGGTAAGTCTAAAAATTCCCTCCATACATCTATTGGGAGGGATGATCTCTTCATCACTGTTCTTTTTTTTTTTTTTTTTTTTTTTTTTTACAGTGGGAGGCCTTTTCCAGATGAGAATGAGTAGGCGAAAAGACAGGCTGAGACTTGTTGTGCTCTTCTGAGCTGTAATGGAGGGATGGGATTTCCACTATGGAAGGGAGGCACACTCATCTATAATTTTTTATTGAATTTGTCTCTGGAGAACAGCCATGATTGTTGACCTAAATAGGTTTAGCTTAGCAGTTATCATTTAACATATGGTAAACCAATGTGCAAAATCCTCAGAATTAAATACAGGACCAGTGATAACAGACTGACCTGGCATATCAGAAAGACCATTTCTGATCTTGGAGACTAATAACACATTCCATAAAAATTTCTATATTTCATCCAACAAAATACCTGTGCTTATGCCCCCAGGATTATGAATAAATGGAGTCCTCTAAAATCATGCCTCTCTGCTACAATATTCTTCCTTCATACTTTTATAGCACAGCTCTGTGCCTTTAAAATGTCCTCATGCTTTCAACCAGTGATGTGGCACTTGAATATAAATCTAATTTCAAAAGCAGGCTTCCTATTCAATTTCATTGCTGATTTGATTCATTTTATTAGCAGCTCCTTTGTGTGATGACAGAATTCATTACAACTTGCATAAAGAAAATTATCAGTTCTCATCTGTAAAAGGGGTGGGCTGTGGAAAAGGAGTGCTTCACACACTGGAAGTCAGAGAAAGGAATTAAAAAGCTACAGCACTAAAGGGGAAAAAATCAACCATTTGTCAAGCACCATTTCTTGGATGACGAAGGACTAACATGAGATGAATCAAGGAGGGTTTTTTTTAATCTATCAGGCAGCACAGCACTTGCTGCTGCATTTTAAATGAAGGCAATACCCTTATCTAATCATGTCTCCAAGTTTGAAGGTTCTTAAACAAATTATTATTCAAGTAGGGAAAAAAGTTATGGGCTACTAGGCAGACCAAAAGAAGGTACAAGAAGTTTTTGATTCTCACTGTTTCTTCTCGCCTGAAAACAGTGTTTCATTCCTCTCTATATATAGCCTTCACCATTGGTGATCCTGAAAGGGGGGAACGCTAAGTCATGCAGGCTCCTGAATGCCTAGGTAAAGTGGATCCTCTCTCTTGCCTGCAAAGGTAAGCTGCAACTTTAAAAGTGTTGCTGAAACTGCTGCTGAAGCTAATGGTGAGGTAGATGAGCAGCTTTGCAGTGGTGTTCAGGAACCTGCAAAATTTAGTCTCCTACCCCCAGTTCACCAGCAACTGTCACTCTCAAATGCAGATAAGATTTCCAGCAGAGTACTTTTCCACTGTTTCCTCACTTCTGTTGTTTTTTAAAGGAAGCAACCATATCAGAAAAAAAACTATAAAATGGTTTAAAGAAGAACATTGTACTTGTTGAGTGAGCCCCATCTTGCAAGACTCCTCTGGAATCCATGCATTCACTACTTCTGACTTGTGGGCTACATCAAATGGCCTATGTCAACAATTTTCAACCACTGTGCCATGGCATACTGTTGTGCCACAGACGGTCCACAGGTGTGCTGCAGGAATTTGGGGAGGGACATTATTAGGAGATTTGAGCCTGGTCAATAGTAAAAAAAAATTTTTTAAATGGTGGCCTTGAAATTTAAGTACCTTATCAGTGTGCTGTGAGATGAAAAAGATAAAAATCACAAGCCTATGTTACATAGTTCAATCACAAGTCATTTTCAGAAACCATATGGCTTTTGGCACAAAAAAAGCACCATGGCAGCCAACTACTTTCTCAGATGGAAGTAGGACAACACAAGTGAATCAAATTCCCAAGTAAAGCTGGTCCCCTCCAGAAATGTTTAGCAAGAATAGCAGGATCATATTAGAAAAATTTTTCAGTAAGAATAGCAGGACGCTGACTATGAAGCAAATGAAAGTGCAGGAGTAAAAATGACTATGTGGAAGGAGAAAATCAGGCTCGATTACCAATAAATCAGTGTTTATTTAGCTGAAACCACTTCAGTTTCAGCATGAATCCAACAGCATGCTGTTTTATCAATTTGTTTACCCTTCTGTTTCAATGCAGCTGGCATTGGAGGTAAGTCCTATTATATCCATTCAGTATTTTATGTAGCATCAGTAAACAATTCATTTAGATGAAAATTACCATCTTCTATAGACTTATCTTGTAGGTAAAACACAAAGTTTTCCTTGCAAATTGCCCTGCAAGTTGGGACTCTAGGGTGTGGTGCTCATCCCATTTCTAGAGCCATAGAGCCAGTATTGTCTGAAGATGTCCGTGGTCCATATGGACTATACCTATTTATCTACTTGCATTTCCATGCTTCCAAACTGCTAGATTGGCAGGAGCTGGGCTAAGGACAGGAGCTCACTCTGTCTTGCAGTACTCGGGTCATGAACCACCAACCTGCCTATCTTCTGTTTGAGAGGCACAGTGCCTTTAAGTGCCTTTAACCACTAAGCCAACTGCACCCCTATCTTGTAGGTAAACATGCTAAAGTTTGATCTACAAACTATGATGGTGTTGCTAGAGACCAAACAAGTTTGAGTTTGCATATTACGGCTGAGCATTAGTGGTTCCAATAACTAGAAAGGTGCTGGTTTTGATTGTCAACTTGGCAGATGTCCTCCCATAGTTCTTTGTGGGTCACCTAAACCATTACCTTTGCTTTTCTTTATTGACAGTAAAAGAGTGCATTTTCTTGCTAGAAAAAACTTCCTATATATTGTTAGTCTTCTCCTTTTAACTTTGCTAAGACTTTGTAAAAATGAGTTTCAAGTTTTGCCCTTGAAAGATAAAAATGTTTTACAATTATTTTATTTGGGAGGTGATCCAAGACAATTTTTAATGCACCTTCAAGTGACCAGACCTCAGGATCTTTTCATAAGCAAATACAGGTTTAAAATGGACCATGAAACTTCATAAATTCTGTTCTTCTCTTCATATGAACAAGCCATGTATTCTTATAATTTCACTAGAAATAATGACATCAGCCACAGATGAATGCATCAATTTATCTTAACCTCTGATAATACAGCAAGTCTTTCAGTTAAATGTTGTTTTCTGTGACACAATACAAGAAAAGAGGCCTTTTGCAGGGATTAATTACAGTGAATTTAACCCTCCATAAATCTTCATCCCAGGCCTGAAGTACATATTTTATCTCAGAGGGAGTAAGTAGGCAGATGAATGAAGTAGTCTCATTTCCTACAGATCAAGCGGTGAGTGCCTGCTCCAGCATTTCAAAGACAAAGAGCTTGCTGAGTCACTGTCATCACTCTTGGAAACTCCTGTTTTAGAAAATGTCCAAGTTGGAGAAGATGAATGATGATTCTACCCTCTCCTGCAGAGAATTACATTATTATGCCATTTCTCTACACACAATAGTAAAAAGGATAAATGGAACTAAGTGTAAGGGAATCTCAAAAGGGAAACAAGAAACTTCCAATGTGTCCTTATCACTCATTTTGTAGGGAAACAATGGGAAGAAAATATCATTTGCTCCATGTTAATTGCCAAACAACTGTAGTTTGATGAGTCCTTACAGCATCATCAAGAGTTCAGATTTGGAAACCAACAGGGAAGAGCTGAACACACACAAAAATCATTGTAATTATCAAAAGCTGCTGGCAAGGCTAAATTATCTGCTATGTTCGTGAAAGTCTGAATTAGACTCAAGTTGAGATAGTGAGTGTGGCTTTTTCAGTTGCACATTTGAGCCATTAGATATCATCTGGGAGGCAACTGTGATAGGCCAGTTGCATACTTAAAACGAAGACAGCGAACATAAAGAGGATGAACTACATATGCATTGACCTGTGCTCCTTAGAGGATGAGTGGTATAAAAATATGAAAACTAGATAAGTGATGTAACTTAAACACTTAGCCAATACTTCTGTACTGATAGTATATGACAAAACACTTGTAAAGAAATAGCTTGCAGAAAACTTCCATATTTAAATACATTTTATGCATACAGTCATCAAGAAGGGTGCAAACTGGTGCTTCATGCCAAAAAATTACTTAATTATCTACTATTTTTCTAACATCTTACCTTAAATGATATTTCATATTGCTCTCCGCCCCATATTTCCAGACCTGTATCATATCCGCCCAGCTCCCAGAACCATTTTCGATCGACTGCAAACAATCCTCCAGCCATTACAGGAGACCTTGGGGCAAAATAAGACTCTTGATTAATTTTTTAAGCATCAAATCTTACTACTGCAGCCCCCTGCCAATATCTTGCTTTACATTTTTTTTACTATGGAATCAAGAATGTGATAGAACTCTTTATAGGGTAAAACTCTAACCTAGGCTGGTGCAACTCATCAGTCTTCCTGTTCCTGTGGTGATGTAGAGAAGCAACCGCATGTCTGTGCACTGGTCTAACCCTCCCCCAGGCGGGGCCAGAAGTACCTTATGGCACTTTTGTGACACCCTCAGGTCAGTACAGGACTTATGCCGGGGCTTAGGCCAGCTTAAGTGGAGGACTGCGGCCTTAAGAGTCATACAGTGCCAAGCTTTCAACAAAGATCAGCATATCTTCTCCAACAAAGAACCAATGTTGAGCATATTAATACAATAATATTCTTTTCCTTTTTTGGATTAGTTGGGAAAAACCAAAATTTTTCTAGATGAGTAATTATCCAGATCACTAGTGTTCTAGATAGATCAATGTACCATACTGGCTCAGTACCTGAGTCCCCAAATTATGGACAGATGCATCAGTTATTTATATCAGTTATTTATATATCAGTGCAGGAGGTCTAGTCTAGAGGGTAGAGCCTCCGTTTGCCTGAAGATAAGAGCTGAAGGTTGCCGGATCGAGATAACCGGAAGTCAGATCTGAAGCAAGACCTTGAAAAGTGGCTGCTGTAGCTGAGATTTTCTATCTGCTTTTCAGTGGGAGTGAAGGAGCTTTCTCAGCTGCCCTTCGTGAGAACTGAAGGAGAACTTGGTCAGCCAGCACTTCAGACATCGGGGCCAGTGTTGTAACCAGACTGTGAATGTAACATCTTGAATGTAGTGTCTCTTGAAAGATAGAGACAATCTGTGTTTGTAAAAATCCCTTCGGGGATTTAGAATTCGCCTGCCTATGTAAACCGCTTTGATTAAAGACTGAGGAGCAATCCAAAATGTCCAGAATAGAGGTATATAAATGATTAGTTATTGTTGTTGTTGTTATTATTATTATTATTATTATTTCATACAGACTTCATCTATCCTTGTGCTGTTGCACACAACAATAGCAATTTTCCAACATGTCTGTTCTTACTTCTGTTCTTACTTTTCTGTTCTTACAGAAAAGAAACCAAAATGCAAGTTAAGAATTCAATTTTTTCTGAAAGACTGGTCTTCCTGGCATGGAAAAAATAAAACTCAGATACCAAAACCTTGTTTTTTGTATAGTACAGCAGTCATTGCATTTGTTCAACATGGTTCTTTAACACATATACAAGCTGCCTGGCTTTATAGTGTTTTACTCGGTACAACACAAAGATGTTAAAATCCATTTCAGTTACCATGATCAGCAGTTACATTTTACATATTATATTTTACATATTACATATTATATTATATTATACATTTTACATATTTTAATGAAATTATGTACATATTATATGTCCATAATATGTACATATTACATACAGTGGGACCTCGCTTAACAAGTGATCCACATAACAAGCAAAAATTTCTCTAGGATTCTGCCTCACATAACAAGTGTTGCTTCACTTAACAAGCACGCTCGTTGGCAGTTGGGGCAGACACGCTGACCGGCAGCCCTTTTAAAAAGCGTCAGGGCTGCCTAGCGCGCCTGCCCATAGCGAAAGCAACACTTCCGTGCTGTTCCTCCTGTGGCCGGGCATCTGCTGGGCAGAGGCAGAGAACAGCAGTGGAGAAGAGGGAAGCAGCTCAGGGCTAGCCAGAAGGGAGCAGGGGAGAGAGAGGCTCAGGATGGAGAGAAGGAGAAAGTGGGGAGACATTTTGAAAGTGTCTTGGATTACAGAAGAAAGTGTTTTTGATTGCAGCCTCCTAACCATGTCTACTCAGAAGTAAGCCCCATTGTGTTCAATGGGTTTTACTCCCAGAAAAGTGTAATTAGGATTGCAGCCTAAGTAGACTTCATAGGACCATGCACACTGAATGCATGTTTTGAATTCAATTAAAGTGTTTTGTCATCATTTTTACATGCAGTTAATATTTTTATATGAACATTTTTTGGGTTCTGGAACCAATCGTCTGAATTTCCATTATTTCCTGTGGGAAAATCCACTTCACATAAAGAGTGTCTCACATAACAAGCATGCTTCCAGAATGAATTAAACTTGTTATGTGAGGAACCACTATATTACATATTTCAATAATGATAGGTTAGAAGACAGTAGTACTATGACAGAGGTCACATCTCTTGAAATTCATTATCTAAAATATAAGTAAAGTGTAGTTTCTATCTGCCTGAAAGCACCAATGCCAAGACCATCTCTATGACAGCTTAGCTTTTCAGACACCTATTGACACTGTTTCAAGAACTTACTCAAAAGGGTCACTGGGGTCAGGTTTCTGTAATTCAGGAGGAATTGGGATCCGCTTGTAATACATCTCCCAGTCAAATGCTCCTCGCATTGCATCTCCAGCTTGTGTTTCATAGCCAAAGTGGTCATGGTCTATTACATCAATCATTGGACAAACAATGGTCTTGCGGTTTCGAGCAATACGGTCTGAGAGACACAGAGAAATGTGTTGAGTCAGTTTTTGCTAATCCCTTTCATCTTTAGCAAAGAATGAGCGTACAATACAATATGCTGAACAGAAGATCCAGCATGCCTATATCTAAGCTTGTCACCACAGAAATATTAACTTATTTTATCTACCAACTGCAAAAATCGAAAGTTGTCTTCTTTCTGAGTACATTTTAGTTTCCTTCTAAAATGATTACATAAAAGAAGCATCTTGTGAAGCCATCAGTCTCAAGTGACAAATATAGGCACTCCCCATTTATTAGACAGGTTAGAGACTAGAGCACCGACCAAAAGTGAAAACGGATGAAAAGTCAAACCCAGTCTTTTTCAGCTTGCAAATGCAAAATGAGAATCATCAAAAAGTGATATAAGTAGCACTTGCAAAAGCCTAAATAACACATATTTATTAACACATAGCCAAAATATATACCAAATTATACCAAAATAAACAAAAGCATATATGGGTAATGAATATCTGCCGTATTTGAGTTATGGTGACTTACTGAAGAAAGTCCTAAGGAAATAATTGAATTAAGTCAATATATTTCAGTCTTCATAATTCCATGAATAAAGTCAGGGTTTAAGTCTGCATTATACCTATACTGCATTATATCATAAACCTGAAATATTCTACCTAATCCGGTCTTGAATCCATAAATTTAAAAGTTTTTCCATAAAAGCAATTAGGTTGTTTAATTAAGGAGTTTAATTAAGCCTGAAAGTGGAGATACAGCTTCTTGTAGATTTGCCAGTCTCTTAGATGCCCTATATATACAGCCTGGCACAAATCTCAGGAAAGGGCAAAGTTCTGGCAAAGGAACAAACACTTCCTGCTACAGACACAGGAATTGTGACTTACCATGTAAGTCAATGGAAAATACTTCTGTATTGAAAACAATGGAGAGCTGGGAGTGGTCAGTCATGCAAATTACGGCAAATCTTTTTTTTAAAAAAACTGATGAGATCATGATTCTCCCTGGGTATATTTTAAGAGTGATGAAAGTGTGAAACGATGGAAACAGGGCGGCAGAAAGCAGGGGAAAGTGTGGTTTATACAAATATACGGTATATACAATTTTGAGATGCCATTTTCAAAAGTGCTTTTTGATAAAGGATTTTGAGGTGGGACAGTCACCTATTCTGTTGCATTCTATTATGAATGCAGCTAAAATGGCTGTATGCTGGTACAAGACAGAAAATAAAATAATTGCCTTGTAAGAAATCACATTATTTGGTCATCTAAAGGTGATTACTTTCTTCTCAGTTTAGCAATCTTTGATAAGCTGTTTGGCATTTTATAAATGAACAAAAAATAATCTCCTTAAAAAGTGAGATTGCTCTAATTGGCTCACTTATTCCAGACATAGCTGAATAGTCCCAGGCGGCGGCTGTGGCCAGGGGAGCCTTTGCTCAGCTTCGGCTAATCCGCCAGCTGCAACCATACCTGAGTCGCTCGGATCTGGCCACGGTGACACATGCCCTAGTGACATCAAGACTAGATGATTATAACGCGCTCTACGTGGGGCTGCCTCTGAAGATGGTGCAGAAGCTGCAATTAGTCCAGAATGCGACGGCCCGAGTGGTTGCTGGGGCTCGTCGGTTCGACTCTGTCGGGCCACTGCTTCAGCGACTACACTGGCTGCCCATTCGTTTCTGGGCTGAATTCAAAGTGCTGGTCCTGACCTTTAAAGCCCTAAACAGCTCAGGTCCAGGGTATCTGAGGGACCGCCTTCTTCTGTACAATCCGACCCGTCACCTAAGGTCATCTGAGGGGGTCCTACTGACTGTGCTGCCACTAAGAGATGTGAGAGGTGTGGCGGCCAGAGATAGTGGTGGCACCCCGGCTTTGGAACTCGCTCCCTTTAGAACTGAGGAAAGCTCCCTCAATACAGAGCTTCAGGCGGAGCCTTAAAACCTTCTATTTTAAAAAAGCATTTTAAATGGGGCAGAGATGGGGGGGGGCAGTTGTTTTTATTGTTTTTACTGTTTTTAACAAATATTTTTAATCTGTATGTTTTTATTCAATTTAATTGTATTTTAATTATATTTTAATGGTGTTTTAATCTTTATTTATGATATATTTTAATGATGTTTTATTAAACATGTCAGCCGCCTTGGGCTCCCCCTTGCAGGGGGGGGGAAAGGCGGGATATAAATTGATTAAATAAAATAAAATAAATATTTAAACACCATTTTAAACACTAATCAAAGACTCCACCTAGTTTTGCACAAGTTCACAATTAATTCAACAAGGCAATGTTCTACAGTGTTTTCAAGTACTCTGCCAGATTTAGGCAGGAAATAGTTTGCGTGAACATAATATATTTGGACAACACAAAACTTAGTAGAGCTTGGTGGAATAGACATAAGACTCACACTTCAATAATTTTATAAAAGAAAACAACTTGCTGATGAATTATTTCAAATATCTCAGAAAGTTCCCAGGGAAATCACACAGAAGTTTATAGGTTAACAGACAAATCACTGAACCGTATAAAGACCTCTACCCATAACAACAGTTTTCCAACTGATAGAGAGACATATAGTTGGCCCTTCCCTCATCAAAAGAATCATTTGAACAGGGCTTTAATTTCAACTAAGAGGTTAAAAGAAAATAAATCTTGTAGCAGGGAAATGCAATTTTTTCATGTTTTAGGAAGACATTACAGTAAAGTTTGAACAAGTTAGACATTTAACAACACTTTGGGAGAAAATATAAATATATTGAGTTGCACAGCATTGTTTAATCATGCTCAATTTTCTGTCTAATTGCAGTCAATGTCATTTACCACTGCAACCAATTAGCCCCCAAAGGATACTTAAACAGACAATGATCCATAGTGAGTGATATCAGTATTCTCTGTGGAGGATCACATATTTTTCTTTCTTTTCAAGCAAATCAATCTAAGAATTAGAAGCAGCCCAAAAATGAGATAGTACAAAAAATGTTTGAGAAAAATACATTCATTGACTCAGCTATTAGGCTTTTGAATTTCCAGATGGACTAATATATAGGTCTAAACATTTTGGCCAAAGGGCCATATAAAATACCTGGCAGAGTGTTGAGAGTGGGAAAAATGTAAATATTAAATTTTATATTTAATATTTTTATTAAATATAAAATTTATTTTATATTTCATATAAATACTAAATATAAAATTTAAGTTTTATAAACAGACTACAGCTAGAACTTAGATTAATGAATAAGGCTCAAATTTCTATGATTTCTGCTAGCATCAACACACAGCACAGAAATAAAGCACACACTTAAATGAACCCCCATTTTCCCCACCCCACCATCAAAGCTTTGGTTCATTTGGTCAAATGGGTCAGAGGCTCTAAGGGGACTAGAGGCTTGCCATGGGTTGCATCTCACCCCTAGGCCAGGGTTTTAGACCCCTGGATTAATACATAGCCTAGACATATTATAATATATAGTTCACTGGCATCTTTGTTCATCATTCTGAAATACAGCATTTCAAATAAACTCACCCAACAGAGGAGGCAACCAGTTCACATTGGCCTCGCAATGGGAATCCAAGAAAGTGATAACATCACCTATTGCTACTGAAGCCCCCAGCATTCGGGTTCTTATCAAGCCTTCTCTCTTCTTTGTCCGAAGGATCCTCACTTTAGGAAACTGGGCCATATAATCCTCCAAGCGCTTTTTCAAGTGTTCTATATGAGGGAGGGGAAATCAAAGGATCTATTAGAAAGTTTTAAGCTGATTCTTTCTAACTTTTAGACATGTGTTTCAAGAACCTGGAACAAATGCTTAGGTCAATACCTAAAATATTTTTACAGATGTTATGTTTACTTTTGAATCTGCACTCTTAGAAGTAGTGCCATAGGAAGCAGTATGATATGCACAAAGATGGAAAATGAGGCAGACAAGAAATAAAGACAATATCTGAAATTAAAGAGACATGAATGTCCAGTATTGGATACACCTGGACTTCTTGAGTACATGGAGGAAGCATCCTTTTCCATGAGAGAGCAGGGCCCTCACAGTTGGTCAACAATGTAGCGAATTGGAGGGGAGAAGGGATCAGAAAGGCAAGCCATGAAGGGAAAGGTGACAAAGGAGAGCACCAGCACATAACCAGGGAGTTTTACGCCCTCGGGCACAGACCTCGCATAAAGCACCTAGAAAGGTGTGTGGTCCACAGTGGTGCATGAAGGGTCTGTGATGAGTAAGCTTTCCATTGGGTTCTTGAGTGCTCCTGCAGCTTGCCCAACTTGCAGCATAAACAGGACTCCACAGGGGTGGACCTGGCCACAGCCAGTGGAGGCGAAAGCTAGATGCAACCGTCCCCTCACCACACATTTATCAGAGGCCTACATATAACCTCCAACAAAATGACGTGATCTGTAAGAGGTCAGCTGTGATGGGCATGTGATCCTCATCCTTAAATCCAGTGGTGGGCTTCAGGGGGTAGTCACAAGTTCTATAGAACCCTTTGCTAACAAGTGCCTGGTTCTGAGAACCAGTTACTAATGGGACATAGAACCTGTTGTTCTATGGACATAGAACCAGTTAATTTAAGTTATTAGGACATACAAACTGTTGTTAATTTATTTGAATCCCACCACTGCCTAAATCTGAAAAGTAGAGACAACCCCGCAGTGTGTGGGTGGGGGTACTCATACAGAAACAGGAACAGCAGGAACCTAGAGACTTCACTAGGAAAGCTGAGGTTCAGCAGCATGACCAGAACCATTAAAAATTGCTGGTATTGGAAAACTATTATTATTATTATTATTATTATTATTATTATTATTATTATTATTATTATTATATTGAAAATCAAACATAAATACACAGCAAACAATTTTGCTGGTTATGTATATTAATATATTAATATTAATATGTATATTAATAATCGTTATGTACGATTATTATTATCATCATCATCATCATCATCATCATCATCATCATCATCCATAAATACACAGCAAACAATTTCGTGCTGGTTTCATTCACATCACCATTCGGACCCTTCCCAAGAGTCTAGGACTGTTTGATGTAGCGACATATAATTTGTGCTGATCCCAGAAGAGTGGCTTTCTGCAATTGGCAGAGTGGTATTTTGTCAATGCCAATAGTTTTCAGGTGCCTGCAAAGGTCTTTGGGCACTGCACCCAGTGTGCCAATTACCACTGGAACCATCTGCATTGGCTTACACCAGATACGCTGTAATTCGATTCTTAGGTCTTGGTAGTGGGAGATCTTTTCCAGTGGTTTCTCCTCAATTCTGCTGTCACCTGCTATGGCGAAGTCAACAAGCCACACCTTACTGCTTTCTATGGTGGTGATATCTGGAGTATTGTGTTCCAAGACCTTCTCCGTCTGTATCCTGAAGTCCTACAGAAGCTTGACCTGCTCATTTGCAACCACTTTTTCAGGCTTGTGGTCCCACCAGTCATGGGCTGATTTTTCAATTCTGACCTTGATGACATTTGTCCTGATTGCCTGTTCTTGGGCAGCAAGTATCAGGCCCTCCGTCTCCTTCTTCAGTGTTTCACTCGTGAGCCACAACCAGGTGTTATCCTGATCAACTTTTCCTTCAATCTTGGCAAGGAATTGGTCATGCAGTGCTTTATTCTGCCAACTGGCAGTCCGAGCCTGAATTGCACTATTGCGATATTCATAGTTGGTCTGCTGCACTTTCAACAACTTTCTCTTGCTGACTTCAATCAGAGCAGATTCATGGCTCTCTCGCACATCATCTGCTAGGGCATGTTTTTCTTCTTCCACCGACTGCTTCACTTGCAAAAGTCGCTGCCCCCTGATCTTCTAGGCAGGTACAGCCTGTCAACATCACTACGTGGATGTCAAGCATACTGAATGGTCATTAATTTCCTTGTTTTCCTGTCCAAGTCATCAAGTTCCTTTTGTGTCCAATTCACAATGCCAGCAGTATACCTAACTACAGGTATGGCCCAGGTATTTATAGCCTTTATAATGTTGCCGCCATTCAGTTTGCTCTTCAAAATTTTTCTAACCCTTTGTATGTATTCTTTGCTGACCACAGTTTTTACATGCCTGTGCTTGATATTGCCCAGCTGCAGTATGCCCAGATATTTGTAGGCTTCAGGCTGGTGGCATTTAATGGTTTGACCATTCGGCATTTCAATGCCTTTACTTTCCGTGATCTTCCCTTTCTTTAGTGCCACTGTGGCACATTTTTCCAGGCCAAATTCCAAGTTGATGTCAGTCCTAAAGACTCGGACTGTATTGGTGAGTGACTGGATTTCTGCTTCTGACTTTCCGTAGAGCTTCAAATCATCCAAGTACAATAGATGTGAAATTTTCTGTGAATTTTTGGCAGTTTGGTAGCCCAGATTCGCTTTCTGTAGGATCACTGACAAAGGGATCATCGCAATGACAAACTGCAATGGGGACAATGAGTCCCCCTGGAAGATTCCCCATCTAATGTTGACAAGTCCATAACTTTCTTTGGCTACGAATAATTCTGTCTTCCAAAGTTTCATTGCATTTTCAATGAAATTTGTTACATTTTTGTTGACCCTGATGGACTCCAGACACTTTATGATCCAGCTGTGTGGCAATGAAGCAAAGGCTTTTCTATAGCCAATCCAAGCCATGTGCAGACTGGTTTTCCGGCTTTTACAATTCTCCAGTATCATTTTATCAATCAGGAGCTGATCTTTTGTGCCTCTGCTTCTCCGTTTATTGCCTTTCTGCTCCACTGGTAAGATGTTATTTACTTCCAAGTAATCCTGAATCCTGTCAGCTATGATGTCTGTCAGCAGCTTGAACATGGTGGGTAGTCACATTATTGGCCTGAAGTTTCCTGGTACTATCCCGTTTGCTGGATCCTTCTGTATTAGTAGAGTCCTTCCAGTTGTTAACCAATGGCTGATGTTACCTGTTCGTAGCATTTCATTAAATAGTTCAGCCATTTCTCCATGCAGGCTAGTCAGGTAGCCAGAACCCATGGAGCTGATCATTACCAGGTGAAGTCCAGTTTTTAACTCTTTTCACTCTCTCTCTGATCATTTCAGTTATTTCCATCTGCTCCATTTTGTTCTTGGAGAAATGTTCTTCAAACTCTTTTATCCACCCAGCACCTCTGTTGTAATCTTTCTCAGTTTCCCATAAGTTTCTCCAGAGTTGATTAGTCGCATTTTTCTCAGGTTTTATTACTTTTATATCTGCTTTCTGATTCAGCGCCTGGTAGAAGCGCCTTTGATCTGACTGGAACATTTGATTTTGTCTATACTGGATGATTCTGGCTTCATATCTTTCAATTTTTCTGGCAGTTGCTGTTATCTGCTGTCTCACAGTTTCCATGACTTCTTCAATCTTCCTTGTGTTCAGCCAGTACTTTTTGACCAGGTATTGCTTGATTTTGTCATTCCTCAGTGTTTTCTCCTTCATGTTCTTTAAGTTACTTGCATCTGATTGCAAACTCTTGATCTTCAGTTACAGTCTGATTTTCCATTTTGGTTTTCCAGTTGATTTTCTAGAAGCCACCTGCATTGGCTTACACCAGATACGCTGTAATTCGATTCTTAGATCTTGGTAGCGAGAGATCTTTTCCAGTTGTTTCTCCTCAATTCTGCTGTCACCTGGTACGGCGATGTCAACAACCCACACCTTACTGTTTTCTATGATGGTGATATCTGGAGTATTGTGTTCCAAGACCTTGTCCGCCTGTATGATGATGATGACGATGATGCATTGGATTATGCACTGGACACAATTATTATACACTGAATTCCTTCAAATAAGATCATAGTAATTACTTCATTTTACCTACAGCCTTTGGACCAATAAATTTTTTTATATAAACAAATCATTTACTAAGACATTAATATATTGCATACAATTCAGGACAGCAATCTGGACTTGCATACAATTCTGAATGGTATACAAGTCTGACAATTAAAACAAAATGCACACCAATTACCTAATTCATACAGGCATTTAACAAGCAATTTCTTTACATATAAATAATTCAAGCAACCTCCTTCACCACCACTATTCACTTTAACAATTAACTGCAATACAAGTCCTATGCACTTTTCACCCTAGTATTCACTTAATACCAAAGGAGATGCTGCTGCTGCTTCTTCTTCAAAATTAGCATGGACAGATCTAAAGTCTGTATGGAACAACATGCAAAAATATGATCAGCCTAAGTCACTTCAAGCATAGAAGATGCAAGGCATCCCTTTCTTTCAAAGATTCAAAAGTTAACTATAAATTACTGTAACACTGCAAGAACCACTAATTATATCTCAATGTACAAATGACAAGCAGCTATTTATTCCCTTTTCACATTGCTATATCCTGCATTAACATTTATCAGAAGTTTTTGAACTAACTTTGAATGATTGCATATTCTACTCTGTTCATTTATTTGGAAACATCTGAACTTACCACAAAGGCAAGAAAAGATCTAACCACATAGTATGCAACAGCTCTATAATCAAATGGGAAAAATTCTTTCCAACAGCTACACAAATGATTCACATACCTGAGAAAGTATTAAGCTCTTTAAGCCATCCTAATAATAAGCTCATGGTGATATAATTAACTTCCTGCAAGGATATGAAATAGCTTAACTGAGTTCAGCATTAATGAACAGTGGATGAAATGAGATCACAAAATCATAAGTTTATCTAAAGGTCCTTTAGTTAAGTATAACAGTTTCTGAAGTCAGTTTGCAATGCCAAAATTAAATGTTGTTCTTGTCTTAGCAAGACTTTTTGTATTTCAAGTTAACTATATCTTATGCATACCTGACTGAATCATAGAATCACAGAATCCTAGAGTTGAAAGGGACCCAGTAGGTCATTCAGTCCAACCCCCTGCCTGCAGCAGGAAATCCTCCTAGATCATCCCTGACAGGTGCTCATCAAGCCTCTGCTTGAAGACCCCAGTGCGGGAGGGTCCACCACCTCCCTTGGCAATCTGTTCCACTGCTGAACTGCCCAAACCATCAGGAATTTTTTCTTGATATCCAGCTGGAATCTCCTTTCTTGCAGGTTGTACCCATTGGTTCTAGTTCTGCATTCAGAAGCAGCTATGAACAAATGAGCCCCTTCCTCCATATGACAGCCAGTTGCGGATCCACCTAATGACTGCCTCGTCTAGCCCATATTTTTCCAACTTCCCAATTCAGATGTCATGTGGGACCTTGTCAAATGCTTTGCTGAAGTCAAGATAAATGACATCCACAGCATTGCCACTGTCCAGTATGCTCGTAACCCAATCAAAAAAGGAGATCAGATTTGTCTGGCAAGATTTATTCTTGGTAAATCCATGCTGGGTTCTTTTGATCACGGAGTACTTGTCTAGATATGCACAAATTGTGTGTTTTATGATTTGTTCTAATATCTTGCCCAGGATTGAAGTTCAACTGACTGGTCTACAATTTCCTGGGTCTTCTTTTTTCCCCTTCTTAAAGATTGGGACTACATTTGCCCTCTTCCAGTCCAGTGGCACTTCTCCACTCCTCAAAGATTTCTCATAGATGATCGATAGAGACTCTGCAAGGACATCTGCCAGTTCCTTAAGAACTCGAGGATGCAGCTCATCTGGTCCAAATGACTTGAATTCATTTAGGCCAGTTAAGTGGTTACGAACCAGTTCTCTGTCAATCATAATCTGCTGTTCTGCACCATCCATGTTACCCCTTTGGGGATGCAAGCACATACCCACATCAGCCAATGATCCCATACCCCTATTTGCACAGCCCTCCATCCAAGAATAGACGGACACAAAGTAGGAGTTGAGCAGCTCTGCCTTCTCCTGGTTCCCAGACACCTGTTGTCCATCTTTGTCCAGGAGCAGCCCCACTGGATTACCTATGACTAGAAGTTAAACCAAAGAACAGTCATAACTATAAACATTTCCTATAGTACTATTACTAACTTATTTTCAGGTAAGCCTAAAGACCCTTTTATTTTGACAGGGTTAGGATTTCTGTTCCTATATATCTTACTGCTGTCTGCCTGTTTTTAAATGGTCTTTTTCACTTGGGATTTTACTTCTTTTTATATATGGTTTTAATAGTATTTTATTGTTTGGTTTTATTGTTTTATCACGTTTTAATGGTAATTGTATCTTTTCTGTGCTGCTTTATTGCTATAAGCCACCTTGGGTATCCTTTTTTAGGATAAAATTTTTGATAAAATTATCAAAAGTTGGAGGGCAATTTTTAATGACAGTTTTCACTGTAATGAAAAAGATTTGTTTTATTTAGCATCAACAATATGCAGTCTCAATGTATGTCTTAAGCCAAAAGTTAAAAAAGAAACCATGACAAAGAATCACAACTTTTAACTTTTTTTCTTTTAAGCACAGGATGCTAATATCATGGAAAAGCATAATGGTACAATGATGCAATATTATATCTGAACTCAAAAGACCCATGCAATCTTTACCAATTTAAGCCAGTATAGCTCACCCATCTCCCCATTCCGGTGGTGGTATGGGAATGCCAGTGCGTGTCTATGAATTGGCCTAATCCCACAAGAAATGGTGCAGAAGTGCATTATGGCACTTTTGTGAAACCCCCTGTCCAGGACTGAACTTATGCTGCCTAACTAGGGGTTAGGACAGCAGCCTCAAACTTTGCACAACCAAGACGCTCCCCTGTAAGGTTCATGGGCAAGTTATTCTTTCATCTTGAGCTATCTCATGGAATTGTTGATATTGTAAGACTAACTATATAAAAAGAGCAGAATATCATGACAATAAATAATGACTGAAGCTGGGAAAAGCAAATGTGGCTAATTTTCAGTTTTGACATGTTCTGTTCCATTAACTCTATCATTGTAAGCAGTTTTTAGTATTTGTTTCAGGTATAAAATTACAATTAAAGCACAATGTAATTAAAATTACAATTAAAATTACAATTACAATTCAGCACAATAACAAATTATTTTATTTAAAATTTTTGCATCCTGCCTCTCCCTGGCTGCCAGGAGAAATTGGAATATAACAGAGCTTACTCCAAAATTTCCAGTGTGAATGAATCACAGGGATTGAAAAGCACCTATTACTTTAGCCAAACTGCTTTAATCACAACTCTGTAGTTCAAACCCTTTGTTATATTTTTAAATACGATAGGGAAGAATCTGAGTCTCTCTGAAGGCTGGAGAAATACAGTAGGTATACAGTACGAATGGCAAAAAATCTGAAAGAAAAATATTTATCCTAGAGGAAAGGTTAATCTATTTCAGAAGAAAACATGCTGTAACTTTTAAAAAATACATATTTCATATTTCCAGTTTTCTTAACTAAACAAGAATATTTACTGGCATTGTTATCTTTTAAAAATATTTTTAAACCCAAAGCGTAACAACAAGCTTTGCCAGCAAGGTATAAACAGGCACAATTTTGTTTTATTACTACAGCTGTGACGCAACATGTTAAAATAATTTAAGTCAGTATATGTTTCACACCAGCTGTTTACAGTGTTTATGCATTTGTGATCATCGATATAAAATGGCTATTTTTTTACCCAGCAATATACTGGTATTCTCCACCAATTGCCTTTTGAAGTAGCATTAACAAAGATTTCTGTAGTTCTTGTATACTTAAGACACAAAAACATGATAATTGTTTTCTATTAATTTCTAATACACACTCCATATATTTGTGACTAATTACTAGCCTGTCAAATGTATTTCAACACCCAAAAATAATTCTGGGCATTCTAGAGAAATGCATACTGTGTAAAATATGCAATAGAAAAGTGGAAAGCAAAATTTATACTTCACTAGCAGAATGAACCAGACATTGCAGGAGCAAAATTTCCAAAATATTTGTGGGCTCTGGACATGGCTGGGCACAGTGGACAGCAGTAGGCACCACTGGGCATTCCTACTAGGCCAGCAGCACACAGCAGTGGGCATTACCATGTATCAGCCCAGGGTACCACTGGGAATCCCTGCTGGGCACCACACATCGAGCACCCAGCACCAGTAGGCAACACAAGGCAGCAGGTATCATTGGGCACCTGGTGCCACTGGGCAACAAACTGGTTCTTATTGGGTCCTTACATCACAGAAGGAATACACTCTTCAAATTGCATGCTTCTAGGTCCAAGGGTTGGGGCTGCGTGTTAATCAAGCAGCAATTTTTCAATGTAAAGTATAGGGATGAAAACACGTTGCGCTCCTCTTCACCCACTTCCTATTTGAATTTCTAAAAATCATGGGTGGGTGCCTACATTACAGAAAGAAAACTCTTCCCAAATTTCATGCTTTGAGGTCCAGTGGCTTTGACTGGGCATTGATGAGTCAGTGACCTTTCAATTGTGTATATTAAAAGGCTCAACAAATCCTATCCTAGACACCAAATCACTTTCAAGACCAAATATTCTACAAAATTTTTATCTAATATTAAAAAAAATCAAAAACAGCTACTAGAGGCTGTAAATGGAGGAAGGACAAATAAAAAGTAAGTGCAAAACTTTTCCCTACCAGTTTATCCTCTCACAGTAATGTCTCTCAAGTTGTTTTTTCTCCTTGCCCGGTAAAGAGATACAACTATAGAGTTGAACTCCATGAAATTTGTCCTACGTGTACAAACCGTTACCAGATTTTTTAAACACTTTGTTAGATATGCTTAAACTATGGGGTTAACACAGCTTGTGCTGGTACATACGTCTGAAGAATTTGGCATCCATGAGATGAGTCTCTGAACAGTAAAACTGCAATAACCATAGACTTCTATCTAGTCTGGTATTCTCCAGATTCTTTAATAAATGTCAAAAGGATAAAAATTAATCTGTACCAGTAAAAAAAGCATGCACAAAATGCTAGAGTTTTTTTCCCACTTCTGGGTTAATATAAAAAAGGGTTGAGAACTCAACTCGGAGTCAAGTTGTGAAAATGACTTGGTGTCTTGTGAGTCACGCATGTGGAAGATTCTGAAAAACGTTTGTATCAGGCCTGCCTGACTACTTGTCCCAGTGCCTACAGATTCAAGTCTGCCTGTGTTAGGGTTATTAGCTTATTTCATATTTCTAAAGCATGAGAACCACACAGAGCCATCATTCAGACTGGGTAAGCAGTAGGGAGTTCCAGCAACAAGGGTTAATCTTTGATTGAGTAGAGGTGAGAGACAGGAGCAGGCTCTTGGCCATTTCTGATTAAAAGGAAGGAACCAATTATCATTGGACCAAGGATGGGCATTCTCATATTTTCATTGGCTTAGGAATCAAAATAATTCCTTAGGCAGTCAAGAACATTTTTGAATTATAATTGATTGCAGAAGCAGAAGGTCACGTAGCAGGAGAGAAGAAGATAGAAAAAGGATAATGCCTTTAAGAGGAATCGTCAATGAATGACCAATTGCAATGTGGCTACTTCTGAGTAGAGTGCTCACTCTGATTAGCTTCAAAGCTGTTGTGCATGGCTCTCCTCCCTCTTTGTGTTTCACTCTCTTGCAGTTCTTCCCATCATTACTGCCCTATTTAGAGATGGACAGGACAGCAGGGAAGTGGTTAAAGAGAGCTCACACATACAGAGTCCAGCAGCTGCCACCTTGTTTTTTCTGCAGCACCAGGGTGGGCTTTTTAAAGGGCAACTTAGTTGTGAAGCGTGACTTGATATGTCCCTGTTATGACACTTTTTTAAAAAGTCAAATCACAGGGGGATAGTGACTCTTGACTTGATTCAAGCCCTTCTGGACAATTATTTTCCCCTGGCAAAAACTATTTCACATATGAAAAAGGATAGGAAAATCATAATAAAAAAATAGCATCCATGGAGTTTCCTGGAATTTGTACTAAAACTGTTTAAGAAAAATAGAAGTATTGAGGAATCCAAATTTCGAAATCTGATAGTACTGCATTCAAATACAGTTGTACCTCTCATAACAAGCACCTCACATAACAAGTGTTTCACATAACAAGTATAAATTTCAAGAAATCTTGCTTCACACAACAAGTTCCGCTTTACTTAACAAGCAAGCGCGCTATGGGCACACATGCTATGCGGCCCTGGTGCTCCGTGCAGAGGTTCTTTAAAAGGGTTGCCGGCCAGCGCTGCTGCCTCTAACTGCCCCCAAGTGCCCCCACTGGCCACCTTGAACCTCCAGCAGCAGCCCAGGTAAGCCTCCCAGGAAAGTGTCTTTGATTGCAGCCTCCTAACCATGTCTACTCAGAAGTAAGCCCCATTGTGTTAAATGGGGCTTACTCCCAGGAAGGTGTCTTTAGGGTGGCAGCATAAGTAGACTTCATAGGATCATGCACATTGAATGCATGTTTTGAATTCAATTCTAGTGTTTTGTCCTCATTTTTACATGCAGTTAATATTTTTATATGAATATTTTTTGGGTTGTGGAACCAATCATCTGAGTTTCCATTATTTCCTATGGGAAAATCCGCTTCACTTAAAGAGCGTTTCACTTAAAGAGCATGCCTCTGGAACGAATTAAGCTCTTTATGTGAGGCACCACTGTATTCCTTTCTTTGGGAGGAAGGAATTCTTTGAATAAAACCTATTGTGCATACGTATAAAACAATGTGAAATATACTATTAGTTTTTTGCCCAGTCATATATATAAGTTGACATTCCAAGAGAAGTACCTCTGTCACTGAAATCATCCACCAGTACAATTTCAGCTATCAGTTCAGGAGGAGAGCGATTCAGAACACTGTGCACTGTTCTGAGTAGTGATGACCATCCTTCATTGTGGAATGGGATTATTACACTGGTGTTGGGAAGTTTTTCCAGGTATAGCTTGTTATTGCAGCTAGAAATGAATGAATATAGTTAGCTTGATCACTGTATATGACATATTACTTTAATAATTATTATTTTTCTTTGATGTAGCTACTATTAAAAACATTTCAGAATTCACAGTATGCATTAAACAACTCATGGAAGAGGCACAGACCTCCTGATGTGTTCCCCCTCTATTCTCACAAAATATGCATGAGAAAAAGTCACCAAATGTCACCCAAAAGAACCAGTGCTCAGCAAGGACAGTAAAGGGGTTTCGAGAACAAGTTGTCAAATGAACAATGAACAAAATTCATCTGAAATATAATGTTTCAGCAACAGGGGACTGGTACGTTTTTGAAACAGTTTCATGATCTTAATGCAGAATTCATTATGGTAAATATAGAAACACCCTTCACAATGCCACGCTGACTGGAAACTGCAATCAAGAATAAGCCAGAGAGTGCAGCTGGCTGGTGCTTCCAGTCATGAGAAATAAAATGCTTGTGTTCATTATTCTATGAAATCTTTTCAAGGGCTGAGGTGGAAAGAAAGTGACCTGAAAAGTCTTATCACAGACATTCTGGTCCTTAAATCTCCAGACTATAATTATAGTATAATTTCATACTTAGAATTTATAAATAGTATAATTTCATACTGTCATGAATTGAAGCTTTTGTGAGCAAACAGTTCCCAGAAGGAGTCAAGCCAGATCAGGAGTGAGGGGTACAGCGTGAAAATCTTTCCCCTACTGCAGTGGTAGCCAAACACGCCATAATTGCAAAACAGAAGTGCAGTCCCCATTTGGAGCACTCCTTCTGTTTCACATGGGTTCCATGTGTAATCCTCCTTGATCCCAAGACCCCACAAGTTGTATTTTCACAGCGATCCACACCTGCAGTTAAATTCTCCACACTCTTGTCAATCAATTGCGCGACAGTAGCTTTACTTAACTGTCAATTAAACTTAACTTACATACAAACTCAATTCCATCAGCTCATGTAAACAACGAAGCTCATCCACACCATCAAAACAGTGCTGATATTTTTTAAAAAGCAAGCAGACAGAAATAAGCACAAGCCAACACTTTCAACAAAACCCATCAAGATAAATACACAGAGTTGTTGTTGGTAGCTATAAATTACAAGGTTGACTGTATTTCTTGACTTCTGTAATGGTTTGTTTCCAACTCAACAAGAGCTACTAAACCAACAGATTTCTTGTTTTATGTATGACTCAACTGACTGTGAAATCCTAAATTGTGCTGTAGCAGGTAGGCCAGCTGGTCTGGACTGCATCCAGTACTTTGCCCGAGCTGTTGCCACACTACCACAGAGCAAGGAGAAACTTTTTCCTTTCCCTTAGGTATGACTGCAACAGCCCCAATATGTCCACTTGGGTCTGCACTGCCTCTGGAGATGATGCAGAGCCAAGAAGACACAAGCAGCCAAAATCTGCTCTATGCCAACTGGAGACTGGGTTGGGATCTGGCGTATTGCGGGTCCCAGCCTCACCTCCTGCTTCTTGACTGTCTGCCCAGGAGCAGACTCCACCTGCTCTCCCTCAGACCTCTGCAATGGCTGGGCTTAGTCAGCACAGAGGTTCTTCTTTCTGCTAATGCAAAGGCTAAGGCATTATCTTAGAAACAGGGAATTGTGCTGGTCCAGTGCTATCTTAGGATTGCACAGTCAGTGTATCAATCTGTGTGACAAACAAGGTCAATGCCAAAGGCACTAAAACCTAAGGAAAGATAAAGAAAAATCAGTTCTAGAACTAAGAACTCATCCTTTCAGTACTACAAAAAATAAAAATAAAAACAATACTCACTTTGGATGTCTTATATCTGGCAAGGAGCGGTTGAGAGAAATTTTTTCACTCACAAAAATATTAAAGCCATTTTCCCTGTATGCCTGGTCAACTCGTTCAGCATCAGTCATAGGATATGGTCTTCCCTGCTCTCCATTTCCTACAGCCAAAAAGTTAAGCAAATGGAGTAATTAATGTTTATCATACGCTATTTGGACAGGAGTTCACCTACATTGAAATCCCAGGAAGCTATTTTCGCCAACTTCTCTATTATCCCGCAGCTCAAGGTAATACTTCCTATCCCATTGTCTTGTCAGTTGTATAATGATTTCCTAGAAACAATCCACAGCAGTTTAGTAAGCAGCTGTGGGTGGCACAGTTTCAAGCACACCAGATACTACTGTCAATGTGTGCCTTGGTAATTGTGTCTTAACGGGAAAAATTACCTTTCAATAGAACAGCTAAAACTATCGGTCATAAACCAACCATATTAGATCAAATGTATCTCAATGTACATTATATATGTTACATGTTGAGCAAAAAGTTCCTCTTCATTTTCATAGCTAATTTTTTCCATGCAGGAAGATTGCTTTTTCATTTTTCAGTATGCACCAAGGAAATGTCACAATAAATTAAGCTTTCACTATATCTTTTTTCTGGAGTCAGATTATCCTACATGAATCATAGGCCAAAGAATGTGTTTAAATGCACATATACTTTGTCCTCCTATTCATCTCTTTCCATTGGTGCCACAATCAGACGTCGGAAACCACATTCCTGCTCTGACAATTATTCCTAAGCAGCCAAATGCTATCTGGTTGAGAGTGCTTTCCTCACAAATCCATCACATTTATCTTATTAACTGCTAGCTCTTATCACTCAAACACAGATACTAATGGTCTGAGACTGTTGGAAATGCTACTGTAAATGCTACTAGCAATGCCTTTGTGACCTTCATCAAATTCCCCCACTTGGTGTCACTGAGGATGGGTGCTGATATGAAAGAATTTGAGAGGGAGACTGGATATAGTCTAAGAGTGAGCCAGTTAGGGCCTTTGCTACTGATTCTCCTTCCCCCAGGACCATAAATCTCAATCTGCATGCTGAATTCTCAAAAGATTGAATGGTTCAATCTAAAAATCTCTAAAAGGTATCTTGCTTGTTCAAAGGTTAGCAGCAGGAAGAAAAAGTGCCTGCCCAGGTAACACAACAGACGGTTTCTCACATCCTCCAATTGCTGGATGTAGCAAGAATTTCAGCCTTTTCCAGTTTTCTACCTTTAAACAAGCCATCACTCATGTAAGGTTGTTGCTGTGGCTGAGTAGAAAGCAAGCAATAAGGGAAAACAGAAAATGTGCATTAAAACATGGGAGATCCCTGCTCACCACAACCCACAACTGGGAGAAATGATGCCAGAGATCCAGTGCAGCAGACACAATCACTGTGCAGGATAAATGCTAAAGAAAAAAAAGAAGGTCCTTGCTCACTACATGCTCTAAGTTTTGCTTTCTGCCTTTTTTGTGGGATCAGTGCAAACAGTATTGAAAACAGGTTAAAGCCACACCAGTTCCTTGTGTTCAGCACTATTCTAGCTTCAGGATGCCAAACACAGAATCAGAGCGTTATATATTTGAATGAGTATGCCTCCAGTTAGCATACATACCTGTACGCTCTAGGTCTTTCCTTATTAATTCTCTGTCATGCCAGTCCTTTTTCTTTAGCCCACTGATAAGGTAAGCATCTTTGTTCTGCCTTGCTTGGGAATCCTTAAAAACAAATGATAGCTATTACATTTTTGTAAGAAAACCAAATTGAATCATTAATCAAATAATATTCTGGAAGTATGATTTATCCATTTCCATAATTTCATTTCAATGTTTTGCTTATTTCAACTGTCTGTATTGTGAACAGATGATTAGGCTGTGAGCCAGGAAGAATCTCATTCAAATCTCAGCAACGAACTCACTGGATAGTGCTCGACAAGATATTAGTTTCAGACTCCACCATCCGCTATGCACATCTACTAGTGTCTTACCTTATAGGGATATTTAAGGGTTACTGGTGTAACTTGTAGGAAGTGCTTTGAACATAGTCACTTTGGAAGTGCTTTGAATATAGTCAACACAGAATATTAGTTTTATTCACTTTAGAAAAATGGCATTGTCTATTATGCAAATACAGGGTCAAGTAATGATAAGAAATGGCATGTTTCAGCTTTTCAGTTTGTCCCCCACCATACCACTTAGCAGGATCAACTTATTGGAAGTTTCACTGGACCTAACTGGTGATGTCGTTACCAATTACTTTTGATCTGGGAGGTCAGAGTTGTCACAATGAATACTGTTAAGACATGAGGGTGGAAGAGAGGCCTGTTTCAAGCACGCAAAAAGCATATGCTGAAGTTTTGCCTGCCAACCCAAGCTCCCACCACTGCTTGTCACACTGGGTTGCTGGGATTTATCTTAATGAGGGTATTGCTATGAGAGTACAGTCATATCTACTTCATTTATTTATTTGTTGGAATCTAGAAGCATTAAACAGCTAAGCATACACAAAAATGGAATTTTAATCTTTTGTTTAATTATATTTAGTGAGTCAGGTTCCAGCGAGAAGAGCGGGTAGAGATATGATTCAAATTTTTTACTATAAAAATTGACTATAGTACACAGTAATATTAAAACCGCAGAATTCTAAGTATTAAAATGAAGTAGCAACAATATTTTCACACTGATGTAAACAAAAGGTTCACACTATTCATTCTAATCAGTGCCGGATTTATGTATAAGCTAAACAAGCTATAGCTTAGGACCCCATTCTCTTGGAGTCCCCCTCCCCAAATTAAATTGTATTTCAGTTCAACAATTACTTTGATAAAATACATGTTTCTTATGTGCAAATGACTTTAGATACTTATTAGGTCCATAAATTACCATATAGCATATATTCAACATAAAAAACAGCAAGAATTTGTTGTTGACAAAGGATAGCTGGACATATAAAGGGCCCCATTACCTTCAATAGCTGTTCAAAATACTACAGACATCTCGCATCTTACAGGGCATGCCAAAGGGCCAGATAGAAGGGGCTTGCCAAGGGCCACATCTGGCCCCAGAGTCGGGGTTTGGATACCCCTGATCTATGACAATGGTACTTTGTCATCCAAATTGCACATGTTAATCTGTAAAGAGCTGGCAACATCTGGTTCTATCTTAAGCAAAGTGAGGATTTGCTTGCTATAATATCTTCAAATTCTATTGATGAAACCAAGCAGTCATACTTATTCCAGACTAATTAACCCAGAAGAAAAAACAAAGAGTATGAAGGTTTTCTTTATCACACTTTTGTATCACGCCAAGGAGCGCAGGATAATATGGTACTATCTCGTCTTTTGCCCGTTCAAAAAATCCCTTCTAGAATAGGCTGAGAAATAGTGACTGGCCCAAAATCACACTGGAAACTACATGTCTGAGCAGGAATTTGAACCTGGATCTTCCAGGTCTATCTACAAAACCACTATCCCATCCAGGTTTATTATCTTCAGAACTGCGCACTATCTTCTATGTGTAATGTAGTGATTAGTTTTAGCAATCTGGAAGGGCACACATGTAGTCAGACTGCTTCCTTTTTAAACAAAGCCTTAAGAGAAAATATTTCTTCATACTCTCCCAAGTTCAAATTGTAGTTTGGTATAGTATGAGTGACAGATCAACCCCCAGAGGAGGCACTAGCAACTGTTTACTGCCTCACAAGGAGGGGTCTTTATCAGGGGGTATGCCAGTACAGAGTATTGGCACCTCTGTGTGAGTACCGACATACACACACATAGAAACACACTCTCATACAGGTGAATAGGAATTTTAAAGATTCCTAAACATAAGACCTACACTGAAAATAAGATCGAGTGGCATAGCTATTGGGGGGCAATGGGAAGTGGGCCCCTTTCATCCCAAGCAGCAGCAGCAGCAGCAGCAGACTGTTGCTGAAGTTCAGGAGCAATTTGGACTGCATCAGTAGCAACCTTTTCACCCCACTCTACAAACTTCAACATTCCCTGCAAAAAGCTGCAAAGCTCAGGGAGCAAAGCCTCCTTGCAGAGGCAATCACATGGTCACTCCAAGCAGTGCCTGGGAAAGGATCACAAAGGATCACTTTCCTGGGAGAAATTCCATTGGCTATAATGGGGCTTGCTCCTGTGTTGGCATCCATAGGATCCAGGGTGACCAGATGCCAAAGCCAAAATTCCTGAATTCCAAGGCCAAAATTCCTACCGCATGGCCAAAATTCCTACCCCCAAAGCCAAAATTCCTTCCCACTTAAAAAAATTGCCAAAAATGAAATTTTTTTGTTTTTATATTGTTGATTTTGGCCAAAACCTTTTATAGGAAGGAGATATCTCAAAACTGATTTTAGCATTGGATTCTGCTCTTCAATACGAAGCCAACGACATATGACATGATGGGGTATTGTGCAGCACTGTGAAGTTAAAAAATGAAGCCAAAATATAGGCCAATGAAGCCAAAATGTAGGACACCCAGACAGGAGGCTAAAAATCCAGACAAATCCTGGTTTTTCCGGTCATATGGTAAACCTGATAGGATCAGGCTCTCTAAGGCTGGAATCCAATCCTCACTTTCTTGGGAGAAAGATAGGATTGTTGAACATGAATAAGTGTAACTTGTACATTAAAAAAGTCATCCCCTAAAAATAAGACCTAACTGTTTTTTGGAGCAAAGATAAAAAATTTAAGACAGCATCTTGTTCTGGGGAAACACAGTATAGGATGCATAAAAATTGCTCCTATCAAAATATTTTCTATAGAAATCTATATTGAACAAGAGCTCTTTTTGGTTTTGCACTAAACAATTATAGAATGATTTTCATGGCTCTTCTGAATCTTTTCTCTTAGCTTAATTTCCTTACACAGATTTGCAACTAAGGTGCATGTCACAGAATGAATGGGTGGTGCTGAAATCAAGACTTGGCTGAAATTATGAGCAGCACCACTTGGGAGAAAGTACATGAACAGGCACTGTGACTCCATCAGCTCTGTGTCTTGCACAGGAGAGTAAAGCATATTCTTTTCTTATTGTCTGCACTTTGTCCTAGCTCTGCACAGTGTAAGGTGTCTTAGAATGAGGTGTCTCAGAGGCTTACGATTCAGAAAAGGTATCTAAATAAATACATACAGGATGTATGTGTTATACACAGGATGCAAGAGCAATCCTATACTCTTGAAGCCATATTTATTCAGAAACAAATCCTACTGCAATCCAAAGTGCATACTCCCAGGCAAGAGTGAACATAATTGCCTACTAACATTGAGAACTTGGGAAATTTGTTTTTCTATTCTGCAAAGTCCTCATGATTTAAAAAAAAATATAGATTCAAGGATTCTCACTTTTAAGTGATTTTTGAACTATGAAGAGTGATTTTTGAACTATGAAGAGTGATTTTTGAACTATGAAGAGTGATTTTTGAACGAAGTAATACCAGTTACTCACACCTTCAGAGGAAACCAGCCAAAATTCATCCATGCAACAGCAAACAAATGCACGTCAAAGCAGATTACCGGTGATTCTTACAAATGGAAAGATCAGTGCATTCTCTATGGACTAATTAACAGAAAAAGCAGTGGGAAGACGTTCAATGGATACAAACCAACAGAGAAAAAACCCTTTATTCACTGTTATGACTGCAGCTGCACAGTCCTGTAAATGGTTTCTGTGTCATAGAATACTGTACTAGCTTTTTATCAAGAGGATCTACTCTCCGCCCAAGATTCAACACCTTCAATTCCTACATAAACCAAGGAAACAAGACACAGTGATTGGAGAGGGTAAAAAGACATTAATAAGTGATAGATGTTCTGAGAATAAAGACAAAGAACTTTAAAGAGCAAGTCGGATCCAGTATGGATATCGGAAACAGGGATCCTTCCATATCTAACTGCACATCTCAAGTATCACCACTATGCAGAAAGTTCTATCACAATACTCTGTGACAATGTCACTCTGCACATGATATTCTGCTACAAGTGTCAGGAACTCTAGGAAAGATGGAAAAGGGGCAAGATGACAGAAAGCCATATGTGCATGCTTATTTAGCAAAAATAATGCATATTTTTCTTGATTACGTAAACCAAATATTACTAAATATAGAAATATTTCAAACAAAAAATAACAAATAGATTATGGATATTTTGAAACATTTAGGAAGTTACTGTTAATAGTAGCACTGTGTTAGCAAGCCAATAATTAGGTATATGAGAATATGGCTGCAATCCTAAACACATTTTTCTGGAAGTAAGAGGAAGCTTACTTCTGAGAAGACATGGCTAGGATTGTGCTCTATAAAACAAACATACCTTACATGAAAGTAGATATCAACTGTATCACCCTGAAGTTATTGATATAATAGAACTTTAAATAGATTTTCCAAGGTACACTAACAAGCAGTAAATCTATACAAGTTTGGTGGAGGGAGGGAGGCAAAAGAGCCAGAAGTAGTTTCTATAGCAACATGATTTAAATAATCCTCTTTATCTGCCTCTAAAAATGATTGCTAGCAAATGATGACACACATGCAGTTAAAACCTTCATGATTTAATTCTCCAAGCTCCATAAGGAAAGGTCAGAGACTCACAAACCTTTCCTTATGGGGCTTGGGGAATTAAAACCTTCAAGATTTAATGCACGATTTAACTGCATGTGTGTCATAATAATTTACTTACAGAAACAAAAGCATGACATCTACAGAGGGCTAGCATTAAAATTCATTTTTATAAAAAAAGCCTCAGTGTCAGGGCAGGACCAAGATTTCCTGATACTGGAGATGCTGTTGCCAAATGCTCCCTCCTGTTACCTGGTGATGTGCCAGCCTCTCCAACGTTCTCGTGCAGCACTCTAGGAAAAGGAAGAACAGTTGAGGCAATCAGATGGACAGAGATTGGGGGCCATCACCAATCTGCCACTGACCAAGATGACTACTTCAGGTGGCCTCACCTATTGACCAATCTTGCTTATAGCATTGCACATAAGAACATATTAAAATGTTCCAAAAATAAGAATTCAAGACAACCCAAGTCAAATAAATGACGCACACTTATCAAATAAATGCTAGTTCCTGGGCCTTGTTTGCCTCAACTAGAATATTAGCGAGATCACTCATCTATTTGATCACTCATCTAAAAACATATGACTTCAAAATTCAAATCAGCATAATAAAAAGAATCTAATTACAGTACTTTGAAAAGTGCTAAATTGTAAAAAAAGGAAACTTATTAAAAGGCACACGGATATATTTGGTACTCTATTTTGATTGCTAGCTGTTGGGTAGTGTAAGCTTTAGGATGAAAATCAGAATACAAATAAATAGAAAAATCCAAGAGCTGCATGCCAAAAAGGAGCACACTTGGGTTGGGGGAAGAAGGTGTTTTTTAAATACTTATTGAAGGCATCTCTGGACTCCAAACCAGAGGAGACTGCAATTTCCCTGCTTCTTTTGCGGGCCTCCTGATGCCAAAGAACTTCTCCAAAATGCTATCATGAACCACTTCTAGTTTGTCATGAAACCAGAAGCTAGTCACAACCACATTTTGGAGCATTTCTGAGGCTTGGGAGCCCATAGAGGGGCCCACAAGTTCCCCATACCCTCTGGAGAGCTAGTAATACCCCTTAGTAAACATTTTAAAAGTCCTTTCCCCACAGTAGCAGCACAATCAAGAAAGCATTATCACCATGAGGATTGAAGGACACCCAGGACTTTCCTGGCATTTCAGCACCCCCACTTTGGGAACCTCTGCACTATGATACATTTACCAGCAGCTTCTGACATACAGCTATGTACATTCAAACAAGACCAATAATTTAACGCTTTTCAAATCCTCCACACTAATTTATTGCATTTATTCACAACAGTTCTAAAAATCACTTTTGGAAAAGGTATGGTTTTATTTCAAGCACCTCCAAAATTCTGAGTAAGATCAGAAATGTGGCTACTCATTCTGAAAACGAGACGAGAAAGCCTTTCAATTTTAACAATTGATGCAATAATACTAGGCCTTTCTTTTTATAGAGAACAAATATCAATAAAAAAGCCTTAAAGCAGCCATATCAGATATACACTTAATCAGCTTAGAAAATGTTAGGAATACAGTGATGCCACATGTAACAAATTTTATTCATTCTGGAGGCATGTTTGTTACGTGAAACTTTTTTTACATGAAGCGGATTTTCCCATAGGAAATAATGGAAATTTAGATGATTGGTTCCACAACCCCAAAATATTCATATAAAAATATTAACTGGATGTAAAAATGATGACAGAACACTGGGATTGAATTCAAAACATGCATTTAGTGTGCATGATCTTATGAAGTCTGCTTAGGCTGCAGTCCTAAAGACACTTTCCTGAGAGAAAGACCTATTTAACACAATGGGGCTTACTTCTGGGTAGACATGGTTAGGAGGCTGCAATCCAAGACACATTCAGAGTGTCTCCCCACTTTCTCCTTCTCTCCATCCTGAGCCTCTCTCTCCCCTGCTCCCTTCTGGCTAGCCCTGAGCCGCTTCCCTCTTCTCCACTGCTCTTCTCTCCCTCTGCCCAGCGGACACCCGGCCACAGGAGGAACAGCACGGAAGTGTTGCTTTCACTATGGGCAGGTGCGCTAGGCAGCCCTGACACTTTTTAAACAGGCTGCCGGCCAGCACGTCTGCCCCAACTGCCAACGAATGTATTCTTTATGTGAAGCACAGTTTGTTAGGTGAAGCAGAGTCCTAGAGAAATTTTTGTCTGTTACATGAAACATGCTTTACATGAGGCGCCACTGTATATCATAAGATGTTATAAGCACAACTAAAAAACATATTCTAGACAAGTGTTTATCTTGTCAGAAAATCAGGGAGGTATATTTTCTGAAATTGTCAGTGAGACTTTTTTTGGGTGTAATGAAACATTTTTGGCAACTATTTCAAGAGAGGAAAAAATAAAGTTTAGGCTCCATGAAACCCGATTCATAAAGTCTTTTTTCTGTCCCATCTTCAAAAGTATTTACAGCCCATTCAAAAATTGCCAGACGGCTGGCTTTTGAAAGACAAAATCAAAGCTCATAAAAAGTGATAATGTTTAAAACATCTGCATCTGGTTATAATGCACAAGGAAAATAAAGCTTTGTGTTGTTTGGCACCAATGTTTTAAAGCAAAAAATCAAAACCATAATTTGCAGTTAGCTTTTAAACAATAATAGATAAGATTACCTTTTTAGATCACAGCACGCTGGGAAATTAACCACTTTCCAGTTCCTGTTCTACCTGATGCATACCAGCAACAGCAAATACTGTTTAAACATTCTCATTTTTATCCCTGTAATAGATAGATGAAATTATTTTGGCCTCACTGACTTCTGTCATTAAAAATAAGAGACAATAGCTGCTGCAATCCTAACCTTCACTTAGACTGGCCTAAGCTCTGGCATAAATCCTGTGCTGACCTGAGGATGTCACAAAAGTGCAGTAAGATACTTCTGCACCGTTACTGCACAGGCCAAAGCACAGGCATACACCAACCTTACCACACCATCACAGAATGATTGGCCAGATCATCACAGAGTTAGGCCAGTCTAAATTTCTTAGGACTGCACACTTTGACCTCTGCAAATAAACTTGTCTGTCATCGATAACTGTTTCCACATTCAATCCAATCTAATGGAGCAATTTTTACCCTACCACCTGCAAGTTCACACAAGTGACAAATATGGTACAGTGTAAGTTAATAGGTTGTTAATTTTCAAAGCAAATCCAACAAGTTATAAGTATACTATCTGCTGTCTCAAATTACTTTTTAATATGACCCATAATGGAATTGTATATACAGGAACCTAGAAAATTTTGCAATTCTGTAAAAATTCTGAAAAATTCTGAATTTCTGAAATTTTGAAAAATTAATTTTTCTGAAAAAATAATTTTCCCCCAATCCCCCAACACAGTGTTTGAGAGCTGTTAGCCTTTTCCGTTCAGTAGATAATAGCATCTCACACAGCCCATACTGGATGAAGACCACACCTCTATATATAATGGCAAAGTGCATTTCCTATGCATTACAGGCCCTCATACAGGGCTACCAATACTTCTATTACTCCATATACATCCTACTATGTATTCACTACGGTTATAAAACCAGAATTGAATTTCAATGTCAAATAAGAAAGCGAAAGAGGATATACAAAAGAAGGTGAGGTATAAATTATATCTAATCCTGCATCATAAAACAGGGCAGCTTTCCAAAGAGTCCCTGCAGACAGGGAAAGACAACAAAAGGCAGTCATCACTAGCTTTATAAAAAGGAGGTTATACAAGTATAAGAGCAACCTAGAGTTCACAAAACATGATGCCCAAGAAGCAAAACTAGAAGAACAATTCCCAAAGTAAGCAGTTCTGCCCCTTGAGGAGAGGTGGGATGTAAATTAGCTTTAAGAGGCAAAAGGGTAGCAGAGACACTAGAAGTGATGGGATTAGAGCAGTGATTCTTAAACTTTTTGCACCAACTGGAGCCTCAAGCAACCCTAAGTGAAAGTACCTCTCTTTTACAACATGATCTTGAGGAACTTCCTCTTCCTTCCCATAGCCCTTAAAGGGGTAGAGGAACCTTTACACAACCTGGTGGATTGTGACCCACCAATGGGAATACCACTGGATTATGACAGTATGCTGGCAAATGCCACTGCAAAGTTTTTGTTTCTGCACAGTGGTGAAATCTGGTGGAAATTATCAAACAAGATTAAAGTTAGTACCAGAGTCACTGACATGGGTGTCTTGTATGTACACAAGTCTGAGATACACAACTTTTTGCAACTCGGACTTGAGTCACCTGACTTGAGTTCCCATCCCTGATATATGGGCAACTGTATTTGGACTTTATTAATTGTTCTAAACAGGATTACTTGCCAAACTATAACTTTAATCCAACAAATGTACATAAAGATTGTTGCTGGTTCACTACGCATTTAAGAGGGCCACTCTTGTACTCAACTACTGAAGCAAAGCACATATAATCAAACAATGTTGCAAGAAGCACTTTCCTAATTTCAAAAAAGCAGGAGATATTTATGTTTACTGTATTCCATGCTTTATTTTTCACACTGTATTCTACTTACCAGGTGCTTTAGATATGAGGGAGAAGTTTCATCTCCCTCTAGCTGCTGAATAGAAAAAAATTGCTCATCTACCTTTAAGTGCACTTTCACAGTGCTAACAAAAAGTCAGTACCTCACCAAACTTGATTTCTTCATACCTAATATGTCTTGCTTAGCTTTTTCTGCTAAGATCCCAGGAATGGACTATTTGTAAATGGACTTACAAGTCTCACAACTTCTTCTTCAGCATTTCTGCCGAGTGGTGACGGTGTCCACTCATTGTGGTTTAGAATTTCATCCAATCCACAATGGACACGACACAGGGAAACCTGGCCAGCCTCTTTCAGGGGCCTGTCGCCAGGACGTTGTCTTTCCCATCGAAGTACTTACAAGTAATGGAATAAAAATGAGCATATGTCCACATTTTGTGCTGCAGCAATATTTTGTTTTTGTAAAGAATTGTCTGGAGTGGATTTGGTGTGCAATTTGAAGTCTGTAGTAGCTAACTTGTACAAAGTTTACGAGGTAAGTTCAAAGACACGAGATACCATACCTGCAACCAGGTGCCACTCCCTTGTACATGTCATTCTGAGGTAGGCATAGTTCTGAAACCAGGAAACTGATTGCTATTATATTATGACAGTTATGACAGCCAGCAAATGATATTCTAAAATTCTAAACTTAAGACTACCAACCAAACATATGAATTATGACTCCCAACCAAGCATATATAGTACTGTATTCCCTTTTCATGAAAACACACTGGATCTTTCAGATAATCACAGTTCTAGAAAGTCCTGACCCCTTTAGTTTTCAAGCAAATAATCTTGTTCTGCATTCTAACAAATATACAGAGAAATCCACAATTTTCACAGATACCCACCTAGGCTGCAATCCTAAAGACACTTTCCTGGGAGTAAGACCCATTGAACACAATAGGGCTTACTTTCAAGTAGACATGGTTAGGATTGTGCTCTTAGTCTCTAAGTTGAAAGAATAATTCAAATTCTCAAATATTTCCATCTAGGAATGCAAAATCTCTCACTCAATATTATCATCTCACCATGCTGCCTTTCCTCATCAGATGACAGGAAAACAAGTTTCTTGGTAATTTGTTAGAGAAATATTAGACTATTAGAGAAATATTAACATTCTTAAAATTTAACAGTTCAAACACTGAAATAAATGACAAACTGTCTCCAGCAGTAACTGAGTATCCTGAACTATCCTACTTGCTAGAGTACAATCTTTAATCAACACTAGAAGTTGAAATACATACACCAAGAATGGCAAATTTTAATATGCTTGCTCAAACATACCTAAATACTCACAGCAGAAAGATGTCCCAGACATCTGAATAAAAGAACTGGCTTTTGGATACTAATGAGATCTCAATAACATACCTCATAACAGCCTCCATTTTTAGGTATCATAATAATTATCACAACACCAATCTTCCAGAACACCATATAACCAGGCAAGTTTGTAGATTTGTAACCTACACACCTAAATTTTTAATGATTTAACATAATTTTGGAAATGTTAAATCTGTGGTGTTGGATAATTTTTGTTCAGGCATGCTATCAACTACTGATAAAATACCGTTTAGAAAATCTGTCACAGCTTTACCGCAATAGTGCAACAAACATTTTTCTAACAAGAAAAAGGATGAAAATATTATAATTATTAATTGCAAGTTTTATGATTTCACTGCTCTCTTTTTGGATGCACAATTCAATAAAAAAGTAATACAACAATATGGAAACTATATTTTGTGCCTCATGGTAATTAAAAACTTGCAGGTTCCACAGCTCTTAGTTGAATTCCACAACTGACTGTGGCAGAATAATTTGTGGCAGGCATAATGGAAAAGACTCAGGGAGACTGTGATCAATTCTGAAAAGTTTTAGGGCAGGTGGTTATGAGTCAAACATGTTGCTGCAGTAGAAAGCCACAGATTTTCCACACTGAACTTCTGCCATGCGCTCCCAGTAAAAGCAATACATAATCTGTTGCCTGAATCATTTTTATCCAAATAAAATGTTTACTATATGCACAGGGTGATCGTTCTCAAGGTGTAACTTTTTCTGCCACCAGAAGATAAATTAAATTAATAACTATTTTATTTTGATTTAAGTTGATGTTGCACCAGAAAACTGCCAAGTCCAAGAGACATATATGCTCACTTAAAGCACAGATGGTTATAACCCAATTCTAACCTAAAATGTAGTTAGTGGAGAAACTCAAGCAAGGCTCAGCATGGTCACCATGAAGATGAATAGTCTCATTTCTGCTGCTCACAATACCTCTGACAACATTCTTGACCTCCAAACATCCAAATAAGGCCCCTTCCCTTTCCCAGTGTGTTAATATCACTTCTTATTTACAAGACTGCATTTATACAATAGTTTTCAACAATAAACAGTTTACAAGACAGCCTATGTTGATTGCTAGACTGCAGGAAGAGACTGTTACTTTAGGTATAATGCTTAGTTACTGGAGGAAATTATTTCCAGAGTTTTAAGCAGTAAGGAAATGAAGCATGAAAATAAAAGGTGTGAGAAGGCAAATAAAACCTCAGTCATGAGATGACATAAATAAATAATCCAAAGTGAGGTGTTCATAGATGAAGCAAATTTGAAACTTGCTACTGCTACCTCATTTTCTGTACTTGTGCATACATTTAGTAATCAATGCTCATTATTTTCAGGAGTTACTGGACATTTGTGTGGCATGACATTTTGTTTTGAATAAAATGATGTGGCTCTTTTCATTATTACTATCACTGGGGTGGGGGAGAGAGAATTACCATAGCTGTGCAATAAGAGCATCTATTGAATATTTTCTTTTGGAGGTGGGATATCCTAATGGCGGAAGTAATAGGTTGATTGAACATCCCTTTGAAGGAAGTGAGCACTCAAACAACATTTTTTAAATCACTGGGGTCCTACCATGCAAACAGTCATGTATAATCTAATCCATTCAGCTGAAGTAATGCACATCTATTCATAAAATACCCATTGCTTCAATGGAATTTGCTCCATGTTAAAGGTGCACAGCATTGCAACCTTAGAAAGTCATGGATGTAAGCTGACAAAGAGAGCTTAGAATAGAGAAGCTTAGTTGACAGCGGCAGTTCATCCTTTTTCAATTCTTAATGACAAAAGTGCCAAAATGTCAAGCACAAACTGGGTGAAAGGAAAAATCCTGGAGCCCATAACTATGAAGGATGTCCCGTAAGGTAGACATCAAATCCTAAATACTTTAACGAGCCTGTCCATTCCCTGTGTTTATCCTTTTTTTATCCTCTCTGTGAAACTGAACTGCATGCCATTTTTTCTTCCTTTCTCCATTTCCATTAGAATTGGGAGATCAGAATGACCACAAAACCTACCAGGGAAATAGAAGACACTGATCACACAACACCAAGACCAGAAGAGGGGGCTGTGGAATCCTCAGCTCAAAGAGACAAGTCGGAAGACAGTGCAGATGAACAAATTTCCCTTACCCAAGAGGGCCATGACAAAGCCACCTCCTAGAGACCTAGTATTAGCAGCACTGGCTAATATACACCCACCTCACCTAGCCTGCCTCCTTTAGTGTTCCTTGCATCCACCAAACCATTGCACCCTCCTTCTGATCTTAATCCACTTCAATTAAAGAAGAGCAGCTTCCTTCTCCTGCCAGTCTCCATACTCCACAGTTCCCACGCAACATGACAGGCACAGACCCTATCCACACTTAACCTGGGAGTAAGCCCCAATGACTCTAATGAATGCACAGGGTTGGGATCTCAAATCCCAATCCTAGGCATACCTACTCCAAACTAAGCATAATGGGATGTCCTTCCAGGAAGGTATGGATAGAATTGCAGTCTAAAAGCCCAATCCTAGACATGTCCCTTCAGAACTAAGTCCCATTACAGTCAATGGGGCTTTCTCCCAGGAAAGTATGGAGAAAGTGCATGTCTCCTCAATAGTCAGTCCCATTAGTGTCAATGGGGCTTTCTCCCAGGAAAGTGTGGAGCCTGATAGCCCAATCCTGTGCATGTCTCCTCAGTAGTCAGTCCCATTAGTGTCAATGGGACTTTCTCCCAGGAAAGTGTGGAACTTGAAAGCCCAATCCTGTGCATGTCTCCTCAGTAGTCAGTCCCATTACTGTCAATGGGACTTTCTCCCAGGAAAGTGTGGAACCTGAAAGCACAATCCTGTGCATGTCTCCTCAGTAGTCAGTCCCATTAGTATCAATGGGACTTTCTCCCAGGAAAGTGTGGAACCTGAAAGCCCAATCCTAGGCATGTCCCTTCAGAACTAAGTCCCATTACAGTCAATGGGGCTTACTCCTGGGAAAGTATGGAGCCTCCTGAGAGCCTGATCCTGTGCATGTCTCCTCAGAAGCCAGCCCCATTAGAGTGAATGGGGCTTTCTCCCAGGAAAGTGAGGGTAGTATTGAAGCAGCATGGACCTCAAGGGAGGAGTAATCCCTTGCACCTTCTTTCTTGCCCCCTCAGTATCCAGCAAGTGAGGGGGTGATGCTGGCTTCCTCTTCGCCCGGCCATTGGGGGTGGGGGTTGAGAGAGGGCTGAAGGGCACCCTCATCCCCACCCCTCCCCCCAACGGTCAAGGGGAGACCGTTAACGGCCGTTGCCCGGGAGGGGGGGAGAGGAGAGGCTGCCCGCCCTCACCTGCGCCTCCTCTTGGGGTGCTGCTGCCGCTGCCACCGCCGCCGCTGCTGCCGCCAACACTCCGCGGGCTCCCCCCGCGCCTCCGCCGTCCCTGCCGCCACCGACGTCCAGCTGCCGCTCCCTGTAGAGAGCCCAGAGCCCCACGTTGGGCAGGAAGACCAGGGCGGCCACCGCCAGCCCCACCGCCTGCAGCAGCCGCTTCTGCTTCCGCCGCATCCCCCGCTCGGACTCCGCACACGGCACCCCGGACAGCCCCACCAGCCCCGTCCGCCAGGCACTTCCGCCACCGTCGGCTGGGGGTGGGCGCCACCACTCCCACCCTGACAGTCGGAGGAAAGGGGAGGGGCCTCGCCTGGACACGCCCACGGCACAGGCCACGCCCACTCCGATGGAACGTGGCAGGGCTCCTGCTCTCGCCCCCCGCCCCGCCTGCGGATGGGACCGGCCTCTCCTGCCCACCCCCCCCCCCGAAGGGAGCGAAGACACCTCAGAGTCCAAGACTAGGCATGTCTACTCGGAAGTAAGGCCCATGAGAGTCAATGGGGCTTACTCCCAGGAAAGTGTGGAGCCACACAGCCCAGTCTTAGGCATGTCTACTCAGAAACAGGTCATATGAGGCTCAGTGGGGCTTACTCCCAAGTAATGCTGAGTAGTGGAACCTTACGGCATGTCTACTCAGAGGTAACTCTAATTTAAGTCAGTGGGTTGAGGTAAGGCTTACCTTACTCCCAGGTAAGGCTTAATATTAGAGCCTTAGAGCCTAATCCTAGGCATTTTTACTCACAAGTAAGTCTCATTCAGGTCAATGGGGCTTACTCCCAAGTAAGGCTGAATATTGGACCCTCAGAATCCGATCCTAGGCATGTTTACTCACAAGTAAGTCTCATTCAGGTCAATGGGGCTTACTCCCAAGTAAGGCTGAATATTGGACCCTCAGAATCCGATCCTAGGCATGTTTACTCACAAGTAAGTCTCATTCAGGTCAATGGGGCTTACTCCCAAGTAAGGCTGAATATTGGACCCTCAGAATCCAATCCTAGGTATGTTTACTCACAAGCAAGTCTCATTTAGGTCAATAGGGCTTACTCCCAAGTAAGGCTGGATATTGGACCCTCAGAATCCAATCCTAGGCATGTTTACTCACAAGCAAGTCTCATTTAGGTCAATAGGGCTTACTCCCAAGTAAGGCTGAATATTGGACCCTCAGAATCCAATCCTAGGCATGTTTACTCACAAGCAAGTCTCATTTAGGTCAATAGGGCTTACTCCCAAATAAGGCTGAATATTGGACCCTCAGAATCCAATCCTAGGCATGTTTACTCACAACCAAGTCTCATTCAAGTCAAGTTACTCCCAGCTAAGGGTGGATATGATTGGGATCCTCAGCCTGTCTGTCTACCTGCAGCTTTCTCTTCCTTAGGCTGCAATCCTGTCTTCACTTTACTGGGAGTAAGACCATTGAAGTCAGTGGAAGTTACTTTCGAGTAGACATGTAGCTGTGCAGGAAGAGCTCAGTGGAAGGGCACGGTTCTTTTTCTTCCCAGAGTTCAAGACAGATTTAGAGCCCACTCCTATGTGTGTCTACCCAAGGTATACCCTGTAATTTCCATTACAGTCAATGGAATTTACTCCTGTGTATGTTTGAATAGGATTGCGGCCTTAGGATTGTGAGAAGGACAGGGTTACCCTCAGCAGGGTCACTGGAAAGGCAGAGCTGAGGGGTGCTGGGTGCATTTGATCTCTACTTTTGGAGCAATGAAATAATCCTTCCTATCCCCACGTACCTGGGAATAAGCCCACTGACTAAAGTGGGGCTTGCATCTGAGTAGGTGTGCATAACATTGGGCTCCAAAATCTGTTGCAGAAATTATGCAACATGCAACAGTGAAAAGGCCCAATCCTGTTCAACTTTGCCTGCCCCAAGATCAGAGAACAAAAGGGGATTTCTGTGACTCCCCCACCCACACAGGATGCAGCACATGTCCTACTGACAAGGCTGCGTTGGCACTGGAAAGGGGGATAGGATTGGGCTCTAAGGGGCTTGTGAATGTGGCATACCAGGCAGGGTGATAATAATAACCGGAAATTTACGGATTTGTCCTGTTTTTTAGCCTCCTGTCCATGTGTCCTCCAAAAGGGCTTCATTGTCCTCCATTTTGGTTTCATCTTCTTGGAGCTTTGCAGTGGTGTGCAATACCCATCATGTCACATGTCGTTCGATTTGTATTGAAGAGCAGAAGCCAATGCAAAAATCGGTTTTGAAATATCTCCTTCCTATTGAAAGTTATAACAAAAAAAACTCAAAATAAAAAATATGCATTGAGCTCTATGAGGAAGTGAGAGTGCCCAATATCACAGCTTTACAGAGGCCAGGCTGAGAGGAATCTAAGACCTTGTCCTCCTTTTGAGGTTTGGACATCTGGTCACCCTAGTACCAGCAAACCCATAGAGTGAATTTTCAGAAAGGATCTAAGGTTGCAGTCCTATCTACACTTACCTAAGAGTAAGGCCTATTGAGAAAGGGCAAAATCCAGAGCAGTTACGGGTCCACACAATTATGTCATCCTCTAGTGTTATCTTATGGAAAGTCACCTTAACTGCTCCGGAGCAAAGGGCTTAATTTGACTTTAGGATATGGGCCTAAGGCCCACTTACCTAGGAGTAAGGCCCATTACCTTCTGAGTGAACATGCAGAGGAATGGGCTAAAAACCACAATGCACTCTGTGTGACATGGGGTGGCGTGATAGCCTGAGGGTTTCTACCTGGGGCATCTCAATGTGTATTTTGTTCACATACAAGTAACCAGTACAAGAAGTAACATACATACAAGAAGTAAGCTACCAGTAGTCAAGTTTATTATTATTTATAATAAGTTCATTATTATAAGTTTATTTATAATAAGTTTATTTTTATTATAAGTTTATGTACATGTTCCACCTTAGTCAGAGGGAGAGGAAGGATGTGGAGTTTCAGGCTTGTCTAAAGAATGAAACTATATAATCTGATTCTGTGTATGTTTGTTTGGAAACAAGATCCACTGAATTGAATGGGACTCGCTTCTAGGTAAAGATGCACCAGACTTCAGCCTCACAGAAGAAGATGAAATGAGGAATGAAAAGAGCCAAAAGTATTAAGGAGAGAGTTTGTATCTCCATGCTTAAATATTTTCTGAAGAGTTAACTGCAGTTTTCCAACTTGTTAAATTATACATTTGGTAAATACTTCTTTTGTTTGCCAACTGCAGTGGATTTTATTCTTCTCAAATTTATTGTGTGCTTGCAGGAGTTCAATAACTGAACATTTTATTTTGTCTTTATAGTCTTGCCAGTAATTTATAGAGTTGTCAGTCATAACAGCAATTAAAAAGGCTTCTTTTTTGCCACCACTCCTAGGAAACGTACATAAATTTAATTACCATAAAAATGCAATGCAAAATAAGTCACTGTCTTTAATTTAAAGTGGTTTTCCCCCCAAAATCAGATATAAAATAGCCTGATAGAAAGGAAATTTATGATTCATGCAAACTAGTGCTAGTTTGTGAATAACAATATTCAACGTATTGCTAAAAGCCGGAGACTGTTTTTAAGAGTGTAAAAAGATACAATATGAGTTTGGTTTTCTTAAGCCACAACTTTGCTTATTTGTCCCTTATTAACTTACATCCAGTGAAAACATTTTCTGATGAACATTAGCTATATGAACATTTAGGCTGCAATCCTAAAGACACTTTCCTAGGAGTAAGACCCATTGAACACAGTGGGGCTTACTTTAGCGTAGACATGGTTAGGATTGTGCTCTTAGAAGACAAGTGCCATGGGTCAAAACACAGTTAGGTATTTGATTTCAGTATGCTTTATTTCCAAGTAAATTTATGATAGCACCGTTAAACTGTTTAAAAATAAAATAAAAAATAAAAATTTCCAGTATGTATGAGCACAGCCTCAATTAAGCACTTTTAAATTACTGTGCTTTTGGATGTTCCATATATTTAACTTTCTCCCACTGAAGTGCAGGAACTCAAAACTATTGAACTTACTTCAATCATTTGTGCTTACTCAGAAGACCCATTTATTCCAATGGCTCTTACTCTCAAATAAATGTGTACAGAATTGCAGCCTTATGGTCCAATCCTAGGGTTCAACTTTCTAGCATCTGTGCAGCCACAATGGAGCCCTAAGGAAACAGATATTTCCGTACCTTGGAGGTCTCTGTGACTGCCCCACATAATACAGCTCACACCTCATTGGCTTGAAGTTTTCTTCAAGGTTAAGGAACACTTCTTCCCTTTCCTCAGGGTTACTTTGCAACTGCATCAGAAGTGGGAAGTTGGCCAGATTGGACCCAGTGTAATAAAACCTGTATTGTGTTTACGCATAAATAATGTGTATTTAGCGGTTGCAGTGTAAAAGACAACTTTTTCATAGAACTGTTGGGGTACAGAGAACGTTTTTGTGGTTTCCAGTTTAGCAAAAAATGACTAGAAACAGTGTATATTGTTAGGCACTGCTAAATTTGCTCTGTGATGCAGACAAAGTGGATAAATACAGTTTGTGAAGAGAAAAGCAAACATTTAAAACCAAGCATACAGGAAATGTCATATGTGCTTTGAACAGACTTTGCATAGTTATCCATGCCATTAATGCTTTTCTTGGCATCCACAAGCCTTTTGAAGTTGGCACGTACAACACATTAGTTGATCAGCACACCGCCTACGTGGATTCCACCGTATCATAAACAAGTCAAAATTAGCCATGACACAGCATTTCCAAAATTTATAATGGTGGGTCATTATGTTTTTTCCCCAAAAATAGATAATTGATTCATTTCTTAAATTATGAACAAACAGCCTCATTAGGAAGAAGCACAACAAGCAGAACAGCAATTGTGCTTGGCTAATGTAAATCACTGAACTGAGTTCAAAAGCACATTCTGCTGGGTTTCTAGCTGAAATAAATGGGCTTCTTGTAGCTATAGCACCTCTTTTACAAACATATTTTCTCATTAAAAAAGTTCTGTGCCATATCTCATTTTCCCCTCACTTGCTCGGAAGTACAGTGTAAACTTGACATATGATCCACTAGGTGGCAGCCGTCCAGCAAATTATTCATCACACGTCAGCCAAATTATCCAAAACACCATTTAAGGCACAATCCTAACCATGTCCACTCAAAAGTAAGTCCCATTGTGTTCAATGGGGGTTGCTCCTGGGAAAGTGTCTTTAAAATTGCTGCCTTAGGCTGCAATCCTGAATGCACTTTCCTGAGAGTAGGACCCATGAAACATAATGGGACTTACTCTTGAGTAGACATGGTTAGGATTGTGCTCTTAGGCTGAAATCCTAAAGACACTTCCCTGGCAGTAAGACCCATTGAAAACAATGGAGCTTACTTTTGAATATACATGGTTAGGATTGTGCTATTAGTCTCAAATGCAAGTTGAAGCACCTATGATTGATTGGGTGGCATCTAGATGGCCTGTGGTTTCAGATTAGAAAGGCTTGGAATTTCACAATTTGATTTCTTCTTTGAAATGCAAATGTCTTCATTTTTTTCCTTGCTTAGAAAGCCCCACAGATTCTTTTTGCATCTCTCTCTTCCCCCCACACTATGTTCTATTTGTTGTTACTGCATTGTCATAATCATGCAGCGCATTTTACCTAGGCCCCTGGTGAATAATACATAGCCACTTAAATTGTACAACAATAAAAAGATGTACAAGAGCTTTCTCCAGGACAAGCATGTGCAGCTCAAACCAATCTGAGAGCTTCTTTTATATAGAACTGAATTGAGAGGCTTGCACAGTAATATGTACCACAGAACCATATTTTGAACCATATTTTGAACCATTTTCCCCTCTGTTATTTTCTCTCTTTGCCCAAGAACATGCATTCTTCTCAAGATGCTTTGTCAACTCTTCACCCTCTTCTTTTCTCTCTGAACCTCCATCTCTTTTACACTCTACATTTTCTGCTCCCTTGCTTCCACGTCTCTCTGCAGACCCATTTCTCAGTTAACAGCTCTTTTTTTTCTATCCAGGCTATATTCTTCTCTTTTCGGATCCCAGTTGTTAGTCCCTTTTTCTACATCACTTTTCAGGTCTTGCTGCACCTTCATCTTCAACTACCCTGATTCTGCACCCCATCAGGCATGTTCTTTCTGCATCATCACCATCAACACTTTACTTTGCCATCTGTTACCCCTTCTGTTTTCCCCATCCAACAGGTCTATTTATAGTCCCACCTTTCAGTTCCTAACTTTTCTTCCTTCAGACCTAGTTTTTGTTCCCTTTGCAACTGCCCAGAGGGTCCTGATGGCCAGGTCTACCAAAAGTATGAGCCACATGGTGGTGGCATGGTAAGGTCCAGTCAGTGGTGGATAGGATTGTCTGAACGCTGCATCCAGCCCCCAAGCAGGGTTCAAGCAGTTCTGATGTGTATAGTCTACATATCAGTGTATGGGAATCATAGCCAATGGGAGCCATCTGTCAAAAAAGTTTGGGAACCCCTGGACTAGAGTTGATTCATGGATCCAAACAGATGGACAGATTGCTGAAGAAAGTTTAAGACTGTGAATGAATAATCTTCCCATGTGTTCATGCACATCTAGGGCAAAGGCAGAGCAGACAATCAGAATTATGAAGTCCTCTTGCTGGACCTAAACATCTCGGAATGACTTCTGCTAATGAGAAACAACATTCTTCTATTGCAAGACTTTTTTTTAAAGAGCTTGGGTGGATGTTCTTGCAACAATGCAGGTAAACACTGTACTGTATATGGTAAATGTGTGGAATTATCCAGATTAGATATAGACACAAAAGGACCTGTAATCTGTCTGTAGGCTATATATTGTGCAGTCCTGTGCTTAGACAAACAATGTATTGTTTCAGCAGTACTGAGTCATTACAGCAACATTATTTCTAATTTAATAATGCAGTCCTGTGCTTTTGCTTATGCTTTTAAAGGCACCTTATTATAGCATGTGTGTGCCTTGGCTTTGGAAAGCACTTCAGTATAAAGCATGTGGCATTGCATATATCCTCACAGATATAAAAGAAGAGTTCATTTTGCCTTGACTGAACATCCTTTTGTGTGTGTGTGTGAGTGTGTGTGTGTAAAATGTGACAGTGGTGGTTGATAGTTAATGCAGGCATATGTACTAGCTATTTTGATTTTTGACACATGCTTAAAATTTAGGAACTCCTTGCTCAGTTATAACTTAATTAATTCATTGAGTTGGATTGCACAGGAGTTACAGTGAACAGCATCTCTCCAGTGCAGATGATAATTTATTCCAGTGTATCTCACACTTGGTGCTTTCATGTGTATATGTCACCACATATGTCAGAATTACTCATGCTTTCCTGTAGACAAAATCTGCTGATACTGAAATAGAGATATCCTTCAGAAATTCAGTTTTTTTCTACATAATTCTTTAGAGCATACACAAACACAAATGGTTCACTGGCTAGAATTTAAAAGAAAATTGATATTCATAGAAACATCAGCAAATTAAGCATCACCCGGAGTACAGTGAGCATTGAAGCTGCTTCATATAACATTCATTTCTTTACAGCTGACAGGAGACATTATTCATTTTCAATGAGATATCTTAAACAAATTACTAATTAGGAGAGTAAGCCCAATTAGATGTGAGCTTAGTTTTGGAATTGATAATTCGCAAATAAGTTTTTATTTCATTTACATCATGCATCAAACAGCTGGGTCTCTAGCTGTAAGATCTTATGCAAGAACAAGGAAGTGTTGAAATTATACACTATTCCAGATTAGATCAAAACTGGCAACCTTCTAATTTTTAATTCCATTTCTGGGTGGCCAATAGGTGTCACTGTGGTGGCTAGTCAAAACTAAAATGGGAGTATTTCAATCCTCAGCCTAGTTCAGCACTCCAGACAGCTCCTTAATGACAATGGGTACAGCAAAAAAGCATACCTTGGCCTGGGACAAGTCTTGAAAAAATTATATCATACCATATTCCTTATATCATATCATAGATCAAGGACTCTGATGTCCAAATGAAACATCTGTATGATTGCAAAACTTGGTTTCATTCCCCTACTCCAAAGATCCAAATTATTTTACAGACAAATTCTTCTACAGAGAGGGTAGACCATTACCCTAAGCAGAAGTAAGTACCAAAACTCAGTGTTGTTACATATGGAAAATTTTCAAGCCTGGGAATTTGAGATGGAAATCAGGGCTTCTTTGGTTTTTAAATCTTGCCTCTGCCACAGCAAGGCAGATGGCCATTTAGTTACTTTCCTATTAAGCCCTCAGCTGCTGTATGGGAATAATACTTCATTTTCAAGCTTACGGTGAGAATACTATCAAGATGTGAAGTGTTTTGCATGCTCAAAAACTCCATACTAGGACAACAGTGCATTCCTAGACCAATGCCATACTAATTGGAGTGGTGCACAACATGGCATATGTTCATGGTCACTGGCACAATGAGAGCCCAGTTGCAAAGCAGCAGCTGGCCCCTGGAGGTGGACAGACCTGGGGCACCAGTGCGATGCTGTGTCAATGTACCTTGGTCATTCCAAAACGTGGGAGAGATATGGGATAAGATTATGATGAATCAATAGATACAATGTTCCAAGTGTGTGCAAATGATTAAACATGCTCTGATTCTGGCCCAGACAGGAAAAACCTGCAAGGAAAAATGGCAAGGGGAAAAAAAATGAAAATCTTATCTTCCAACCATTTATGTTCTCTGCCACTTCTCCATAGCAGAACATCAGAAACAGACTACATTTGGCTGCTAATCACAGTGTACCTGCCAGGACAGAAGTCCCTGGCCAGGGAGCTTGTCCAGCACAAAGAGAGAAACACAACTTTCTGCCTTGTGTTCTCCATGCTTACTTTACGTCATGCTGCATATTTTGTCTCTACTCCCAAAACCTTCTTCAGCATTGTCAAATGTGCCTTTCCTATAAATAGTGTTGGATAACCAGCTCTTCCTGTTGCAACAGCTCACAAATGAGGTTCATTGCTTGACTCTGAGGAATGCCAGCTTCAGCATGCACCTCCCCTGTTCCCCTGTAATATATAAATACAAATCAAAAGTCCTTGAACAGCATTGGCAAGGGGTAGACTGGGATACTAATGCATCCATGCATGAAGCCTAATCTCCTAGTCTGTTTGAATGGTCCAGGATCATGGTCACATATATCATGGTTACAGTCAAAACGCTGATAACTGGGCAAGAGGTACTTTTATTTAGCAGGGGAAGAGTTTCTGCCCCCCCCCCCCCCCAGCAATGTCTGTTATATTGGTTTCTGCTGGTGTTCTTTTGTATTTCAGATTGTGAGCCCTTTTTGGACTGGGACTCAATATCCATTAATTTTTTTTCATTTTCTTGTAAACAGCTTTGTGAGCTTTTTAGTTGAAAAGTGGTGTATAAATACTGTCTATTTATTGTTAGACTATCTATAGACTGCAGATTATTTATAGACTGTAGACCATTTGTAGATAATTGATAAATTGTAATAGTTATAGCATTAAAGAATTTAAGAGAAAGATAGGGCTGCTTTGACTGTCCAACTCTCTATGCTTTGGTTGCCACTTTATCCATTGTTTATTTTTACTATATTGTTATTAAGAATATTATTGAACTACTTTATTTTCTAGAAATGGACAACCTGAAGCAGTAACCAAAATATTGAACATGCTATGAAAGGTCAGGAAGTTATATTCTTTCCATTTCTTACTACCTACATCAGTCAAACACTGAAATCTCAAGGCTTTTGATGCTTTATATGAAACCTCCTTGTGAGGACAAGGGAAATTGTTCAGATCAGTCTTGTTTAAAAAAAAGCATTCTAATAACAGTGTAACAAAGGTGGCCCTGAAACAGGATATGTTTTATTGTAGAATTTTTCTTTCTGATCCAACCGGATTAAGATTGTTTACAGTTAAAACATATCTCCAGAGTCAATGTTAGTAGCAACCTTGGTTTACTTTTCAGAAGTCCAAGTTTAGTGTGGTGAAAATTAACACTGTTTGCTAAAGCCTCTGTACCTTTTATGAAGATATAGTTCCAGTGTGTTTAAAGGTCAAGAAATCCTTTCTTTCTTTCTTTCTTTCTTTCTTTCTTTCTTTCTTTCTTTCTTTCTTTCTTTCTTTCTTTCTTTCTTTCTTTCTTTCTTTCTTTCTTTCTTTCTTTCTTTCTTTCTTTCTTTCAGTGCTCGTGCAGTTCTTTCCAGGTTCTTCTAGAAAGAGAAAAGGTGAAAAGTAGTTTCAAAGCCTTGACATATGTAAAAGCAAAAAACACTGGAAGGGCTGCCAAGAGTGCAGCTCTTTAACCCACTCCATGACCTTTAGGTGATATTCTATGTTATCCAGGGTTGCAACAGTGTAGGCTTAGAAATGGCTGTAGAGGAGAAAGCTGTGGGTTGTGTTAAGGATTAAAACTGGTAGGTATCCTGTAGCTGGTACTGGGCGCAAGAGAGGAAAACAAACAAGCAGAGTTGTATGTATCAACTGAATTAACACACAAACTGGATAATCCAATGTAGCCCAGTTCATACACGATAAGTCAAACAGCACAGCAACCAAAACCATGTCAGAGTCCAGAAATCTGTCAGTAGGTCAGTCCACAACCTCCAGTTCAGTATTAAGTCCAGCAATATCTCCAGCAGTAAACCATCTTCAAACCTCCCAAAATTTAGACTGCCCAAGAGTGCTGATATAGGAAACAGCAACCATTTAGCAGTCACTCAGAATGTACAGGGTGACCATATGACCAGAAAAACACGGATTTGTCTGGATTTTTAGCCTCCTGTCCAGGTGTCCTACATTTTGGCTTCATTGTCCTACATTTTGGTTTCATTTTGAAACTTCACAATAGTGCACAGTACCACATCATGCCATATGTCTTTGGATTCGTATTGAAGAGCAGAATCCAATGCAAAAATCAGTTTGGAGATATCGCCTTCCTATCAAACGTTATGGTCAAAAAACTGAAAAACAAAAAAACCACACCTTTTGGCAATTTTTAAAAGCAGGTAGGAATTTTGGCCCTGGGGTTCAGGAATTTTGGCCTTTGGGGTTCAGGAATAATCTGGTCACCCTGAGAATGTCACATATGCCTAGGCATATTACTTCAGCCCAATAATCTTGCAACTTGCCTTGAACCAACAGTTACTCAAACAGGCCTGGCAGTGCCAGGGCAGAAAACTAACAGGTTGGGTGGAGGAGGGAGGTGGAACAAAGAAAGAGGGTACATTCCACTTTGCATGAACAGTGGAACATAACTTAGGGCACAATCCCAACTAATTTAGGCCAGCATAACTCACCTGGCATACCTTTCTTTGGTGGTGTGGGGAGGTTGATGCAAGCCTGTGCACTGGCCTACCTCCAGGTGCGGGACAGAAGTGCCACATGTTATTTTTTTTACACTCCCAGGCTAGCACAGGACTTATGGCTGGACTTGTGCTGGCCTAACTGCAGGTTAGGATTCCAGCTTTGGGCACAATCCAGAATTAGGGCAGTTAGGAGTGCCCTAGCTGGGCTGCCCAACTATTCTGAATCCAGAGCAGAAAGTTATGCTGCATCCAGAAAGTCAGGAAGCCTGGGCTGCCTGAGCTGCTCCAGAGCATGCTCAGTAGGGACCAAGTCAGTGGCACCTGGGGAGGGCTTGCTCCCAAGGAGACCCCCTCAGATCACACTGAACAAGGAACAGCTGTGGTGCCTGCCTTATAAGGAAGCCCAGAAGTTCCTGACAACCAGTAGCAGCTGCAGTAAGCTAAAGGCAGTAAACAGAATGCAGTAAGCAGTACCTCTAGTGGAGGGTGGATGCAAGGGGATTGGTTGGAGTGGGATGTTGTATCCACAGGTTAGTGGGCTGCTGTAGTTGTGCCATATCCTGAAGTTGAAAGGCAGGGTGACCAGACGCTGAACCGAAAATCCGAACTCCCAAGTTCCCCAAAATTCCTGTCCTCCCAGCCAAAATTCCCACCCGGTTTTTAAAAAATGTAGGCTACCCCCCAAAATGTAGGACAAATATAGGACACTGTAAAATAAAAATAAAACACTCATATTGCATTCCTGTACTTAATCTTTGCACAAATCTCATTGCAGTAGTCCAGACACCAACCAAAAAGGCACATGTTTAAGTGTTCCAGGCAGGCAAGCACAGGCTTGGTCTTTCAGCCTCCTTTTCTTTGCTCCCTTACACAATATAAGCTCCATTGACTATAATGCTTTTGAGTGGATACAACTGGGCTTGGAGGGTTAAAACTTAAGAAGTCAGGAGTTATCCCCACCATCCCTGCCCTGAGAAGGTTGCCATCTTCACACACAGCCCTGCTTCTCTGCTTCGACAACAGCTGGATGAAAGGCCCCAAACCTGAACAACTCAAGCCCTTGTTGTGAATTACATGCTTTTTGTGCAAAGTATATATTGGTATATCCATCTACAGAAGCATAGGAGCAGGAGAGTCTGGGGTTTCTCTGGTCAGTGGGCAACCCTGTTTTCAAAAAATTAATTCTTGCCCTTCCTTTCCTTCCAATCCAAACTCACTGCAAAGTTTCAGAGCAGCTCCACTTGCAAGGCTCCCTCCTTTGCTCTGCCCTCTTCTCTAGCACCCTCAGCTGAGCTCCCTCCTTCATTTGCAGCAAACAGCAAGGAGGGTTTCCTCTCCCCAGATCTTTTTCTCTGCAGGGACTTGGAGCCACTGCTAAGCACAGCCATTTCCTAGCCATTTGGTAGTTGAAGCTATTTGGGGTATCTGGCGTAATGCACACTGGCAGATGTAATTCTTTCACTGATGGCTGGGAAAGGTGCTTCAGCATGGCGCGGAGAGGAAAAACTATATTAATAGTACTCATACTCATAGTAATATAATACTCATAATAATATAATACTCATACTCATGAAAGGAAGGTCCAATGAAATAAATGGATCATACTTCTAAACAGCAGTGTTACCCAACAGACAAGAATATTTGCTTATGGTTTTGAGTTATCATCAATAAAGGTTAGAACACAGTCTGAAGCTAATCTATTGCTTATATAGGCAGGGAAGACAAATGTTGAAAAAGAAAACTGTGTTGGGAAGGTGCTTGCCAAACTGTCTACTGATAAAGCTAGAGACAGAACATAAGAGCCCAGAGCTCACATTGATGGGCAGGAGATGGGAGAGAACTGTAATAAATATTACAGTGTTGTTCTATTTATTATTTATAAATATTATATCTATTATTGTACATCATGATAGGACCATCAGCTTTGGAGGGTATACTGAACATACTGATCTATTAAAATGCATTGGTTCGTGGTTGCATGAAGAGACCTTGGTATGCTGCTGGGAGTATCACATTGGAGAAAGCAGTAACATTCCCGGAATGATTGGATTTCAACTGAAACTTGGCCTGCAAATATACCCGCAACTCTCTGAATTTCCACCAGATTAAACTTCTGTATTTTTCTACAGCAGTGTGAGGCATTTGGTGAGCTGAAATTTGGAATACAAAAAGTCCAGCTTCTTTATCTAATTAGCTTTATATTAGGAATAATACTACAAATCAAGGGTAGAGCCAAGAAAACATTCTTGAAAATCATTGCAATTTGTTTGAAGAGGAGAACTGCAGTATCTGAGTCACTTGTTTTGAGGGCAAACAACAATTGCCGAGTTATGTTTATTGCATTCCATCCTCATCCATGGACTGCTGTTCCAGAAAGGAAAATAGAACTTCTTATTTTTGCAAAAAGAGTGGATGTATAAATAACATCATTTGATAAATGTGGAAGGGCAGTAGTGGGTGAGGAGAGGAAATCCTAAGCCTTGGCTCTACAGATACTTGAGTGCATGTAAAAATCTATTCATACAATGGAACCTTTGTCCACATAACTGAGTCCAGACCCATGTTTCTTTCCTCATTACACACCAGTACTGTAGATGGCCACAGCACAAATTTACATTATTGTCTACAGTAGCATTTTTACAGTGATGGAGAGCAGAAAATCTTTTTGGTTTTTTAAAAAATGTTTAAATTCAGTTCCAATGAAAAACCTGAATCTAGGAAAAAGCAGCGAGGCAGAGAACTGAATATTCAAATCAGTGAAGAAGTACGGTACTTAAAATGAAGGCATTAACGGGATCGAGGGAGAGAGTAGGGAGGAAGGGAAACCAGTTGTGATGCAAGGCATATAAAGTGCATTACAGATCATTTCATCTTGAGTTACGACACTCAGCATACCCAGTAAAAAAGGAACGAGAGTCATGATACATAAATTTGTAGGAAACCTGAATCAAAGCAGAGACTGGGAAATATTTGTCCAAGCATACTATCATAAACGTCTGAATGATCAGACATTTATGTCTGATTTTTGCTGCAAGTAAATCAAAGCAGCAAAACCCCCTGAGCTTTGTGTAAAAGGGAAAATGGATTACGGTTTTGAGCAGTGCTTGATATGCTTACTACTGCTCTGTACAGTTTGTAAAGTTTAATGAGTATTGTAGTTTATTTGCCATTTCCTAGTGTGTAGTTTTTCTTTCAATTGTAAGGCTATAAAGATTTGACAAAAAGGATTCTGATTTTTAAAATCCACTCACTATAGCTGAGTTAGTAGGCTTGGGCAATTCTTACAGTAATGCCTATACTCATCCTACTGTGCATGCCTGCAGTGGCTGAAACTGTTTTCCAAAGCAGGAATCATGCTATTGGCAGAGATAGGGGAAGGAAATAAAATCTCTGCACCTAATTGCTTTCTTGAACAGCTACTAATCATGTGTGTTACTTTTTTAACAAGACTCTAGGAATAGCCCCAGCAGCTAGACAGGGAATAAGCTCCCCAGTTATTCCTCCCTTGGTCCTCATTCACCTAAGTATGCACTTGGAGTTAAAAGCCTGCTTCAACATGCACTAGACTGCAGCTTTCAAATATTTCCCTGCCATGAACCACTTTGTTGACCATTGCAGTTGCATCCTAGCATACCTTGCAGCTTCTATGTAGCACTGGCCCCACCACCTTCCAAAAACTGGGCCACAGCACACACTTTGACAAATGCTGCACTAGCCAGGTTAGGTTGCATAGGACAATTAAAGCCCTTTCTATGGTGAGATATTTTAATTGTTGAAGTTTGTTGCTGTTGCTTTTATGGTTTATTTCTCTGAACTGGCATGATTTTTCTGTTATGAAACTGGCATTTGATGCATGAATGTGCATGGCACTGCGGCTTTACTTGGAAAAGTGACAAAAAGAATTAGAAATCCATAACTGTCCAAGATGTGCTCATGAATGGGTGATTCCATTCGTGCTCTGGAAGATAAGAGTGTGGAGTGTTTCTCTGTATAATTTGGAAACCTGGCCAAACAAAGTTTCAAATCATGGGGTGGATCAACCTTGCTGTGGTATGGCTAGTGAGTGTGTGAGATTGAAATGGATGACAAATGGACACAATTATGCCCCCACTGCAATCAAACAAAGGGTGAGGAGCTGTAGTATGAAAATAGCCATTGATTGAGGCTTTTTCCACTGAGTACAGCGTTAGTAAAGAGAAATCGTGCTTTCGGCTGCAATCCTATGCCTGTCTACCCAGATGTAAATAGTTTTATGTGACTATGCCTGCAATCCTAAATGCACTTTTCTGGGAATAAGATCCATTGAACACAATGGCGCTTACTTCTGAGTAGACATGTTTAGGATTGTGATCTTACTCTCAGGAAAGTGTGTTTAGGATTGCAGCCTTAGTTCTTAAGCACATGCAGTTTCAGTGCTCCTTCCTCAGTCACTTAATTTCCAGAGAAGGGACTGAAAGTTCAGGAATTGCAATTTGATTATTCCACATCAACAAGTTGGTTAAAAAGCAAAGTAGGGAAGCAATTTACGAGAAGCAGAGTTTCCAGAAACTAGAAGTGAAACCCAAGAAAAAGAACCGGAGAGAGAAGATTTTCAACACTTTTAACCACCACTTGCATTTCCTGAAAGCTCTCCTCACACTCATGCTTGGGGAGTCATAAAATAAAGTGAAGCCAATAAACTGAGCCTTGCTTGGGAAAGAAGGCAAGAAAAGTGTGTGTGTAAGCAACATTGCTGACAATAAAGAGATAGCGTTCATCACCTGCATGAGAAAGGTGGGCTTTTTTATTTGCAGCGATCACTCAAACAGCATGGCTTTGTCTCTCCTTGTCGAACCATGTGTCACAGTCAGCAGGCCTTAGGGACTTTTGTCAGGCCCAGGTGTGGGCCGCCTGCCTAACACTGCCAGCCACTAATTTAAACAGCCATAATTGCTCCACAGTGAGAGTCGGTGGGTAAAGGGGCTGTGACATAAGTGGCAGTGCATTTTCTTTGAATCCTGACAAGAGTCAGAGAGAGAGAGAACCCCAACTCCAGGGTCTTCAACCTTCCCATTTGTGCCCAGAGCTCAGATCTAGTCCTCTTAGGAAACAACTGTGAGCAGGAAAATGTTTCTAGACATTTGACATGCAAACAAGCTCACCCAGCAACCCTGTACAGATTGCTTCAGAATTTTTCCTCCATCAAATGGGTGCAGTGGCAGCATTGCTGAGATGCGGGATTGTTACATGTGGCTCATTCTCTTTCTCCCTTCCCCTTGATGGATGCATTATTTTCTTTTTCTTACACTTTGAAGGCCAGAAAGTGTAAAAAGCTTTCCCTGCTTTCAGTTTGCATTCATTCCATTTATGATTACAGCCAAAACCCATACAGCAGAGCATGGCAACGATCACTGAAGAAAAATACCATTGCACTAATGAAACAGCAAGGCTAATTGAAAAGATTTCTAGTCCATTTATTTCTAATTAATTGGCCATAATAATTGATTAAAAGATGTTAGAGACTGGTGGGAAAAGAAAGGCAGGTGGGAGATCAGTGGGGGGAGGTTGGGGATCTTGTTCCACCTCAGACGTTCACTGGACACCTCAGCAGACCCCAGGTCTGGCCTGCCCTGAAGGGACTTTCAGGGACTTGTGGGTGAATGAGTGAGGGAAGTTGAACCTGTTAAGATGTTGAAATGTAACAGGAAGAAGTCTGCATATGTAAAACAAAGAGGAAAGTTGTTAGTAAAATGTTTTTATCAACCTGATACCTGGAGTTTTGTTGTGTGTGAGATGGATGGCTGGAAGGAGGAAGAAAGGTATGAAGTGTAGCGTACTATACCTCACCAAGGATGGGGGTCAACTCATCTCATCACAGGTACCTTGGCTCGTGTTAGGATAAGGCACAGATGAATGCAAGGCCACCAGAGTGGTCCAAATCCAGTGAAAGTGAAGCTCAACAAGTGATCCAGAAGGCAGCCTGAACTTCTCTCAGAAAAGAATAGAACAGAGGCTTAATTAGTGAGCTGATTTTTTTAAAATATGAAAATATTAATATCTAGTTAATTGTATTTGTTAATACTGTTAATAATTAAATAATTTTTACATATGAGGGTGTCAAAAAATCTGTAGGCCCTGGATGACAAATGACATAGGTCTGCCACTGCACTGAGCCACTAACAGTCCTAGTCATAGGTATTGATTATAGAGCTGGGGCAGTGAATCCACACATATAATTATGGGAATTTCTGTTTTGGTGATAGGTTGTCCTTTGGATCATTGTTTCTCAAGAAGAATAGCTTGGAGACTTGGGAGTACATATATTGCCTGCTCTTCCCTTTGTTAGGATGGGTCCAAACTAATAGCCTATCCTCACTGGAAAATGACTGGAAATATATAATGGAAATGTTGCATTAGATTTTACAAAAAATGTCCCCCAACCAGTTTAGGGAAGGTGTTAATATAAAGTGTGCACGCTATTCCCTTGCGCAGATTTCTTAGTCAGAAAAGGCAACCTCCTAGGAGGAGCCAGGCTGACTCAAGGTGCACTAGAGGTGAGTGCATACTCATTCCCTTTCCTGATGTCCCATTTCCCTTTATTAGTACTCTAAAATAGCGACCAAAAAAGGAGGATTAATCACATTCATTCATTCATTCATCACATTTTTTAAAAATGCAGAGTAATGGCAGGTGCAGCAGTTGCTTAGAATCATCACAGGTGACAAGAAGTCACAGGTGTGTGAAGCTCTGCACAGCAAGATCTTGGCATCATCCCTAGCATAAAGAGATGGTATAGCAACACAGTTGTGTGGTAATGCACAGTTGAAGAAAAGGTCCACACACTGACATGGCTGTCTTAGGGTATCAATCTCAAACTTTTTATCTCTGGGATTTAGCTCTTTGCAGAATAATTAACATCTACACTATTTGATTTTTGAACAGCCTTGAGGCATTTAGTTATCTGATCATCCCGTCATCATTTGGGGACTCACCACCAAGCAGGTCACGGCCCACCAGAAGGTTGCAACTGACACTTGAGAACCACTGTCTTTGAGGAATAGAGGAGCCAGAGGAATAGGGGTAGGTGGTGAACCAACACCATCTACAGGAGGCTTTGGTTGAAAACTTGCAGAATCATTTTCTTTCAGAAAATGGCCTTGAAGAGAAAAGACACACTTGGACTATATGCAGAAAGGACATTTTCAAAGTCAGCGCTAGAGTTCTTAAAAAAACACAACTACCTGCTGCAGTGGCGAGTTTGAGGTTTATAGTCCAATGCTAAAAGCCAGAATTGAGTTATGCTAATGTTCTGGCACTGAACCACTTTTTAAAGAGTCTTAACTCTATTCTGACCATTACAGTTAGTTCCTCAGAGGCATATATTATGCAAATGCAAATCCACACAAACAAAAGCACAGCTCTCCAACAAAATCAGTGCAGAATTCACATATTGGCATCATTTTCCTACGTGCATTAGCCATAAATATGCCTTCCGAGCTGAACTAAATTAGCTTCTTGGAATTATTTGTGAATTATTTTGCAAAACATTTCTCATATGCTTCTAGCATGCTTGAATATTTTCTGAATACAGCCATTTGTATCTGCTCAATACTCAGTCTCATTTGATTTCAGTACTTTATACGTAAGAGTTCTCCTAATATTTGAGAGTCAATGGGTGCAATCCAGAGTAACTACGGGGAGTCCTTGCTCCGGTGTACGAACAATTTGCTCTGGATTGCAATATGAATTTCCCATAGGTTTTCATTCGGTGTTGCAGTAACTATGGGTACACGTAATGTCTCTTATGTGCTCTCTTACTCTGGATTGTGCCCTAAGTGTATTTTGATGTTGAAGATAGTGGTACTTCTTACTCAGCTGCTCTTTCTGATGGTTAAGAATCCCTTTCCCTATTAGGATGTGGTTTGCAACAAAATATGGAGGAGAATGAATGGTCCTGACCATATAAATAAGACCATACAAAGAAGATTTTTTTTGGGGGGGGGGTCCCACCTGAATTTTGAACAATAGATGATGAAGAGTTTAGGTCCCCCCTGCTGATGCACACATTCCAAGGAGGCACATGCTGCATCTTGTACGAGGACACTGCAATTGCAGTGGATTCCCCCACATAAGGGAATTGTCATTCCCTTACCCTAGAGAAAGACATCAGTTTTCCTATGGGTCTCCTTGATTCTGTGCTACCTATTTTTCTGACACAGTATCAAGCAGAGTGAAGGAAAGGGAGATCGAAGGGGTTAAGATATGGCTACACACAAATGCCCCAATCAGGCCCTTATTCCACCTCCCTCCTACCCACTAATGCCTACATTCCTCTTGCTCCCTCCCACTGCCTGGCCCCAACACTGAGCTACCTGGCACTGATGGATGAACATGCATATGGATGATGCCAGTGTTGAGTGCGCATGGCCACCCATGACTGATTTGACTCACATGAGGTGAGTCTTGTTTACATGCTGGTGGCTTCATTGAGTGTGACAATGTCATGCAACACATGCTGAATCCTGGCACATCCAGCCAGTTCCTGATAAAAGTCAATGGGCTTGCTGTGGGTTACATGCCAAGTATTACCCACCTCAGTATACTGTATATACTATATATACTGTATATGATATACATAGTGAGAGCTGATTCATATTAACACCTTATAAGCTCCATACAGTATCAGAATTATATCTCATTGGCTTTCAGAGCAATCAATATCATGGGAAAGTTTGAGTTAAGAAAATCCACTTTTTGTTCCATAGGCTTGTTCCATTTGGTTTTTTTTATTTTCTGGTTTATTGGCCATAACATTTGATAAAATATAGATATTGCAATGCAGTTTATTTTATTGCATTCTGCATTATATTACTTTTTCAGCAATATATAACATGATGATACTGTCATTCATACATATCACATTTTTCACAATTTTAGCCACTAGTGAAAAACTCAGCTTGTTGCACCCCTAAAGCTTGTAGCCTCATGGAATTGCACCCCCTGCATCCCTCTTAGCTACGCAACTGGTTGGGAGCAATTGTCACAGGTTCGCTTCATGTTGCTTCACTCTCCATTTCATCTGCTGATGCTGTTTGAAATAAGAGGCCATGGCACTGGCTGCTTGAATTTGTTTGGGGAAAAAAGGAGACAACTAGGCTTAAGCCCAATTAATTCCTCTACACTTCCTTTTTTAATGTGCTGTGCATTGACCTTCTCTTTGAGTTTCAGTGGAGAGAAGCTGGACTGCAGCATCTCTGTAACAGGCACAGCATACTAACAAAGGAAGCTGCAGGAAGGACATTCCCTCGACTCTCCTGTTTCTCTGCCAGTGATTCATTTCTGGCAACTACGGATGCACAGCATATGTGAGTGATTGAGGTGGGGATAAAGCCTAGAGGGAAAGAAGCATTTCCAAACCAGTTGTAAAATTTTCAAGTTTTTCAAGTTTTTTAAAGAGGGCAAAGCAAAGAATGTACTTGACAAACTTCTGCCAGTGTTACAATCCTGGATCTATTGACAAGGCATCAAAATAACCTGGACCATTAGCCAATCATTACAAAAATGTAACCTTGTTGGATCAATTGATATGTGGACTGGTTTTTCCTGTTTCACAGTGAGTGACTTTAATTGATCTTAGGTGAATCCCTCAGGTCTGTTTTACTTGAATATGTGTATTGCTTAATTTTCCTACAGTAGGGTGACAATCACTTGTACATTGACCCAGTCACTTGTGCACTGACCCAGTCACTTGTGCATTGACCCACTTGTGCATTGATCACTTGTGCCTTGTGAATAAGACTCAATTAGCACAGTAGGACTTCCTTCTGAGTATGTTGTGCTGTTGACTGTACATTTGATGATGGGCACTTCAAATATTTGAACAGACTTAGTTGAAGGCTGTGCTACCTGGTGAGAAACAAAGCTCAGGTGTGATAAATCGGATGCTCTTTACCATATGGACCATTTTACTGATTGTATTTATATCCCGCTTTACATGGGGTTGACTTCCAAAGAAGCTTACAACTTAAAATTAATAAAAAGTAATTGTGTGAATCATAGAATCCTGGAGTTGGAAGGGACCTAGCAGGTCATCTAGTCCAAACCCCTGCCTGTAACAGGATATCCTCCTAGAGCATCCCCGACAGATGCTTGTTGAGCCTCTGCTTGAAGATTCCCAGTGAAGGAGAGTCCATCACCTCCCTTGGCAATTTGTTTCACTGCTGAACTGCCCTCACTGTCAGGAATTTTTTTCCGGATATCCAACCAGAATCTCCTTTCCTGCAGTTTGTACCCATTGATTCTAGTTCTGCTTTCAGAGGCAGCTAAGAACAAATGAGCCCCTTTCTCCATATGACAGCCCTTCAGGTATCTGAAGAGGGTGATCATGTCTTCTCTCAGCCTTCTCTTCTCCAGGCTGAACATCCCAAGTTCCCCCAATCTTTCCTCGTAGGGCTTTCCTTCCATCCCACTGATCATTCTTGTCGCTCTCCTCTGGACTTGCTCCACTTTGCTGCATCTTTCTTAAAGTGAGGTGCCCAGAACTGAACACAGTACTCAAGGTGAGGTCTAACCAATGCAGAATAAAGAAGAACTAGAACTTCTCTCGACTTGGAAGCTACAGTCCTCTTAAAGCAGCCTAAAATGGCATTTTCCTTCTTTGCAGACACATCTCACTGCTGACTCATGTTCAGCTTGTGATCCACAGCGACTCCAACATGCATGTGTATATGTGTTTGTATGTATGTGTGTGGTCTGAACTCACCATTCCTACTGTATGTTCTTTCATGCATTTTGAGTGACTGGTACTGTCACTCACTGGATATGACATGGTGATGAGACACATCTTTGATATCATATAAGACCATTGCTGTCATCCCTGAATCCTGCCATTGCTGGTGGATGCTAGCTTTTGGCTTGAATTAGGGTTTTTCTGCCGGATGCTTCAACAAAAAGGGAATACAGATGACCTTCCTCAAAAGGGGTTCAGTAGTTGCTACAGCATGTGGAACACAGGCATTGTAAGAAGCAGTGGCTTTCAGATGATGAATCTGCAAATATGAACCAATGCTCAGATATACCAGACTTCATTGTAACTGGAATTTCTTGAGGCTTCCATTTAAAAAAATCGCACTGCCATATGTTTCATTTATCACAAAGAAATATCATCAACATAATTAGTGACAGTACTCAAATTACTCTAGTTAGTAGTAGCAGTAGTAATATAGTTACTGTATTCAAATCTAGCATTCACCTTTTTCAGCCAAATTCAGACTCCAAAATCAGGGTGTGTATTAGATTCAATGGTTAATTAGATTTGAGTAAATGCAGTATTTTGATTATAAGTGTAGGGTGTGCATTAGATTCAGTGGTGCATTATATTTTAGTAAATATGGGTATATATAATTTTTCAACCACAGTATAAAGTTCAAAGTGGTTTATATAAAAAGGAAAAAGAACATAGTTGTCTATGCCAAAAGGGGACAGGAAGTGGGCGGGCAAAAGATCCAGGAGTGGGAGGTGAAGTTTAACTCTGATAGTTTTGGCTACTTCTAGAAGTGGCCAAAGTCTGAATAGACACTTCAAGCTACAGGTTTTGCTGTAGCCCAAAACCTGGGAAGGGGATGAGCCTCACCCAGAGTGACCAGATGCCAAACCCAAAATTCCTGAACCCCCAGGCCAAAATTCCTACCCGCTTAAAAAAATGGTCAAAAAATGTATTTTTTGTTTTTATAGTTTTTGTTTCTTGGTTTTTTGGCCATAACTTTTGATAGGAAGGAGATATCTCAACACTGATTTTTTATTGGATTCTGCTCTTCAATACAAATCCAACAACATTTGGCATGATGGGGTACTGTGCACTATTGCGAAGTTTTAAAACAAAGCCAAAATGTAGAACAATGAAGCCAAAATGTAGGACACCCGGACAGGAGGCTAAAAATCCAGACAAATCTGGGTTTTTCTGGTCATATGGTCACCCTGGGCCCTCCCCTTCGCTTCAGTAGTGCGGAAGCAGTCCCATAACTAGCACTGTCCACAGCGCAAGTATTCCAGCCTGTCTGTTCCAGTGCAAGTTAAGATTGTGCTGTGGCTGAATTGGATCTCATTGGAACTTTTGAAGGTTTCCCTATAGCTAACAGAAATCCTAGTTAGCTATATGGTTGATTTTTATAGCAAGGACACAAATGTTCTTGTCATAACCACTGTGTTCAGGCCGCTTATCTACAAAGGAGAAAATGTTTTTGAAATGTTTTCTGATAAAGATATTTGTTTTGTTCAGTGTTACACTGTACTGGAGTTCTCTATGTAGTTTCATACATTCAGCCTTTACGTAGTCTCCATAACTTGGTGAACCTGAGCATTTCTGTGCTCAGACATATGGTAAACTCAAAAGCATCTAAAAAAAGTGAAATCCATGGAGTGAAAGTTCTGAATAAAATTATACCACAGCCATAGTTTCTCACTAGTTGTTTGCAAGTTGTTTGTCATGTAACAGTCTGCATGAAGACAAATGGGGCAAACAATATGCTGTGGCTCAAGGTGATGTCATCTAGGCTGAATATGAACATAACATTTGTAAGGGTTCCAACTGTGAGTATTATTTTAGATTGAAAAAGGCTGTTTTGCTGCAGTTTGAGGTTCAACCTGCTTTAGACAGCAGCATTCAACTGGGAACTGTCTGCGTGACATTCATAGGAAATTAGGAAAAGATGTAAAACCGGGGTCAAGCCTTTCAGCCTTGAGTTCACTTTTTCTGTCTGTGTGCGGCTGCAAGTATGAGGGAGAGAAGTATGTCTATAAATCAGGGAGTATGGATAGACTCCCTGACTCTGATCCTGAGCTGTCAAAAAGCGGAAATGCTGGCAACAATTGATCAAATTCATCAGTTTCATATTGAACTCCTGCCAGTACTTTTCAGAAGCCTAACAATGTGTGTTTCAATCCAGTGTTACAGCCAGTCAATTCCTCGCACACCTCACCTTCCACAATCTAGTATTAATGAGCCAGAAGTTTCCCCCCCTATTGCTGGTGAAAGATAGTCAGAAGATGATAACCTTTGCCTTTTCTAGGTTTCTTTTGAGGGAAGATACTGTATTGCTGTCTCATTGCATTATTGAGATCACTGTCCAGTTAACTTAGATTAATAATACTAAGTGTGTCTCCTACTCCTCTGCTTCTGTAGTGGAGAGAAAAGGAAAGATAATGAATGAATGAGCAAACAAGGCCATGTCATCTGTCTGAAATATTGAGAGACAGATGACTCAAACCAACGTGATATGGTAAATCAGACTAAGGGGTGTAAAGCAGTAGGAGTAATGAATTGCTGCCATACGTTTATGCAAGCATTCTGGCGGCTTCTTAATATATCACTCCCTGCTATCTTCCAGACAGAAAACAAATAAACTAATTAGAATAATAATAAATCATTCTGTGCCCCCCCACCCCATTGCAGAAATTAACACTGTGTGTGAACTGAGAGGTTTGCATTCACCAGCCACAGCCAGCAAAATCTTCTGTTACTGGAAACTTTTCTTACATATGGAAAGAGGCAATTCCACTTTCTACAGCGATATGAATTGTGCACCCCAAATTTGGCTTTCTTATAGTACTAAGCTTGCCCTTAGCTGGAAATACCTGCTTTCTGAGCAAATAAAAGTCAGGATAAAGTTCATTAAAAGGAACATGTAGAAATATTTGAATTTAGAAAAGAAGATGAATGAAGAAAATTAGAAAAGTCTCTTGAGGCTTATGAATTTATATTTTTTCCAAAAGGGAAAAAATATGGTAACTGTACATATTAACAAATATAGAAAAGGGGTTCCTTAAGCATTTTCCTCAAGACTTCTGATTGCTTTCCTCTTTAACTGGTGTTTTTTAAAAATCAGATTTTAGATAGGATTACTCCTATCAGTTGTTGAAAGCTTGATACCAATTTTTACAACATTGGTCTATATATGAAGAAAAAGCTCAGAAAAACCTATATATGGGGGTCACAACTGCAATGCATCAAAATGGGAGTGGGGTGTGCACATTGCACAAGATAATGTGTAGGTTTTTAGTACAGTGGGATCATTTGAATGACTCTGAGACCATGTGCAATCAACAAACAATGTGTTTTGCAGCATGTCCAAAGGGGAATGGTTGATTATGTGAGTGGTTGACAAGTGAGTTGACAACAAGTGTAAATCAAAGTGTAAGTGTAACCCAAAGGCTTGTGATGCAGACCAAAGCACACATGTGTGGAGATATTCGGAGCTCATACAATGTTTGTTACAAATATAATTATGAAAGGGGATCAGGAACACTTTTGATGGCATTCTGTGATCCATTCCAACTCAGCAGATTTCACAAAATGTCCCATGTAGGGTCTTCATATTCTTTTGCGTAATTGAGGATGCAATCCTAAGCAACTTAGGCTGGCATAAATCCTATCTTCCCCATTCCTGTGGTGTTGTGGGGAGGCCAGCGCATGCCTGTGCACTCACCTAACTCCTCAGGTGTGGCACAGAAGTGCATTATGGCACCTTTGTGACACCTCCAGGTTAGCACAGGATGTGCCAGGACCTATGTCATCATAACTGGGGCTAGGATTGCAGCCTGAAACAATCATTTGCTGAAAAATATATTGCCCTTGCTGAATGTATAAGGGTATAGTCCTAACCTAGGCTGGCACAACTGATTGGTCCTCCTGTTTCTGTGGTGATGTAGGGAGACAAGAGTGATACAGTGCATGTCTGTGCACTGGCCTAACCCACCCCCAGGAATGGTGCAGAAGTGTCATACAACACTTTTGTGACACTGCCAGACCAGCATGGGACTTTTGCTGGGACTTATGCTGGCCTAACTGGGGATTAGGATTGCAGTCTAAGTTATTAGTGTGTAGTGCAGGTATACTAAATGTGCACATGTGATGCACACTCTTGTGGTACTGATGCCAAGTTGCATGAGTTATGGGGTAAAAGTGTACACAGAACTCCCATGGCATACTGTGTCCCTGAGCCCTCCACAATCTTTTTGGGAGTGAGCAATAAGCAATGTGGATATTCTTGTTCTCCACACCGGCCAATGAAAATAGGTCCCTAGGGCCAAAGTGACAAAAAGGTTTCTGAGTGCTGGGTGCCCCTTTTTGAAGGCGCCCCTATTTGAAGGAAGTGGCATTTGCCACAGCGGCATCAGTCTCTCAGCCATCTCATGTCATCATTGCCACCAGAACAAGAATCTCTGAGGCAGCATCGCCAGGTGAACCCTCTGACATGCATGGACTATTGTCCAGAGCTCACCTTTGCCAACCCCTGACACCACCCCTGAGTTGAGCAAAAAAGCGCAACATTAACTGTGCATGTTAATGTGTCAATTGAAACATGAAAAGTGCTATTTCAGGGGAATAAAATGTGCTTTCAAAAAAAGGATGTGGCAATATCTGTCTGAGTGGTCTCTGTTGTTAACACCATCATAGGAACTTTTTGTTTAAGTTAACTAGACATTCCATGGAAGGAAAAAGCTGGGCTGCTGTGAGAGAAAGTCTGTGAGCTGCTCAGAACATTTGAAATGGCTTTATACTAAAACAATATTGAACTGCTGGCAAGGAATTATATATTCAGCAGATTACCTCTGAAGGGATGCCAAACATCTGTTAAAAATAAGTGTGTTTTTTACTAGCTGTAGAAGATGTTTTTACAAGAGCAAATAGCAAAAGAATGATTACAACAAGGCCAAGAAAAGAACAGTAATGAATCATTAGGAAATACATAGAACAAAGCAAAATGAAGAGTGACACAAAACTGGAAAGGAAAGTAATTGCTGCAAATGAGCTGCAGAAGCTGTGGTATGAACATAGATCTCCAGTAGCAGCAAAGTTCTCCGTTCACTTCAGTGGAGAGTGGAGCTCCAGGCAGGCACAGGCAAATGGACATGCATAGGCCTGCTTCTCCATGTCAATGAATGAGAAAGCCTATTCAAGCATAGGTACGATCTGTATACTGAAGCAAGATCAGAGACACAGCAGCTATACCTTTTGCTGTTCTGATGTATCAAGGAGTAGAAACAGAGGTCAGGAAATACATTTGTACTGGATATGTTCCAGTACTCATCCCATTTCAGGGCTTATGCAGTTTTGGCACTGTGACAAAAGTAGTGATTTTGCTAGTCTACGTCTTCTCTTTCCAAACCTGCTTGGCTGGGCACTGATATATAATTGATGCTCCACTGACCCCCACAGCAAACACAGACTCGGGGAAATTACATGTGGAGAAGCCAGGACAGTTCTCTTTAATGATGACAAAGCAAACACTACGAAATGGTCTCTAGGTTGTCTCTTAGACAATTTACGAGAGGTTCAGAATTTGAGCCTAATTGAAAAGTGTTACACCACTGTTCTGGTGTACAGCTCATTTGCTTTGGTTGTTTGCCCAGTGCATTTGTACTATATTAACAGGCCAATCCTATCCTTTCTCCCTTTACTGGTGTAAGGTGGCATAAGGCTATGTGCTATGCCAGTGTGTTTGGTGTGACCAAGTGCAGCAGCTGTTGCCAAATGCACCAGAACCCAAAACTGCTACCACTGTATCCAGGGCACTTCCTTGAGGGAAGTGGATTTGCAAAGAAAAACAACATATCTGAAAAGTTCTGTGGCAGTTGATCTGTGATGGTTCATTAACACATTCATGTTATTTATTTACGTGTGATGTTCACTCAGGACTGGGTTTGGATTTTTGACAAGCTTGTTAGGCCTGGTTGGGTCCTGAAGCTGATACAAGGGAATATACTGTGGGCCATTCTGAGTGCCCTGGACCCTTGGCACATGAGCAGTGATGCCAACATCTACTGCTAGCACTCTGATTAGTGATCTTTTTCTTTTGGGATACTGGGATGGCAGAAATAGTAAGTTGCCGGATCTGTTGGCTATAACTGTGTGACTAGGCTGAAGCCCCGTCAACTTTGTGGGTTGAATGAGATTGAAAGAAACAATCAAAATCCTTCAATAAGCAACACATTGATGGACCTGTGAGTCAAAGGTTCATAACAAACAATATCAAAAATAAAAAACCATGCTTCCATTTTAAACTGAAAGTCCAATTCTATGCCACTCTAGCAGCAGTAAATTTCATTATAATCTATGGGGCTTATTCCCATGAAAGTGTGGACTGTAGCCTGAGGCTGCAATTCTATCCACACTTTCCTGGGAGTAAGTTCCACTGATTATAATGGGACTTATTTCTGAGTAGACAAGCAAAGGATTAGACTCAGAGTCAGCCGAATCACATTGCAAATAATTCATTTTATTTGGCTCAGGGTCAGCTTTAGCTTTAAAATCTTTTTAAAGATTTTGTAACTTAAAACAAAGCAAAATCTGGAAGGGTTTCAAAGGAAAGGCAAATTACTGAGATTTGTAAGGACAGTTTAAAAGGAACTGTAGTATTTGTGAGAAGGAGGTGAAACAATTTCAGTTTACACCAGAAATATGAGAGTACGTAATCCATGAAATAAATGTACATGAAATGTTTAGGTACGTGGTCCTCCAACAAGTCTTAACCCTTAGGCTCCCAATCGGGTCCATTGGACCCGATTGGAAGTTTGTGTTGTGTTTTTTTACTGGAATTCATTATTATCACTTGACAAGACTTTCTGAGTTTCTTACTGCTAATGAAACAGTTACAAATGCAAAAGAAGAAAAGTTTTTGAATTTACAGTTTTTCTGTAAATTCCAATTTATAAATATCATCCATGCAAAATGGGTCCAATGGACCTGACCTGGGGTGATATGTGTACCTGCCTGTGCATCAGATGGCTCTGCCAAGGGTGAAACGGCAGATACTGCAGAAACTGGGTTGATGTTCTGCAGCCAGAGTCAGCCCAGCATATCATCAAAGGGACGTTTAGGCAGTAATCTCAAGGAAAGAAGAGCAATATAAAGCAAAGAAATGAAAAGTGCAGTGATTTATATAGTATTTTGATTGGACACTGGCCTGACTGAATCCATCATTTTTCTCCCCAGGAACATTTCATAAATGTGTAATTTTGTCTGTTCTCGTAAGCCCACAGGGTTTTGCAAAATGAAACCATCTTCAAAATGTAACAAATCAGTTGTAAGAAAAAGAGCAAGGTAAGCAGTTAGTCCTGGTTTGTAACAATAGCACTGTGTGTGCATTGAGCCAGCTTCATTGTTTATAGGTTTGTGAAATAAAACACAGCTGTCCTTATGAGAGGGAGGGTACCATGCTAACCAATTTAGGCTGTCCTAACTCACTTGGTATATCTTCCTATGGTGGTATGGGAAGGTTGGCATACATGGGGAGGTTGGTGTATGTGGCACTTTTGTGACACCCTCAGGCCAGCACAGGACTAACGCTGGGTTTTATGCTGGCCTAACTGGAGGTTAGGATTTCAGCCAGAGACACATACTGTCTTTTGACTCAGAGTAAAAAATTTGTCCTCCCTGTGTTCATGCTGCATCTGATATTCATGATCAAACTGATCTAGAGGAGAAGAAATAGCATGAATGATGTTTTTACTTTTCTTTTATTTAGAATGCATCCATTTTTCTTTGTTCTTCAGAAGAGGATCGTATTCCAAAGAGTAAAGACAAGAGTTTGTTCTAGAGTAACCTGTGGATGTCACCCAGTACTGATCAGGGATGTGCAACCAGGGGAGGCAAAGCCTTGCCAGATCCAATTTTTCAAAAACAAAAAAGCCAAAGGACCTATCGAGTGCTGCTACCTTCTTTTCAGAGTCACTGCTCAATTCAGCATGGTGACTCCAGTAGCACTGAATTAGCTGCTGGATTGGGCTGCTCTATGCAACACTCTGTGACAGTGGAAGAGAGTTTTGCTGCAGTCCTAGACACTTTTCTGGGAGTAAGAACCATTGAACACAAATGGGCTTACTTTTGTGATTTTTTGTCACTCCCAGTGAATCACCCCCCTGAGAGTGTTACCTGGGGTGCAGGGCCTCATAGGCCCCCAAGGTATCCCACTGCTGAGGAACAACCTTCTTTGGAGCTGAGTAGCAAGGAACAGTCAGATTCAGGTCAAATTATTTTATGTCTTGATGCTGCAAAGCTTGATGCTGCAAAGTCCAAGACAGATACTCTCTTGTGCATGCTGGCAAAACAGTTGGATCAGACAGAATTGAGAAGGAATTAAAAGTGTGTGGGGAAAAAGGATAAGAGAATGAGGCTGCAGTCCTAACCGCAGTTAGGCCAGCGTAAGTCTCAGGACAAGTCCCATGTGGGCCTGGGGGGGGGGGGTTGCAAAAGTGCTGCAAGGCAGTTCTGTGCCACTTCTGGGACGGTGCCCAAAATACAAATTAGTGATGCTGAACCTCTCCTCTCTCCACTCAGCAAAATCCAGAAATATGACTCTGATTAAATGTTAAAAGAACAGGCCTATAGAAACAAACAACATGGGCTGTGGTGGTGCAAGTGATTAGGACATTTTGCCTGTTAATTAACTGATTAATTAACCAGGGTTTGAAACCAAGGTCCTACAAGACCTAGGTCCTACAAGACTAGGGCCTACATGCCAGCCCCATGACCATGGAAGTGTCTTTGGATTAAAGGCTTAGATATGGGGATGAGCACAGCACCCTACAGTTGGTCACAATTCGCAGTATAACCTGCACAGGGCACATTTACCTTTACTCTCAAACTACCTGTTGAGTGTCAGGGATATAAAATTCTTCATTGGAACACTGGAATTCATGAAGGATTGTAGAGCACAATCAATTTCTCATATATAGGTCCGTTATAATTCAATGTATTGTGCTACAGTTCTTGAACAACCTTATTTAATGGAATTCATTCTTTCCAGCAATGTCAATGGATTTTATGTGTATGCATGTCTAGCTATTACAGCCAGCTGGAAGACTAAACTCACAGAGGGCAAGCACAATGAAATTTCTGATCAAGAATGTCTCCCAAATTTCATTTAACTACAGGGCCTTTTAAACAACGTCTGCAACGTCTAGTGGCGCAAGATTAAATTTCCTCTTTGTGTATACCCCATGGATGCTATTTCATTGAGGTCAGTACAGCTGAAATCACCATTTTCTTGGGCAATTCTTCCAGTATGCAATTACACTTATAAAAAAGAAAAGCATTTGCCTGATTTTGTAGGAAAGAAATTGTTTTACCAGCAATGCAGAATGATAGGAATGAGCTCCTGGTGTTATAAGCAATCTTATAGTAAAGGTATTTTATGACCTTTACACATTTTTGTTTATGCAATAAATAGAAATGTAGCATCTGTTATACAGTCAAGCTGGGCTTTCCAACAGAATGGAACCAGAATTTCATTTAGAACATTCTGTTACTATATTTTTTTAAAAAAGATATTCCTAATAAATCATATACTAAATAATGTTAGCTGGACATTATCATGTGCCTTATTGGTGTTAGGTTGAATTTTCTGGGTGTTAGATGGAAGTTATAAAGAAAATAGCTTTACAGGTGTCCATTGTCCACTAGGGTTCCATTCCAGAAGCTCCCATGGATTTAAAAAAAAAAAAGAAAAATAGGTTATGTTCTCCTCCATTACACCTAATGAAATAATGTTGTGCCTTAATATCTGAAGGGTTTGATTCTGGGACTGAAAAATGGAAAGGTTTTCCTAATCTTCCTCTTCATTTTCCATTCCACAGGTGAAGGAGGATCAGTGATGGCAAGAGGGGGAGCAAAGAAGGATGTCCCCATCAATCTGAAACAGCTTCAGTTGGCTTCATGAGTGCTCTGAGACAACATTCCAGTCCCCTGCAGAGAAAGTGACTCCCTGTCACAGGTGTGCCAAGGATAACACAGTTACTGTTGGAAAGGAGGAGGATAGCAGAGTCCAGGTATCCCTGTGTATTTGTGGATCCCATATCCTCGGTTTTACTTACCCATGATTTTCCGCTCCCCATGCACTTGTTACTGTAACTTCCTTTGCAATGTTCTGCGTTTGCAGCCCTTTCTGTTAATGTAAGAAGCTGTCAGCTAGAACACTAGCAGCCAAATCCAGAGTAACCATGTGAGCACGCAAGAGACATTATGTGCACCCATAGTTACTGCACCACCTAGTGAAAACCTATGGGAAATTCATATTGCTATCCAGAGTAAATTGTTCTTACATCAGAGCAAGGACTCCCTGTAGTTACTATGAATTTCGCCTTAGAGGAGGGAGACAGCCTGAACAGTACTACTGAACTGTTGAACGTTTGCAGGAAGCAATGATAGAAAGTAAAACTTTATCAGGAACAAAAGTAAAACTTTCAAACATTTACAGGGAAAGTGCATCACAACCCAAGTCTCAACTAGACAGTTACTAATCACAGCACTAATAAAAATTCGTGTTCTATGCACCAAATCTCCCAAACAGGAAAGATGCCTGGTCAAATCCATTATCTGATGCACTATGTATTGCTCTGCCTAACAATTAATTGAATTAGTGTGGACATAACAGGAATGAATAATGCTGCTTTCTTAATTTACTACCCAATAAACATCAAATGCCCTGTAAGGGTGCACTGACCCAGCCATTGCATCTAATGCTTTATAGACAAGTGATTACAAGCCTAAGTTTAATGCAGTGTGGAAATGTATTGGGCTGTATTTATGACCACAGACAATATTTATCTGGATATTGTGTTGGTTCAATATGTAGTTAACTGTCTATATAAGTGATACTCAAACATTTCAGCCTGGGGCCCCCTCCAGAAGTGATGTCATGGCTGGAAGTGAAAATTAATAATCCCAGTGACAGATTCCAAGATTGCTGCACCCAGGTTTTTGTGACCCCCTGAAATGAAGTTGTGACCTCCTCACAAAGGAGTCCTGACACCCACTTTGAAGACCACTAGTTTATGTAGTATAAGGCACCATTATAGAGGATTAAACTGTTTCTTGTATATCTATCTATATATATAAAAGAGAAAAGTCACTCACTGACTGACTCACTAACTGACTCACTGACTGACTGACTCACTGACTCATCACTGCCCTGCCAAAACCGGTGGGCCTAGAAGCGTGAAATTTGGGGTGGGTGTTCCTTCCGTGACGGAGGGGTGCACTAAGAACCGGTTTTCAGAAATTCCAACCGGAAGGGGGTGAAAAGGGGCGCAATGCGTTTTCCTCCCTATACTTTGCATTGAGAATTGCTGACTCATCAACGTTCCGCCCCAACTGCTGGGCCTGAAGCATGGAATTCTGGGAGTTCCTTCTGTCACCTGAACACCCACCAAGAACCATCTGGAGAAATTAACCCTTCAGGGGCTGAAAAGGGGGCAACGTGTTTCTGTCCTATACTTAACATGGGAGACTGAACCACATCCAGCCAATTTGGTGCTCAGATCCTGGTGCAGTGGGGGATGGTGTTCGGAGGAAGAGGTTGCGCTGGCGAGGATGCTGCGCATGGGGGAAGTTGCGCATGGGGGGAAGTGGCGCATGGGGGAAGTGGCACATCGGCGGATGACGCGCGTGGGGAAAGTTGCGCATGAGGGGATGATGCGCATGGGTGGAAGTTGCACATGGGTGGAAGTTGCGCATGTGGAATGATGTGCATAGGGGAAAGTTGTGCATGGGAAAAGTTGTGCATGGGGAAACGTTGTGCATGGGGGTTGATGTGCATGGGGGAACGTTGTGCATCGGCGGATGATGTGCATGGGGAAAGTTACGCATGAGGGGATGATGTGCATGGGGGAAGTTGCGCATGGGTGGAAGTTGCGCATGGGGAGAAGTTGCGCATGGGGAAAAGTTGCGCATCGGCGGATGATGCGCATGGGGAAAGTTGCGCATGAGTGGAAGTTGCACATGGGTGGAAGTTGCGCATGGGGGATGATGTGCATGGGGGAAAGTTGAGCATGGGGAAAGTTGAGCATGGGGAGAAGTTGCGCATGGGAAAAGTTGCACATGCGGAAAAGTTGTGCATCGGCGGATGATGAGCATGGGGAAAGTTGCGCATGAGGGGATGATGCACATGGGGAGAAGTTGCGCATGGGGAGAAGTTGCGCATGGGGGGAAGTTGCGCATCAGCGGATGATGCGCATAGGGAAAGTTGCGCAAGAGGGGATGATGCACATGGGTGGTTGGACATGGGGGGATGATGTGCATGGGGGAAAGTTGCGCATGGGGGAAAGTTGCGCATCGGGGGATGATGCGCATGGGGAAAGTTGCACATGAGGGGATGATGCGCATGGGGGATGTTGCGCATGGGTAGAAGTTGCGCATGGGTGGAAGTTGCGCATGGGGGGATGATGTGTATGGGGGATAATGCGTTTGGGGGATGATGTGCATGGGGGAAAGTTACGCATGGGGATGATGCACGTGGGGGAAAGTTGAGCATGGGGGAAAGTTGCGCATGGGGGAAAGTTGTTCATGAGGGGAAGTTGTGCATGAGGGGAAGTTGCGCATGGGGAAGTTGCACATGGGGAGAAGTTGTGCATGGGGAAAAGTTGCACATCGGCGGATGATGCGCATGGGGAAAGTTGCGCATGAGTGGAAGTTGCACATGGGTGGAAGTTGCGCATGGGGGATGATGTGCATGGGGGGTTGATGCGCATGGGGGAAAGTTGTGCATGGGGGAAAGTTGTGCATGGGGGAAAGTTGTGCATGGGGGAAAGTTGCGCATGGGGGAAGTTGCACATGGGGAAGTTGTGCATCGGCGGATGATGTGCATGGGGGAAAGTTGCGCAGGGGGGAAGTTGCGCATGGGAGGAAAGTTGTGCATGGGGAAAGTTGCGCATGGGGAAAGTTGCGCATGGGGGAAATTGCGCATGGGGAAAAGTTGCGTATATGGGGGAAGTTGTGCATGGGGAAAGTTGCGCATTGGCAGATGATGTGCATGGGGAAAAGTTGCGCATGTGGGAAAATTGCGCATCGGCGGATGATGCGCATGGGGAAAGTTGCACATGAGGGGAAGTTGCACATGGGGAAAAGTTGTGCATCGGCGGATGATGTGCATGGGGAAAGTTACGCATGAGGGGATGATGTGCATGGGGGAATTTGCGCATAGGTGGAAGTTGCGCATGGGTGGAAATTGCGCATGGGGGATGATGCATATGGGGGATGATGCGTATGGGGAAAGTTGCGCATGGGGGAAAGTTGTGCATGGGGAGAAGTTGCGCATAGGGAGAAGTTGCGCATGGGGAGAAGTTGCGCATGGGGAAAAGTTGCGCATCAGCGGATGATGCGCATGGGGAAAGTTGCGCATGAGGGGATGATGCGCATGGGTGGTTGGACATGGGGATGATGTGCATGGGGGAAAGTTGCGCATGCGGGAAAGTTGCGCATGGGGAAAGTTGCACATGGGGGAAAGTTGCGCATTGGCGGATGATGCGCATGGGGAAAGTTGCACATGAGGGGAAGTTTCGCGGGGGGGAAGTTGGGCATTGGGGGAAGTTGCGCATTGGCGGATGATGCGCAAGGGGGTATGATGCGCATGGGGGATGATGTGCATGGGGATGATGCGCATGGGGGATAATGCACATGGGGGATTATGCGCATGGGATGTTTCTGTGCCATGGGGGGATGGCATAGGGGAAAATGTTACACCCGCAACGCGGGTATGCTTTTTGCTAGTTTTGAAATAAAATGTATTCTTCAGTGTCACTTGAAAACATAATGTTAAGGCCCCATTAAAGCTACATTCCAGGGGATGATGTAGAGAAAATTCAATCCTATCTGAATATATTACTAATATCTTAATATAAATGGTATTTCATTTTTTGATAGCGAGAGCCCAAATCTGTGGATATTCTATGCCACCTGAACATATTTTCCAGCATTACACCATCACTGCAGCAGTCGCTAGAGGTGACACATCACCGCATTTACTCGAATCTAATGCCCCATCGAATCTAATGCACACTCTATACTTATAATCAAAAAACCCTATTTACTTGAATCTAATTAATCATCAAATCTAACATGCACCCTGATTTTGGAGACTAGGGCTGCAATCCAGAGCAAATTCAGCCTGCTCTGACCTAACTGCACTCTCCTAACTATTCTGTATCCAGAGCAGAAAGTTATGCTGAATCCAGAGAGTCAGGAAGCCTGGGCTGCCCTAACTGCTCCAGAGCATGCTAAGTAATTGACACAAGGGGAAGACTTGCTCCTGAGGAGACACCCCTCAGATCACACTGAACAAGGAACAGCTGTGGTGCCTACAGTGGTGACATGACTCTGCACATCACCTGGTGCGGAAGTCTGTGCGTCATCCCTGTGATGCGCGCCCCCCCCCCCACCTGGACTGCACAGTCACCAAAGTTGGCGCCTGCGCAGTTGTTTCTGAAGCCAACTGGCTTCAGAAAGAGCACTGCGCAGGCACCATCTCTGACACCTGCGCAGTACTTTTCTGAAGCCTTTTGGCATCGGGGGAGACTGTGCAGGCATCAGAGTTTCTGAAGCCATTCGGCTGCCGCTCCGCCTCCTGAGTGAGGCTGAATGGCTGTGCAGAGGCGCGGACTTTCTCTGCTCTAAGGAAGTCTCCTCTGAAGCTGTTCGGCATGCTCAGTGTGTTTCTGCGCAGTGTATCTCAGATGGTCATTCAGGCCAGCTCCTCAGACAAGTGTCAGCTTCTGGCTGATTCTCCGCCTTGGAGCAGGCCTGAATGGGGGTGCTGACGCCCGGGGCCTGCCAAAGGACAGTCAAACTCCTCCGGCACAGCACCCCATACGGAGCGCATCCCCAATGCAGCCCACACCAGCCGCACCAGTCTGGTGACGCCACTGGGTGCCTGCCTTATAAGGAATCCCTGATGAGATGCCAGTACATTCTACAGTGAATACAAGGGGCTTCTTGGAGTGGCCTGCTGTATCCTGAGGTTTGTGGGCAGCCGTAGTTTGTTCCATATCCTGAGGTTGAGAGGAAGGGGTTGCAGCTAGGCTGGCCAAGAACTCAGATTTTTGGTCAGCACTGACATTCTTACTCGGGCCTTATCATGGACCCCTATGGGTCTACTCATTACTATACCTGCTCCTGAGGTGGTATAACTCTGAGGGCTGGAAGAGGGCATTTCTGCCTTGGAAACAGGCTTTGGATACAGAGTAACTGCTCTGCCCTAGGCAATGCTAAACATGCCCTCAACTTGCCTCTCCTGAGCTGCTTAGGCTGCCCCAGTTAGGGCAGAGCAGGTCCTCCTCTCTTAGGGCACCCTATCTTGCCTTGCTCTGCCCTAAGCCTCTTCCAGAGTAACTGGGCTGGAGCATCTTGCAGTTGCTCCAACCTAGTGTTAGATAGGGCAACCTAAGGGCTCTTATGTGGACAGATTAGTTGCACTGGATTGGGCTGTAGGGCTGCAATCCTAAAGACACTTTCCTGGGAGTAAGATCCATTGAACACAATAGGGCTTACTTTGAAGAAGTCATGGTTAGGATTGTGTTGTAGGTTCAGCTGAAAAAGTTGAGTGTTAGATCCAAGTAAATACAGTATTTATTGCAACTGGGGCACCACCCACAAGCAACAAGTGGTAGTTGCTGCACACTGTGTGCGTACTGCACTTGCTGCATGCTGGCTGTGTGCCACCTGCCTGCTAAGCAGCCTGGTACTGGAGGGGTGTATGACTAGGCCAGGTGTCAGCATACCCAAAGAGTTATTTGGACCCAATATCCACAGAAAAGAAAATACTGGCAGCCACAAAACCCTTTTGACATCTAAAGAAAAGATAACATTGCATATATAATTTTTTATCTTTATGGTATTTATAAAAAACTATAGTGTGCTGCATTTATGAAATAATTGAATTGCTACAAAGAAAATGAAATTTTATTTCTGCATAAAAAGACTCTGAAAAAAGACACAGGGTTGAAATATACTTTCAAATAAAATAAATACTCGATGTCTATTTGATTCCAAAAACATGTTTTATTTTAAAGTTACTAGATCACCATAATCTTCAAATTTAGAATTACATGTAAGAATCTAATGAACTAGAATAAAATAAATTTAAATTAAATACTATTTTTGATTTTCAAAAGCCACAGGGAGTTGCAGCAAAGGGATGAAAGAGCCACATGTGGCTGCGGAGCCATGGGTTTCAGACCCTTGGTCTAGGCTGTGAAAGGGAGGTATCCATATTCCCAATATTGGATCCTCCTTTCTAGCCTCAATTCACCTTCCCATATACACTCAGACTTTCAGCAGCAATATTGCTAATGCAGGCCAACTCAGAAGTAAGCCCCTCTGTATTCAGTAGGGCTGTCTCCCAGGAAACTATGTATAGAATTACATCCTGTGTTAACAAGTACCAGAGTCTATAGATCATGTCCTGCCATCCTGTCTGACCTGGAGGGCTCCATCTGAAAAATTTTGCTAGCTGTACAGGAACTTAGATATTCTGCCCGCTGGATAGAACTCAGTGACCCAGTTCCCCAGTTGCTATGAAGATTTATTTATGAAAAGTTATTTATCAGCAGGATCCAGAGGAATTGGCGGAGAGTCTATAGCTGCTTCTCACAGAGAGGTAAATCAGGCAGGCAGCCAAATTCATCTTTAATTCCATTCATCAGTGGACAACAGCAAGGGAGTTGATCTTGTCAAAAGAGCAGGTCATGTAAGGGAGACCTTCTTCTGATGCAGCTCCTGTGACTTCTTAATGAAATTGAGCTGCTCAAATATTCAGCAACCCAGATGGTAGGGGGAAAAAAGAAAGAAAGGAGGAGGAACAAAGACAACATCCTTCTGTGCCTGAAGTTTAGAGTGCTTTATCTCTCTGGTTCATGTATATCAAAAGAACTGACCACCAATGGGGAGAAGATAGAGGCTTTTTTATTTTTCTTTTCGACAAATCTTCTTTAAATTATGCATTTTCCTTTGCATGCTCAAAAAAGAAACCTAAAATGAGGATTTGAACTTGGGATTTGGACTGACATTTTAAAAGGTTCCCCGCATTCAGTATTTTGGCAACTGGCACCCATACCTGATAGTAGAATCTAGTTAGGGAATGTTATAGGATGCTTAAGAGGTAAGGCTGTGCTTGCAAGATCTGGATAAGGCCTGCAATTCTATACACACTTTCCTGGGGTTATATCTCACTTTACACAATTGGACTTATTTCTGAGTAGACAAGCATAAGATTGTGCTAACGCTCATTTAGATTTGGAATCCTAATCAGATCCAAAGCAGGCTTCTATTTTTGGAATACCCTGTCATCATTTTTTGTATGCTTTGAGCTTGAGTTGAATGTGAATTGAACATGTGGGTCATTGCTACTTGTTCATTGCCATTTTTTTCTGGTAAGGCTCTTATGACAGTTGTCATCCCATATGTGAGCAGTGTTAGCATTCTAATGGCACACCACTTTGGGCCAAGAATCAGACTGGTTGCCTATATGTTGTCAAGTACAATTCAAATTGCTGGTGATACTGGTGGCTGATGAAACTGTTAATGTTTTGGGACCTAGAAAACGATAGGACCAGTTTTCCCCACAAGTGTTTGCATGTTGTGTTATGTCATACTGAATTATCACATTTAGAAATGTGGTGGATGATGACTGGAGACAGGGCCTTTTTGGTGGTGGACCCCAACCAATAGAACTCATTCCCAACTGAGATCATTTGAGATTCCAAATTTCCCTGTCACTGACAAAGGGAGTGAAAACATTTTTTAAAAAAATGAAAATGAATTGTTTTGGATTTGCAGAACTACTAATTTGATTATTCTGATTTATTGTTTCTAGATATTGTTTCATGGGCTTTTAAAAATAATTTATGTAACCTTTTGCTTATATTATTTCATTGCTGTTTTATTTCAAGCAGTTTTGAGCTAAAGATAGTGGCCATTGTCAGGGCTGGGTGAATGGGTGGCCACCATGTTGGGGGGCAGGGGAGAGGAGAAGCCAGGGTAAAAATAAGAGAAAATGAAATTTAAATGTCAAATTTTTAGTGATGTAAGTGAAATTTTCTCTATTGCTCTTGTAGTGAGGAAAACATTCTGAGAGTTATTTTCCTTTCCCCCAAATCCAGAGTAACTATGGGAGCATGTAAGATACTTTACTGTAGTTACATGCATCACCTAGTGCATGCATCCATACGTGCACCCGTAGTTACTGCACCAACTAGTGCAAACCTATGGGAAATTCATATTGCAATCCAGAGTAAGTTGTTCTTACACCGGAGCAAGGACTCCCCATAGTTATTCTGGATTTTGCCCTTTGACTACTTGATAGTCACCTGATAATTACCTATCCTTTTGCTGTCATATAAGATATGCTTAGGGACCAGATCCTAGGTGAGCAAGTATATGCTGTTTTGCTCCAAGAAAACATAATTATTTGGCAATAGAGAGGATCACTGGACAGTAAAGGATATAAGCTACAAGCTTCAAAAGAAATATCTAAGATATGGAACTGGAAAGAATGATATAGAGGGTGACCTTTCATGACAGAGGGTAATGGATGTTGCTGGGGAGAGTCCCTGGTCTCCTCTGTTGGCAAAACAGCAGAAATACAGTCTGTAAGCCTTGGCTATGTCTGCTGAGTCCAGTGCTTCTGTCAAGTGCCTTCCACTCTACAGAAGCATCTTGTTCACAACATATGCTCTTTTCTTCACAGTTATTGCAGCTTGATGTTTCATGGAAGTCAGGAGACTAAAGGGCACTAACTTCTGCCACCTTCCCCACTGGCAGCGAAGACATGCTCTCTGGCTCCATCTGTTTTATTACCCAACAAATCTTTGTCAGTTGTGAGCATGAAGAAGAAATATGCTCTGCTGGTTCAGTTCCTCAGTGGTTCCAAGTTCAAAGGACCACACGCTTATTTCCATCGCACAAGTGCCCCCTTTTTCTGGGAGACAGCTATTTATTGTTTCTTTGTTGTTACTATTAAGAGCGACAAGAAATTATGAAGTCTTAAGAGTCAGCCACAGATTTTATATAAGATTCCCCATTTAATGGAAACATGACACCACATGTAAATGAACCTAGTTACACTGAAACATGAATATGTTAAAATTAAGATTAAATAATAATGAATCATTACTTATTGCAGCTCAAGGTGTTCCCATGTAAAATAAATACCGCTTGGAGTCCTACAAAAAAAAAAGGAAGTTGTGACCCTCAAACATTTCAATGGAATTGGCCTTTACTTGCTACCATATTGTTGAATATTCATACAATCAATGTGACACTGGTAGTCAGTGGTGCGGACATATCATAAAATGCCCATAACATAGACCTTGCCTATATAGCCATTTCCTGATAATTTAAAAAAAAATCAAATTAAAGTTTTCATTAAATTTCTTTTTTTGCTAAATATTCCTACTTTAAAACAATGTTTTTCTTTGAAGATCTAACTTATTTAATACCTTTTTAAAAAATAATGTTTTAAAAGAATGAAAAAATGGGATTAAAAATAGTTCAAATAAAATGGAATATGGAATGTATATTTGAGCGCTAGTCAAGGTAAAACATTTCACTCAGTAAATTGTGCCCCATTGCATTTAAATAAAACTTATTCCCAGCTGTTAACAGGAGCAGGACATGTGACATTAGTGTTTAGTGTGTGCGTGCCAGCAGTGGTAGGAGTGGACCATGGAATTCAAGGGGTGGGTGACAATTAGGGGGTAAGTTCATGTTGTAACACACCATGCCAATAGCTTAATGCATTTAATTGCATGGTGGCTACAGAGGGATTTTTCCAAGAGGAGAGTGATGATCTGACACATACCTTTTGCACGTGGGTAAGTATGGGGGTGGTGGTGGAGATAGATACTGTATGTCCTCTTCACTGGTAAGTATGTTGCCTTTTCAGATGATCATGATAGAATAATTTACAGCACAATTCTAACCATGTCTACTCAAAATTAAGCCCCATTGTGTTCAATGGGTCTTACTCTGAGGAAAGTGTTTTTAGAATTGCAGCCTTAGTAAAATTTACTGGCTGTTGCTGTTCAGAAGAGCCTGCTTGGCTCAGCACTACACCTGAAATCACAAAGCACTTTATAAGTAACATATAAAGGGAAGATGAATTTCGATGCAATGTGGAAAGACTTCATCATGTTACGGATTTATCACATGCTATCACCCTGTTCTGTCTGTGTGTCTTTGAGACATTACTTGGTTTTCAGGCTTCAGAAAATCATTGCCTGGGTTGCATCACTTGATAACCTGTCTCTTGATAGTAGCTGACAAAACCCTGCAGTAATGTATAGTTCCATCCTGATTCTTATGATCATTCCAACTGAAGTCGCCTTAAGGATATACCCAAGGTAGAATTAAGGAACAAGCATCACGTAAGCAGCCACTATAGTCCTGTACTATATCTGGATCTGGTTTCAAATCTCATTCAAATCTCATGCCTGCATACTTATTTAGAAATTTTGGATGATAAACTGGGAGTTAATTTCCCCGCAGAATACTGGCCTCTTAAACTTAAACTAACTTGTGGTAAGTTAATTCACATGAACAGCTTGCTCTAAGAAGAGAGTCACAGCAGAGGCAAGTAAAGTGGCCTCATGTGATAGCCATTTGTGTGCCCCAACCATCCTTCATTCTTGGATGTTCTGGCCAGTAAGCATCATCTTCATCCAACAGACCTTGTACATTGAGTTCACAATTTCACTGCAAGGGGACTCAGATCATTCTCAAAGGCCATTCTAGAAAAGGGAGGTAAACAATAAGTAAATTCTGCTTGATTCTCAACTTCACAAATTATAGTATACCCTTTGGAAACCTGAGCAAAAGAATTCTAGATACAGTCACTCCTGTCTATCCAATACATACTGAAACCATGTTTTCTCTTTACATTTAAATTCTCAGATTTCTTTCCACTCTATTACTCAGTTGTTAACCAGCTCTTTATCCCTCAAACATATTGTCTCCCCAATCTTTCTAAATATATTTCCCATCAAATTTTCCTCCAAAATATTATCTACCACTTTCCTCCATTCAAAAATTAATGCCACCAAAATTAATTTTCCTATTCAAAATCCATCCCCCTCTTCTTGGACAAATCAATTTTGCCTTCTGTTTCCCCAAATCCTTTTGCAAAATCCATTCATTCCTCTTTCATCTCTAATATATTTTGTTATTAAAATTTATTAATTTTCTTGACTTTCACACCATGTCAGATATATGATGAGTCTCTCATTCTGAAATGTTGGGAGATCCCTGTTCTCTGTTATTGCTTTCTTTAAAAAAATTTCTGTGTGACCCAGATGTTGATTAATTCAGAAGGCCTTTCCTGGAAATGAAACAGATCTACCCACTATCTGTGCCAGGCTGATGTTATGTCATATTGAATCTCTTGGGAGTCCTCCTTCTTCCCTTTCTTTCAAATACTATTTCCCAACAGCCTGCTTTCTGTGGACTTTGCATGGCAAATCATCCAGAGACTTAATCTCCATGCATTAGTGTTAAAGAAATGACACACCGTGAAATCAACCTCTAGACCGAAGCACCTGCTTCCATAACTAGGACCTCAGGGACACACAGTAATGAAATCCCAGATTAACTGGTGATGATGGTAGCAGTCAGGTTTTTACAAGACTGGTGTGAAGTGAGACACCTGTGTGCTCTCATATACCCCTGAAATAAGTTGTCTTCCCATGACAACTTTGGAGTGGAAAGTCTTAAATAATTATTTTGTTGTTCATTTTTTTCTTCCTCTTCTCCTTCTTTCTCTTTACTTCTTTCTTTTCTCTGTTTAAATAAATCCCTAGTGCTAAAAATTGACAGATGATTTAAATGTATTGAAATTTGGAAGGTGCCAAGAAAAGTATCCCTTTACCCAGGGGCAGTGTGTGACCCCATGTAACTTGAGTCTCCTGCCCTCCACCATCTCTAAAAGCATGCATGCGCATCCTTCCATGAGCATGCCTGAGCATGTGGCTGGATAAGCAAGCAAGCAGGCATGTTCCCATCCCCTGTACCCTTTACATGCAAAAACTGCTCCATTCCTGTCTCCCTGCTCCTCACTTCTCACTTCTCAGGAGAGGCATACTGAGGGCATATTTGTATCCAGAGCCTGTTTCCAGGGCAGAAATGCCCTCTTCCAGCTCCTCAGAGTTATACCACCTCAGGAGCAGGTATAGTAATGAGTAGACCCATAGGGATCCATGACAAGCAGAGTAAGAATGGCAGTGTTGAACCCAAATCAGAGTTCTCGGTCAGCCTAGCTGCAACCCCTGCCTCTCAACCTCAGGATATGGCACAACTACGGCAGCCCACTAACCTGGTGATACAGCAGGCCACTCCAAGAGGCCCCTTATATTCACTGTAGACTGTACAGGCAATCTCATCAGGGACTCCTTATAAGGCAGGCACCACAGCTGTTCTTTGTTCAGTGTGATCTGAGGGAGGTCTCCTCGGGAGCAAACCCTCCCCAGGTGTCACTGACTTGGTGCCTACTGAGCATGCTCTGGAGCAGCTCAGGGAGCCCAGGCTTCCTGACTCTCTGGATGCAGCATAAGTTTCTGCTCTGGATTCAGAATAGTTGGGGCAGCCTAGCTAGGGCTCTCCTCACTGCCCTTACTCTGGATTGGGCCCTTTGTGTGCTAATAGGTGGGCATTAAAATTTGGTGCTATCCTGAGCAGTAAATTGAGTCAGAGTTGAATCCTGAACTTTGTAGTACCTGTATTGCCAGCACTGGATGTCAAAATATGCCATAAGGCACAGCTGTGGCACCCAACAAGTAGAAGCTGCCAATGGTGGGTTGGTGGCAATAGGTGTTGAGCCTCAGCACTAGTTGGAGGGCTGGCTGGCATTCCAGCAGCACCAAATGGGGATAAGGAGTATCAGGATGTAGGAAAACCAATTTTCAGTTACTACACCTAGGCATGATATGAACCTGTCATTCATCAGTTTACATAGACCCCATCCGTGAGTGCAGGGGAATAAGGGAATGTTCTTGGGATTGTGGCAATTCAGCATCTTCAGCTTCACTGCTTTAGGAAAAAAAAAACGGAATAGTAAATCATACTGAGGATGAAGCTTTTAAAAAGAAAATCCATCCTGCAGACTTCAGGTTTGGTGGTTGGACGGCTCATTAACTAATAATAATGAGTCAGAGTGCTCAGCTCGTGGGCATTGTAAATGATACAGTGTCAAGATATATCATGGAGATGCAGAATTTCAGCAAGGCAAATCTAAGGAACACCAAGGAAATGTCACAGTTTATCCGCGTGCTATGAAAGGAATAGTATAGCCTGCTGAGAATTCAGCGTTTTCTGTGCCCCTCTAGCTCAGATAACTAGACAACAGAATCAAGGCTCTTTCTCAGTCTTCCTCCTCCTTTTTCTGGCAAACTTTGTATTCTAATAGAGTTTAATTAGCTGCAGCTCATTCTTCTCAGCTATTGGAATATGAGGTTTTCTGTGTTTCTTGATACACACTGCACTGAAGGCTTTTGATTTCTGTCTGTGGTAATAGTTATTTAACCGATGTTACTGTACTATTTTTCAAAGCCAGACTCGATTGGGCCTGTTGTTATAGCCATGACCTGCTTTGCAAATATCCGTCTCACCTCTGCGTTCTTCTGTTCCAGTGAGTTGTCTGGGCAACACATCAGCACTTCTTTGGGCGCTGAAGCTGTCAGCGGTTGATTTTCATGGGATGCCTTAAATCTCTGTCAGTTCCCTGTGAAGAAAATCCACATTTGATGACAATGGTACGATAATGTATGACATGCCAGAAATATCTCCTGCACTTCAGAAGGGCAGCCTCATCATGCTGGGTTAGATTTATTTAGGCATTAAAAACACATTTTCAAGATACCAATGGCACTTTCAGTGACTGATTCAGAGAACATTTGAGCTGCATTATAATATTTATCTTGGAGAGAGACTGAAAATATGAGGAACAGTCATTAGAGGGCTGTGCAATAAAGCAAACATTCAGACCTCAAAGATGCAGGGAATTAGCATCTAATTGTGTGGGATAAACACAAGGCACACAAATAAAGAGCTTCATAAATTAGTAGTTTCTACATGGAAGAAAATAATGAAATCCATGATCATTATGTGTTTGCCAATTCCACGTGAGGCTCATCTTAAATTATGAAAAAGAAAAACTCTCTAATCCTATCCACATTTCCAATGCTGGTGCAGCCATGCCAAAATGGTGTGTGGTGGGGGCAGTCATGGAGGCTTCTTCAAGGTTCCCTTGTCTCAGGGCTGCATTGTGGCTGCAATCAATGCTGGAAAGTTGGATACGATTGGGCCTCAGTATGCAAAAAATTAGTTTCCTTCAAGTTACTACAAGTGTAGAGAAATGGGAGGGTTATAGAAGAGTGAGCTACATGGTGAAGGTAGGGCACTTGCACCACTCTCTGTCCCCCACCTGAGCATTACCTGTACCAAGAAAATCAGAAGCCAACCTCAGGTGAAATATTAGATTGACCTAGTAGAAGATAGATTTTAGAGCCAAGAAATGCGGTTGCTGACCCAAAATACAAAAATATGTGCACTTGCCATGGGTTCAATCCTAATAAATTTGGGTTAACCGAACTAGTCTATCTCCCCATTCTTATGGTGGTTAGAGCAGGCTAGTGCAGGTTAATACTAGCTTAAACCCCACGAGCAGCACTTTTGTGACATCCCCAGGCCTTATGAAGGCCTAACCGGGGGGTTAGGATTGCATCACGTAGAAGTTCAGTCACAGACAATATAAAACCAAACTGATTTCAGTGGGGTATAATCACTAAAGCATGCCCATTTTTCCTGCACTGTGCTCAGAGAAAGTAGTTTGGGCAGACATTTTTGCTGCAATGCAGAATTGAAACTCAAATTGATAAGAAGGCTGATTATAAGAAAATGCTTTGATACATACAAGGAGTGAATTGTGATGCCTTCATACTGAACATCTATTCTGTATCATCTTTCTTCGCTTAGGAAGAAGAAAGAAGTCTAATTTCTATTTTAAAAGGGCTTAATTAGTTAATTTATTTGATGTAAATAATTGATTCAGCATTCTGCCCATTTGCAAAGGAGGTACCTGAGTGTTCTTTTGTGAAAGGCTATTATTAGTTAATGAATGATCAGAGTCAGGGATTAAAAGAGCACTTAACACCATAAAAAATTTAAAAGCAACATGCCTCAAAATGAGGATGCCCCCTGACCAGCCCTCCTCCATCATTCTCCCACTCACTGATTCTCCCAAGCTCTGCTGGAAACATTCCAAACAGCCAATCAATCTTCGGAATAGGATGCAGCTGCAGGGAATACTTGTTTGGAGGGGCATTGAGCCAGCAGTAGCGCTGCCAACACTGAGCACATTTGGGCTGCACTGTCATCTGTGGTGTCATTAGGGTTTGTGTCACCCAGTCAGGAGGCCAGCATGTCAACCCCATGATGGCCCTTCTACCATGTAGTGGGCAGAGCATCACCCTGGGCAGTGGGAATAAGAAGATAAAGATAATGATGTCTCCCACAGGTTGTACTGGTTGTTGTGATTGACTGTAGGGTACAGTGCTCTTCCCTGTTTCTAAGCTGAAGAGCCAGCACTGTCCTAAGATCTCCATGGCCATGACTATACGCCAAGGTGCATGGAACCTATTTATCCACTTGCATTTACATGCTTTCGCCCTTGCTGGGATTTTGGCTATAATTTTGATAGGGATGTTTTAACATTGCTTAATGTGAAATTAACATTGTTAATTCACACTGTGAAATTAACATTGTTAATTTCATCTCACATGAAATTAAATAGTGCTGTCAAACCCCTTTCTCCCGCCATCCATGTTACTTGGTGCGGCTCACATACACTTTAGTTATGCCACTGAGGACACAATCCTAATTTAGGCCAGAACAACTCACCTGTCTCCCCATTCACATTGTGTGGTGTGAGGAGGCTGGTGCATGTCTGCACTGGCCTAATCCCCCTAGGGGTGATGCAGAAATAAATTATATCACTTTTGTGACCCCACCCCCACCGCAGGCCAGCATGGGATGAGCCAGCCTAACTGGGAATTAGGATTGTACTGTGACTGTCATGGCCTTTGATAATCAGAAAGAGAAAAAATGTGAAGACATATGAATGTATGGCACACACACACACACACAAAGAGTTTAATAAAAAAATAGTCACCCTTTGAAAGTTTTTATGCTATAACTAGTAAAATGTACCCACATTGTAGGAATAAAATACCCCCATGTGCCATCCACCCTGTGTGCCATTCCCCCATTGCGCAATACACCCTCATGTGCAACAACCTCCCACGTGCAATATCTCACATGTGCAGCATCCTCCCATTGTGCATCAACCCCGCGTTGCTCATTAACCCACCATTGTGCATCATCTCCCCATGCACAACATGCCTCCCTGTGCAACATCCCCTCACCCCATACACTATCCTTCCACAACTGTAGGCACCCCTTCTGGGCAGGTGCAGGATTTAGGGCTGGGCATTGATCAGTCTTCATTGATCAGTATAAATGTTCAGTGTCAAGTATAAATGCATTGTACCCCTTTTCAGCCCCTTAGGGGTTAAATTTCTAGAAATTGGTTCTTGGTGGGTGCTCATGTCACATAAAGAACACACTCCAAAATTTCATGCTTCTTGGTCCGGGGATTGGGGCAGAGTGTCCATCAGTCATGGATTCTTCAATGGAAAGTATAAGGAGGAAAATGCATTGCACCCCTTTTCATCCAGTAGCTAAAAGGGGTCCAATCTGACTTTATATTATTACTGGTTCTGGCTTGGCCCATTAATCTGGGCAACTCATTGCTCAGTTATGGGCTTAGAGACTGTTTCAGTCTTGAAATCTCTGCTGTGCCTTCCTACATGCCTCTAGCTGCCCCGACTTGCTGCTGAGTTAAACAGCATTACTCCTGACCTCAACCCACCCAGCAATTTGGAGACCAGGGAAGGGAACTCAGTGTCTTGATTCCATTGTAGCAAATCAGCATGACTCTCTACTTTGTTATTATATGTCACTTAGAGTAAGTACATGTCACTGCTGTCTAATTCGGGTGTTCTGCTGCTGCTGCTGCTGTTATTGTGGAGGGATTTGAAATGGCAACTGGCTGAAGGCAGCTATAGGTGACCTCGGGACAACATCCCCTTAAGCATCAACAGGAGCTGAAATGGTAATGTCTTGCTTGTGACTAGATTGGGAGACACTTAGAATGAAACACACAGCAAAGAATAAATGGATTTTCTTGTAATCAAGTTTACTTTAGGATTTTCAACTTTTGATCATTACTCAGCAGTAAGGAAACAGGCAAACAGAATGGTCTAGTGCTTGTATGTATAAGACCCCACTTTGATCCATTTGGGCCAAAAGTCTGATTTGGGCCAAAAGTCCAGTTTGAATTTTTAAACAATTGAAATTTTCCTTTCATTTTAAACATTCCTTCCTCATCTGGAGACAAATCTGAATGCTGGATGTTCAAGCACCAGAAGAAGGGCAGATTTTTAATCCCGGGATCAGAAAGGTATAATGTTTATGTAGAGCAAGTATGGCCCGAGTTAGAGGGGTTTCAGACACACAGACAGACAGAATTCACCGTTTATTAATATAGATGACAAAGCAGCAAGATAGAAGCTTGCTTTGTTTCATGATGAACATAATGCTCAATCATTGTTTACCATGATGTCTGACCCAGCCCAGGCCCTTTCCTGATATCCAGTTCTTGGTCATTCAGGATTTCTCAGTGCGCAACTAAACAGGTAGAGGGCAGGTGACCCAAACTTGTGTAATTAAGCACCTGACGCCTCAAAACTACCATTTATGTTCACCACCACTAACCCTTGACCACTTTCTTGTTTTGTGAGCAAAGGAGTGAATTAATTAGCCATTCTTATCCCAGAGTTCTTAGATACGTTTGGAAGCTTTTGCAGAGGCATTTAATCCTTTCATAAATATATTGGCAAGTGGTACTCGGGCATTTCAGCCTGGAACCCCATTTCATACTTTAAAATTTGTCCAGAATCCCGTCAAAGTCAAACCTATCAGGATGTGACATCACTGTGAAGCTACAGCTTCTCCATGTCTAATTGGAAGTAAGTCCCATAGTATTCAATGAGACTTACTCCCAGGAAAGCCCAGGCTAGATTCCAAAATGGTGATCCCACCCTCTTGTGACCTCACAACCGACCCCAACTTTAAGTACAATACCACTGACGTAGAAGATAAAGAACTATCTAATAAAGGAAGATCTGATAAAGGACAATCTTCCTTTCCTCTTTTCTATCTACAGTATTTATATACCACTTTTCAACTAAAAAGTTCTCAAAGCAGTTTCATAAAGGAAATGAAAAAAATTAATAGCTAATTAATAGCTAATAGGTCCTTATCCCAAAAGGGCTCACAATCTAAAATGCAAAAGACACTGCTGGAGTGTGTAGGGCCAGTTACTGTCCCCCTGCTAAATAAAAGAGGAACACCCACTTCAAAGAGTGCCTCTTGCCCAGTTAGCTTTCCTATGGATTTTTCTTCTAACATCTGCTCCCTTCTACTTTTGTGAGAAGTGTTAAACTGAGGTGCCTGCCTAAATTCTGTAGTTTGACTCACATAACAATGATTAAAGCATGAAGAGATTAGCTTCTCTTATGTAATGGTGATGACATTAGCATAGGACCAGAAAGTGGAGTGAGAAAAATGGACAAGTACAGTAGGATTAATATTGAACGAGGAGGAGGGGAACCAGATCTTCTAAGATTATTTATTAAGCCAAAGTTTTTTATTGTGAGCTCATACTTGAACATACTACAGCGTCATGGGAGGATTGAATGCATGCTGGTAGAAAACTACACGCATTTTCTAACAAAGGATCCTTTAACAAAAAAGCAAATCAAGAGACTTATTATTCTCCCAATTTCCAGAGACAAATTAGCTTCTTTTTAAAGAAAAGCAACAGATTGTTATATTATGATTAAGAAGGCACTTTTCCATAAAAGCATTCATATTATGATAATGCAATGGGAATTCAAGTAGGAAATAAAAACAGACTCCAGAAATGAATCTATGCTGGAAAAAGCCTGTTTGTGCATGTGTTGATGCTTACATTGTAAAAACGGACTATAAAAAGCAAAAATTCACTTTTTGATGATTTGGACAAGGCTGGTTTCATTCCTCACCATGGCAATTTCTCCTGGTGAGAGCAGGAAGAAAAACCCCTTTGAGGTACTGCAGGAAAAGAGAACAAAGCAGTGATTACTGGGGAGAGCAAACTAGTGTTTACTTTCTTTTGTAGAAAGAGTCCTAGTTATGTGACCCGCTTGCCTAGCCTCAGCACAACTCTAACCCATGCTGAGCTCCACAGCTGCACAGAAGCGGCTGGGTAAAGAATTTTAAATAAGCTGATGAAGGTGGTTTCCAATAAAAGTCATGAAGAGAAGGTAAGAAAATATTTTTGGTGTAGTTCAACCAGGTGAGAAAAATTCCAGACAGCAAGGATGTCATGGATGGATTTTTGGTAGTTTTCCAATGAAGACTGTCATTTTTCTGAGTACTGGAAGCTTGGAAGGCATTCCGTGATGCCAGATATGAGGAACACACCATGAACACACCATTTGGAAAAGGAATTTTTTGGGCTGCCTGTAGAACCTACATCACAGGGCTCTTATGGGGACAAAATGGATTATAAGCTAGGTAAGGCACCATGGGCATTTGTGTTGGAATGGGAAAGGCAGGGCATGAATCCCTAAAATAATAAATTTTGCTTTGGTGTGCACATATTCTTGGCATTACATGTGCTTCATTTGTGACGTTCTTCTCTATATAGAACCATGTAGAAGAAAGATACATGACTTCCTGGCCCATGTTCTACTTGAACCAAAATAAACTCTTCATTTGCAAAAAAAGCCCCACAACCCATATGTTCTCTGATACTAGCTCATCTGACTCAAGTCTGTCATTCTGACAGTGATCAGTTACAGATTACCACTCACCCTTGATATGTGATGATTCGCTATACAAAGGATGGGTAAACATTTTGGTTGGAGGACCACGTCACCTCTCGTAACCCTTAAATGATCAACTGGATTTATTGACTGGCAATTATAATTTATGCAAATTAGCCTATTTTTAGATGGTCATCTAAGGTGCACTGTGCCACAAGCTATGGAAAATCAATTAATTTACATTTCAAATTTGAATAAATTTACATAAATGAAAATAATAGATATACAACTTATATATGAATGAATTAGTTTAACAGCTCATTTATAATACACATGAGAACTATAATACAAGCCTGTACATGAGAAATATGTTGCCACACATCTGATGCACAGTGAAAACATATAGATCAAAAAGAAACCATCAGCATAATCCAAAGTAACTACGGGAGCTCTTACGTCGACGCAAGAGACATTTACATCAACATAGTTATGGCGCCACCTATATAGGAAATGCAGAGCAATCTAGAGTAAATTTTTTTTACATCGACAGAAGAGCTCCTGTAGTTACTCTAGATTGTGCTGCATGGTGATCAAAGTTGTTCAGAGAAAATAGATGTGGGTCCTAGAGGAAAGGACCATCACACACCATGAGGGGTGTGTGTAGATGTGGACAACCTCAAAAATGCATAGGTGCAGGGGAGGGCACCAGGATATAGGTTTCTTATGTGCTCTGAGTCATCTGTTGGGCCTCTGAGTGATACAGGAAGCTAGACTAGATAAGCCTTTGACCTGATCCAGTGGAGGCTCCTCTTATGTTAAAATAATGCCCACAGAAAAGCAGAAAACACCCAGGGACATGAACTGATACACTTGGGACAATTATGGATGATATATTATCATTACTGAGATATTCATATTGTTATACAGTTCCAGTGTGTATATGCAGACTTGGGAAAGGTAGAAAAAGCTTTTCCTGAACAATATTGGTGCAATAGACTGAACAATATTGGTGCAATTTTTTTCTGAAGGACATTTATGTTTGGCACTCAAATATAAATGGAGAAGGCAGCTGTTGAGCCATTTTCATTACCTTCATATTTTTTAGAATTTATTCCCTCTCTGTGCTTTGGCGGCAGCAAGAGAGCATAGCCTTCTTCTTCTCTTGTTCTGGCAGCAAGACTGGAATGTCACCACCCCAGTACTAGTATCTCTAACCATGCCTCTGGCTGCCAAGACGAGGATTGCTGTTGCTTTACTTTGTAATTGCCACTTGGTGCTTCTCTAAAACAGTCTAAATGTGGAGGATCTGAGAAACATTTAGCAGTACCATTTAGTTTCTGAAGATGTGTTTCAGCAGGAACATTTAGTTTGGAAGATGTGTTGGGTGCAAGCGGTAGACAGGCAGCATGGTGAGTGAGATAAATGTGCATAAATTTACAAAAGGCAACAAATTATTGATCCCATTCCAGGTTAAATGGTCCCTCTCCTTTCCCCAAACACTCTAGTAGGAACATGAAAATGCTTCTTCCTTCTTGAAGCAACATTCTACTTTAGAATTTAATTCTCTTGTGTATTCACTATCTCCAACTCTATATAGTGGTAGTTCCCAAATATTTTAGAGGGCCTAAGTTGCTTCCCGATTCATACCAACGGGTATGGCTATCACAATGATTGGGCAGCAGTGCTCCACCCCAAGTTGCAGCTTGTTTAACTCCTGATGCACATAGCCCAATCTGCCCTGTCATTTTTGTAACCCACCAAATGTTAGGTCATGTTCTCAGTTTGGGAACTGCTGCTACATCACCTATCCCCCCCTTAAAAATTATTCCATCCTTCCTTTCTTCCCATACAATAAGCTGCAACAAACCTCACTGTAAGAAAGCTAACCTTTATTTTATAGAGAAAGGGCATTATATTATTAGGGCCCCCAGTCCTAATCCCTGCCATTCCACAGCATGAGGTACTGTTGAAGGAGCACACACTGCATGCTGTGGTGGTAGGAAGTCCATAATCAGATAACTTTAAAAAATGTAAGTAAAAATAATTTTCTTACTTTTCCCTAGGCCACTTGGCTCCAATGAGTCTTCTTGGACCTATGCCAGCTCTTTAGCACAAATAAATCTGACACTTCTGGCAGGTTCTGGTCAGGACAGAAGGATAGGATCTGGCATGTGTTGCTGCCACCAAGATTCACACACACCCCACACTCTCCTACACCAGCCGCATTGTCTATCTCAAATCATCTTTCCCCTTCACCTGCCCTAGCACAGCATCTACTGCCACATGTGCAGGATCTCTGACCAATTGTGTTGGTGGTCCCAAAGCACAGAACAGCAGTGTGTCTTTAATGATGCCATATAGTGGCATAAAGTGGTGGCCTGGAGTTCTGCCACCAGACGTGCCCTATAGGATTGTGCCATTCAGTTCCAATCATATATATTTACTGAAAAGTAAGCCCCCTGAGCACTCAAATGTATTTCTGAGTAAACAGGTATTAGATTATGTTAAAGTGCCATTTTAATGGCATTTATGTTAAAGTGCTGTCCTGATGGAAACATTTCAGAGGAAAACTCATTTGGTGGTAAATAAAATACTTTACTTATTTGGAAAATGCAAACCAATTTTAAAAAGCAAACCAATGTAAATTTCGTTTTCTACATTTCAAAACAAAATGTTCAGAGTAAAATTTCAGGCAGCATTACTAAAGGTGCGTTTGGCTGGACTTTTAAAGAACAGACTTGTTATAGTTGGAACAGAAGGCACAGTTGTGCGTTTGTCTCTTCTACCCACACAGGCACACACCCCCTTTCAACAGAATCCATGATGACATTTGGGAACCCACTGACTTCTGCTACACGCTGCGTTCCTCCAGCAGGTGTTGGCTGTACCATCACTTATGATTAACATGAAGCTCTGTTGAAGATGAAAAAGTCACGTTACATAAGACAACACTTTGCAGTTGCTGGGAGCAGGGAAGGTGGGACAGAGCCTCCAGCATGAGGGGAATTCAGATGGATGCACTCTGTTTCTATTTATCCAGTACTCCAGCAGGCATATCATATCATTGGATAACAGGGACAAGCGGAAGATTGGAAGGCTTCTGTTGTTTAGAGGATAGGGATTCAGTGCAATGGTTCCTATTCACTATATCACTTTCTCTATTATTCCTCTTGAACCCACAACTTTTCTTTTGGAAATCTTTTCTTGCACACTGTTGACCTTTCCACTGCAACACAATGCATATCCCAAGCCCACGAAACCAGTGGGATGTCACGAGCCTCTCTCTGCACAGTCTGACCTTAAAATGCTTTCGTTGTGGAAAGTCTAAAATAGTAATATTTAATACTGTATTTACAGAAATCTAACACTCGCCTTTTTCAGTTGAATTCAGTCTCCAAAATCAGAGTGTGCATTAGATTTGATGGTTAATTAGATTTGAGTAAATGCAATATTTTGATTGTTAAGTATAGGGTGCGCATTAGAGTTGATAGTGCATTAGATTCAAGTAAATACAGTATATCACTGCAATTAAGTGTATACATTAAATGATATTATACAAGCAAAGAAAGAGCAGGCTTTTTTTAGAACTCAAAAACTGATGCCTGGTTCCAGATTCTGCTTGCTGAGAACAAGGCTCTGGTTGACTTTAACATGCTGTGGGAAAAATAAAATATCAGCAATGAAAGAAACAAGGAGTTTAAAAAGAATGGAAGTCTTGTCTTCTTTGAATTCAGCTGTTACAGAAGACCACATGGCATCCCAGACCAGGGAGGCCATATGACTGGAAATTTCTGGATTTGACCTCTTTTATAGTGCAAAACTATGGGGAGTCCTTGCTCCAGTGCAAGAACAACTTACTCTGGATTCCAATATGAATTTCCCATAGGTTTTCACTAGGTGGTGCAGTAACTACAGGTGCACGTAAAGTCTCTTACATGCTCCCATAGTTACTCTGGATTTGGGAGTTAGTCTCCTGTTCAGGTGTCCTCCAAAAGGGCTTCACTGTCCTCCATTTTGGCTTCATTTTGGAACTTTGCAATGGTGTGCAGTACTCCACCTTGTCATGTGTCATTGGATTCATATTGAAGAGCAGAATCCAATGCTAAAATTGGTTTTGAAATTTCTCCTTCCTATCTAAGGTTATGGCCAAAAAACTAAAAAGTATGTATTGAGCTCTATGGGAAAGTAAAAGTGCCCAATATCGTGGCTTTACTTGTGAGTAGGCAAACGTGCCATTGTCTGCCTGAAAGGACTGGTTGAGAGGAATCCAAGACCTTGTCCTCCTTTTAAGGTTTGGGCATCTGGTCACCCTGTCCCAGGCAAGTATATCCATGCCTTCCATCTCTTCAGCGTGGTTTAAAAATAGTTATCTTCTCACTGTGCTGTTACAAGTAATCAATGATAATCCAATCTTCTTGGACAGACTGAAAGAATAAACGTTTAGAGAGTTTCAGGAAATTCTTTGGATTACAGTAAGGTGTATGTAGCCCAGAATACATAAGAGAAAACAATGGCAAGGATGAAAAGGGAATTTAATGAGGGGGCTTAATTGGCTCAGTACTCATGGGATATGATGGCGAAGTTGAACTCTGTTCTTCTTTTGCTGAAGCAGAGAAGAGTTATGTCGGTCACAGAGGCAGCTGAGAGTAAACAGGAGAAGAAGACTTTTTTGGCCCAATTCTATCCTCAACCAGCCGAAATCATGCAGCGCCACAAAAAGAGTGCCACCTAGACTGACCTGGCCACTTCATGTCCAATCATCCCAAACTGCCTATTAGTAACCGTATCTATTTGCAACCTTATCTGCTCTGGTGGGACATTCAGGAGCCTCTGGCCATTTGTGCTGGAGCTCTGGGTCTAAAACAGTGATTTTCAATCCTTTTCATCTCATGGCACACTGGCAAGGCACTAAAGTGGTTGAGGCACACGATCAGATTTTTGACATGGCACACTCTACTGCCAGTGGAGACAACACATCCCCCAATAATTTAGATGGCCCTACTTATAAATTAACCACTCCCAAATTCTCATGACATACCAGGGAACCATTTGCAGCACCAGGTTGAAAACAGCTAGTCTAGAAAGTCTTGTGCTCATTCCCATGTCCAGAGCAACCACAGGCTGTGAGTTTCATTGTCTGCTCTCTGTGTTGTGTACTTGTACAGACTTTATTGTCAAAGAAGCCAGCAGACACTGCTGGTAGAGGAACAGTGAAAAGAGCAAAATGAAGCATTTCTCATTATACTTATGCAATTATTCTGAAATCCAGATCCAAACAGCTTCCTATACAAAACAGTCCAGATAAGAGACACTCAATCTGTACTTGATGTCAAGCCAGAGTTGACATGCCAAATGCAGTGATGGGATTCAAAGAAATTAACAACCGGTTCTATGCCTTCTGGCAGCCACTTTTAAATGGCTAGTTTAAAACTTTATATGTCCTATCTCTCATTAACTACAGGTTCTATAGAATAGGTGCGAACCTGCTGGAGCCCACCACTGGCCAAATGCTGCCTTTCCTTGCCTGATCAGTGTCTAAGGCTGCACTCCATATTTTCCTGCCCATTGAACAAGCCCATTAAACATAATGTGGCTTACTTCGTATAGACCTGCTTAGAATTGGGCTGTTAGTTCAGCACTTGTCTTCCTTCTGCATTTCTTCTTTAAACAGATTTTTTTTTCTAATCTGGGGAATCGAAGAATGCAGAGGCGCAACAGAAGTAAAATGGTGGACAGAGAAATGTACTCTTTCCCCACTAATCTGCTGCCTTATGTGACAGTTTGAGTGGGCTTCATTGACAGGCTGGCCCTCTGGACAGCAATTCACAAGGAAAAAAAAAAGATGGCAATTTACTGCATTCTGTAGTTTAAGGACATAAAGGGAGGATAATATTTCCTGCTACTGGCAGGGGGTTGGACTAGATGACCTATTAGGTCCCTTCCAACTCTATGATTGAACTGGGGAGATAATGAGAATTCATATCTCCCCACTTTCAGCAATTGCATTTTTGGGGTATGTTTAAAGTGGCACAGTCGTAATGGAAGTGAAAAAAAAAACAGCCATTATCTCCAAAAGACTGTGACAAAATCGAATCCATAAGTTGTGAAAGTATATTGTGAAGAGAAGCCAAGGCAAAGTAGTTTGGGATAAAGAAAGAGGCAAGCATAGGAAGAGAGTGAAGCTGAATTATAATACACAATTAAAAGAAGAGGACAAATTCCCTAACCTCATTTAACTGGCAGAAAGGTGACACATAGATTGTCACCTCTTTTCACTGCATCTGGGAGGCTTTTCATGCAAATTCAGGCAAACAATCTCTCCATTCCCTTTGAGAGCTCCAGGAGGGCCAATTTCATTCCAGGAGCAGTGGGGGACAATAATCATTTTGAAGTGGCTTCCATCCTGGGAGACTAAGATAAGGGTTGCATGGTGGACTAACCATACTAATTTGATGGGCTTTCCCCTCCCCCCCAGTTGACAGCTTTTCAGGTGACAAAAATCAGGCAACATAAAAGGACTGTAAAGTCTACAGGCCCTTTCAGTGTTTATTTCCCCTCCCATGCAATTGAAACCCCTGAGAGCACCAAATTCACAACCGTTGGCTATAGTTAAAAAGGAGTAAAGGAAGAAGTGAAATTAATAGGCTTAGGACTGCTGAAAGCATGCTTGATTTATAGCAAGGCTGCCAGAGAACGACACCGTGCGCAGCAAAGCAACAGTGCTTTGGAGGCATGGGGTAAGAACCTAAGTCAGGTTTTTTAAATGGAAAAGGATCAATACACAACAGATTTGGTCGGAGATGGAATGCAAAAAAGAGAGACCTCCTTCAGTGATGGTCTGTATATAGATAAACCTGCATCTTGTATACACCTTGCATCTTGTATACACACTTGGGATGGGGCAGCCTGTAGGAGGTAAATAAAAACATTTTCTAGATGCCTCTTATTAGGCTGTGCAACCACTGATGGGTCTCCTCACCACCTATTTTGGTGGTGTATGATTAAGGAGAGGAAGGGGGGTGGCAAGTTTTAAAAGAAAGGGATAAGCTCTGGTGCTTGCTAATGCCTTCACATCCACCCCTCCTAGTTCCCATTTCTCCAGCCAGGAATGCTTGATCCAGAGAGACATTCTTCTCAATCTGACCACATCCCGGCAGACAGTGGTCTAGCTGCTGGTCTTCATGCACAATCACCAGCAACTGTGCTGGTGGCTTCATAGCACTTTCTGGCCGCATCGGTGAGAACATCAGAATCCAGGCATTTTCACCTAAAAAATATCCCAAGATGTTTGTTCTTCTTGCCTTTGCCTACTCAAAGAAACTAGAAAGGCTGGTGCCTAAGGATGCAGAACACAACCGCTTGCTTCAGCTGGTGCAAAAGAATGAAGGAACGACTCGAGGTGTGGGAAGCTGCTTTTTGACCCTCCAAGAACTGCCTCCTTGCCTCATGCATGCCTGCTTCTGCTTGCAAAAGTTGCAAAGCCCATTTGACCCTATAGAGAAAACAGACCTCCCTCTCCCAGAGACACATCCTTTATCCAGTCAATGCAATGGATGAGCATCCTTTAGTGAATTAATTAATGCAGAAGTGGACCCCTATAGGTGCCTTACTTTCTGAGTTGTCTGCAAAAACCCACATCAAATTGATACAATTTGCAGAATCTGGAATAGATGCAGCATCACAAGACCCTTCCAATCTTTGGAACAGCAAACAAAAAAGTTAATCCTTTTGCTCCATGACCCAGATCATATCGGATCCACCCAATTCTGCTTCTGCTTCACCTACTCACTCACATGTACCAAAATGATTGATCGATTGTTTGAAGAAATTTTAGTAGACAAGAAGGAGCAATGCATGCACGTTGTCATGGGACTTCATTGCCTGACTCACATATGAGTCAAGAGTCAGGGTGCAAAAACAAGTTGATTCCATAGTTTTTCTGAATTTCCCATATGCATGACTTGTGAGTCAATGAATCAGTAAAAAATGCATATTTTCACAACTCGAGACTGGGCAAAATCCAGAGCAGTTATGGGTTCATGCAGTTATGTCACCCTCTAGTGTTATCTTAAAAGTCACCTTAACTGCTCTAGAGCAAAGCGCTTAATTTGACTTTAGGATATGGACCTGTGTCACCCAACTCAAGTTCCCAACATTGGAAAATGGAACATAAGGAAACAGTTAAATATAGCCTATGTCTGTGCCATAGTCTTGATTTGGATTTGATTGCAATTTTAAATGAAAGGAATCCCCTATCTAGACAGTGACACATTTAACAACGCATATTTCACACAAACACAGCGAAAATTTCACAGTAATAGATGGGATTTGCTTATGCTCCAAGTATCATTAGATAAATGTGTTCCTTAGAAAGATTGCTTACTTCATTTTTCCCGGTATAGTTTAGGATCTGCAAGCATGAATTGCTCATCTGAGATGACTGTTCAGTGTAAGGATCTTCTCAGTGGGTTTGATAATGTAGACAGATGAGTTAATGGGGAGAAGGTAGAGAAGATAATTTTGATATATAAAAGAACATAAGTGGCATTCAGGACAAATATCTCCTACCTACGTCAGCACTGTGTCTCCAATGGTGGCAAGAGAGATGCCCCTAGAGCTCAGAAGCAGAACATGATGGAAATAGACATCCACAGAGAGGGGTGATCTTCAAACCAGTTCATATAGGCTTTCACACACAGAAAAAGGAGGTGCGTGCAGCCTCCCAACTTTCAGAATACTCTCAGGAGGGGAGGGCTCAGCCACAGGTTGGAGGGAGGGGGCTTGCCACCAGCTGCATCTGGTCCCTGGATTGGGGTTTGGGCATGTTTAGTATTAGAAGTAATAATATACTAGTAATATTTTTAGTGTTAGAAGAAAGTCCTGAAGTGTGGTTAGCAGCTTTCACTTATTTGTTCGGAAGGAATTTTTATTTAGACCATCAAGGTTAAACTGTTAGAAAAAAAAATTAGATGGAGCAGTTTATAGTAGCTTGAAACCATATTTGTGGTTTCACCAACTTAAGTCTAAACTGGACTGACCTATTTTTTGCCACCCAGTCAAATTCTCATTTTTATTCAGAGAAGTGGCAGCCTATTTAGAAGTGATCTGGGAGAAGAAAATTGGAAAGAATGCTTGTCAACAGGCTGGAAAGTTGACAGATATGCATGGCAATATAATTTTCCCCGTGGGCCTTGTAAATTAAATGCAGCTCTTTAGAGGAGAATAAGACTGCTCTCCATTTTAGCAGCCAAGAGAGACTGTGGCTGCCATGAATCCTTCTTTCTGAGAGGAAACTCACTGTTAAGCTCCCACCCAGGGCCATGCTTTAAGGCACACTGCTGCATGCCTAGAAGATTTAATTTCCTGAAGGATTTTGTTCTCCCTTTTCCTAGATAAGGCATCCAAGAGAAACGGTGTCAGGCACGAATCTGCAGGTGATGCTCCCAAACACTGTGATCCCCTCAGGCTTGTGTCCTGGAAAAAAAAATAAGCCTCTTGTCACCGATCTGGCTGCACCATTAAATTCTGAGTTGAGCCTTAATCTGCTCTGCAGCAACCCTGGCACTTTAATAGTGAAATAAATGGACTTTGTGGGGAGACACCACTCAACTGTAGTAACTTGATTGGGACAGCTACATTCCTTCTGTTCCTCTTATTACCGGGAAACCAGAAAGGACCAACAGAAACTGTCAACGTGGAGCCTACTCGTAATGGTTCTCAATGTGAGATTATGGCTACAATCCATAGTAACTACGGGGCCTTTTACACCAATGTAGTTATGATGCCATCTATGGGAAATCTATGGGAAATGCATAGAGCAATCCAGAGTAAGTGCCTCTTAGTCTTCCCGTAGTTACTATGGATTGTAGGGAAAGAGAAGGAACCCCACTGGTATTCTAGTCAAGTGATAGTTGCTTTTTGCACTGCAGGTTTAGAGCGACTTCTCAAGCAATTCAAAATGGCAGTCTCCACACCACCATGGTGCGGTGCTACAGTCTCTGCTTGTTATTTTGCGCCATTATGAATGTACGTGTGTAAGGCAACACATCCTGTCACATGAACTTACGTGTGTAAGTTCATCACATCCTGTCACTCCTGTCAGTTTGGGTGAATGTGAACATGGAAGGGTGAAAAGTGGAATGGGGATCACTGCATCAAAAAAATCGTGCCTTTCATATAAAACACAATCCTTGAAAGTGTCTGGATTGATGAGGAGGGACCAGCACTTATTAGCAAAACATCCATTTTGGATACAGAAGGTATCAGGTTCAACTCATTCAGGTATGGCTGGCCAGTGAGTCCAGTCTCATGAGGCACAGCAAACGCTGGGCCTGTATGCTTTATATTTACACCGAAACAATCCCTGTCTATAGAGGTAGGCTGCCAAAACCACTTTTTATCTGCCAGACCTCCTGCCAGGAGAATCTGAAGACCTGTACCCTCCCTCCAGTTCAGAACAGAGAGAATCACCATTTATTTCCCTTTGTCCAAGGCCTTGGAAAAATACTCAGTAGTGTAGCAAAAATGGCTAAGCCTGATTTTAGGTGAACCAATTCCTTCTCAAAGGCAACACAGATGTAGATTTCAAGTTTATTAAGAAATACTAATTACTCGGATATTACAGAGCTAAAAAGTAATTAAATAGGATTACAAGTAATCAGTGGTGGAGCCAGGTCATTGGCACCTGGGGCCCATAAATGTTTTGACACTCCATATGTCAAAATTATCTAATTATTATCAGTATGAATTAATACAATTAATTAGATATTAATTAATATTTTTATATTTTAAAATAACCCTACCAATTAAACCTCTATTTTATTATTTTTTGGGGGGGAGTGAGACTCCCTTCTGGAGTATATGACTAGATGAGGTTATTGTAATTGTGATTTTAGTCACCCCCAGTGTGTCACCCTCCCCCCGGGTAGTGCCTGGGCTCAGAGTCCCCCACCTAGCGTCACCACTCCAAGAAACAGTCATAAGCATTACTCCAAATAATACAATAACACTAATTCCATTCTGTGGAGCATAGCTCCTGAGCTTGAACAAAGGGGCAGCTGAGTGACCCACCCATAGCACCACAAGTAGTAGTACTAGCAGATATCTGTGGTGAAATTCTGCTAGATCCTGGACACATGGTAATTATCGCCAAGAAGTTACCTTTCAACCATGTTCTGCCCAGTCTAGATGCTAGGTTATCCAAAGCTTCCAGATTGTTGGCATCACTGGCTGATATAACTTTTCCTTGCCCAACCTCAGAATCTCAACTGTAGTCAATTTCTAATTAGCAGCTGCACTTCTTCAGCCTTGATGAGCCAAACCAACCGATAATAGGTGGCCAGCCTGGGAAACTACTGATAAGCCCTTCAATGAGAATTGAAATGCTCCTCTGCTCAGAATGGATGCTGTTGTATCAAAATGGAGCTTGGAGCAGATTGATTTCTGGACACCGAAGCCCTAGAGAAGCCCCAAGCCAATCCTGAGCCAGATGGATGAGTCCTCTTCCTATTGCAGAGAAGTGGGAGTCAGCAGGTTGCTTTCCCCATACTCCATGTAGCCCACCCAAGTACAGAAGAATGGGAGTAGGAAGACAAATTGAGGACAGCTCCCAGTTATGATCTTTCCCCAGTGGTAAGAAGATTATGGTATATCTTTCAAGCCACAATATCATTCTGTGATACTCTCATGGCCACCATGAGAAAAATATTGACCTGGCAGATGGTGGATATTTACCCTGGTATTTTAGTCCATGTCATGAGATTGGGCATGCAGTTTAAGAGGTGGGCAGGGCTGGAGTTGGAAGGTGATCAGGGATGTTGGTGTGTGGTGGGGGGCATTTGAGGCAGAACCACCAGTCATTGTGGAAAAGCACCGCAGCCAATCCAACTGCTTACACCAAAAGAAGGTGTAAAGAGAGCTTTCTCAGGAAAAGCAGCACCTGTGTTGCTTTTCCTTGGACAATGCTGGGGACAATTCTGCCTCCTTAATTTGTTTCTGCACCACATGTCCCTTGATAATACAGTATAAGTGTCAGTGTTGATGTTTGGACACCCCTGGTACAGACTTACTCTACAATCCAGAGTAAGGGCAAAATCCATGGCAGTTACATCACCCTCTAGTGTTATGGAAAGTCATCTTAACTGCTCCAGAGCAAGGGTTTAATTTCACTTTAGGATATAGGCCTAACTACGGGAGCACATAAGAGATATTTATGTTGACGTAGTTACGGCACCACCATAGGTTTTCCTATGGGAAATTCATATTGCAATCCAGAGTAGATTGTTCTTACGTCAGAGTAAGGACTCCCCATAGTTACTCTGGATTGCGCCCATACAGTTACAAATAAACAGGGGAGGGCTGTGAAAATAGGAACAAGCTTGCTTCTCTATGTTTATACCAGGGGTGCCCAAACCTTGGCCCGGAGGCCAGAAATGGCTTGCAGCAAGCCTTAATATTGCCTTCGGCAAGACCCCTTCATCCAGCCCATGGGCAAAGCCTTACAGTCCTCCACACCTGTCTCTCTTATATGTAAATTTATTCAAATTTGAAATGTAAATCATTTTTCTGGCACCCAACACAGTGCCAACCTCCCTCCAAAAACTTTTCGACATCCATCGATACTATAAAGTGGAGGAGCATATGCTTAAGACCCATCCCATATGGTCTGTGAACCAACCTATATGCTTAGCCTCTGACTTGCAGTTATGATGGTAAGAAGAGTGTCCTCTCCCCCCCAAATTCTTGCTTGCTTCCTCTTTTATCAAACGGCAAGCTGTAGAGTCTCAGAGACTGAGGTAGAGAGGGAGTTATAGCACTCTCATTGCTTTCTCCACCTCTTGACAGCCCCTTCCATGGACTCTGCTGGAAATGGATAGTAACTGTCATACCTTGGTATGCAAGAGTGTGCCACTTGGGGATACTGTTCTGAGAGGATAAAATCTCACCTTATATTCTAACACTGTCTAAATCTTAAGTGGTGGTGCTACACATATGCGACCCACTTCATACCCCAGCACCTTTATGCTATACAGATCCCTGCCACCCACTCCTTGCATTCATAGTGAGGAACATTTTGATAGACCATGAGAAAGAAAATGGAAGAATCAACCACTCTAGACCACTAGGGACACTTCTGGAGAAATGTATGGTTGCTGAATTAGAAAGATGGAAAGACGTGCCTTTCTCTGTAAGAGGAAGAGAGGACGCTCTTCACTGAAGCTGCTTTCCACGGCTTCGCAGGAGGCTCCCACCGGGATAGGTACGGCCCAGTAGTTCCTGCTAGATGCAAGAGGTTAAAGTGACTTGCCCCTTTTATGCCACGGCTGGCACTCTGCTGGCTTGAGTCTGGTGATCGAGGATGCTGGGCAGACAGAGGAGGCAGAAGGAGAAGCAAAGAAAAAGCAGAGAAAAAGAGGGGAGAGAAGCCAGAAAACAAAGATAAAGGATGGAGAAGGGAGCTGAAGCTCCCAAACACATCCTGCTACCAGCAAGGCCGGACGAGACTGGGGAGAGGTGGCGCCCTCCAAGAAGAAGAATAAATCTAGTCCGGCCTACCAACAGTGGGAAGGGCACCACCCAATCAGTGAAGAGCGCCCTCCCTTCCTCCTCCCAGAAGAGGAGTGTCATGGTAAGAAAACTCCACTTTTTTCTGATCCCATGTTTTTCCAGCCAGTTAAGATGTATTTTCAGATGCCCCCACTGTCTGATAGGAAGGATGATATTGTGTCTATTTCAGAGGAAAGGGACACCTTGAGAAAGGGCCCTAGGGCAAAGGACCGCAACATGTTTTCACCCAAAACCTTGGTTACTTACCCAGCACCAAGCCTTGTGAGACATTTGGATGTTTGAAAAGCTTTCTGAAGTTCCCAGAGCACCATTAAACAGTATTTTTACAAAAACAAAAACCACAAGTACTGTTTATGAGCTCACCAGAGTCCTTAGAAATCTTTTGGAGTACTCAGGTATGCAGTGCAGGGCTTTGCTTGCCAATGAACAGTGGCACTGCACTTGGTGGGGATCAGTGGCATAGCTAGGTCATCTGGAACCTAGGACCACAGGTGGGCTGAACCCGGTTCTCAGGATCTGTAGAACTGGTTGTTAATTTGGGGCTGACTAGTGAACTGGTTGTTAAAGAGGGGCCGTCATCTTTGAATTGCATGCAAGTGTGTTTGAATTTCTCTTAAAGGGCCTCTGGGTCTGTCTTCCCAGAGGTTCAGCTCCACTCTCTCCTCCCCTTCTGAACCTCCCTCCCCTTCTGAGTGTTGTGAGAATGAGCTCCTCCAGGGCTTTTGGTGGGGGCCATGCCTGCCTGCCTTCCTGCCTCCCCAGGTGCCTTTGCAACCCAGTACTAGGCATGGAGAACTACTCGGTACTACCCAGTACTACTCAGGAGTAAGCCACACTGTATAGTAGAGGACTGCAGCCTGTGGCCACAATCCTAGCCACACTTTCCTGGGAGCAATTCCCATTGACTATCATGGGATTTCCTTCTGAGTACCATCGGATTTGAGGCTACTTTCCCATCCACACTTTCCTGAGAGTAAGCCCACTGACTATAATGGGACTTACTTCTGAGGAGATTGGCAGAGGCTTGCTTGGATCACTCCCTCCAGCCTTGTTCCTCCAGCCTTTCTACTTTCCTGAGAGTAAGCCCACTGTCTATAATGGGACTTTCTTCTGAGTAGACATGGTTAGGACTGGGCTGTGAGGCTGCAATCCTATCCACACTGTAGTCCTTTCCCCCCACAAGAGATCTCCCCACCTCATCCTGCCCCTCTGAGAAATCTCTCCACCTGAGATTATGGGAGGCACCTGAAGAAATAGTCCCAGTTCCCATCCTGCCCCCCAGGAACCCAGTCCACTGCCTTCTCTGAAGTAAATCCTATTAAATCAGCAGGTTTAACTCCCCTGTGAGGATAGGAGTGTAGCCTCAAAGCCCAATCATCTGTCTACTCAGAAGTAAGTTCCATTATAATAGTGAAGCTTACTCCCTGGAAAGAAGCTGATTTCTAAGAGCTTGTAATCCTATGCCTGACTACTCTAAAGTTAATCCCATTTCAATCAATGAAGCTTACTCCCAGGAAAGTGTGCAGAGGAGTGCAGCATTAGAGCCCAATCCTATTCTTGGCTACTCAGAAGTAAGTCCCATTAAAGTCCGTGGAGCTTACTCTCAGGAAAGTGAATAGGACTGGAGCCAGAGGCTGGTTACTAAGAGCTCAGTCCTTTGCTTGACTACTCAGAAGTCCTATTATATTCAATGAAGCTTACTTACAGGAAAGTGGGGACAGGATTGTAGCCTTAAGTAGTGGCTTAGAGGCAAACCTCAGCCTGCAGAGGGGACACCACAGACTCTGGTCCTAAACTGTAGATCAGTGTTTCTCAACCAGTGGTATGAGCACCACCAGTGGAACTTCTGGTAGTGTCTGCTGTATTAGGCACCTGGGTGCAAGTGTCATATGTGCTCCCTGAGGCAGCTGGTGGGCTGCTGTGTGATTCAGGAGCTGGACTAGATGGGTCTTTGGTGTGATCCAGTGGAGGCTTTTCTTATGCATTTATGTTCTTATTTGTGGCACACATTCCCCCTGAGAGCATAACAAAGTGTAATGCATAGGAATAAACTCAGGGGCTTAATACTGATTGATGCGGTCACAAGTGATACCTTTTTTTGGTAAACTAAGGGTTAAGGTGGTGTGCCCTCCCCTGCCCCCTGACCCTGGTCCTGCCCCCTGACCCAGCCTGGCCCCACCCACTTCTGGAGAACCAGTTGTTGGGGCAGGCTGGGCCCACCACTGCCAAGGACCTATAAATTTTTTTACACCCATATGATAAAATTAGTTAATTAATTATTATCAGAATCAATGAATAAAATATTAATATTTTCATATTTTATACTACCTTTTTATACCACCACTTGGGGTGGTGTATGTAGTTCCTCACCTTTTTGTCCTTACAACAACCCTGTGAGGTAGGTGAGGCTGAGAGATAGTAATGATAGACATGAAATTAATAACAATACAGCCAAAAAATATATGTAGTGAGTATTTCCTCACAAGCAGAGGGTGAATGTCAGTACCCTCCCCTGTACTCCAGTGCACATAGTACTCAATGATATCCTCCCCCAGCATCTGGAGCGCAGGTCTTTTTGCCTGGAAGAGGAAAAGGTGGACAGTGTAGGTTCCTCTGAGCTGGACTGGAGGCCAGGCATGGTTGCTTACTTTCATATAAACACAGTTTACTTCCACTTTCCATAGAGGTCAATGCAGTGGAGCCTAGAGCAAGGACATCCCTCTGGGGTGAATGGTGGGGCTGCAATCATTGGATCAGGACCTGCTTCTGCTTAACCTGATTGAAGGCAACTTGGCCTACTCACAAGTAAAGGAACAATATGGCTTAATTTCAGTTTATATAGGGTCAATGCACTTAAAAGGGACATTTTCTGGGGTGATTTTTGGGACTGCATTAATTGAATCTGGACCAGAGGTGGGCACTTACCGGTTTGGGCCTACTCGCCCGAACTGGATCTTCCTATTTCAATTGGTGGTGAGGTTGAGAAACTTCTTTTCTTGGGAGCAACTCTGTATATGCAATTGGGAATCCTATAAGCCTCAAAATGGAAGGCTCAAACAAAGGCCTGGCATAACAATATTATCTGTTTTTCCTTTCTTGCCATTCCAACAAGAGTACTATTTTCAGGGCTCCCTTTGAATGGAGTACATAGGAGTGAATAAACAATTGAATTGACTTGCGATTCAAGGGCAACTCCTGAGCAGATCTCTGAATAGTAGTAAGGGAAGGAAAAATACTATCTGTACAACAGTAGGGAATGAGTGGATAAAGTCATATGAGAACGTGTTTTTATTGATACTTTTATTTTCAAATACATCTATAGGTTTTTTATATAGTTTCTGATCCAACTATTTGTCATGCTCCACAAAAGTACAAAGAATGACAGTATTTGAACTGCAATGGGATTTCTCTTACAGCAGGAGCTGCAGTATCATTACCGAGAGAGCTCAAGTGCTGCACTGGAAATAGTTTTCAAAGGACCTTAGCTGAGAAGAAGCAGCAGGTTCAATAGGAGGCTAATTGAGAAATCTGTTTAGGGCACATATTAATATCTAGGTTGTGATCTTTCTCAAGGGCTTCCTGAGAAGGATTCTGTAGCTCAGTGGTTCTCAAGCATGCTGCAGTTCAAAATTTACCACTGTGGCCTGCTGGAGTCCAGTCACTGATGGCATGATAAGCCCTGTATAGCAATGGCCCATGATTCACAGTATTGAAATGTAGTATTTAAAAGTATTTAAAAGTGTTTAAAAGTGGAGTATTTAAAAGTGGAGTATGCCCCATTGATCACAATGGACCTTACTTCTGAGTAGTCATGCACATGAATGTGCTTCTACTCAGCTCTCTTGTTCACGTCCCTTACCTTCTTTGTACACCTGACATTTGTGACCAATCCAAATCACACTACATTCTCAATATAAGATTGCATTCCTCACCCTATTTCTGAACCCACTAGATGTCTCTAAAATGCTAATGAATATCAAGTCAGTAAAACAAATTGGCTCAGCATGGAATTTTTAAGGAACAATTTTGCTTTTGACTTTTTTGGCAGAAGTAATTGCATATCACTATGACACAAAGAGATTGGATGATGGGGTAGGCCAGCCTGATGTTCCTTTTTCCATAGTGTTGAAAAGGGAGAGGAGAAATTGAGGGAGGAACTTATTGCCAGTGTCCTGCGTTGAGACTACCATGCTGTAACATTGGCCTCTATCATAGCAACCAGTACTGATCTTTTGGGGACCTTCTGATGGACCATCTCTGTCCTATATAACCAACCCCTTATGACAGCATCCGGGACCCCTCTGGCCAATTGTATTTGAAAGAGGAAATTCACCCTACTCAAAAGTTATTCCTGCTGTGTTCAGAGAGGCTTACTCCCAGGTAAATATGCATAGAATTGCATAGAATATTTTCCTAACTCTATTTGCAGCTTGCAAAAAAAGTCAGTGTAGCGTATTAGAGGGTTCTTTCTAGGCCGTAGTAACTTCATAGCAGTTCTCCACATGGATGTATCATTAGGATTGTGACTGGATGCATGGGCATGGGCTCCCAAAGGCCCCACTATTGTCACCACTCTTGCACAGTCTTCTGAAGCCTCTGTGTGCAGTCAGAAAACTCCTCATTCTGCATGCAGCCACAGTGTGCTATATGGGACTTGAGTAATTTGATGCCTTTCAGAGTAGCTCAAAACTATATCTGGGACCAGATTCTCTTTCAAATAATCTTGATTGTACTGACAGTTTCTTGATCCACTTCAGGCATTTTTTTTTACTTCAGCCTTGGCTAGTCAAACTGGTGATTCACAGAGCTAAAAGCAATCCACACAACATTTACAGAGAGCTCAGAGAATGCTGTGAGCTCTGATTTTATATTTATGTGAGCCTCCTACACAATGGAACACTGAATGCTGATTTGTTTGTCTTGCCAGTCCCAGCTTACTTGCCTTCCTAGTCTTCGTCTCCTGTTGCTTTTCCTGCTCCTTCTCTGGCTACAGAACCAAGGCCACAGCTGGGTGCCGGCAAGGGGAGGAGGTTGCAGCTGTTGATAGAGCGCTGCGTTTCCCAGCTGGAAGAGGAGGAGGATGCAGCAGTTATCATAGTTGATATGCAAGAGTCATAAAAACAGAGATCACATACATGGCACATCACTATGCCATAGTTGAAAATCAGTAAAATTAGATGTTATTTTCAATATAGCCATTTGGTCTTATGTGTTTGATGGTTTTGCTTGTTTTTGCTAGTTAATACCAACTGGCTTGTGGAGTGGGGCTGATCTGGATCAAGACCACAATCTGTGAGGAGCGTGCTTTTTAACCTTTGGCATTTTCTCACCCCTGATCGGTTCCCTGCTTACCCTGGATGGAAAGCTCTTGTTAGTGCCATCTGGCCCTACAATCCAGAGTAACTACGGGAGCACATAAGAGACATTACGTGTACCCGTAGTTACTGCACCATCTAATGAAAACCTAAGGGAAATTCATACTGCAATCCACAGCAAATTGTTCTTACACCGGAGCAAGGACTCCCCGTAGTTACTCTGGATTGTGCCCTATGTGTCTCTCTTTCTAAATCTATTTTTACATTTCTCTTTATATGCCATTAATTTCCACCTTTTGTGGTTTTCTCCCCTCCCCTTTCTTTCATGTTCTTTTCCACAGGGAAATGTAATCCAGCACACATAGTGAAAACTGCAGCTATAGAGATAGCCCAACCTGCCCTGATTTTGAATCTTTGACCGTCTACCTCATTTGTGTGCTTGTGTGATATGCTTTGTTCATACATGAGCACCTCCTGCAACCCTTCGTACCACCTACTTTTGCTGCATTCCTAGTCCTGATAATGAAGTCCTGCCTTTCCAGAGGCAATGTGTCTTCTTCTTCCGATTTGTGCCTTCTGACAAGCATCCTGTGCCCCAAATGCCTGAAATGCCATTTTGCTAACATCATTTCTGCCAGCCTGACAGATTGGGTTTCAGCGTAAGTCTGCAGTTGCACGTCCTGGCTGGATTCCTGCAGCAGATGCCCCGACACATGACTGGGTGAGGTAATGGTCTTGATTGCAATTCCCCAGAAATCCGATCTGGAGGAGAGTGGCTGCATCGCCTGCTAATAACATTTCACGTTCCTGCTCTCTGACATTTGTCAAGGTTTCTTTAAAGCAGAAAGGTAACAAAATCAGTCTGTTTCCTCCCTCCCTGTGGCTGCACAGTGCAGCACTGTGCTTTAATAAATATAGCGAAAGCTGATAATAGGCTTTTTCTATGTGCTTCATTCAGAACCGCTTCAATCTGTGCAAGGGAGAAGGAGGCAACTGCAAAGTCTCCATTAGCATGCTAGAAGCTTCCAGGCAATTTTCAGAAAACAGCTCTTATAAGTAACACTGCAAAAGATTGTTTATTTGTATTTGTCACATTTCTATTGCACTTTTCCTCCAAGGAGTTCAGGGTAGCTTATGTGATTTCTTCTCCCTGTTCTACTACTGCAACAACCCTATTGTATAGTTAGGCTGGGATGAGAAGTTTTGACTATTCTAACATGACATGTAATTTCATAAGTTGTAGAGGGATTTTAATCCGGGTTTTTTTGGATTCATCTTCATCTTCTCCATCTTGTAAATGACAATTTCCAAACCCGCTTGTAGATTAGTCCTCATAAGTCCTACTGTATCAGGATAAAAACTGTAGCGTTATAAGGCCAGCGATTGAATGGACCCAGCACTGTGAACTCAAACTGACAGTTTTTTAAAAAAGCTCTCCACAAAGGGGTTTATTATATATAAATAAAATCTATAGTGTTCATTCTTATCCATTTTTACTCAGGTCCCACTATGTTCAATACGACATAGGTACGTCGTATTGAGGCAGTTATATATGCCTCAAGTAGATATGCAGTTTTGGAATCTGTCATGAATTTGGTAGGTGCTGCTAAAGTGGCCTTTAAGTGGAAATCAGAGCAACCTTCCTCAACACATGACTTACTACTACTACTACTACTACTGCTGCTGCTGCTGCTGCTACTACTACTACTACTACTACTACTAGAGCCCTTCTGGACAAGTTTAGCAGCCACGGTTAAAATAAGACAAACCAGCATTCTACGACCTGAGTAGGACAAGACAGCAAGAGTTTCATGATAGGGTCTCTTGGAATGTGGGACTCAAATCTTCCTCCCAAGCAAGGCTTCCTACATGAGTAACTAAATTGCTTTTGGAACTTTCTAGTGTACTGTATTCTCAGTTCACTCAGTTGGCTGTCCAGTGAAGAACGAGTCTGTTGATCTAATCTTCCAGAACTAGTTTGCGGATAATGCCTTCTGACAGAACACCCTAATCCCATCCCTTCTGCTTTCTCCACATTCCATGTTTGTCTGCAAGGCAAATACTGAATATAAAGATAGTCCCTCCCACTGACTAGAATCCTGGAAAGCTTCAAGTTTCCAAACACAGGGAAAAAGTCTCCCCATATTCACTGGGAGTAGATGGTGTAGCTGGAGCCCATAATTTTTTTGCAACAAAATTATGTAATTATACCATTATTAATTAATTAATTAATTAATTAAAATTACTTTGTTTAATTGTATTAATGCTAATTAATACAAAATGTTAATTAGTTAATATCTTTATATCTCCCTTCTAAGCTGCTCAGGGTGATGTGCATGTATTCCTGTCTTCTTTTGTCCACACAACAACCCTGTGGTAGGTAAGGCTGAGAGATAGTAATAACCATGTCATTAAATAATAATAATAATAATAATAATAATAATAATAATAATAATAATAATAATAATAATAATGGCCAGAAAATAAACAGGAACAATGGCCAGAAAATAAACAAGAAATGGATGAATGTCAGTAGTATTACAGGCAAGGAGTGAGTACCCTCAGCAGGCCATGAAGTCACTTAGGGCACAGTCCAGAGTAACTACGGGGAACCCTTGCTCCGGTGTAAGAACAATTTACTCTGGATTGCAATATGTTTCCTGTAGGTTTTCACTAGGTGGTGCTGTAACTACGGGTACACATAATGTCTCTTACATGCTCCTGTAGTTACTTTGGATTGTAGAGTATGAGAGACAGAGACAGAATGAGGGAGGGAAGGAGGGAGAGAGAGAGAGAAAGAGAGAGAGAAAACGAGTATGACTGTTAACTGGCACTGCGGGATCTCAAAGCTGTTCCTTATGCAACTGGGGAGGCCAGCTGTTCAACTAGTTGCAGTGATTATTAGAGTTGCCTGTCTAAAAAGTAGGACATCCTCAAAAACAGTTAAATACAGTTAAAAGTATCTAGCTGGGTGGTTTCAGTGGGAGATCAGGAGTCTTCAGAGGGGAAAGGGAATAGTAGTTCCCTTACTCCCTATCAGCTTTTATGTGAGGCTGGTAATTGCCTGTCTAGCCTTAGCTGAGGTGAAACTGATAGGTCAGTTATACAAATTGAGCATGTGCAGAAGAGACATTCTGATTGATTAACAGGAGACTCTTGTTCCTGAGGTAATTTTACCTCAGAACCTGAGTTATCTCAGTGCAAGTCAGAGTTACCTCAGAGATGGTAGCAAGTTGAGATCTCGCTGTAGCTGTGCATGTCTTTTACATGCTCCGACTGGTGATTTATGGAAACTGACATTTGGACTGGTCCTATGACTATGCTGTTATGATTCTAAACTGACTGCTGTGTAAAATACATATGTAAATAAAGTTTCTTAGTGACAGAATCTGTGCTGCCTCATTTTTCTCCTTCACACACACACACACAAACAAACACACACAGAGCCACAGCCATTAGAAGCTCTAACAGACTTTTCCACCATAGTTCTGCTATAACACACTCTGACACTCCCTGGTGAGCCTCTCACTCAGACCTGAAGACCAAGCATAGTATGGCTGGTCCTGACATTTTCCAGAACAAAAGGCAAGTCAGCTTACCTCAAGTGTGGAGAAGGAGTTGCTCTGAAGACCTAAAAATTTGCTTCCCCCCAAAAAAGGCTGAGTAATCTAATGTTTTCTTGTTATCAGCCCAAGCCAAATATCATGTGATGTGATAGATCTGGGTCATGCTCACTTGGGTCATCCAGTGAAAGGTACAAATGTGTCCATCAACATCAAATGAGTGGAGGAAGTGACAGTGCGATCTGGGAACTTCCAGAAAAGGAATGGGGCAAGAGTGGTGAGTAGAGATGGGGTGGTGCTTTTTCCCACTTCCTCCACCTTCCAGTGGTTTTAGGCCAAGCTGGCATTTCTGAGCCAGATGCTGGTACGGTGGTGGTCAGTTTAATTCATGTGGCCCCAGTTATAGAAAGAAGAGGAGCAAAAGTGAGACCACTGAAACACCACCAAAGTGGACATGATTTTTATACATTGGCATCATGAAAGATGCCTAGAAGCTCAGACTGAATCTTGAATTGACTTGCTTGAAGGGCCCAGAGAGGTTTTGTTTTCCTTCAGAGAAGAAGAATGCCAGATATTTCTTGTAAGACCTTCAAAGCATTTGCCTTAATGGAGCTTTTCCCAGCGGCATAGCTAATGATCATGTAGTCCAATGCAAAGCTGAAAATGCTGCCCCTGATGTCACAACTGGAAGTGATGTCATTCCCAAGTATTTTTAAAAAGAAAATTGGAGAAAAACCTGCCTCTTCCTCCTTCGCAGCAGTTCACACACAGCAGTTCACTCACCACACATTTGCTCTGATTTTGTTGCCCTCTCTGCAACAACAAAATCAAATTTAATTAAGTAAAAAATGAAAATTATGTCCCTTATTGGTTAGGGAAACTGTGCTGGGACAAAAAGCAATGGTTATTCTTTGCCTATTAAATATAAGAGGAGCCGCACTTAGAAGTGCCTGTATACCCTGTTAGCATGGGTAACTTTATTATGATATAAGTATATGGAAATGAGAGCTGATTCATAATAACATCTTATTAGTTCCATACAGTACCAAAATTACATCTCATTGCTCTCACAGCAATCAGTATTATTGGAAAGTTGATTTAAGAAAATCCACTTTTTATTCCACCGGCTTTTGTGTTTTCATTTTCTGGTTAATTGGCCATATCTTTGGATAGAATATAGGTATTGCAATGCAGTTTGTTTCATTGCATTCCGCAATAAATTACTTTTCCAACAAAATATAACATGAGGGTAGTATTGTTTATATATACTCAGTTTTTCACAATTTTAGCCATTAGTGTCAAGCTCAGCTTGTAGCCCCATAAAGCTTGTAGCCTGGTGCAACTGCACCCCAAGCTATGCTACTGACTTTTCCAATGTCTTTAAAGATCAATCAATTGCTGAGAAAATGATATTTCATTGTATTTATGTTGCAGTTTTACATTTCTGAATTTGTGGAAGAAAAACAATCCTAGTAGGTACTTTTGCCATCAGAACTTTTCTTACAAGTCTACAATAAACTCAAAGTATTTAAAGATGCTAATTTTACAAAGCAACACACACAATCCTCAGTAGAAGCTGCCATGTATTTTCCAAATGCCAAAAATTTGATGTGCCCAAATGGTAAAAAATCCTTTTTTAAGAAGAGACCAATAAATTCTGTTCTTAAAAGTTCTTGCTAACATTTTAAGCTTTTATAAAACTCTATTATACTTGAAAGATTTTTTATCATCTGATGAATTATGAACACAGGCACACATTTCATAGAACTACTGAATTTACACAAAGTGTACTCCCTAATATGTGTATATTATATGCATTTATTATGTACAGCATGAAGTTCCTGCATTTCAGGACCAATCACAGCTCCTTATAATCCTGTGATGAAGTTTGGCTGTCTTGATTTCTTTGAATTGGTCGATCACTATTCCATTGACAGTAATTCCTGACGAAAAAAGATGTACTTGACAAAAGAATGTAATGGATCTCAGTGATTGGGGATTTTTTTTTTTTTCCTGAATGGGCAATTTACTTGCAAGAGTGGGGTCTGGGACCCACGATTTGCAGGTGCGTGTGAGACAAAGCCAGATTTGTAATTTACACTGAGAGGCAGAAAAGGCTGTAAATTAGCTGAAATGGAAGCATCCTGAGTGTTTTCTTTGAAGACCTGATGCAAGATTCATGGAAGTGCTGTCTGCTTTGCCTCTGCAATGTTTCTCTTATATGCTTGTCAGACGTTTGGCATCATAAGTCTTTTTTGAAGGAAACTAATAACCCAATCTTACCTAATTCTATCCCTGCAGTTGGCCTGCAGTGGGTACCAGCAAAGGCTTCTTTGTGACTTCTCTAAAACAGCTTCCACTGGTGCAACACCTAGTTATGCCAGCGGCAAGGGATAGAATTGAACTGTACGGTCTGTAGTGAAATCCACATTCCCTTGAAGGGGAGTCTTTAAGGAGAAGAAACAATAAGGTACCAGCAAGGAAAGAACCTGAGGGACAAAAATGTGTCTCCTCTTGGCATAACTGCTCAGCAGGTCAGTACTTTGAGACCTCAGTACTGCAATATGGAGTGATATCCCATCCTTAGTTTAGCTCCTGCCAACCAAGCTGTTCAAAAGCAAGCCAATGCAAGTAGATAAATAGGTAACAGTGTTCTGTCCACATGTGAGCCACATGTCCATGAGGCATCTTTTGTACAATGCTGGCTCTATGACCCTAGAAAGAGGAGATGAGCACTGCACCCTAGAGTCAGTCATGGCGAGCAAGGCAACCTGGCAAGCAATACTTTAACCTTTACTTTTATTAGGTGGGAGTAGTCCAGTTGCCTCTCCTCAGCAGGCTGTCCTTGATTCTCAGCACAACAGAGCCAAGAACAGGGCTGGCTCTATTAACCGTAGAGGCAGAGTCGTTTTTTTTAACTATTGTTATCCAATAGCTGCCTCCTCTTACATTCTCCCAAGCTGGAGCCTGGCAAAGAAAACAGCAGATGTAAAATGTGCTAGTTTGGGTATCTGTTTCTTTTTTTACTGAAACTATTTAGCAATAAACAAATAATAAACAGAGAAAAGTCTAATTTTCACTTGTTCTGTAACCTTTGCATTGAAAGCATTTGCAAGTCGGCATGATGGAAATGTAGGTCACTGGGGCATATACACAAAGGCAAAAATTAATTTGTCTTTCAATTAACAACACTTTTCCACTGCTCTGAATGGTATTCTTAATAAGAACAGTTGACCTCAGTTAAGCACTGTCAGGACATCAGTAGAGCCCTGCTGCTCTATCTTATGAGTATCCTGCTTGGCACAAGAGCCAATTATATATCTTAGCAAGCTCACATGCAGTCTGTTGGGAAAAGTCCCTTTCTGCTGATCCTTCCCCTTAGCAAATGGTACTCAGCAAGAGTCACTGCTTGGGAACAGGGACACTCCATGTAACCATCATAACAAACAGCCAGTGGCAGATTGATTCTGATGTTAACTAGATTTGACAGTCATTCCCGAGGGAAGCCTGAGAATTATAGTCTTCTGTCAGGGTGAGATGCAGTCAGGGATTCTGAGAGGATTTTCAGTATCTCCCTCAAATTACAGTTCCTGTTTAGGTGAAGCCATGACAGTTAAAATGGTACAAAACCATTATTAAATTTATTTTATAGGTATGATCAGTTGGCACCATGTGACTGTGCACACACCTCTTTAGATCAGTGGTTCACAACTTTTTTTGTGGCCATGCCTCTCCTAAGCTAAAATCCTGATCCCCCATGACATATAATTCTTATTATTCAAAAAGTGAACTCCTGTTTACATGGAGGAAGCCTAAAATGCCATTAACTTGGTCTAAACAAGCTTCCAAAGAACATGGTATCCATGAAAGAGAAAAAAATAAAAGGACATTAGAAATACTGAGGAAGAAATCACTAAAAATTGTTTAAAAATAATAATATAAAGTGATATGAAAAAATAGCAAATAAAGTTTCAAAACATCTAATAGAGAACTGAAATGCATAAATATAAAATAATTTTAATGGAAGCTTTTTCTATAGTACTCTGATCATTTTAATTACTATATAATAAAATAAAGGTACCTAACATATTCAAAATACAATCTGAGACTGAAGTTAGTGAGATCCTTGTGTTTCATGCCTGCTGAAGGCAGATTTTATATCAGGCACCAATTTAGTCATCTTAAGAGCACAATCCAGAGGAAATTCAGCCTGCTCTGCCTACAGTGGTGCCTACAGTGGTGACACGACTCTGCACATCACCCAGTGCAGAAGTCTGTGTGTCACCCCTAAGATGCACGCACTCCCCTACCTCGCTTCAGAAAGAGTACTGCGCAGGCACCATCTCTGATGCCTGCGCAGTACTTTTTTGAAGCCTTTCTGCTTCAGAGGAGACTGTGCAGGCATCAGAGTTGGTCTGAAGCCATTCCGCGTCAGAGGCGTCTGAGGCATCTGAAGCCATTCGGCTGATGCTCCAGCTCCTGAGTGAGGCCGAATGGCTGTGCAGAGGTGGACTTCCTTCGCTCTAAGGAAGTCTCCTCTGAAGCTGTTCTGCATGCTCAGTGTGTTTCTGCGCAGTGTACCTCAGCTGGCCATTCGGGCCAAATCCAAGGACGAGTGGCAGCTTCTGGCTGCTGCTCTGCCTTGGAGCAGGCCTGAATGGGTGCGCTGACACCTGGGCCTGCCAAAGGACTGTCAAACTCCTCCAGCGCATCACCCCACACAGAGCATGTCACCCAATGTGGCCTGCACCAGCTGCACCAGTCTGGTGACTCCACTGGGTGCCTGCCTTATAAGGAATCCCTGATAAGATGCCAGTACATTCTGCAGTGAAACAAGGGGCTTCTTGGCGTGGCCTGCTGTATCCTGAGGTTTGTGGGCAGCCGTAGTTTGTTCCATATCCTGAGGTTGAGAGGCAGGGGTTGCAGCTAGGCTGGCCAAGAACTCAGATTTTTGGTCAACACAGCCATTCTTACTTGGGCCTTATCATGGACCCCTATGGGTCTACTCATTACTATACCTGCTCCTGAGGTGGTATATCTCTGAGGAATTGGAAGAGGGCATTTCTGCCTTGGAAACAGGCTCTGGATACAGAGTAACTGCTCTGCCCTAGGAAATGCTAAACATGCCCTCAACTTGCCTCTCCTGAGCTGCCTAGGGCAGAGCAGGTCCATATCTCTTAGGGCACCCTATGTTGCCTTGCTCTGCCCTAAGCCTTTTCCAGAATAACTGGGCTGGAGCATCTTGCAGTTGCTCCACCCTAGTGATAGATAGGGCAACCCAAGGGCTCTTATGTGGACAGATTAGTTGCTCTGGATTGTGCTGCCAGTCTCAAGTCTCTTCATTTAGTAATATCCAGTTGATTTCTTTTCTTCAGCAAATCTTTTACAGCACTAAAGCCACATTCAGCTAAATATAAAGATGGGAACAGTAACGGTTTTCTTGCAAAGTTCGTTGAATTTGGGTATTTAGTTTCTTTCTCATCACAAAACCATGTACTTTGATCATTTTAATTACAATTAATTTAGTCAGCTTCAGTCTCAAGTTTCCTTGTTTGGTGATATCCACTCCTTATTCTTTGCCTCTCCAGTGAAGCAAAAAATTCACTGTTAATAACTCATTCTTGAATTGCCCCCCTTAAAAATCAAATTGCACTTCCTGTGGGGCATATGGCCCACGTTGGGAACCAGAGGTCTAGATACAGATGAGTATGAATCAGATAATCAATCCTCTGTCTTCTGAGGGTGCACTGCACAGCCAGAATCAACAAGAGTGCTCACAACAAGGTCTGCTCACATGTGGAGGTTTTTCAACTACTCCTTCAAGCACCTGTCCCTTACTCCTGAAAAGCCCTCTGTTAGGCTTTTAGGGCACATCCTGATAGGGGACATCACCAGTTCTGCCAGATCCTGAGCCTTTCTTGGCATACAAGAACATACAATATGTTCTTGTATTTTTAAATTGTTGAATAAATTGAAAAGTTGGAAAAAGTGAACAGGCAGGAAAATCATTTGTGTTAGGAAAATCAATGGATTGGATTGGAAAATCAGAAAAGATACAAGTCAGTCCACAAACCCTCTTCTCTGATTCTGAGCGCAAGCAGCCTATTCTCCTGCTGAACTTACCAGTTGAGCAGAATCATCAGGGGCCAATCAGTTTCTCAAGCCTACAGCTTACATAATTCAGAGCTTTCAATATCATAACTAACATGTTATACTGATTTAATCCAGGCCCTAGAACTCGTCATTGCTGCTCTCATGAACAGCAGGTGCTGGAAGGAATCATAAAGGAGTTGAATGTAGCTGCAGCTTGAATTTGCAAATAATGTTGCTTGGAAGCTAGAAAATATTTACAATAAATAATCCAGTATTGGTAGTATGTACTTCCTTTAACCTTTGTGCAGCATATGTATGTGTGTTAACATTAATGGGATTGAGTTGCTCTTCATATGCAAGGATGATTAGTCTGGTGATCCTTCCTTTGACCAATGACCCCATTGTCATGCTACGTAGTTCACTCTATTGCAGCACTAAATACTTGGAATATCCCTAATAGTTTCCTTATTGTACTACCTGTGTACTTGTAGGCTGTACCACTATTTTAAATTTAATTGCACAATTGTTTTTCACAATCGTTTTCATTTGCTTTTTTGTAGCCCAGTAGTGGTTTCATTCATATATTTTGGTTCTTCTATTCCAAATTATACCCTAAGAGATATATGAAAATAGTTTAATGCCAACGCTGGAACAGTACAATTTCAACATCTGTTTTCCAGAGGGTGGTTATTATGAAACTTAAAACTTGAATAAATTAAAACTCTCAGGAAGTTCTGTGAATGAATATATGGGGTTAATGTTCAAAATATAACCACTTTCTGCTAAAGTATTCACAAGTTTTAATTTCTCTAGTGCAGATACTTTTCAAAGATATAATCTTTTACTGAAAATTCATGAGCAGCCCTGGAATTTCAAGACTGGTCAGTTTTGGGCCACTTGTTGGGCCTCACAAAACATTTGTGGTGACTGGTCCACAGTGTGCAGATTGTGCTCTCAGATACTTCATTATTTTTTTCTGCTTTCAAAAACAAATGAAACGACTCCTAAACACATTCTTCTTGTTCGGATCAGGATAGGCAGTGATTAGATTGCAGTAATTCATGGTGGGGAGGGATCTGAGTTTTCTCAGATCTTTTCCTACTCAGTATTATCTAATTAATTCTTGGACCGAGGGATAATTATGTGCATTATGATCATGCTTTCCCCCAGCTAATATTTTAATTGCTCACCATTCTCATTCAAGGCTATGCAAGGGAATAAAAAGTCAAGAAGTCAGAATGAATAATCTGAAGTAGCAGATGGAGAGCAGTGTGGCTGTGCCAAGCAAAGGGAATTAAGTCCCTCCCTACACACACAAGGAGTTGGACAGTCTCTGAATGCAAAGTAGAAGACTGTTCCAAAGGACAGATTCTGAATGAATCCCTTATTCTGTAAAAATAAGTCTATGAAAGACCAAGCACTCAGTAGCTGTTCACAGGTGATCTGAATTATTCAAAGGGTTTATTTATTTTATATCATAGTGACTCATCCAACTTTTTTTCTTCAGCTGTGCCGTTTGGATAGTTCTGACAGAGCCAACTATGGAGCCAGCAAAGTTTCCCAAAATTCTTGACTGACTTGCTGCAGTGCAGATTTAGATTTGAGCCAAAACACACTAAATTGGATTCAAACCTCCAGTGAAATACTTACACCAGCTGAGCCAGCAAGCAGTTGGGAAGTATTTGTAGCATAGAGACCCCATCTGGAAAGTATGTTCAGTTTTGATTAGTTATCTTTAAGGATTAACAACACAATTCCGTGGTTCCTCTGCCCTAGCAGAGCGGTTGCTTCATTGGCACCAACTGTGCTATAAAGTACTTTGTGAAAGAAAGTCCACCGTCTGGACATGCTGAAAGGAAGGCCAACGTCTTTCACCCAAACCAGTGGCATGGATCCACATGGACTGCTGTTTAGTTGCCACAGGTCTGATAAGACAGATTCACTTTTTGTAAAGGTATCACAGCCTTTGTGCTTCCCCACAGTTTCTAAGCTTCTGCAATGTGCTTCCCATGGAGCCTGGCTGGATGACTAGCTCATATTGGTAGCCTCTATTAAGCGGGAAGAAGTGAACTTGAAATTCTACTAATAGGGAGATGAGCTAGAGGAGAGGGAAACAAGCAAAAGTAGATGGAGGCAAGCTAGAGACGAAAGTAGCGGTGGTGACAATAGCAGCAGCGGCAGTAGTAGCTGGATGGGAGCTGGATGGGAGTACCACAATGTGGTACTCAAGTTCTCTATCCAGCAACAGAGTCAGCCCTTCTGTCCTGGAATTAACAACTGTAAAAGGGAGAGGAACCTGATTGGTATAACAGGATATAGGCAAACCTAACCAGCAACAGCCTGCAGATACAACAGAACAATATTCATCAGTTAAAAAATCCATCCTGCTTTCCAGCATCTCAGCTACCCTTTTGCCCCCTCTCTTCAATGGATCTCCTCAAATGCCTTTTTGCCACCACGCCTAAATGGCTCTTCTGTATTGTTCCCCTATTCTTGGCCTGGCCGGTTATCAGTTGAGAGCTGGAATGTTGACAGTTGCATCTCCTTAGACTGCATGATTGACACAGAATGTTGGCCAGAAGATACAGAACCCCTTAAATACAGGTTAAGGCTTTTATGTAGAAAGATGGCAACAGAGTGACTGGAGTTATAAGGACTGCAGACTGAATTTTGGAAGGGGGTGAAGGGGAGTTGTGAACCTGAGCTCCTGTGAGATGAGTATACAGGTGGAGTGGTTGGAAGTGAGGTTGCGAATCTAATCATCCAAGATCTAAGCCTGGATGAGAATGCCGATCTGGTGTGTATCACAGAGATCTGGTTAAATAAGGGTGTCTTTCCTAGCTTTGTCGGCCCCACAAGACAGAGTGAGCTCCTGTCCTTAGCCCAGCTCTGCGATGCCAGCTGGATCCAATCATATAGGCTCTGCCTTTCTATTGGACTAATTCAGTGGCATGGAGAGGGGAGATTTGCTGCTTGGGTAACAGCCTATCCTCCATAACAATCCAACCCAGGCTTTCGTGCTTTGCATGCAGCGTATGCAGTGCTGAGCACGATACCATAGTCTTCCAAGACTGATGGAGGCCTGCTTTCCTAGCTTTGTCCTCCAGGTTTTCATGTTCTGTAAGAGCCACAACTGCATGGATGGGGAATTACAATGTTCTATCATGGGTCCATTTTTCTTTTCCAGGTGCCTTGTGCAGCAGTTCAGTGGTTTCAAGCAGGGCCTATGAGAGGGGGTCCAGCAGGTACATTGTTCCAGGGCCCAAGAGCTATGGAGGGGCCCATGATTGAATATGCATTTGAGTGTTTGTTACTAACAAATTAATACGGTATATGTGCACACACACATATATATACACATGCATGCATGCATACATACATATATACATGCATACATACATACAATTTCAAAATAATTTTGCAAGTCTTAGGGGCCTCAAGTGGATTTTGTACCTCCTTAAAAAAATTCTCTTGGAGGTCCTGGTTTCAAGCATATGCATGTTGTGTTGAAAGGGCTAGACATGAATGGGATTCTTCTGATGTACTGCCCACCTTGCTAACTCTTTGCCTGAGCTAACAGGGCTGATCACAGTTTTGCATTGGCATATCCCTGCCTATTAGTGGTAGTGCCTTTTTTCTAGAAATAAAGGTGGGGGGTACTCACCATGAAGATATTATTTGTAGCCATAGGCATGTCTACCTGGGAGCAACAGAAGTGCCAGTACTCAGTATCAGTGAATATTCCCTCAAAAAGACCCCTGGTGCTAGAGAACTTTAAAATCGATGCCAAGGCCTCTAGGATTTCATGGCCATCATGACAACCATGGGCCCATCCAGAAAGATCTTGGCCCTGGCACCTGAGGTGGGACATATAAGTAGCTTCTGCTGGTGTTCTTTTTGCATTTTAGATTGTGAGCCCTTTTGGGACACAGACCCATTAGCTACCAATTAACTATTAATTTTTTCATTTTCTTTGTAACTGCTTTGTGAACCTTTTAGTTGAAAAGTGGTATATAAATACTGTAGACAGACAGACAGACAGACAGACAGACAGACAGACAGACAGATAGATAGATAGATAGATAGATAGATAGATAGATAGATAGATAGATAGATAGATAGATAGATAGATAGATAGATAGATAGGAAGGACGGACCTGGTATATTAAGCTGGGCAGGAAGGTAGAGATCTGGATGTGGGGCAGATTAACAGTGCAACCCTAAGCATGTCTACTCAGATGTAAGTCCTATTGTATTCAATAGGAAATTCAATAGGAAATCCCCTTGAAAATGTATTTAGGACTGCAGCCTAAGATCACTCTATTGTCATAGACAGATAACATCCTAGCAAGGTTTAGGCTTGTTGTGGCTTCCTAGCTCTACCCAGGTGGGGACTGAAATATATGGTCCACCCCTGAAGGCTAATGGATCCTGAAGGTTTCCTTAGGAATCAGGGGATTTTCCAGCTGCCAACTCTGGTGTCTCATCTGAGGCTCTGGTTAACTTCTGGAATGGATAGGATTTCTCCTAAGTAACTTCTGCCATGTTGCAGACTCTGAACAGTTTCTTGATTTACTGAAGAGCTGCAAATGATGACATAACAGGAGAGTGATGGTGGTGAACAACTTGTGCTGAGACTGATCAGGCATGGAAAAGAGTTCATTATAGAGCCTACTCTGTGGCAGAGGTAGCAGCAGAAAGAACTTCCTTTTCTGCTGTCACTGCATCTGCATTGAGCCATCCAGCAGAATTGTTCCATGTTGTGCAAAGCCTGCTTCATCAGTCCCCTCCAACAAACCAAGAGGAACACAAGGTCAGTAATTAGCAAGGAAGCAAGTGAATGAATGAATAGGGTGGAGGCTCTTCTCATAATACCACCTAACATGCTGATTTCTCTTTCAGATGGTTTCTAAGTTATAAAACATGCACCATAGCTTAGTTCAGTGATTTTCAACCTTTCCATCTCATGGTACTGCAGCACACCTGCAGACCATCGGCACACCACTGTGCCATGGCACAGTGGTTGAAAATTGCTGGCATTTTTGTATGTTTTCCAGTCATCCAATGGATGGGGTGATATTTGGTGGTGGTTGACTGTGGTTTTCCATTTATGGTATTTGACTGTTTTCTGCTTGGTATCGATTGATGTATGTATGATGTATGTATGTATCTTGTGTAATTTTATTATGAGTCATATTGGGTTACTTGATTGGCAAGAAAAATGGGATGGACATGTTTTAAAAATAGATAAAATAAAATAGATCCTTCCAAATTTCAACTACTGCAGAAATTCCTGACATTCCCTGCCTATTTCATCAGATCCTATATCCAGCCCAAGAATTGGGAGACATCAGAAATTTGGTGATCAGAAAGTATTAAATAAACACTTTAAATTCACTTCCTACTGGCAGCTGAGATTCAGGATAATAGGAGAGAAATTAACAAAAACTCTCTTTATTACTCTTGATGCAATGCCAAACCAGAAACAAGGAAATCTCAGTGTGTTTGAAAATTAGCTTTCACTGCCAAGGCTAAATGTGGTCCCAGTTTTCAGGGAAAAACAAGACTTTGCTTAATTTCCATACAGACATGTAGAAACAATTGGTTATAAGCATCGAAATTTCACCATGTTTTTCTCTGTGTCATTCTTGAGTAAGTTTGTGACCCAGCTCTAAAATGACTATCACAGTACCTAATGGTGAGAATTTTGTCCATGAAGAAAATTGATCATTGTGGGGTTTTTTACTAAGCTTCAGACTTTTTCTCTGAACTAGGCCGATATTGTACAGCTTCTGAAATTTTCCTCTCACCCAGCCGACACAAAGAGCCACATCTGTACTCTGTTAGCATGTACAGTACAACTCAGTGCACTCTCAGGCGCCCTGCGTATCCATGCCAAGGATTTAGATGTCTGTGAGAATGTTTTCAATTACTTATTGGAGCCTGTGAAGGAAAATAAATTGGAACTGATTTCAGTTGATTTACTACCCCTCCCGGCTCTATCCATTATTCTGCCCCCAGGAGCTCATTAGAGTCTACTCTTTTTGGAGCAAGTGCAGGCAGTTCAATGTTTTTATCTGCTGATAGAGCTTAACTTTTGTCACACTAGTTCTTCATAGCTGAACACAGTCAAAAAGGTTTTTGATTGTACTGCCCTAAGATTTTAACAAGACTTCCCCAGAGAGGAAATGGCTGACATTCAATGTATCAAATCTTTGACATGTTGAGCTTATTATCACCAATAGATATGTTATAGAACAAGAGGAAAATACTATGTATTTCACTATGCACCTATGACCTTCATATGTATGCATTTCTGAAGTGCACTGATGGCTTCACAAGGCAGCCATAAGGACTGGTAGATGGCATCCATTTTTCATCTATCCATTCACCGTAACTGATCCTCTTCTCCCCACCTCCTGGATTGGAAAAAAGAAGATTGGAACACAACAGAACTGTGGAGGAGAGAAAAGCAATGTTAGAGGACCTGAGGCTGGCACATCACCAGATAGGATTGGCAGTACTGTTTTTGGCATTCTGGCTCAGGTACCAGGAAACGTGGGGCTGGCTCTGAAGATTCTTACAAGTATTTGAGGCATCCCTTCTATATTGCTGTATTCACTGCCTTCCTTAAAACAGATCTCAGTCCTGTGAAGTAGTTTCTCATTGGAGGATATTCCCAGTTTATAATCTTCCCATAAAAATATTCAGATTATGCACTTGGGGGGAATATGATTGTTCAGTTTTCTTATCATGTGTCCTGGAATCAAGCAGTCTCATTTTTTGCTACATGGGACTATGTTTCCAAATTCCCCAAAAGTTCCAAAGAGTCCTTGTTGCTTCTCCAGCAACAGCTCTTTCTGTGCACCTGAACCCAGTTGCATATCTGTGGCACCCAAATACACAAGGAAAGATGGTGTTCAGAAAAAGGGGGATTGGAATTAATTAATCCAATTAAGAACCTTGGGTACCTTGGGCATTTACAGCATCTCTGTGCTGTCAGCATGATTCCTAATTTTATTCAAAGGCCAATGAAATGTTACCTTTCTTCAGTGTCATGGGATCTTTCCCAGAGCTTCATACCTTTCAGCATTCGATTATGAAGTGAGGCCTAAATTCTTGTTTCAGTTCAGCTTCGGTTATCACCCGCGTCTCTCTCCCCCCACCTCCCATTTCTGCTCTGGCAAATCCAAATGCGAACATGTGGAATCTCCAGAGGGCAAATGCTGACAACTTAAGTGTGAATTTTCACTGCAGCTCTGTGATGTTCTCACAGCTGAACAAGCTAGTTGCAATCTGGCATCCATTTTCACTTTTCAAGCATGGCCTCTGAATGGAGGCTTACTAAATGGAGGATTACTGAAGGGAAACCCAGAGATCCCAGGAGCAAGTAAGCCTCAGTCTAGTTCCTCACCCTGTCATATACAGGAGGCACACAGCTCCTCTCATTGATGTCATAAACCAACTAACATTCTTACTATGTTCCCTCTTGCAAGTTTTTTTTTGCCACGTCTGTTTATCAGTCGCAGCTAATTTACATTGCTATTCCAAGCAAAGAATGATTCACAAACATATTATTTACTCAGCAAATGACTTACTCGTGAGTAGACCACTGAAGGTTTTTTTCCCAAGACTATGATATTACATGACTTAGGATGAAATCCAGAGCTACTACCGGGAGTTCTTGCTCCAGAGCAAGAACAAGTTACTCTGGGTTGCAATATGCATTTCCCATAGGTTTTCACTAGGTGGTGCAGTAACTATGGCTGCACGTAAAGTCTCATATGTGCTCCTGCAGTTACTCTGGATTTGGGGGTAAGACTTTAGTGGCCTAGGCAAGTACTTTTTAGGAATCAATGCAGTGTTAGATCATTTAGGGTGGGAAAACTTCACAGCTGCTGCCTGCACTATGAATGACTCACTGAGTTCTTTTCCCAGCATTTGCAACACAAGAGTGCCCCACCAATACATACTTTCCTCCTCATGCCTGTTTTAAAGAAACATTTAGCAATGATGTTATTATCCACCTTAAAAGAGGCACTAATTTAAAATCTGCTGTTGTTGAAACTTTAGGACTGCAATGGCTTTTAACTTTGTTCAGTTTTGTTCCCCCCTTTGGGAATATTATAATTGCTGTAGTAAACTGCTGTTGCAAAACTCATAAATTGTTCCACAGAAAGAGATCAATGGTCCTTCTATTCCTGTCTCCAACAGTAGCCAATACCGAGGCAATGGATGCTCTGTAATGTGCTTAATTTTGCAGTGCTGAGGCAGTGGGGACATTGTTTGGTCACCAGCTGACAGTCACCTTCTGCCCCAGAATAGGAGGAATGAAAGCTCTTTATATATACTGTCTAGCTGCAAAATTTTCAGACATACGATGGCCCTCTGAATTCCACCCACAATCAATGAAAGTGAAAGTAATGACAGTGAAAGTAAATGGGTAAGGGCAAGTAAAAGGTGAAACAAATGCTGTTAAATTATTATAACTGTGCCTTGATTTGTACCCCCAAGGCCTGGAATCCTGAGACAGAAATAATTTGACTGAGAATCTCAGCTTTCATTCTTTTTCTAAATTTCTAGTACTTATGGTTGGTGAGATTAAATACGGGCAGTCTTCCCAAACTAATAAAATGTTCAGTGGAGAGTAACTGGTTTTCCCTCTTCACAAGGCCAGTCTTATAATTTCTATAGTAACTCAACTTTATAATTATGGGCAGACAGGGTGAGAAAGATGAAGACTAAGGGCACAATCCAGAGCAAGTTCAGCCTGTTCTGCCCTAACTGCTCTCTCCTAACTATTCTGTATCCAGAGCAGAAAGTTATGCTGCATCCAGAGAGTCAGGAAGCCTGGGCTGCCCTAACTGCTCCAGAGCATGCTGAGTAATTGACACATGGGGAGGACTTGCTCCTGAGGAGATACTCCTCAGATCACACTGAACAAGAAACAGCTGTGGTGCCTACAGTGGTGACATGACTCTGCACATCACCTGGTGCGGAATTCTGTATGTCACCCCTGGGATGTGCGCACCCCCCTACCTGGACTGCGCAGTTGCCAAAGTTGGCACCTGCGCAGTTGTTTCTGAAGCCAACTGGCTTCAGAAAGAGTACTGTGCAGGCACCATCTCTGAAACCTGCACAGTACTTTTCTGAAGCCTTTCGGCTTCAGAAGAGACTGTGCAGGTGCCAGAGTTGGTGCCTGTGCAGTACTATTTCTGAAGCCATTCGGCTGCCGCTCTGCCTCCTGAGTGAGGCAGAATGGCTGTGCAGAGGCAGACCTCCTCCGCTGTAAGGAAGTCTCCTCTGAAGCTGTTCGGCATGCTCAGTGTGTTTCTGTGCAGTGCACCTCAGCTGGCCATTCGGGCCAGCTCTGAGGATGAGTGGCAGCTTCTGGCTGCTGCTCCACCTTGGAGCAGACCTGAATGGGCGCACTGATGCGTAGGGCCTTCCAAAGGACAGTTAAACTCCTCCAGTGCATCACCCCATACAGAGCGCATCACCCAATGCGGCACGCGGCAGCCGCACCAGTCTGGTGATGCCACTGGATGCCTGCCTTATAAGGAGTCCCTGATGAGATGCCAGTACATTCTACAGTGAAACAAGGGGCTTCTTGGAGTGTCCTGCTGTATCCTGAGGTTTGTGGGCAGCCGTAGTTTGTTGCATATCCTGAGGTTGAGAGGCAGGGGTTGCAGCTAGGCTGGCCAAGAACTCAGATTTTTGGTCAACACTGCCATTCTTACTCAGGCCTTATCATGGGCCCCTATGGGTCTACTCATTACTATACCTGCTCCTGAGGTGGTATATCTCTGAGGAGCTGGAAGAGGGCATTTCTGCCTTGGAAACAGGCTTTGGATACAGAGTAACTGCTCTGCCCTAGGCAATGCTAAACATGCCCTCAACATGCCTCTCCTGAACTGCTTAGGACAGAACAGTTAGGGCAGAGCAGGTCCACCTCTCTTAGGGCACCCTATCTTGCCTTGCTCTGCCCTAAGTCTCTTCCAGAGTAACTGGGGTGGAGCATCTTGCAGTTGCTCCACCTTAGTGGTAGATAGGGCAACCCAAGGGCTCTTATGTGGACAGATTAGTTGCTCTGGATTGTGCTGCCAGTCAAACCCTTTTCTAATTTGGGACTAATTCCAGAATGTATACCACAGAACAAAAAGCATGTGAAGCCTTTATGCTCCGATAGCTTCCTGGTTTGGGAAAATAATATGCAAGGTATGCTAATTACATGAGCTATGTCCCTCTGGATCATAAGAACATAAGAAGAGCCTCCAATGGATCAGGCCAAAGACCCATCTAGTCGAGTTTCCTGTATCAAAAAGAGGCCCAGCAGATGCTTCAGGGACACCTGCATTTAGGTGTGTCCCCCTGCATCCAGTATTTAGAGATTGTCCATGTCTACACACACCCCTCATGGATTGTAACCTGTGATGGTCCTTTCATCTATGAATTTGTCCAAACCCTTCTTAAAAGCATTAAGCTTAAATGCCATCACCACATCCTGTGGCAGGGAGTTCCACAGATCGAGTACACATTGGATAAAGAAATATTTTCTATTGTCTGTCCTCAACCTCCCAACATTCAAGTTGAGTGGACATCCCCTAGCTCTGGTGTTATATGAAAGGGAAAAGAACATCTCCCTATCCACTCTATTCATCCCTTGCATAATTTAGCATGTCTCAATCATTTCTCCCCTCAAGAGCCTCATCTCTAGACTGAAGAGACCCAAACAGTGTATACTTTCCTCATACAGAAGGTCCTTTCCTCATATGAATCATTATTTATTTCCAAAATTTTCTCTGATGCTAAACAAATTATATTTTTCCCTATCACAGAAGGATTGTTACGCATCTGGCTATGAGTCTGAACTCTTGTTTTTGGTTGCTTGAATGTGCCAACAAAGGGAATCAAGCTACCCATTTGCCAAAATTATTCACCAGTTCTAGCTGGATTTTGAACTAGAGAAGAATCAAATTTTTAAACATTTCTCCAAATAAAATAAGAGCCACATGCATATAGATTATAAGTGGTGTGGTGGAAAGGTAGCCTTTCTATTTTCTCTTCCTGATGTGCTAGCTTTTTGTTTGCCATCCTTTTATCCTACTTCCTTTCCTCCACTAACTCTGTAACTGTGTTATAAAGTAGCAGAGTCAGTTGGAAGAAACTGGGGGAAACATCACTCCCTACCTCAAAAGAAAGTGGATTGATATGGTATAGTTGAGGAAGGATACAGCACATTATTCTGATGAATGCATAGTTCTGCTTGAAGTACCTAAAGCAACTGTGCTTCTCAATGGATAGTTATTAAGCTTTCCTAAACTGTCCCTACTGAGAGATTTTATCCAAAGCTTTTCTGAAAATACATGAATAAATTATATTACTCAGTTTTGCTTCTTCTGTTTCACGCTGCAGTTATTCTTAGAGAAGGCCCTAAGGTTGAGGGAGACAAATGTTTCTTGAACAAAATTTCAGCTGATTTGATCAGTTCAAAACAATAACCAGATCATATTCTCAAAAGACTGAAACACAACTGATGGCGCAGTGGTGGGGAAGAGAATACTCCGTAGCATACAAATCAAGCTCTTCTTGCTTTTTTTGAAAAAGCAGTCTTGGAGTGAAATTGTTTCTCTGGGTACATGGTTTACTTCAGCAAAATATTGATGACCTCATAAGTCATGTTTGGCGGAGTCCTCAGCAAGTTATAAGGCCCAGTCAATAATAAGGTGCAAGTTAATGCAGTGGAAATGATTGCTTGTGCATACAAGCTCAGTTTGAATTTAGAAAGTTAGCATTGGACAAATTTGGTAAAGTTTACCAAGCAATTTTTCTACCTGTTCTTGTCAACCTGATAAATAGGCAGCACTATCCTAAGAAGCACTGGAGCAGGCATACCAGTTAGCCTGTGTTGCATCCAGTGTAGATTAGGGGCTGTCGCTACACTACTGCAGGACAAGAAGAAACTTCTCTTTTCTTCAGGTAACATGACAGCAATCCTAATGGATCTCCTTGGTTCTGTGCCTCCTGGGGAACATGGTTGGGATTCAGCATATCTGCCAGTCTTTATTCTGCAGATATTTGCTACTCTTTAAAAATACTGACGGCATGAATTGACAACGCTATAGTACTTCACAGTGCTCTGTTTTTTCTCAAAGGAAAGTGAAATTGGGTAATGGGCTTTTGCTGAGAGGCAAAGCACATATGCTGCATGTTGTCCCTCATCTGCAACCCTGGAGAACTGCCAGAAAGAGCAGAAAATACTGAGAAAGCTTAACCAATAGCCTGACTTAGCATAAGGCAGCAGTTTATGCTTCTATTAGCCCAAACAAGTTTACAGCATGTGACATCCACATGCATATCACATGTTATTGGGGAGGTGAGAGAAACATAACAATATTTTAGTGTATTATTCCCTGTTGTTGGAGCTTTCTAATCTCCTCTCCTGCCAAAGCTGTTGTAATGTCTCAGGAAGCAACCCTGAGAGCTCCATGGGTCAGTTGCTCCTTCCCAAAGGTGTAGCAAAAGTGCCAAACACTTTTGCACTACTGAGGTATGAGGCCAGCGCACTGCTTGCTTCAACCTAACCTGGCCAGTGCAAGGCAACAGAAGGAAGAAGAATTTTTTTAATTAAAAAATTAAAAAAAATTAAGCATGAGGCTTACTTCTGAGTAGACCTGCATAGGATATTGTTCTGAGGCTGCTGTCCTTTCCACACTGGCCTGGGAGTAAGCCCCATTGACTGGCATGAGGCTTACTTCTGAGCAGACCTGCATAGGATAGTTCTCTGAGGCTGCAGTCCTTTCCACACTGTCCTGGGAGTAAGCCCCATTGACTGGCATGAGGCTTACTTCTGAGTAGACCTGCATAGGATAGTTCTCTGAGGCTGCAGTCCTCTCCACACTGGCCTGGAGTATGTCCCATTGACTATACTGGGACTTACTTCTGAGTAGACCTGCCTAGGATGGGTCTCTGAGGCTGCAGTCCTCTCCACACTGGCCTGGGAATAAGGCTAGCCGGGGGGAGGCTGCTAAGCGCGGGCGTGCCGCACGATGTCTCCTCAACCCCCCCGGCCAGCCGGGAAAAGGCTGCTAAGCACGGGCGTGCCGCGCGATGTCTCCTCAGCCCCCCGCCGAACCAGTTCGGCCAGTTTTGGCCAGCCATCATAACTACCGGTTCGCCAGCGTCGGGCTGAGTAGAACTACTGGTTTGGGCGATCCGGCCCGAACCGGTGTCAGCCCATGACTGACCCGGCTATGTAACAAGGTCTCATGTGATCCTTATTCCTTCAGGTGACTGGTGCTCTGACATTAGCAAACCCAGGTTTTTTAAGGACAGACCCAGAGCTGGTTGTTGTCTCTAATTCATCACTGATGTGCTGTGTCTGCACATTAATGAATTATACATTGATATATTATAATTGGAGCCTGTGAGTGATGATAAATGAGCTGCTGGGGAAATGCTATGAACCTTTAACAGTGCCCAGTCATGTGCAAAATGTGAGTCAGCCACTGAGAGGCTGGGTAGTGTGTTAGAGAGAGTCTTGGGTTTGAACGAGTCTGAGTTTTAGTCTCTAGTAACGGTTTCTACAAAGGTCACAGGGTAGCTTTGAGCCAGTCATTCTCTTTCAGTTTACCTCAGAAAGTGTTGTTGTGAGGATAAAATGTAGGGAGAATAAAGCAAACAAAGCTCTGAACTCCTTGGAGAAAGAGTGAGATGGAAATACACATTTTCTCCTAGCTCTTCAATTTTCCCTCAGAAAATCTATTCCTTCTCCAGTCCTTTAGAAGGCATTCAGTTATATACAGCGGATGTATTTTATGCTGATTGATGTTCTCCTCAAAATTTGTGGATTGGAGCAGCATTTCATTCTTCCTATTGCTGACAGATAAATTTTGGATTTTTCCTCTCGGGTATTATTAGCAACATAATGAATTGCATGGTTAAGGATAACTTAGGCCATATTAGATTGGCAAAAGGAAGAAAACTGTAAATCAGACAGCCACTTGTAATGTGCCAGCTTTATTTGGATCACTCTCCTTGGGCAGATATCAGTTTTATTTGCCTTTTCCATCTTTATTGGGCTGCTCATATGGAATGACAAAGCACAAGAACCATATACATTTCAGGGATTTGTTATCAGAATATATTTTGCTTGCATGTCTCTCTCTCTCTCTCTTTCTGTATGCGTATGTGTTCCTGGCAAGACAGATCCGCTGCTCATATTTTACCAGAATACTGTGAAGTACCAATTAACCTTTTATGTGCTAAGTATAAATGTTATTCCCTCAGCTTGTGAAAATGGCTTCCTCTATCTTGTTTCCAATTGCCTTGACACATTCCCAACTTCCATTTAATTACCACAAACAACAATTAGCATCCTTCATGAGGAAATTTTGCTTCTTTAACCATTGGAGATACCGGTACTTAAATATTGGGAAGTTTCTCTAGCCTGGTTGTCTTTGTTTACATACTGCAGGGGATCCATGCAATTCCATCAGACTTGAGAACTGGAAATAAGTTTCCTTTGGGAAAGCATCTAAAATTCTTCCTGTTATAGTTTACTGTATTATTAATTTCCCGTCTTCTTGTTTTCTTTTTACTTAGCATTAACTGATTTGCTCTAACCACTTTGGGTGGGGGGGGTTTGGCTTGAGAGAGGTGAGAGGCAGATAAAAATAAATATTGGGTCCTAGAAAGAGACCAGAATGCAGAAATATTCACTGCGTTATATTATAGCTGCAGAGAGGGGGAGTAGAGAATCTCAGTATGGCTGCAAAAGTACGGTATGTCACAGAAGTGGACATTGATTTCCGTGCATTTTTAGAAGTACCCTATTTATGAATGCCAAGCACAAGGGAGTGGCAAGAGGATATATAGGTAACATTGTTTTGGATACTCCCTGGGTCATCTGGTCGGCCATTGTAAAGGATGTATGGTACTTACATCTGTATAGGTATAGGAGGTATAGGAAGCTGGACTAGATATGTTCAAGTCTGATCCAGCAAAGTTCATACACAATGAATCATATTCTGAGCCTCTTCACATCTCTCACATGAAAAACTGAAAACAAGCCATCACCATTCTGCTTCTCAGAATTCTTGGAAGGGAAAGCCAAAGAGGACATTTAGGACCCAGCTGTTCAACCTGCCGAGTGTTGGAGCTTGGCTTTCTCCTGTTTTTTGATGAGAGCTGGGGAAGAAAAAGAACAGGAAGCAGCCTGTCTTGCGGCTAAATGTAGAATGTCCAAAGTAGTCCAAATTAAGCATATAGAGATGGCAATCTTTTCAATGTTCTCAGCAGGGGGGATGAATGCTTGATGAAACGAAGGCTCTCTTGCTCCTTGAGGAACCTAATAGCATTTTTCCCCCAGAAACCTATGGACATTGGTTTTCTGAAGAGCCCAGAATTAATTAAAGTAGTAAATAAATCAGTAAATGGTGCTCTACCTTAGGGACCCACATTCTTTAATAAAAAACCACACAAAAACAGAACAGACACCAGCAAGAGCCACAGGAAAAGACTGTGCCTGCAACCCTAACCACACTTTCCTGGGTGTAAGTACTATTGAGCACAATGGGACACGTCTGAGTAGACATGCTTAGGATTGTACTGTAACACTGGGATGAAGAGGAACAGTTGCTCTCCCTGTACTAAATATAAAAAGCAGGCCTCCGTCAGTCTTGAAAGACTATGGTATCGTGCTCAGCGCTGCATACGCTGCATGCGAAGCACGAAAGCCTGGGTTGGATTGTTATGGAGGATAGGCTGTTACCCAAGCAGCAAATCCCCCCTCTCCATGCCACTGAATGAGTCCAATGGAAAGGCAGAGCCAATACAATTGGATCCAGCTGCATCGCAGAGCTGGGCTAAGGACAGGAGCTCACCCTGTCTTGTGGGGCCGACCTGGGTCTTGAACTGCTTTATATTGTGGCTGCAGAGAGAGGGAGTAGAGAATCTCAGTATGGCTGCAGAAGTATGGTATGTCACAGAAGTGGACATTGATTTCCGTGCATTTTTAGAAGTACCCTATTTATGAATGCCAAGCACAAGGGAGTGGCAAGAGGATATATAGGTAACATTGTTTTGGATACTCCCTGGGTCATCTGGCCTGCTGGTTAACAGGCACAGCATCTTAACCGCTTGCGCCACCCACAGAATATAAGAAAAATGTAAAAGATGCCTCTTTTAAAAGATTGTAAAAGATGCCTCTTTTCCCATTTAGCACGGGTAGAATTACTGTCATATTCCTGTTAACACTAGAACTGACCCCTGCCCTAACTATGCTTTCTGCCTCTGGATCTCAATTTGCTGAATTATTTGGCATAAAACCTGACATTGACTATGCTTTCTGTCTCTAGCCCATTTTTCTTTGTGATTCTTCCACTGTGACCTCTCCTAATAATAGCCAAGACATAACATAAGGAAACTATTGGATAAACATCCATATAATTATGAACCAGGTGGTGGTCTATTTTTAAATTGGGCCATCTCCTATATTTTACTTTGAATAATAGTTAATCTAGTCCCTTTAACATCAGTTTGCCAGCAAGGCTCTTGACTATGAACTGTCAGCATCTTGTTCTATGCAGTATGTGGTAAGAGCTGGCAAATTCCTTTCTTATTCACTCAATTATCATCAAAGGAAATGATGGCATAAAAAGGTTCCTCTGTGAGCTTCTCCAAATACAGAGCAGGCTGACTATTGTAGCAGCTGCAAATGTGATGAGCTCTAAAAACCCACAGTATGAAAACAATAGCAATCTGAATTAGATTATCTGCAAGAGACTTTTATGATGGCTTAGAATTGGTGTTGCTGTATCCTCACAAATGTGGCAGCCAGTTATTCAGACAAAAATGGGGATGGGGAGGTTGACTCCTCTCCTGCCAGTGTCCATTTCTAGATATCCAATCTGAAGTTTTGGAAAGTCTCCCAATTCCTATTCAGCTCAGACAAAGTAGCAAACAATGAGTTGTCTCAACCTGGATACCACATTGCAATGTATTTTTAAAACATCCTCCTTCCACTGAAAATGGGTGAAAAAATTGAGTTAGTGCCTGAACTTTTGTTCTGATATCACAAAGTTTGAATGAGACACTGCATGACAGTGTATCAGTGCTTTTTTCCTTGAAATAAAGGTGGGAGTACTGTTAAAAAAGCTCTTATACTTTTTTTTAATTATTATATTATGAATCTGATATGCAAAGTCCTTCATTTCCCTCCCTCCTCACTTTTCAAAACAACCTTTCTGGCCTACACTTTGTGGCCTACACTTAGTGAAAGCAACATTTCCGTGCTTTTTCTCCTATGACTGGGTGTCCGCTGGGCAGAGGGAGAGAACAGCAGTGGAGAAGACGGAAGCAGCTCAGGGCTAGCCAGAAGGGAGCAGGGGAGAGAGAGGCTCAGGATGAAGAGGAGGAGAAAGTGGGGAAACACTTGGAAAGTGTCTTGGATTGCAGCCTCCTAACCATGTCTACCCAGAAGTAAGCCCTATTGTGTTAAATGGGGCTTACTCCTGGGAAAGTGTCTTTAGGATTGCAGCCTAAGTAGACTTCATAAGATCATGCACATTGAATGCATGTTTTGAATTCAATTCCAGTGTGCTGTCATCATTTTTACATTCAGTTAATATTTTTATATGAATATTTTGGGGGTTGTGGAACCAATCTTCTGAGTTTCCATTATTTCCTATGGGAAAATCAGCTTCACATAAAGAACGTTTCATGTAACAAACATGCCTCCAGAACGAATTAAATTTGTTAAGTGAGGCATCACTGTATTGCTCCCCTCCATCCTTCTTTCCCAGCTCCCTCCCTCTCTCTCTTCCCACCTTTCGTTGCCTCCCCTCTTCCTTTGGTACACACTATTCAAGGAACAGGTACACTTCATTTCATGGTATTGAATGTATGTAATTTTACTTTATGCCATATAACAATAAATTCTGTTTCTTTGTGATAAGTTTCCTAAGTTGTTCTCTTTCTAACAAGGGTATCCCCTCTGCAGGATGCTGTTTAAGAGTCCTGCCTTGCAGTGCACAAGGCTGAGGCATGTACAAGCTCGTATTTGTTCTTCAAACAGAGAATACCACATCAATATATAGCAAGTTTCACCATTCAGTGTCTGTAGAAGAAAATAAAATTATAGAAAAGTTCCTGGCCCCTTTCAAAACAAGTGCATGGGTTAATTTGGACCTCAAATTTGAAATGCAGAAAGAGGTGGTAAATACACACAAATCTTACCAGGGCTTTGGAATGAGCAAATTAGTTTATTAGCTTATATCCCAGTCTTCGTTTTACTGTTTAATGCATTGACATTGTAGGAAGACTGAGGGAAGTTTCTAAATAAGAAGACTATTGTTATTCCACTACTGCATTGCAGTCCGAGTCCTGTAGTCCAGATACAAGGATTGGATTGAATACCAACACAGCCAGATTCCCAGACATAAAATTATCTTGCAGAGGTTTTATCAGATGGGATTAATTATCTTGTCAAGTCAAACAAGGCACTAAAGAGAAAAAATATGTCTCTACTGGATTTGATATACTACCAGAGGTCTGGATTTCACTAAGTTTTTGGAAACAGAAGCTTTATCCTTTACTGAGAAGCGTATTGCAACAATTCTTTATGAGGTGCATCTATTATAAAGCCTTTCATCAAGCAGTCTAGAATTACTCTATTATGCGGAAACACATATCAATTATGGAAAATGTGTTTGTTTAGGATTTTCTCATTATCATTTATTATATTCTTCATGTTTTCTGTCTCTTTCTGCCCTGCAGTTCAAAACTGAATATGTGTTGCTTCTTTCTTCACTTATAAATACAGTACTGGAGTGCTATAAATGTTGTGGTATCATTGCACTTGAACAAGTAAAGCGAGATGGAAGTTGTAGGGGGACAATGTCAGCATCTCTCTGCATTTTTTCTGTACTCTCAGATGACCACTCAGTGGTTACAGGCAAACAATCTCTTTTCCCTAACACAACTTTCAGATGTTAAGAAACTCCATTCTTTATATGTTGCATGTATTAACAGCCAGGGAGCCACATCTAGATTTTCAAACATATTGATGAAATATCCCAAATATTTTTATTGTCTTTAAAACTGTCTTTCACTCAGAATATACTATTTAATTGAAATTAATGCAATGACTGTTGCATCTGCAGCCCAGAAATTCTCCCGCAAACCAAATACCATTCTCATGTAATTTATGTTTAAATGGGGTACGTAGAGGAAGTGGAACAGCATTTTCCTTAGCAGAAATGGGAAAGATATAGAATCACAGAATCATAGAATGCTAGAGTTGAAAGGGACCTACAGCCCAATCCAGAGCAACTAATCTGTCCACATAAGAGCCCTTAGGTTGCCCTATCCAACACTAGGTTGGAGCAACTGCAAGATGCTCCAGCCCAGTTACTCTAAAGGAGGCTTAGGGCAGAGCAAGGCAAGATAGGGTGCCCTAAGAGAGGTGGACCTGCTCTGCCCTAACTGGGGCAGCCTAAGCAGCTCAGAAGAGGCAAGTTGAGGGCATGTTTAGCATTGCCTAGGGCAGAGCAGTTACTCTGAATCCAGAGCCTGTTTCCAAGGCAGAAATGCCCTCTTCCAGCCCTCAGAGTTATACCACCTCAGGAGCAGGTATAGTAATGAGTAGACCCATAGGGGTCCATGATAAGGCCCGAGTAAGAATGGCAGTGCTGACCAAAAATCTGAGTTCTTGGCCAGCCTAGCTGCAACCCCTTCCTCTCAACCTCAGGATATGGAACAAACTACGGCTGCCCACAAACCTCAGGATACAGCAGGCCACTCCAAGAAGCCCCTTGTATTCACTGTAGAATGTACTGGCATCTCATCAGGGACTCCTTATAAGGCAGGCACCCAGTGGCATCACCAGACTGGTGCGGCTGGTGTGGGCTGCATTGGGGATGTGCTCCGTATGGGGTGATGTGCCAGAGGAGTTTGACTGTCCTTTGGCAGGCCGCGGGCGTCAGCACACCCATTCAGGCCTGCTCCAAGGCGGAGCAGCAGCCAGAAGCTGACACTTGTCTGAGGAGCTGGCCTGAATGGCCATCTGAGGTGCACTGCGCAGAAACACACTGAGCATGCCGAACAGCTTCAGAGGAGACTTCCTTAGAGCAGAGAAAGTCCGCGCCTCTGCACAGCCATTCGGCCTCACTCAGGAGGCGGAGCGGCAGCCGAATGGCTTCAGAAAGAGTACTGCACAGGCACCAACTCTGACGCCTGCACAGTCTCCCCTGAAGCCAAAAGGCTTCAGAAAAGTACTGCGCAGGTGTCAGAAATGGTTCCTGCGCAGTACTCTTTCTGAAGCCAGTTGGCTTCAGAAACAACTGCACAGGCACCAACTTTGGTGACTGTGCAGTCCAGGTGGGGGGGGGGCGCGCATCCCAGGGATGACGCACAGACTTCCGCACCAGGTGATGTGCAGAGTCATGTCACCACTGTAGGCACCACAGCTGTTCCTTGTTCAGTGTGATCTGAGGGGTGTCTCCTCAGGAGCAAGTCTTCACCTTGTGTCAATTACTTAGCATACTCTGGACCAGTTAGGGCAGCCCAGGCTTCCTGACTCTCTGGATTCAGCATAACTTTCTGCTCTGGATACAGAATAGTTAGGAGAGTGCAGTTAGGTCAGAGCAGGCTGAACTTGCTCTGGATTGCAGCCCTAGTAGGTCATCTAGTCCAACCCCCTGCCTGCAGCAGGAAATCCTACTAGATCATCCCCGACAGGTACTTGTCAAGCCTATGCTTGAAGACCCCTACTAAGGGAACATCCACCACCTCCCTTGGCAGTCTGTTCCACTGCCGAATCGCCTGAACCGTAAGGAATTTTTTCCGGATATCCAACCAGAATCTCCTTTGAGGAGATTGATCTGAGGACATTTTTTTCAAAGTATCCTGCTTCTCTCCTGCAGTAAAATGTCTAAGGAAAAAGAGATTTAAAAAATAGGCCAACTCAAGAGCATATATTGGGCATGACTGGGAGCAGGGCCTATGAGAAGGGGGTCCAGCAGGTACATTGTTCCGGGGCCCAAGAGCTACGGAGGGGCCCATGACTGAAGGACCATTTGAGTGTTTGTTACCAACAAATTAATACGGTATTTGTGCACACGCACATATACATAAACACATACACGTATACATACATTGCTAGACAAGTTGATTTTGATAGCGTTATTAGAAATTTTGCACATAAGAAAGCCAGGAAAGTACTTATTAAATAATTAAATTTTTTCCTTGATAAGATTTTAGTATTTTATATTGTCACATATAGTATTATAGTATTTTATATTGCCACATTACTTGAATACTGGTATGTTTTAACATAATGTTTTATTTGATCAATAAATGAGCACTTGTTGAAGTTTGTTGCACATTAATTAGCTTCAATTTTTTTATTTCAAAATAATTTTGCAGTTCTTAGGGGCCCCAAATGGGTTTTGTACCGCGTTAAAAAATTTCTCTTGGAGGCCCTGATTGGGAGTCTACAGAAGCCAAATACAGTGGCGTCTCACGTAAAAAATGCCTCACGTAAAGTATGTTTCATGTAACAAACAAAATTTCTCTAGGATTCTGCTTCACATAACAAACTGTGCTTCACGTAAAGAACACATTCGTTGGCAGTTGGGGCAGACGTGCTGGATGTAAAATTAGGTAAAATTTTACCTGTTTAAAAAGCGTCAGGGCTGCCTAGCGCACCTGCCCATAGTGAAAGCAACACTTCTGCGCTGTTCCTCCTGTGGCTGGATGTCCGCTGGGCAGATGGAGAGAAGAGCAGTGGAGAAGAGGGAAGCAGCTGAGGGCTAGCCAGAAGGGAGCAGGGGGGGAGAGAGGCTCAGGATGGAGAGAAGGAGAAAGTGGGGAGACACTTTGAAGGTGTCTTGGATTGCAGCCTCCTAACCATATCTACCCAGAAGTAAGCCCTATTGTGTTAAATGGGGCTTACTCCTGGGAAAGTGTCTTTAGGACTGCAGCCTAAGTAGATTCCATAAGATCATACACATTGAATGCATGTTTTGAATTCAATCAAAGTGTTCTGTCATCATTTTTACATCCAGTTAATATTTTTATATGAATATTTTGGGGGGTTGTGGAACCAATCTTCTGAGTTTCCATTATTTCCTATGGGAAAATCTGCTTCACGGAAAGAATGTTTCACGTAAAGAACAGGCCTCCGGAACAAATTAAATTTGTTACGTGAGGTGCCACTGTATGTGACAATTCCTAATTTTTCCAAATTGGGGCCTACAGTTTGCCCTGGAAACTGCACTTTTTTTCCTTCTGTTTCATCATTTCTGTGCATCATGTATCATGTAGAGACTTGCCCCATGGATATTGTCTCATCCTGTATCAATGTTCTGTCCCTTCACGGTGTCCTAGGGCTTGTCCCTACACAGTAACTATCAAGCAGCAGGCATCTCTCAATGGGAGAAAATCTTTGTGACAGAGCAGTTTTGTGATCATCAAGTTTTCAAGGCTGATCTATTTTAGGGTAAATGAGTTCTTGGCATTTTGTAGAAAGATGTACTGAAATATAATGCTTCAAAGTTTTAGGTTAGGCATCCAACCCAATACAATGTGTGAAGTTATTCAACCAAATACAAGTTGTGAAGCTTCATAGGACTTGTAGAGAAGAGGATGAAATGGGAACCATGTGAAATAAAAAAATGATCACTTTATGCTGTGGGTTTCACAAAGATGATATGACACAAAGGCTATGATGACAGAATTCCCTTTTTGTAATTTTTAAGCGTGGCAAAACCTGAAATATGTTTTGGAGTAGCATTTGCTGACATATTCATTAATTAGTTCCAGTCCTGAATCAGGATTTCCACTGCCTCACCTGTCTGAGATATAAAAGAGAAGTACAGTCAAGTGTCAACAGCATTCATACAATGTCAGGATACTGAAAGTTCACAAGCATTCTTTGTGGGTATTCAGAAATAACGGATTCTTGCTGGACCTTTTATTTATCAGTTATAGGGCCACAAATCAACTTATCACAGGGTGACCAGATGCCCAAACCTCAAAAGGAGGACAAGGTGTTGGATTCTGTTGTTGAGCTGTCAAGCTGTGGGTGGACCCAGTTTCTGTCAACAAAAAGAAAATTGCTGAGAGGCACTGAATATTTAAAACACTGTTGACATCTGGGCACTTTTCAATGTTATGTTATTGTGCATTCCCCATTTCCTGAACATTGGGACAGTGAAGGAAGATGTGGGGAGTAGGCAGAACAGGGGAGAGTAAGGGGAGGATCAGACCTTGGCAGGGAAGGAATGGCATCAACCTCTGACTCCAAATCCTAACCCCCTTCCTGAACCAGACAGCACAATACAATTCTGTGTCCATTCAAAAACAGGTGCAAAACAGAGGATACCCGCTGGAGCAGATTGAAAATACTCTCTACCCTAAGGGTAACTGTAGCACCCACAGGAACTGATGGTCATCGTTTTGGTGCTGCTAAAGTCCCAGGCACCATGAGATTCGGGATTGGGCTGCCCACTGCTGTAATAATAATAATAATAATAATAATAATAATAATAATAATAATAATAATAATAATAATAATAATCCGATTCTCTAACATTGAGTATTTCTGCCGCTTTTGTGGTTGTCCATTTGATGGTGTTCCCTGATCCAGTAACCCACTTGTTATTGAATGTCCAGCATCCACAACATCCGCCACGGAGCTTTTTATCCTGGGCAATGACCGAGCCAGTATAGACTTAGGATTCTTTTCTTTCACCATATTGATTTATGGGTATGGGTGCAGCAGTGGATGTTTCCTCAGTTGCTCTTCCACTGCAACCCCTAGCAATCACCAGGAAACATGGGCCAGAAACCCAGAAACATGGCCCAGCCGGACAATATCAAGCACGGGCATGTAAAAACTGTGGTCAGCAAAGAATACATACAAAGGGTTAGAAAAATTTTGAAGAGCAAATTGAATGGCGGAACATCATAAAGCCTATAAATACCTGGGCCATACCTGTAGTTAGGTATACTGCTGGCATTGTGAACTGGACACAGAAGGAACTGGAGGACTTGGATAGGAAAACAAGGAAATTAATGACCATTCAGTATGCTTTACATCCACGTAGTGATGTTGACAGGCTGTACCTGCCTAGAAGATCAGGGGGCAGAGGACTTTTGCAAGTGAAGCTGTCGGTGGAAGAAGAAAAACATGCCCTAGCAGATGATGTGTGAGAGAGCCAGGAATCTGCTCTGATTGAAGTCAGCAAGAAAAAGTTGCTGAAAGTGCAGCAGACCAACTATGAATATCGCAATAGTGCAATTCAGGCTCGGACTGCCAGTTGGCAGAATAAAGTACTGCGTGGCCAATTCCTTGCCAAGATAGACGGAAAAGTGGATCAGGATAAGACCTGGTTGTGGCTCACGAGTGGAACACTGAAGAAGGAGACTGAGGGCCCGATACTTGCTGCCCAAGAACAGGCAATCAGGACAAATGCCATCAAGGTCAGAATTGAAAAATCAGCCCATGACCCAAAATGCCGGCTCTGCAAAGAAGTGGATGAAACCATCGACCACATTCTAAGTGGCTGCAAGAAGATCGCGCAGACTGACTACAAACTGAGGCTCAACTCTGTTGCCCAGATGATCTACTCGAATCTATGCCAAAAGCATCATCTGCCAGTGGCAAAAAACTGGTGGTACCACAAGCCTGAAAAAGTGGTTGCAAATGAGCAGGTCAAGCTTCTGTAGGACTTCAGGATACAGACGGAGAAGGTCTTGGAACACAATACTCCAGATATCACCACCATAGAAAGCAGTAAGGTGTGGCTTGTTGACATCACCATACAAGGTGACAGCAGAATTGAGGAGAAACAACTGGAAAAGGTCTCCCGCTACCAAGACCTAAGAATTGAATTACAGCGTATCTGGTGTAAGCCAGTGCAGGTGGTTCCAGTGGTAATTGGCACACTGGGTGCAGTGCCCAAAGACCTTGGCAGGCACCTGAAAACTATTGGCATTGACAAAATATCACTCTGCCAACTGCAGAAAGCTGCTCTTCTGGGATCAGCACGAATTATACGCCGCTACATCACACAGTCCTACACTCTTGGGAAGGGTCCGACTGGTGATGTGAATGAAACCAGCACGAAATTGTTCGCTGTGTATTTATGGATAATAATAATAATAATAATAATAATAATAATAATAATAATAATAATAATAATAATAATAGGCATTTATATACTGCTTTTCTGGTCATTTTGGATTGCTCCTCAGACTTTATTCAAAGTGGTTTACATAGGCAGGTGAATCTAAATCCCTGAAGGGCTTTTTACAAACACAGAGTGGTTCTATCTTTCAAGAATCGGCTACATTCAAGGTGTTACATTCACAGTCTGGTTAACAGTACTGGCTCCCAATGTCTGAGATGCTGGCTGACAAACTTCTCCTTCAGCTCTCACATGAAGGGCAGCTGAGATAGCTTCTTCACCCCCACTGAAAAGCAGATGGAAAATCTCAGCTACAGCAGCCACTTTTCTAGATCTTGCTTCAGATCTGACTTCCAGTTGTCTAGATCCAGCGACCTTCAGTTCTTATCTTCATGCTCTGCCCTCTAGACCAGACCTCCTACCCTCCTGTACCAAAACATCATGCAGCATTCTTCTTATGATTCACTAGCCTCTGTAATAGAATGAGGAAAAACTACAGATTTATGGCAGTATATGGAGGTGGCCTTATGGAATTGTGTCAAAAGGAGGAAGGGGTGAAAGATTCGTGCTGATCTGTTGCGCCTGCATGTAATTAGCTGAGCTAGAATGACAGTGAACAAAAGTAAACCCATTGCAGGCAAACATGTCTTTACTAAATGTCATGGGCTGCTGGTTGCTCATATTAAAAAAAGCCATTTTGATCCCTGTCTCAATTCTGCTTGTAGGAAAGTATAGTACAAAACCAAATGTTCCACTTTTAATTCCCTTTTGATTCCCAATATGTCTTGCTAAGCTTGATGAATGTACATCTGTTTATGCTGCAACCTTCCCCGCATCAGATCCCAAGAGTGGCCTTCAAATTATATTTTATCCCTCCTCTGATTGCAGGACAAGTGCTTAATGCCAGATGAATCATGAGGAAAACTTTTAACAAGGTATTGTAAATGTCATAGCTATAAAATGATTAGAAGATTGACAGTGCCTTCCTGTTACTTGGGAAGTGTTATTCAACAGGCTTGGTGTAGTCAGTTAGTTTTGCACTTTATGCTAAAAGCAATGATAGGTCCAGACAAAAAGCTTGCCTGTGACTCCTGATCTCTGGCTAGGCCACAGTGAATCAGTATATTAGACTCCCAAAACCTGTGCAGTGCAATTCCCAGCATGAGTCCCATTAAGTTCAATGCAACTTGCACCTTAATGGGACTGCCACCTTTATTAGTGTTCCCTGAATCCAGAATCTGAGATCGAGTGAATCTAGGATTCATTCTCTTCGCTGCTGAGAAGCAGAAGTTGCAAAACAGGAGTTTGGGTCTTTCTTATTCCCCCAAAACGAGAAGATTAGAAAAGAGCATGAATCATACAATAAGCCACAGGTGGTGGACCGCAGTGCATGTCTGTGTAGGCAGCATACAGTACAGTCCTTGATTCTCAAGAAGCAGCTGTAGCCAGAGGAGTCTTTGCCCAGCTTCGGCTGCAGTCGTACCTGGATTGTGCAGACCTGGCCATGGTGATCTATCCCATAGTGACACTGAGTTAGATTATTGCAACTCACTCTACTTGTGCTGCCCTCCAAAATGGTTCAGAAACTGCAGTTAGTACTGAGTACAGCAGGCCATGTAGTCATTGGCGGTTTGACTCCTCCAGCCACTGCTTAAACCTATATACTTCTATAAAACCCAACTTGTCTCATAGGACATTGAAGAAGGCAATTTTGTGAAAATCAGTCATTCCATAGTCTGGCCAAAGACTGATGTAGAGGAAATGGGTGTCTACATTTTCTAGAATTCCCAGCCAAGATTTGAGAGGAATTCAAGGAGCCATTGCACAAAATAATTCAGGATGGGAAAAAACTCAGTCAAAACCATAATGACACGTTACACCAGCATGTTCAGACAAGGTGGTATTCAGTCATTCCATGTGGGTTGTCATGATGCTACAGAGCCAGTGACAGATTAGTTGTTGTGCTATTTCTGGGTGACAATTTGCATGGATGGCTGATTAAATTCAAAGTGTTTTTAATGCTGTCAAACCCTCCATCCTTTGATTGTTTTTTTCAGAATTGCTGACTGCACCACTTCTATTATATTGCATGCCTGCATTTTTTCTTGACTTCAGCTTTTGTTCTTAAACAGTACATTTCTCTTTCCCAGTCTCCAAGCATTTCTTTTAAAACCACACACACAATGTGGGAATGCAACACATGCACACATCTCTCTCTCTCTCTGAGAGAGAGAGAGAGAGAGAGAGAGAGAGAGAGAGAGAGATGCTTGGCGCTGCATACGCTGCATGTGAAGCACGAAAGCCTGGGTTGGATTGTTATGGAGGATAGGCTGTTACCCAAGCAGCAAATCCCCCATCTCCACGCCACTGAATTAGTCCAATGGAAAGGCAGAGCCAATACGGTTGGATCCAGCTGGCGTCACAGAGCTGGGCTAAGGACAGGAGTTCACCCTGTCTTGTTGGGCTGACCCGGGTCTTAAACCCTGGCCTGCTGGTTAACAGGCACAGCGCCTTAACTGTTTGCGCCACTCACAGCTTACCTATGGTATATATATATCTGTACATTGTGCATCTGTACATTGTACATTGTGGCCCCTGGCCACTGCAGTCTTCTGAGATGAGAAAAATCTCATGAGTATAGACTGGTGCCCTTCGCTTCCAACATGCTATGTTGACATACTCATTATTGGAGCTGGGTTGAGTCCTGAGCCTTTTGGAATATGCTGCATGCATATGCCAGGAGCTACAAATATTTCCCCTGTCCCCACACCATCCCTATCACTAAAGGGTGACCATATGTCCTCTTTTTCCTGGACATGGCCTCTTTTTAACCCTCATGTCCTGGGAAAAAGTCTTAATTGTCCTTCTTCTTGTGAGTAGGCTGCATGTAGCCTTCTTGTAATTAATAAATTATATATTATATATTATATATAATAGTTTTAATTTTAATAATAAGTAACACAGGTCACATGGGCTGAATATTACATGTATAAAGTCACAAGGGCTGAAAGCTAATTTCCCCTTGCCCCAGCACACGTTTGAAGTCCTGTTGATTATTGGCATATGCTGCTGTGGGGCCTCGTTTTCACCAGTAACTATACAGTGAGGAAAGTGTAGATCTTTGTAAAAAAAATATGTGTGTTATAGTTGCAGCAACTAATATCACAACTCCCTTCAATATGTGAAATCAGTCTAGTCTAAAGGTTCAAGTGTGATCATATATGATCTGAAACAGTGACAAACAGGAGGCTTACCCCGACGAACAGGAGGCTCTAGCATTATACTGTACATGGAAATCATAGAAAATCATTATAGAAACATTGTAGTGGAGATGATGCAGGGGTCCATTGGGTGCCTCAATTCATTAGAACAACAATAGCATCAACATTCATCTGCATGATTTGAGTAGCGCCTCTGCAGAATGATGCCTTGAGTAGTTCAAGACAGTCTTTTTGGAGGCCTGTGTATGTACCTGCCAGTCTTTGAGCACAATCCTAACCATGTCTACTCAAAACGTAAACCCCGTTGTGTTCAATGGGTTTTACTCCCAGGAAAGTGTGCTTTGTATGGCAGCCTTTGCCTCTATATGTTTCTGTGTCTGTGTGTGTATGTATGTGTTCAAAGTTAATGAATACAAAGGCATGAGCTGAAGATTACAAAAGCAAGATTACCAAAGGAAAAGCCAATCAAAATAGTTCTTCAGATCATTTTGGTTGAAAGGCATTTCCTGGCCAGTTCTTGTGATCCAATAAATGAGAAGTATCATGCAGACAAAGTCTCTCTGTGCCATATAAAGGAATAGCACGTACAACAAAAGCAGCAAGAGGAGAAAAGCAGTGAGCTGTTGAATCTCCTCAGCAACTCACAGAGCTTATGAATCATCTATATGAGGGTTTTGTTCTTGAAGATGGAAGATGGGAAAATTGGGAAAAAAGAAGAACCCCATTGACTTAAGATGAGATAAAGATACAATTTTGATGAAAACTCTTACAGAGAAGACTGCCAGAATCAAATTACTGTGATTCATTAACAGATCATGTTATTGGACTGCAGCTATCGGCAGGACACGTGAAATCCCTCGTGTCTAAATCCCACTAGGAAGTGATCTATACATTGCACATGGTGATTTAATTCTCCACATCCAGATCACCATCAACCTGCCAAACAATAAACACCAGATCCAGTGTGTGTCTTGGCATTGTGTGAAAGGTAAAGGTGTAACCTGCATGTTGCTCTGCTAGTCATGAGCTCCTGCAGTGGTGTAGCTTACGATCATGCAGTCCAGTGCAAAGCTCAAAATGTTGCCCCGGATGTGATGTCACAACTGAAAGTGATGTAATCCCAGGGTACTTAAAAAAATTCAAATTTCCCCCTGCAATGACAAAATCAAATTTAATTAAGTAAAAAAATGAAAATTGGGTCCCTTATTGATTTGGGAAACTGCTGGGGGAAAGAGGAATTGTTCTTCTTTCCCTGCTAAATATGAGTACCACTTAGAAGTGCCTGTAGATCCAGTTAGCATGGGTGACTGTATTATGATATATGTATATGGAAATGACAGATGATTCAAATTAACACCTAATTAGTTCCATACAGTATCAGAATTACATCTCATTGACTCTCAGACTCTATAGGCTTTTGTATTTTCATTTTCTGATTAATTGGCCATACCTTTTGATAGAATATAGATATTCCAAAGCAGTTTGATTCATTGCATTCTACATAAAATTACCTTTCCAATGATATATAACACGATGGAATTATCTTTCAAACATACCCTGTTTTCCACAATTTTAGCCACTAGTGTCAAGCCTAACTTGTAGCCCCCCTGAAGGTTGTAGCCTGGTGCAACTGCACCCCTTCTAATCTCCCTAGCTACACCACTGAGCTCCTGTTACTTGCCCAACTCTTGCCAATCTAGAGACAGCAAAGGGAGGTGCTCATCTGCATTACAAGGCTGAAGAACCAGATGTCTGAACCAGATGTCTCTGTGGTCATATGACCAGTGATGGGCTTCAAAGAAATTAACAACCAGTTCTCTGCCCATCTGGCAGACACTTTTAAATGGCTATTTTTAAACTTTATATGTCCCATCTCTTGTTAACAACTGGTTCTACAGAGTAGGTACGAACCTGCTGGAGCCCACCACTGCATATGACCAGTATGACTAAATGCCAAAGGCACATAGAATGCTGTTACCTTCCCACCAAAGTGGTACCTATTTATCTGCTTGCATTTACATGCTTTCAAACTGCTAGGTGGGCAGGAGCTGGTCAAGTAAAAGGAGCTCACTCCATCATGCAATACTCAGGTCTTGAACTACTGATGTTCTGCCCTTTAGGTTGACAAGCATAGTGTCTTTAACTGCTGAGCTCCATAGCCCTCCCGCATCATGTACTGGGGCAGATATCCCCAGAGATATCTGGGTGATCATGTAATCCTGAGCTGAGCATTAATAGGCAAGGACACATCAACACCGCGCTCGAAATCAAACTAATCAGCTCAGGTAGGGAAACTGTTGGGTAGCATGGTGGGCAGTGTACCAAGGTACTGGTTAGTATCCTTTTGTCTTGCCCTTCCTGCATGACATGAAGTCCTAGTGGCCCACTGCAAATTCATATGCAAACACGCCCAAGAAAATAATGATTTATGCTCTAATATTGCAAGTGTCTTACCATAGGATACTTGGTAAGACTCCTGTAATATTAGAGCATAAATCATTATTTTCTTGGGGGTGTTTGCATATGAATTTATATTGCATATGAGTTTATATTCACCTCTTAAATTCAGATTTTCAAAAAATTCTGCTTTTATTAAAGCTGACTCAGATGCCCTAAAAGGAAAAAGATGGCAAAATTTGTACTGAGAAATGGAAGAATGGTTTACTTTTTACAGCTGCTCTCCCCCTTTGTAAGCTTACAAGCAGGCCTCCTTCAGTCTTGAAAGACTATGGTATCGTGCTCAGTGCTGCATACATTGCATGCGAAGCACGAAAGCCTGGGTTAGATAGTTATGGAGGATATGCTGTTACCCAAGAAGCAAATTCCCCCTCTCCACACCACTGAATTAGTCCAATGGAAAGGCAGAGGCAATATGATTGGATCCAGATGCATCGCAGAGCTGGGCTAAGGACAGGAGCTCACCCTGTCTTGTGGGGCTGACCCGGGTCTCGAACCCTGGCCTGCTGGTTAACAGGCACAGCGTCTTAGCCACTTGCGCCACCCACAGCCCTACTCAAGCTTACAAAAGGTCTGTAGAATTGCTGCAATGTAGTGGCTAAACAGAGATGAAAACCACCATTTCCTGGGTTCAGGTCCTGCTTTTGTCATGGCTTTCTCACTTGGTGTAAGGATTCCACCAAGATAATACATGTGAAGCACTTTCTACACTGAAAAAGTGCAACAGAAATATTAAGTAGTAACTATTATTACTACTATTACTATTAGTAACTATTAATAGCAGGCAGGGGGTTGGACTAGATGACCTACTAGGTCCCTTCCAACTCTATGATTCTATGATTGTATGATTCTATTACTGCCACTATTACTGCAACATCTTCAAGAACAACAGATTTATGATCATATCAGCCTTTCTGAATTAGAGCCTACTTTGTCAAATGCATTGCAGCACATAAATATAGATAGCCCCAGACCAAGAAATTTCAAATGTGGCTGGATCATAGGGCTTACTTCTAAGTGATAGATTGTGTGTTGTGTTCTGGTCAATTAGCTGGATGTGTGTCTGTCAACAGTGGTGTGCAGGGATAAAGCTGTGTTTTGACTGATTGATTAACTATTTTATTTGTACTCCTCCTTTCTCCTTGAATGGCACCCTCTGCTCTATGAACTTGTTCAGGTAAGTTGTTGAAGTCCTCAGGGGACTTCTCAAGGCCTCTTTCCTGTGGGTTCAGATGACTAATATGTAAACCTCAAATTGGCGTGATAACCAGTCACTTGGTTTCAATTCTTCCCTCCCAGAGGAAACACAACTATTAAGGGAATGCTGGTAAGGTAGCCAGTTGCTTTTTCCTGGCAAGACTTCTGTGCTTTGAACATCTGTCCGGCAGGCAGAAATTTCCTCCTGGCAAGACAGAGATCAGCTTCTGAGTTTATGCTTGTCATGCAGCTGCTAAAGTCCAGAACTGTTGCCAGAAAAAAGTTGGCAAGTCCTACCAGTAATTGTCCCCAAAGCAGTATTCCAAAGCTTGTGCTTCCAGAGGGCTAGCCAGGTTTGTATCAGCTTAAGTCACAGCCAGTTTTGTGGCACAGGGTTGGATACGTTTTAAGATACGTTTTTGTGAATTACAGTCCCATTTCATCACATATGTGACACTTCAGGACACGTCAGGTCAGGTGCAACAGACAGATCAGCAGTTTTCATCTTGTGAAATGGGACACAAGAGTGCCTTGGATGGTCCACAAATGTGCCATAGGAATTTGAGGAGGATTATTAGTGGGGCAATTGCGGGATTTGAGCCCCCTACCAGTGGCATGGTGAGCCTTGCCAAAGGTCAAAAATGGTGTGCCATGACAATTTTAGTGTCTTGTCAGTATGTCATGAGGTGAAAAGGATGGAAAATCACTGAGGTAGATACATGGTAGCTCAGGCTATTACCTGGTTATACTCAGTCATTTCAGAAATCTACTTCACTGCTACCAGCAGAAAATGCTTGAAATCAAAGTCACCAGCTTCTTGCAAATGGGACTCATGTATTTTTTTCAGCAATACATCAAATGGATGTGACTTCCAAAGAGCTCAGGCTACTAAGAAGGTCTGCTAAGAATTGCAAGTAATTTTTAAATGTTAATCACAACAGCTGCCAGAGAAATAATTGTGATCTGTTCCTCAATCTCCAGTGGTTCTTAAGACACAGAAAAGTAGGAACATAATCCAGCCAACTTTCTGGTCACATAGTGAGTAATGATTGACTTGTACAAGGAAAACCCATGTTCAAATCCCTGCATGGCCATGAAGTTTTCTGGGCAGGCGCCTAACTCTATCTGTCTGTCTGTCCGTCTTTCTCAATATAACCTGCCTTTCAGGGTTGTTGTAAGAATAAAAGGAGGGGTAGGAACCACATAAGCTGCTCTAAGCTCCTTGGAGGAATGTGAACACTAAATACATTAAATCCTGTTGCTCTTAACAGGAAGGGTTTAAGCGTATGCTTAGTTCTCCTATTGAAATTGATAGGATTTACTAAGAGTTTAACTTTGGGGTTTTCTCCCTACAAGGTTTGATGTAGGAAGGAATACTGCTTTCACAAATGTACGTTTCATAAATGTACAAATGGTTCTTCCTGTTTTCATAGAACAGTTTTTAAAATATGTCTGCCATTTAGCTGTAATGGAGAAACCTAAAGATTAAAAAAAACTATTATGAAAACTAGGTCAGCAAATCTCCAGTGATTATAGAGTATAGACCCATATTCAGGCTCTCTGTCCATGTAGTAACCTTACAGTGTAGTAACGTTATACATATCTAAAGAACGTTTCACTGAGTCCAATGGGTTTACTCCTAGGTAAGCGTGTATAAGATTGAAGCCTCTTCTTCCAGGAAAGCTGAGGTTTCTTTTTTAGCTTTCTTTTCATACCTTCTTCATGTAAAAAGCAACAGCTGCCTCTAGTGTTAAATGTGGATAATTACAGTTTTAATGATTGTTTTTGGTCTTAGGGAAATGAACTGTAAATCAGCAGTTTGTGATACATTAATCTCTAGCAAGGGATGAAATTGACTGCGTAATATGATACCGGCAATATGATACCAGTTTCTTTCCCAACCCCCTGCATTCAGCGAATGGGGAAAGTGGGCATGGTCCTCCAGCAGCCACCCATCTGATATTAGTTTGTAAAGTTTTATACAGATGTATGCTGCCTTCCATACATCTGTATAAATTCATACAATTCATTCATTCATACATCTGTATAAATGTATAGGCATACATTCCATATATGCTGCCTACCTCTAGCAGCAGATGGGTATTCTCCATCAGCTTGCTCATCACCTGAAGCAGGAGGTTCAGTGGGCCTCATGGCTGGGCCAGCCCTGCTCCCATGCAATTTGGAATGCTTGCGGATGATCACTGAACATGAAACCTGTGTCATGTGTTGCATGTGCAGGAACCTACTCCTAACATGTAAAGACCCTTTTTGTTCCAGAACCAACTTTGATGCTTCAATGTTCTCTGCTTTGACAGTTTGTTCTATGTTGAAAATTACTGTATTGTTTTTAGATTTTGGTATGACAATTGTTTGTACCCTTGATTTTTTGTGTACATTTTAAAATGTACTCCTGGAATGCTTGCCAATAGTTGAAAATAAGACGTGGAATCCATGTATATTGAGGAGCAATTCCATAAATGGGATTTATTCTCTGAATGATCTCTGGGTCTTGAGTGCAATGGAGCAGTCCTTTATTTGAAGCTGACACTCATTTGAGAATGCATGCATGCCTTGAGCTCCCATGCAAGTGGGACAGACAGACTCTCACCGATGAGGGCCAATGAGCCTTGCACCATGTCCTGGTTTTCCTTCTATTCTGTTTGAATTTTCATAGATTGTATTAATACTTATGAATGTAAAAAGCTGCCTTATGGTTATTCAGACCAACCAGCTCCATTTTTTTCTTCACTGATTAGCAAGAATGCTCTGGAGTTTCCAACAGGGAGTCTTTCCCTGGTCTTCCTTGAGATGTCTGCCATTGGACCTGGTAAAGTATCATCCACACTAGACAGCTAGTAATTCCCTCAGCTAGTAATTTCATGTGTCAGAGATTGGCCTTATGGAGAACTGGCTACAGGACCCTGTCTGTCTTGGGTCACCCTTGCACGGCCACAAGCCTCCTTACCGGTGGCAATGATAGCAGTATGCAAGCAGGGGCCAGGACAAGCAGGAACAGCATGGAGCCATAGTGTAGATCTTTGTACCAGAGTTTTCTGCAACTTGGTGCTAAACCAGAATGTGCTTTACACTACCTCTGAATTTCAATTATTCCTTCCCTCAAATAGCTGAGTGGCAAATTTGGGCTCAAACTTGGTTTTAATTTCTTCTGGAGTAGCCAGAGGCTGCCACAAACCTATTTCTGGTAACTTTTCCTGTTTGATATGTCAGATTAAAGAAGCCACTATGTATGTCTGTGTTAAAATGATGCCTCAGAGCAATGGTCTCTGCCCCATCCATCTCCTAATGGCTATCACACTGGACAGGCTGCTTTAATTAAAAACAACATAAAGCACACTGTCCCTTTGTGAATTTACTGACATTCTGATTACCATTTGGAGTCCCTGGGCAGATGGATGGACTGGTGTGTCATCTACATCTATAACTATAATTTAAATGTCTTGGCATTAGTTTGAATTTGAGTTGCGCAAGAGTGTTGCTCTATAGATAAAACTCATTTTTGTTTGAGGACAAATAGTCTACTAAGAGTTTGAGATGTTGTTGCTCTTTTACGTAGTACTGTCCCCTCCCCACTTTCTTACTTTCTTCTAAAGAAGGGGTGGGCAAACTGGGTTGGTTAGGGCTCCTGGACCTTTAAAAAATGTATAGAACATAGGATTTCAGCACCTGCTCAAATCCCATGTTCAATACAATTGTTAAAGCTCCGGGAGCCCTAAAGTAGCCCCGCCTTGCCTGCCCTGGTTGTACTGGTGTACTCAAATTTATGTCTGCTTCAATGTCATTTACTCCCAGGGTAATGTGTATAATATTACAGCCTAACAGCAGTAGATTTCTTTTACCATTTTATTGTGTTTTCCAGGGACCCTTTAGACCAGTGTTCAAAAGCATCTTTGAAGCTTGATCTCCCTTTACATGGTATTGCCCACTGCTGCCATTTCCTGCTTTCTTAAACATTTGCATTGCAAATTACAATAAGATGGTAGAAAAGATAGGTAGAATTAAACATGATTTCCAGAAATGCAGATTTTCATTTTTCTGTAGGGTCTGGCTGGGACTGAACATTTATTTCATCATTTGGATAGTTGTTCAATCAAAACAGTTTAATTAAAAAAAGAAAACTCCAAAGTTATGTAACAACCATTTAACAAAATTAAATGTTAAGCAGTTGTAATTGCTTGTTATTTAATCCAATATTCTGTCTGGTTTTATAGCTGGGTATTTATTCCCAGTTTTCATGGGCTAATTTGGCTTTGGAAACCATTGCATGATTTGAAATTTACAGTGCAATCTATGCAAATCTATTCATTGTGTTCAGAGGGGTCAGGTAAATGAACATGTAGATCAGTGATTTTCAAAAAGTGTGCCTCAGGATAGTCCTCATGTATGCTGTAGGAATTTGGGGATTGACATTTATTAATAGGAAAATTGGGGGATTTGAAGTCTGGTGTACTGTGTCAATGGTAAAAAAAATTGATGGTGTGCCTTGACAATTTCAGTGCCTTTTTAAGTGAGCTGTGAGATGAAAAAGGTTGAAAATCACTTATATAGATACACATTTCTCAAATATAGGTATCCCCTGCTTTCTGATGGTTTGTTTTATTTTGACCAGCTCTTTCAATACCTTTCAATTATTTACAGAACTCATTAATTTAATGGATGTTCTGCTCTTTCAACTCTCCCTGGTGTTCTAAAGGCCAAAAATGCACACCCACATGTTATAGCTGCTTGTCTAATTCCATTCCCAAAGGAGCGCATGAGAATCCATTTGCAGAAATCAAGAATTTGCAAGATAAAAGGGGCTTTGCAATTTGCTAGCTAAAAAACCATTGGTAGCAACATTTATAAACTGAAAAAGGTTGGGTTTCACTTTTCATTGTTTTCACTTTTGGATGATGCTCTGGTCCCTAACCCAATAAGTGGGAGATGCCTGTAAACATGTAGATGACTGCACTTTTACCTGTAGTACAGCTAGGGTAAATAATGAAGCACTCTGTACATCTGAAAACTGAAGAAGACAGATAACAGCAAGTGCCAAAAATATATCTGCTCTGCTTCAGAAACCACTATATTTTTCACTGTTCTTCCCCTCTCATTTATTGAGTCTACAGAAGAATGTTGTATAATCTCAAATACTAGACAAGGCATTTTAAATCTTAATTCAAATAAAACATTGTCTCACTTAAGGAGTGTTGATTATGATCTAACTTTCAATTCTGTCCACCGTAAGACTTCGACATGCTGGTATCTTACATTCATCTATTTGTTCCCCCTAGCTTTTTTAATTGTTCTATTATCTGTATAGACTTTGATAATGAGGTGTTGCCTTTTTTGAAATCCAGTTTTGTGATACAAGTTGGAATTTATGAAAAATGAGAACCCATAAACTTAGCAAAGCAAAAGGGTTATTATTTCTCCTGCAGCACATTTCCTACAGTTCAGTTACTCTACAGTTGCATGTCTTTTGATCTCAGAGAATTTATTACAGATCACTAGAGGTCTTTAGGACATCAAAATGACAAATCAAAGATGTAATGATACTCAAATGATCAAATTAGTAAACTTTCTTGTGAGTTCATGAGACGTTCACTGATCTCAATTAACACCAGTTATTTAAGAACTTTTCATAGGAGAATTGGTAGGCAGAAACATAAAATCAGAAATACAATCCAGGCTTTTTAACAACCACTTTTATTCCACGGGGAACACTATCATATTTTGTATGAAAGTATGAAAACCTATGCTATTACAGAAAGCTGATGCAGAAAATTTCAGTATATAAATTACTGCGATATTAGATGGCAACACTATAGCTGTATACTGCTATGTACAAAAATCAGGACAAGGCAATCTCATGATTCACAAAAGACAGCAGAAACAAGCAAACAGGTACAACTAGACATTCTGTAAGGGACATCTTTCATGCTCTATTGGCACATCTATATCAACCAGAGGGGATCTACTTATGGCTTAAATAGAGCGATAAAGTTGGCCACCTAAGCACTCTTAATGTTCAGTTTGCTACCTCAAACAAATGCAAACACCATCAATCTATTCTATTCCATATAAATTAATGATTTAATGTCAACATTTCATAGAGATCTGTTAGAAAACTATCTGAACTCCACCATACATTCCACACCATACATTTAGTTTTAATATTTTTATTCAATTCAGTGAAAATATAATAGGTTGGGTTACTGTATATCGTAAATTTAATTACCCAAAACTTTAATCAAGTCTAATGGAAATTAGCTAGGGCTAATTTCTTACAACTGAACTGAGAAAAGAAAGAATTCCATACTTCTTAGGACCCAATCATAACCAACTGTCTACTTTTGATGCAGCTGCAATGCAGCCTAAGGTTGGAGATCGAACATTCCCTTGAGAGCCTTAGACCTCTGTATAGCAAGATGCTGTGCACAAACTATTGGCACAGCTGCATTGCTGGAAAACTGGATAAGACTGGGTCTTTAGCCATTCATGGAAGTGATTTACATAAGACTTTAAGGATGGAAAATACCCATATTTTACATCCTGGAGTCAAATGAATACACTGACTCTCCCTTTTGGACTGAAATGGGGAAAACTATAGGCTACTGAGAATACTGTCTTTGTTTTTAAACGTCTTTTTCTGATGGACATTCTCTTTGTTGTATTACATCTATGTTGTATTACTTCTATATAAAGACAAGAAAATACATTTGACTTTATCAATATTTTTTCAAATACTGAAAGCACAACAATTAAACAGAAAATGTTGAATGTGTTTTCTGCAGACTTCTCCTCCACTTGCAGTATTTTTGTTTTGTTTTCTGCAATTTATCTTATTACTTGATAGAACCATCATTTGCACTCCTGTCTTTATGCAAGTCAGACTGGAAATCCTATAAAAAGAAACCTTGATTTCCTAGTTAACTCTCCAAAGAATATTTCTTGTCATGTTATGAAAGTACAGAGATCTTAAGAAAGGAAAAATTATGATCTGCTGGGATTATTTGGCTACAAATTGATTCAGCAATCATTTGAGTTGTCATTGTTGCCATGCCAAATGTCACAGTGTTAAGGTGCAGCTTGATTTCTCAGAAACTTACACTGAACTCAACTTTGAGTTGAATATTTAAAATTACAGAAGAGTTCTTTTTGGTTGAACGCAAAGCCTGTGGAGTTCACTGTTGTAAAATTTAACACGAAGGGCACAGCTTAATGAGACAAAAATCTTTAGTCTGTTTCTAGAGTTCAAAGAGCCTTTGCTCTTGGAAGATTGTAAGCATGTTCTCCTGATTGCAAATGACAAGCTACGTGATTAAACATTCATATTGTTAATTCAATGGAACTGCTGATAGGTTGTCTGCACAGACTCAAGACTGAAGGATTTAGCATCACACATGTCTAGATGCTAATGCTGCGCTTCAGAATATCTTCATTGAATAGCTGCATCAACCATTATCAGGACAAGTTTAGTGAACAAATGTCTCCTGTCCTAGAACTTCAGATGAATTTATCTGTCAAGCAGCCTCATGAAGCCATGTTTGCCAAATTAGCTTATGAGTGACACTCTTATATAGCAGTATAGTCAAACCAATAGTTTGGCATCCAAACTGACAGCATTCCTAATAGTCCAGCATCAGAAGGGCTCCTGGCCACAATAAGGCTGTTGTGGTGACAGATGTGCTTGGTCTGGCTGCATATCCTGGTGGAATGGCTGCTGGAGGTTACACACCTTCTCCAGCATACATTGACATGAGCAAGCCTCATCTTGATCAGGCTTAGAAGGGTGCTTGAAGCAAATGGAGTGCTGAGAGTGCATGTCCAGGTGGCAAGGGCTTGGCAAATGCTCCAAGCTGATGCAGTTGCCAAGTGATGTTGGCAATGCTTTGTTCCAGCATAGACCACTTATTAGATATCCCAAAACTATTGGATCACTGGAAATCTATTGCACTTAGACTGCAATATTATACACATTTACCTGGGAGTAAGTAACATAGAAAGACATATGTATGAGTATACCTGTAAAAGACTGTGCTGTTAGTCCTTATCTTCAGGAAGGATATGGGGAACGTTGAAGAAACTTTAGTGGAGCTGAGACTGAAAACCAACTGGCAAAATCTATGGGTCAGAAGTGGACCACTCCCAATATGAATACCTTCAGGCATTAGATGCAAACTCCAATTGGGAGACATATGCATGTACTCTTAGTTAAGTATATCCCTCTGCCAAGTGAATGATTGTGCTGGTCTGGCTATATACATTTTTCTCGAAAAAAATGCAAGGTAAATACTGGCAGGTGAAAACTATTTAAATTTGCTCTCATATACAGTAGTTGGGTGTCATTGCTGATAAACTTGGCTTCAAAGATTCTATTTGTTATCCACTTCAATTGCTCTAAATCCTCCTCAAAATCTTGCTCTTCTCCCTCAGTGACTGACAGTTCAAATGAAATTTCGTGAAGAAAATGGCAAAGAAAGAAGAGAATTAAATGGGGTCCTTGCTGCCAAGTTGTTAAAATGATTTGGCCATATATTTATAGCAGTTTAAAGAAAATTAATTTGCGGAGTGCAGACAAGCCTTACATACATTAAGTCCAAACTGAATGTAAAATGCAATTAAAGTGAAGCGCTTTTAAAATGTAAAAGGAAAAGTAATGAAAGCAGGAGACTATATTGATTTCCCAGGCCTCTGAAGGCATAAGCAGCAAAGACATTCATTCGTATGGCAAAAACACACACAATTGGATGATATAAGCTTAACGTTTGCTACATGAAAGAGAAGAAGGCACAGGCCAAGCGGGTTGACAGACAGCTACTTTCTTTCTCTTAAGGAAAGAGACAAACCAGAGGTTAATCCTCTTTCCTTTACTTAATTATCAGCTCTTAATGCTACATGGCATATTCTAGCCCTAGAAGGCCCCTTTGGATCAATTACTGGCATGGGAAAAAGGAAAAAGATGGCAAGGGACAGGACCTACTTGTTATCATGTGCCTGAAACCTGCTGAGTGAGGATTGGTTTACATGTGCAGCAGAACAATATGGTAGATTGAATTGCACCAGTTCAGACTGCAGGTGGGGGTACCACACTTATTCCCTGCAATGTGAAATGTAATTAAAATGAACCATTTTTAAAATGTAGAAAGGAAAAACACCATGTAAAAAGTAAAAAAAAAACCAAGGGCTGTGAAGAATTTCTCTCTCTTTGATAAGGAGAGGTTTCAAACTGCAGGAATTTATTTTGTGTAAGGAAACATTTTGAAGTGGTATTCCCAACCTGGAATCTCAAGTGGTACAGTTCACTGATGCATGTGCCGACTCACTCTAATCTCTTTCTTAGAAAGAGGTCACTCAGGATAATAGCTATATGTTCTTTGTGGAGCTCAGCAATATTTGTTCAAGCTAAAGGGGACATCATTAAGTGAGTAGGTGCAATAGTCTCCTTAGAGTCCTAAGTATCAGCAGGGAGCTGCAAATTCCATCAGTGGAATAATAGAGGAGAGAAGCTGCTATGCCCCATTCCACAAAAAACTGCTACTGCCAAACTACTTTCATACTGACATATCCAGGGCCACACAAGACTACTTAGCATGTGAGAGAGCAAGCCAAATGTTGCCCCCCCTTACCTCACAATGTGGCAACTTTTGCTCCTCTGACAATCTAGCTCACTGCTTTCCTCCAACTTCTGTCTCCCTTTCCTATTCCAATCCAGGGATTGGGAGGAGGAGGAAGATGAGCAAAGAAGGTGGATGGTGGTAAGTGGTCCCTGGCAATTGGCTGCCTGAGGCAATGGCTTCAGTTGGTACCATGGATGGGATGGATTTAGATATACTTTCCTCATCCCCCAACCCCAAATTCTCTGTTCAAAACTGGATTCCTGTAGCTGCTTTCATTTAAAAAAAAAACAGTACGTGAAACGTCTAATTTGTCTAGGAGCAGAGTCCTAGGAACATTCTTCACCATTATTTAGGTAAAATGCCTGAGAAAAATGAGAGAGTTTTTTCCCACCTCTATTCAGTGTCTGGGTTTATTTACTGCAGACCCATCAATAAGACAATAGCTTTTCATTTAAGCTGTTGTTCCCTACTCATGGCAGTGCTGATGGCACTAGAATATTTTGGCATGTCAGTCAGCACTCCAGTTTCAGGAGTGACAATACTCATAAGTGCTGACATCTCGAGTTGCCTAAAAAGAACAAACAAAAAGCACCTTAGAATATTTGACAATTAGCACCAAATTTAAACAACCAAAGTACAAGTTATTGGCTGTAGTGAGAGATTCAGATGCCAAAATCTGCATTCAGGTTTCCATCTTCTAGTACTAACATTGTATTTGAATGCAGCATAGAAAGAAGATAGCTGATTTTTCTCTAGCTTCCCATGATTGTTTAGAAACAATAATAATCCCTCACTCTTGCTACAGTACATAAAACAGATGAACATTAGTCATAAATTCAGATCTGTTGATCTACTATTAGACTGTCAAACACTGTGAAATCAGCATTATATGAACACATTTAGGAATGTGAGCTTTCTTGGAGGTGTAGAAAATAATTGTTAATGTTAATTGATTTTTGCTTTGTCTAGTGTCTTCTGATAAAATACCTGAAATTATCAGATTGGGACAAAATATTCATTCTGTATAATGCTCCCAAAGGTACGTGTAATAACATCCCTACTGAGAATTTTAAAATAATTTCACCAAAGCTGGTTTGCAATCTGTCAAACACAAATATGGTAGAAGACAACAACCCACGTTTCTGCTTCTAGTTTCTAGAGCAGGTAACACACACAGACAGGCGTGCACATGCGCTTGTTCACTCACTCTCTCTCTCTCACACACACCATAGTTTCTGTGCATCTGTATGTTTGGCTACATTGCCGCTGTTCCCTTTCTTTTAAAGCATTCAGGAAATCAGATGCTGCATTTACACATATGCTTTGCAGCTGTATTTGGATTAAGCCCGGGTGTCTTCCTCAGAAAGTATGGAATGGACACTATCATGAGAAACAGTGTCAATGCTTTGTACTTCTGACTGAAGATGGACAGATACCTCAACAGCTATTTCTTTGCCATGGTCGTTCACAGAGCCATCATCTGAATCCCCTGCTGGGGAATGACTGCGCTTGATTTCAGGGTTTAAGGGGTACAGCACTTCTTGAGGACCAAGGGCCTGGGTCTGTTTGACTCCATCCACAACTTCATCAGGGTCATCAACTCGCACTGCTTCAAAGATCTCTTCCATGAAGGCCCTACAGTTCAGGATTAGTGGTGGAAGAGGAATACTTCTGGCCAATTCTTCAATGTAGCGAGCAAATTCCATGGTCTTAAACTGGGTGACTTTGGCCAGCTCAAGAGTCTTGGCAGAGGTAATGATAGGAATGCGTTTGGCAATTTCAAAGGCCTTCTGCAGCTTCTCAGCTCCTTCTGTCCTGAAGAACTCATTGATGGCCTTCTCAGTCTTGCGGAGATGGCTACTCATCATGCACAGACGTGTTATGTTTAAGATCAAGGTGATAGTAAAGGCAATGAGGCAGACAATCATGTAGTAAATGCCCATGTCTCCAGATGTAGAGACCACCCTGAGGGTGACAGAGTAATACGATATGCCATTTTCATTGGTAGCAACACAAGTATATCGCCCCCGGTCACCAAAGGTTACACTTGTGATATTAAGGACAGTGTCAGAAATCAACCATCTTCCATCTAAAGACAAAAATACAAGACAGATTATTACAGGTCCCGCCTAGTTATACACAGATTTTTTTAATGCAGATTTGACTCAACCCGAATGGCCCTGGCGACTGATGTTGATTCCCTTTCCAAAAAATTCCCTTTGAAGCAGGAGAGCTGGAATGCTTTCCTGTTCTCAGCTGGTTGAAATGAAGGGGTGGATTGTGAGGCAATCCTGAGGATTTGAGAAGGTTCCCACTGGGGAGCGGGGAGAAAAGGCTGTTTGTGATAACCAGTCCACGGTGTGAAAAGGTTCCTATTGCAAGTGTCTTCCAGTGCTCTGGGGAAGGGAAAACCATCTGGAGGTGCTTAGCTCAGCTTCCTCCCTGTGCCTGCTGGAGACGCAGCCTTTAAAGTGGATGTACCTCTGTATATATACTATTATATATTTATAGTTAATCCTTCCTATGCCTAGATCATAGGAAAGAGGTGAGTGAGTGAAAATAGGCAAACCTGAGTGGCAAGGGATATGACACTTAAAGCAGTGGTACTTGGTATTTCAGCCCGGGTCTCCCTTTCAAAGTTAAAAACCTGTCCTGGACCCCTACCAAACTTACCTGGATGGGATTCCAGAGCTCTTCCATATCTACTTGGCAGTAAGTCCTATTGTGTTCAGTGAAACTTATTTCCAGGAAAGCCCAGTGCCAGACTCAAAGATGGAGGATCCCACCCTCTTCTAACACCCCGACACAAGGTCATGAACCCTCAAGGAGGTCCCAACCCCCAGTTTTAGTACCACTGACTTAAAGGGTTAATCCCAGGAATACTTGGTGATCTCTAGCTGTAGCTTGGTGATCACTGGCTGAGGGGTGGAAGACTCCTGCCTGTTAGATTAACCCTGGGAATAACCCTTTAAGTGCCAGGTCTTTCGCCACTCAGGCTTGCCTAGCCTCACCCACGCCAATCTTTTCAAGGCACGTCCACTTTAAAGGTTGCGTCCCCAGCAGGCACAGGTAGAAAGTAGAGCCAAGTGACAGTGGACGGTCTTGCCTTTCCTAGAGCACTGGAAGACACTTGCACTAGGAGCCTCTAAACTCCTTTCTCTTAGTAGATTTTCAGATGTAGCCTGCTATTCCCCAGCTCTGTGGATCCCCAAACGTAGCGTGATTTTGTTTCACATGAAAATAGTTATAAGTGTTGGGTCCAGGAAAGGAAGTACCACAGATGAGGGTCCACTGTATATATACTATTATATATTTATAGTTAATCCTTCCTATGCGTAAATCATGGGAAATTGGGGTATAGAGAAGCAGACCGTTCTTTTGTCAAGATCTTCAGTAACTTCACCAGGGTTGAAGATTAGTTTTTTTCTGCCCTACCTGGGATCTTGCAGATTCAATCTGGAACTTTCATCATACAAATCATGTATTCTACCACTGAACCAGACTCTCCTCAAAATACATTTTGCATGGGGTTGATAGACAACTCTCAATATGCAATAATTGGTCATCTGACAGCCTTTCAGTTAACCAAAGTAAAATATGTTAGACAACTCTCAATATGTAATAACTGGTCATCTGACAGCCTTTCAGTTAACCATGTTGACTTGGGTTTCAATCCAACCTCACTTACTTGGGAGTAAGCTCCATTGACTACAGTGAGTAGACAGTGGTAAGACTGCACTCACAGTCTATAAAATATTTTAATACCAGAACAATAAATAGTTCAAAAACATATCTAAATACACAATTGTGCTTGTTTTTTTCAATATTATGTTTTTATTACAATAGAAAATAATAAACAAGCACCAGGTAAAGATGATCACAATCTGGAAAGAATAGTTTTCCCATGGTCATTCACAGAGCCATCATCTGAATCCCCCTGAATCACATTTCATTTAAAAAAGGGGTGATGAATTGTAAAGATCCAGATAATTACAGCATACCTGATTTACTGCATCAAGCTAGGAAAATAGCACCACTTACCTCCTCCATTTTGCTCCAGGAGATGCCCTTTTGAATTGTACCAAAGAATGGAGTTATGTGAACTAATGTTCAACTTGCACTGAATAAAAGCACAGTTCCCCTCTTTTACGATGATATCCTGTGCTACCACTGATTTTACCAAGGCTTGTGAGACAGGAAGGAATGATGCGTTGAGTGGCAAGAATCTTGACCCAGATGGGACTGTCAAGTTGGAGGCCACATTTTCTTGTGCAAAAACATTAGTTCCAATAATCAGAGTCAAGAGGCAACAACTGAGCTTCATTGAAGCGTAACGTAATGGCAAAAAAACACTTGGCGTCAAGGGAGGTTGTTTACAATGGAGCCACTTGCATTATGCTGGTCACCAAAGCTCTTGATTGATTCAATAGCAGAGATATGTTGAAGGTTTTTGTTTACACATGAATGGATCATCCAGCTGCAAATGTAAAACCATGAGTAAAGGTTATGAACAATGCAAAGCTTTATAATTTTTAAATGTAAATACCTGGTAAACAACTGCAATACGGAATTTTTTTTAAAAAAAACGTCAACTGACCTGGCCTGATACAAGATTAAAGTGCAAATCTGTTAGTGCAAATATCAACTGATTGGTGATTCACATACAATAGAGCAGAGCTTCTTGAACTGGGATTATGAGTCAATGTGCAGTGGATTGCAAACCCATGTGCTGGTACATTCCAATGTCTTTTTGGGATCCCCACAGGTTGCTTCTTGGTTGTACTGGGCCCACGATCTGCTCTATTGGTCTCTGCAGGCCTTCAAATATCCTCTAGTAGCAACTAGAAGTGACTTATGGTTTGTAGGCACAATTTCTGGTTTGACTATTAGTCACTTCCAGTCATTTCTGCAGAGCATTCTGAGACCTCTGAAGGCCTATGCTAAGATTCACCAGTCACACTTGCCATGTTATGGTAATAAAGTAGTAAAAAGCAGTACAAGTTACTTGCACTCTTCTCACTCCCATGCAACGTAAATCCGAGTCCTCGCACCTTGCACAAAACCTGCTTGCACAAAACCTGCTTGCACCTAGTCCAAGAGAAGCCAGATATGAACATAGTGAGTCTGAAAGCCCAATCCTATGCCAATCTACTCAGACGTAAGTCCCATTAGAGTCAATGGGGCTTACTCCCACAAAATTGTAGAGAGGATTGCAACCTGAGATAGTAACCAGAGATAGGTTCCTAAAATGGGGCAATACCAAGAGAAATGTTTTCAGATAAGGAATGGAACCTACCTGTTGTTCTCATGTTTCTTCACAAAGAAACACATAAATATGAATAATTGGTACAACATTTTTTAAAAATGTTTAAAAATTTTAAATGTTAAATGTGTTAAAATTTTAAATGTTTAAAAATTTTTAAACATTTTTTAAAAATCATTTTTCAAAAAATTATTGGGTTAAAATTGAGACTTGGTAAAATGTACTAATCAAATTTCTGAAAAGTGGAAAAGCTGAAATTTTCCTATGGTTGGGAGAAGCAGAAATTAAATGCAATTAAATACAGAAATTTAATTATAAAAGCAGGTGCATGGCCTATCACAGTGATTCTCAAAGTGGGGGTCGGGACCCTTTAAGGGTCACAATATAATTTCACCGGGGTTGTGAAAAGCTTCCAAATAGACATGCAGAGGATGGAATAGACGGGATGCAATCAATATTTTCCTTGGAATAACAATGCAATCCTAAAAATTTCTACTCAGAAGTTAGTCCCATGGTGTTCAATAGTACTTACTTCCAGGAAAGTGTGATTAGGATTGTGGCCTCAAGACACAATCCAGAAGTGCACGTGGATTATCCCACCTATCACTGGGCTGACCCAACTGCAAGATGCTCCACCCCAGTTACTCTGGAAAAGGCTTGGGGCAGCCTAAGGCAACATAGGCTGCCCCAAGAGATGTGGATCTGGGCTCCCCTAGCTGAGGCAGCCTAGGCAGTTCAGGAAAGGCACGTTGAGGGCATGTTTAGCATTGCCCAGGGCAGAGGAGTTACTGGAAACAGAGCCTGTTTCCAAGGCAGAAATGCCCTCTTCCAGCTCCTCAAAGTTATAGCATCTCAGGAGTAGGTATAACAATGAGTAGACCCATAGGGGTCCATGATAAGGCAGAGTAAGAATGGCAGTGTTGACCAAAAATCTGAGTTCTTGGCCAACCTAGCTGCAAACCCTGCCTCTCAATTTCAGGATATGGCACAACTGCGGCAGCCCACTAAACTGGGGATACAGCAGGCCACTCCAAGAAGCCCCTTGTATTCACTAAAGACTGTATTGGCAGTCTCCTGCTGCAGCTGATACTGGTTGTCAGAAACTTCTTAAAATGCAGGCACCACAGCAGTTCCTTGTTCAATGTGATCTGAGGAGGGTCTTCTCAGGGGCAAGCCCTCCCCAGGTGTCACCGACTTGGTGCCCACTGAGCCTGCTCAGGATCCTGACTCTCTGGATCCAGCATAACTTTCTGCTCTGGATTCAGAATAGTTGGGGCAGCCCAGCTAGGGCACTCCTCACTGCCCTAACTCTGGATTGTGCCCTACGTCTCATTGAACTCATCGGAATTTACTTATGACTAGGCGTGCTCTCACATCACAGTGATTCATTCATTCAGTCCATGCCATCCCTCCATCCATTGCTTTTCAACTTAAAAGTTCACAAAGCAGTTTATAAAGAAAATGAAAAAAATTTAATGGCTAATGGGTTCCTGTCTCAGAAGGGCTCACAATCTATACCACTTTCTCTTTGATGTCACTTCCAGCCATGACATCACTTCCTAGACTGATGACATGACTTCTGCATGTGAGTCCCAAACAGAATTCATTTTAGAAGGGTGTCCCAGACTTGAGAAACCACTACCCTATCTGCTCTCAAGTTCTATGATCAACACGCTCTAATATAAACCTATTTTATGGACACACACAGACACACAGAATTATTTGCCAATATAAAATGGAAGTTAGCCGTTCAAAACTAGGCCCTTAATAATGTCTTCTTGCCACTCCTTCAATTGGGTGAAGGGCTCTGCAGTTTGGTTCCATATCCCAAAACAACTGGGGGGAAGGAGCAGGCATGTATGCACTACTGCATGTTCAACTTTTTTATGTTCAAGGGTTTTTAAAAAATAATCTGAGGGTAATGGCAGTGGAGAAAGGCAGCACATGCTACGTTGCAACTCTGAGCAGCACATGGGTAGATTTGGGCCTGGACTAGGTTTCCTATGAACTACATCCATCTGGGAGATTTCCAACATTACTCCCTGGGATGATACTCCCAGGATGATACTATAGTCCTCTTATGCATGAGGAGAAAAAGACCAGTTTATAGAGCCTCAGTACTTCTACAAATCAAATGAAGGTCTCACCAAAATCTAAGATAGAATTAGGAATGCTTAAGCTACACTGAAAATCAATAGGCTTAAGACCATTCTGCATTAGACTGCAGCCAGTAATTTTAACTTCAAAGAACAGCACATGACCATACTATTTAGAAGTCTGATGTTGCTCCATACAAAAATTCATGACATAGACCACTCTGTTGAATGACAACATATAACAAGATGAACAAAAAGTTCTTAGTACCTTTAGCATGTGGACTGGCTTCATCAGTCTAACCATACTTAAGATTCTGAGCACTCTTTTTATCTCAGATGATCTAGAACAAGAATTAAAATAATATTAATTCTGATATCAATCAAGACTGACATACTACGTTTAAACCTCTAAAATTTTATGACACCATAGTAATAAAGCCTCCTCTATGCCATTCCTTGCCTGGTGATCTCTGTCCTGCAGTTTCTAAGGGCCCAATCCTATCCAATTTTTCAGTGCTGATGCAGTCACAAGGAAAGGGAATACAAACATTCTCTTACACTGTGGAAGCCTCTGTTACTGTCTCCCCCAGTGTACGATGTAGCACCACCTTGTTGGCATAGCTGCTACAGGGCTAGAAAGCTGGATAGGATTGGGCACCAATAAGAATAGTCTAAATCTGTTTCCTCTTTTAACTCTCTCTCTCTCTCTCACACACACACACACACACACAAAAACACTTTTTAATGTCTATACCTCTTGATAGATTTTATTCTGATACTTTCATATTTTTATGGTAGATATTGCAGAAATCGTTTACTATACCTTTTTGCCTTAAATTGCTTTCGGCCTCATCCAGTCTTCCTTCCCCCTCCATTTTATGTTTTTACTTCAACTGCCAGCCAGAGGACAAAGGCCTGTTTATTTTATGTACAGAACCTACAATGATATAAGCCTTTTTGCAAGAACTAAACGACGATGAGCAGCTGATGCTATTAAAAAATGTTCTTTCTTTCACTTCATGTGGTCTTCCCCACACGTTACTTAAGAAATTGGGTCATCAAATTTTATTGGCTCCATTTATGAGGCAACTCTAAAAACTCTGCTTGTTATATTGTAACTGAGGAACAAAAAAATAAAATAAAATAAAACCAGCCACAATTTCAGTCAAAGACTGAGATAATTAACTACAGTAATTGCAAATGTTCCCATGTAAATTGTACAGAGTTGGCACAATACACAGTAGCTGTGGTGACGGGTCATTGGATTTGCCATTAAATCTTTTCTCTGTTTGATTTATTAAATTGCTGTTCTCATTTTCTTTCACACATTACATTTTCTTTCACAGTAACCCCACAACTGTTAAACAAGATCTTTTATTGCTAGGTTATGAAAAAAAATCAACAAAGTGTTAATTTTCTTATGACAAAGCATCATATTTGTATAAAACAGCTTTTGCTTTTGATAAGACACAAGGAGGGAAAAATATACTGTAACATTCTAAAAACTGAGGGAGAAAAATATTCACAGGGCATAGTCGCTGTGATGACTGAACATCAAAGCAGGTTCCGCATGTTTAATCTTCCTCAACAATAAAGCCTGTATGAACAGTGAGACAATTCAGTCCAAGCTGCATATTCAGCTATAGGACATGAGTTTTTTTTCATTTTGATGTTCTTAATTTTATGCAGTGCAAAATAGAAAGAATGATCACAACAAAGAAAGAAGCACATACCAAGTTTGTACAGTTTGCTTAATACAATGTTTCCCAAACTGTGGGTAAAGATATGATTATAGCGGGTCCTAGAACTGATAGCTGGTGGAAAAAAATATATTGAACCCTGTAAAAATCAAAACTGAGGCATATGTATGTGTTTACTCATGAGTAGGCAAGTGTGCCTCAGACTGTAGGAAAGTATATCAAATAAGTGTTGGCAATATAAAAAACAGGAGGGATCTTTTTATCATACATGGTGGACATGTTCTAAAGCAAGGGTGCTTTTGGCAGGAGGGCCTCACCATCTCTCTGATATTGTGTTGGTGGCTGAAAGAAATTTTTTTGAATAAATTTACATAAATGAGTATATTAGAGATTGAATCAGTTTATAAAACCTTTCTAACACACAAAGATGATCTTCAAAGCAGTTCATAAATACCTTCATACAAAGAGAGAAAGGAGGTGCTTGCATCTTCCCCAGCCCTTAGAATACTGTCTGGAGATGAGGGGAGCTGAGCTTCCCTCACCTCCAGAGAATTACTGGGCACCACCAGGCACTGGCACTGGGCACCACCAGGCACCAATGGGCATGGGGCATCTCAAACAGAAACCTCTGTACACTGGACATCATTGCACAGTGGGCATTGGGCACAACTGAGCACTTCTACTTGGCATCCATACTGTGGGAACCAGGCACCACTAGGCAGTGGGCACAGGATACCATACATCCCTACCAGGCACTAGTAGCCACTGGCGCTACTGGGTAGCAGTGGGCACTACCAGCTATTCCAACCAAACACTGGTCATCCCTGCAGGACACCAGACAATGGGCACCAATAAGAACCAGACACCTGCAAGCAACACCAGGCAACTGTAGGCACTGGGCACCAAACTGATGCTTAGTGGGAGTTCCTTGCTTCTAGGTCCAGGTGTTGGGGCAAGACATTGATCAGTAAGGGATTCTTCAATGCAAAGTTTAGGATAAAAACGTGTTGCAACCCTTTTCACCTCCTTCCAGTTTGAATTTCCAAAAATCAGTTCTTAGTGGGTGCCTACATCATGGAAGAAATACCCTGTTTCATACTTCTAGGTCCGGCAGTTTTATCTATTGATGAGTGATTGAGCGAGTCATCAAATTTATATACAGTATACAGGTCCAATCCTGTTACGCACTGATTTTTTCTATACACGGTTTTGACTCAACATAAATGGCCACTGCAAATCACAGTTTAAAAAACTACTTTTCTATTGTTATAGAGAGCTAGACATGCAAGCAATTATTTCATTTTTCAGTCCCATTGTCAAACCCCTGTAGATATTGAGGCACTACCTTAGATCACAATCCTAATCATGTCTACTCAAATGTAAGACCCACTGTGTTTAATGGGTCATACTTCCAGGAAAGTGTCTTTAGGATTGCAGCCTTATTCAATTAGGCTGGGTCTTTAAAGTGGGTCTTTAAAACTATTTTTCCATTGTTTTCTTTATGTACCGATTTTTTTAATCATGGGAGGCTCTGGAACAAACCCTGGTGGATAAGAAGGGAAACCTGTATAGATTTATTATTCAGAGACTGCCATGGACTACACTGGAACCTACAATATATTAAATATTAAACACGCCAGAGCACTTGTTGCTGCTAAAATGTTGCTTAAAACAAGGGAGAAGAGTCTCCTGGCTACATACAACTTCCCTGAGAATATCTGGCTTGTAAAACCAGTTGAACAGCACTGTCTAATTAGTATCAGGATCATTTATGACAGAAGCAGAACAAGCCATTCTTTGACTTGGGCAAGTAGGAAAAACATGTTTTGGTGGGATAACCATGCTTAAAGCCCTGGAAAAATCAATAAGATCCAAAGTTGTCCAGCCAAATACCTTATTTTTAGTTTATTAGTTTACAGTACATCCCAGTTTTCTGTATCAAATAGTACTAAAGTCTGCTTTAATGCTAAAATATGTTTTAAAAGCTAAAATTAATGTTTTTAAAATTTTAACCCTAACTTTTATGACTTTTAAAAAACATGTTATTAAAATTAATGTTTTATTACCTTGTTTGACTTTTTGATTTTTTTGAATTTTTTAAAACTTGTTTGATTTTTTAAAAAACTTGTATTACATTGTACTTGATTATAAAAGCTTTGTAAACTACTGTGGACATATGCTTTGGCATGGGAAAGGTGGTGTATGGAAGGAAAGGTGTGCCCCGCAGGTTGCTTGATAGTTGTGAATTATGCATGGGAGTGGTGCTCATCCCCATTACACTGCCAAAAAGCCAGTACTGTTCAAAGATGCCTCTGTGATCATGCCTCTAAACACCAAAGTGGATGTTGTTTACCTTCCCACCATCTATCTACAGTGGCGCCTCACGTAAAGAATGCCTCACGTAAAGTATGTTTCACGTAACAAACAAAAATTTCTCTAGGATTCTGCTTCACGTAAAGAACATGCTTCACTTAAAGAACACATTCGTTGGCAGTTGGGGCAGACGTGCTGGCCAGCAGCCTGTTTAAAATGCGTCAGGGCTGCCTAGCGCACCTGCCCATAGTGAAAGCAACACTTCTGTGCTGTTCCTCCTGTGGCTGGGTGTCTGCTGGGCAGAGGGAGAGAAGAGCAGTGGAGAAGAGGGAAGCAGCTCAGGGCCAGCCAGAAGGGAGCAGGGGAGAGAGAGGCTCAGGATGGAGAGAAGGAGAAAGTGGGGAGACACTTTGAAGGTGTCTTGGATTGCAGCCTCCTAACCATGTCTACGCAGAAGTAAGCCCCATTGTGTTAAATGGGTCTT